>JBBGZY010000125.1:3480000-4680000 GCA_037952925.1 Lithobates clamitans | reverse complement strand
GCAAAGAGAGTGCAAAATCTGGTGCAGCTCTGCATAAAAACCAATCAGCTTCCAGGTTTTTTTCATCAAAGCTTAATTGAACAAGCTGAAGTTAGAAGCTGATTGGCTACTATGCACAGCTACTCCAGATTTTGCACTCTCCAGTTTTAGTAAATCAACCCCTTTGTGTCTAAAATTCAGTCCTGAAGTAACAGGGCTGGCACAACTTTACACTTGAGCTGTCCTAATTTTCCTCCACCCAAACCTGATGTATTTGATACAGATGGAGTTTCTTTTATTTAATCAATTTACTAGCTAAGAGTTTGCATAGAGAGAGAAAAACGTAATGCTGCTGTTATACAAAGTTTTGTTGAATATGAAGTTTCATAGTAGGTCTGTATTCACAAAGAGCATAACTTGAAACTGGATAAGTACACAGAAAGGCACTTAATTAACAGGAAGTGTGGAGAGCCTTGGTTATGAGGGAAGGCTTGTTAGGCTTGGTTTATTTACTTGTGAGAAGAAGAGATGCTTAAAGGGGTAATATAAAAAATTCAACAACCAGCTGTTTGCTTTCAGGTTACTGCAAAAGACCCAAGGGCACCATTAAAGTTATAAAGTAATGGTTTGAACTCCAACTGTGGAAAAGTATTAGCATAAAAGCTGTGGAATAGAAATCAGCCAAAACTGTATTGGATGAATAAAGCTAGTATATCTAGTATCACAAGACACAACTAATTACTTAGACCTAGAAAGCACATACTATCATAATAACCGAGGGATTGGTCCAACTGCCATTAGTATTGTAAAAAGGTGAAGGTAGCTTTTTACATGCGTTCATGGCAAGAGAGGCTCGAAGGACTGCCCCTTGCTATGTATATCCATTAAAGCATGTGATTGGCGAAGGAATTAGAGGCTTGATTCGAAAATTCGGAAATTCGAAAATCTGAAAATAAGAAAGAAGATTCGAAAGAACGAAAAGCCAAAAATAAGAATGAAAAGCCGAAAATTCGAAATACCAAAAATTGAAAATCCGAAATAATAACTAATAAAATAAACTAACTAATAATAACTATTAAATTATAGGTATTGGAATTAATTTTAAATAAATTTTAAATTTGGCTGTTAGTGAATGTAACTAACACAAATCTATCTGATGTTGCGAATTAACGAATTCCGCATCTAAATGGATGGAACGTTACAAATTAATAATAAGGAATAATAATAATGCAAAGTTTTTATTATTATTATTATTTATTATTATTAATTTGTTATGTTCCATTCATTTAGATGCGGCATTTGTTATTTCGGATAATTCGTAACTTTGGATAAATTCGTATTCATTGTGTTGACTAACAGCCAAATTTGAAAGGAAATTCCAATACCTATAATTTAATAGTTAGTAATAGTTATTATTGGTTAGTTATTATTTCAGATTTTCAAAATTTTCGGGTTTTCGAATTTTTGGATTTTTGTTCTTTTGAATCTTCAAATTTTCCATTTTTTGGAATTTTTGAATTTCGAAATCTTTGAATTTCCGAATTTTCGAATTTTTGAATTTCTGAATTTTCAGATTTTTGAATTTGGGAAACGGGTTTTCGTTAATGCGAATATTTCCGAATTAAAGAATTTGTCAAATTTCATCTAAAAATTAATTCGGAAGGAAACGAATTGCACATATCTAATATACAATAAAGTATAGTGAGTTATATGTTAAAGCCCAATTGAACTTTCAGTTTAAATTGGCTAATTACATTGCAGGTGCATCAAAACAAAAGCTGCTCAATGTCTTACTGTTTATTTTCTTTCTAAAGCAGACACAGCCTAAGGAGAAAAACCTATCATGTACTGGTAGCTTGGCCATCACCGAGTGAGACGTATAGCTCTGCAGGAAAGCTTATGTTCCCTACTGTTCCCTACTGATTGGAGAGCTCTGGCTCTGAATCAGAAGAAAGGCATGTCAGACCTCTGCAGAGAGATTACTGGGTCTCGCTCTGTAGCTGCTGGCAGGGGGATCGTTTTTTTTTTTTTTTACACAGGCTGTGCTTTAGAAAGGGAAAAAACTGTAAAGATTTGTACACCTTTTAACCACTTCAGCCCCAGAAGAATTGGCTGCTCTATAACCAGGCCATTTTTAGCAATACGGCACTGCTTCGCTTTAACTGACAATTGCGCGTGCGACATTGTACTCAAACAAAATTGACACCCTTTTTTTCCCACAAATAGAGCTTTCTTTTGGTGGTATTTGATCATCGCTGCAGTTTTTATTTTTTGTGCTATAAACAAAAAAAGTGCGACAATTTTGAAAAAAAACACAATATATTGTACTTTTTGCTGTAATAAATAGCCCCATTTTTTTTAAAAAGCTAACTTTTTCCTCAGTTTAGGCTGATATGTATTCTTCTACATATTTTTGGTAATAAAAATCACAAAAATCGTATATTAATTGGTTTGTGCAAAAGTTATAGCGTCTACAAAATAGGGGATAGATTTATGGCATTTTTATTATTTTTTTTTTTACTAGTAATGGCGGCGATCTGCAATTTTTATCGGGATTGCGACATTATGGCGGACACATTCTTGGGTCGATTGACATATATACAGCAATCAGTGCTTTAAAAATGCACTGATTACTGTATAAATGTCAATGGCAGGGAAGGAGTTAACACTAGGGGGCGATCAAGGGGTTTACTGTGTTCCCTGTGTGTGTGTTCTAACTGTGGGGGATGGGACTGACTATAGGAGATGAGAGATCGTGGTTCCCAGCTTGTAGGAACTCACAATCTCTCTCTCTTCTCCTTACAGAACTTTGATGTGTGTGTTTATACACACACACGTCCCTGTTCTGCCTCTCGTGACCAAGATCGCTCGTGTCCGACGGTCATCGCGACTGCCGGTCACGAGCATCGGCACCCCGGCTGTGCAGCGGGCACGCGCGCGCCTCCTATCCCGCTTAAAGGGACTGACATATAGATATGACGGTTTGCGGTATTGACTGTGGCTGGTCGGCAAGTGGTTAATTTGATGCACTTGGAAGGATTTAACTTTTTAAACTGAAGGTTCAGATGGGGTTCTGTCCCACTTATATGTATTTTTTCTGTGTTGTATTGAAATGCATCAAGTTACTATTGTTTTGAGGTATGCTCACATCTATTGGTGGTATTTGGCCACTACAACTTGCTTACTTATGTGATTTGCTACCTCCCTCTGTCCTTCCTTCCTGTTCAGTGCTAGTTAGTTCATTCTTTGCTAAGCCCTCTCTTTTTCTTCCACGTTCCCTCTGTCATTGTTAGCTGTTTGTAAAGACTGAGCTTAGGGAAGTAATAGTCTTCTTACACTTTAAAGAACTGGAAAGACAGCCTTTGTACTGCAATTGGGTGAAGTAAAATTTTATTGGATTCAACTTTTATGTCTTATTGAAGTATTAAGCTGCCTATGGATGGTGCCAAGAGAACAGTTGATCATACTGTCTGGACAGCTTGGGTCTAAGGGGGTATGTCAATGCATTAAGCAGCATTTGAAACATAACTATTGGGCTTTAAAATATGTTTTTTGCCTCTGTGTTATCTATAAAGCTAAATTTTTAATTAGTTTGCTTTTAGTGGAAATATTAGCCAAAATCTGCAATTTTGTAAATTAGACTTGTACTGAGAAGCTACTTGTGTTCACAGAAACAAAATAATGGAGTTTTTTTTAACAGGCAGAGAGCAAAATGGAAAGTGCATTAACCTGTGACGGCCAGAAATCATCTTTGATACATTTATTTGCTTTAAGTTACTAAAAACTGTAGCTCACACTGCACTTTGGGTAATTGCACATGAATCTGCTTTGCACCATATTGTTAAAGCCCAACTGAAGGTTCAAAATGTTTTCAGCCATTGTAGAAACAATCATTTTCAGAAATGGATTGAGTTGTTGCACAATGCACTCTGTGATCTAACAGAGCTGGCCAGACATTCCCTTCTCTTCCTATGTTTGTGTGAGTACACACTCAACACTTATTCCTCATCTTTGATATCTACTGCAAGTCCTCTTTTGAGACTATCGGTGAGGCAGGGGCCCAGGGCCATTGCAAGCTCTGGCAATACATGACTCAGCCATTGTGTTCCAACCCCTTTGGAGGAAGACTAACTCTGGTTCAAACCAAGGAGCACCAATATCTCACTTCTAATAGTCCAGCATTACCACAAACAGCTATTTTTATGTGAGGACACTTGTGCTGAGGGGTGTGATCATCAATCATAATCAATCATCTATCTATCTAACCAACATAGAGCACTGGAGTGAGAGGGCAGGATGTGCATTTCCATAGAAAGAAAATGGTATTTTGGAAAAGAAGTTAGAAATCACACACAGAAGTATAGGAATATAAAGAGAAAATAGGCATGAATTAAATAGGACTTTCAGCTTCCAAAATGAAGTTTTCATTGTACTTCTGACTCCCTGTAGCTGTGCGGAGAGAGGCTGATAGTACTAGAACCAGAGGTTCAGATTCCAAATTTTACCTCCAGTAGCATCTGGTCATACTGTGTCCAATTATTTCTCCTTCAGTCAGTTATAGAAACTTACAGGGGTTTGACTTATTGAAGGTAAAAAACTGGTCATTTTGTAAGGGAATTTTCAACTAGCTTACTGAATGCAGTGGAATTCACTTTGCAAAGAGTACTCAATCACTTGCAAAGAAAATGAAAAAAACACAAAATATGTTTTCCTTAAAGGAGAAGTATGTTTTTTTTTTGCTATTCATACTTACCTAGGTGGATGCAGCATCAGACCGATGCTGCATCTGTCCCCCGCCTCCTCTTCACTGAGAACCGAGCCACCGAACATTGCCGATGGCTCGGTTGTCTCCCCTTCCCGAGCAGAGAGCTACTGACTGTCAGGCAGCAGCTCTCCTGCTCTGCTCCTCCATACTCACTGGAGCACGGAGCTTTGGAGGGGCAGGGAGCGGCTGTCTTAGACTGCCATCAGTGAAGGTAGCTGGAAGATCCAGACTTGATACATTTGTTTGCATTAAGTTGCTGCCACTGTGCTACTGATGGGTGTCCAGTGTGCTCCTGTTCCTTTAAGGGGGGTTGGGCTGCCTCCAGGCCCACCTGCCCCTCATCTATCCATTGAATGCATGTGCTCCCACTGTGGAGGTGCTCATAAATTCAGAAGCGTTTAGGACTGCAAGCATACACAGGGTGCCGTGAAGAGGCCTTGCAGCTTACGCATGCGTTTGCAAATGCATGCTAACTAAACCCCTATTTTTAATGCAGACTGTTGGACAGGTTAATCTGGTTGGTCAGCAGACAGGTTGGTGAGTTGAGAAATGGAATGTTTTGTTTTTGTCTTTTATGCGTTTGCCCTTCTTTCTGTGAAGGCCAGTTATAGGTGGGGGCAGGGGCCATTTGTTTGTTAGTGGAGTGGAACATGGAACTGACTTAATCCGCCTACCCCCCGAAAATGAAAATAAAAAGTCCCTTCTCTGCTCCCACCTTCTGGGTTCCTCTGTTGACCTGATGGAGCCCAGGGAAATGTAATTTAAAGTGATAGTAAAGTCTACTGTTATATGGTTTTGCACAGAGCAGCCCAGATCCTCCTCTACTTGGGTCCCACACCAGTGCTTCTGGCCCCTCCCTTGTGCTGGGTGCCCCCACAGCATGCAGCTTGCTGTGGGGGCACCCAAGCAGGTGCTCTCCCAACCCACGGTTCTGTGTGTCTATTCACCCACAAAAGCACGGCTCGGCCCCATCTCTCACCTGATTGACTCACTGGCTGTGATTGACAACAGCGGGACCCAATGGCTGCTGCTGCTGATGCTGCCAAAAGCTAATCAGGAGTTCGAGTCCCTGGAGAAGTAAGGCTCTTGTGGACATCGCTGGATCGAGATGGGGCCCAGGCAAGTATTAGGGGGCTAGGGGGGGGCTACTGCACACAGAAGGTTTTTTACCTTCATGCATTGAATGCATGAAGGTAAAAAACCTTGTGCCTTTACAACCACTTTAAAGCGGAGGTTCGCTGAAAAAAAAATATTAAAAGCCAGCAGCTACAAATACTGCAGCTGCTGATTTTTAATATATGGACATTTACCTGTCCAGGGAGCCCGCGGTGTCGGCAAACGAAGCCGATCCGTCCTACAGTTCTCGGCTGCTGCCGCCACCATCCTCGGTGAGGGAATAAGGAGGTGCAGCCGTGCGGCTTCATTTCCTGGTTCCCTACTGCTCATGCGCGAGTCGCGCTGCGCGTCCTCTCAGGTCCCTGCTGTATTCTGTGTCTTGCAGAATACAGCGGTGGAGGAGGACAGAGTAGGCGGCGGAAGTGGCATAGTCACCGCAATCACCGCGGTGATCTATGCCAGGAAGTGGGAGCAAATACCTGTATTAGACAGGTATCTGCTCCCTCCTCCCCCCTGAAAGGTGCCAAATGTGACACCGGAGGGGGGGAGGAATCCAAAAAGTGGAAGTTCCATTTTTGGGTGGAACTCCACTTTAAGCCTTGGTAAGCAAGTAGGGTCAGGAATATAAACAAGGTGTTTAATGTCCAAGGAAAATAAACACTAGCAACACTGAAGCTGACTCAGTCCATATATTGAAACACCTTATATCAATACTGCATCTTTCGAAGCAGAGCTGACACACTGCTGGTAATTCATGTCAGGTTGAGTAAACACATCACCACATCTCATAGGGCTTCTCGCCCTGAGGATATTAAACTCACCCCAAGTCAGAAGGGAATACGCCTTGAGAATATAATAATGATGATGATTTAAAAGAAGGCCTCCTCCCGTCAGCAGATCCACAGCTGGACTACTCCTTCGGGACATAAACCTCCTCTTCAGTAAGTGCTCTCACTCATAGCATAATTCTATTTGGCAAGTTTTACACTTACAAATGGTATGAAACACCTTATAGCAATACTGCATCCGCATCCTTCAAAGCAGAGCTGAGGCACACACTGCTGATGATTCACACCAGGATGATTAAACACATCACCACACCACATAGGGCTCACCCTGAGGATATTAAACTCACCAGAAGGGAATACGCCTTGAGAATATAAAAGAAGGCCTCCTCCCATCAGCAGATCCACAACCTGACTACTTCTTCAGGTCATAAACCTCCTCTTTAGTAAGTACTCTCACTATATATATATATATATATATATATATATATATATATATATATATATATATATATATGAGAAAAATACAACACAAGTCTGTTGCACAAAAGTTCACGCATGCTCATGATCAAGCAGAAAGAGCCGCACTGGCTATTGAACTTCATTTTTCTCGGCTCGTCGTATGTGTTGTACGTCACCGCGTTCTCACGTTCTGAATTTTTTCACAACATTTGTGTGACCGTGTGTATGCAAGACAAGTTTGAGCCAACAACCTTCGGACAAAAATCCACGGTTTTGTTGACAGAAAGTCCGATCGTGTGTACGCGGCATTAGAGTTATGCAGCCATTGTGATAATCTATATTTAAATTGATTGTAAAGTCTTGTTTTTTTTTTCTATAAAAATAACAAACATATTATACTTACCTCCCATGTGCAGTGGTCAGTGTTAGTACTTCACAGAGACAGGGCTTAGGAAAGTCATATTCTTATGCTTCAAAATACTGGCAAACATCCTTTGTACTGCAGGTAGCTGAAGTAAAATTGTGTTGGATTCAACTTCTGAGTTTTATTGCAGCGTTAAGCTGCCTGTGTATGGTGCCAATTCAACAGGTGACTATACTGTCTGAACAGACTTGGTCTAAGGAGGTTTCTCAATGCCGGGTACACACGGTCGGATATTCCGACGGGAACTGTTCAATGTGAGCTCGTTGTCGGAAAGTCCAACCGTGTGTGGACTTCCGCCAACAAATGTTTGCTAGCAGGTTCTCAAATTTTCCGCCAACAAAACTTGGTATCGGAAAGTCCGATCGTGTGTACACAAGTCTGTTGCACAAAAGTTCACGCATGCTCTTAATCAAGCAGAAAGAGCCGCACTGGCTATTGAACTTTTTCTCGGCTCGTCGTATGTGTTGTACGTCACCGCGTTCTCACGTTCGGAATTTTTTCCCAAAATTTGTGTGACCGTGTGTATGCAAGACAAGTTTGAGTCAACAACCTTCGGACAAAAATCGACGGTTTTCTTGACAGAAAGTCCGATCGAGTGTACACGGCATTAGAGTTATGCAGCCATTGTGATAATCTATATTTAAATTGATTGTAAAGTCTTGTTTTTTTTTTCTATAAAAATAACAAACATATTATACTTACCTCCCATGTGCAGTGGTTTTGCACAGAGCAGCCCGGATTCTCCTCTTCTCGTGTCCCTCTTCTGTGCTCTTGGCTCCTCCCTCTTGTCGAGTGCCCCCACAGCAAGCAGCTTGCTATGGGGCACCCGAACTGAATCACAGCTTCCTGTATACATTCTGACACAGAGCCATGACCCGCCCCCTCTCTCTCCTAAATTGCACTGCTGCTGTGTCTCAGCCAGCCCAGACAGTCGTGGGCATTGCTGGACAGAGATGGGGCTGAGAGGGGCTGCTACACAGAAAAGGCTTTTTATCTTAAAGCAAAGAACTCCTTTAACCTCTTGCCAACCGACCCATAGCTGAATGATGGCTACAGGGCGGTTGCATAACTCTGGGAGGGCGTACAGTGACATCCTCCCAGAATGCCGCTCTCACGCGCCCCCTGGGGCACGCACCTGACAACATCCGTGACCGCCGAGTCCGCATCACGGATCACGGTAAATGGCCACTGATAGCAGCCGTTTACCACGTGATCGCTCCATCAAATGAAGGAGCGGTCACTTGTAAACAAACCGGTGTCATGTCATGACGCCGGTTCCTCTCTCCCCTTTGTGTACCGAATGGTACAGTGTGAGAGGAGAGGGGAAGATTGGATGGCAGCAGCGCTGTGGGCTGGATCTGTCGTGCACACAGCGCTGCTCTGTGACAATTGCAGTCACATAAAGCAATCCATCTATCCATGCTCAGTCATCCCTCCATAGTCTGTAATACCCTGCAATACCCTGCAATACTCTGCAATACTCTGCAATACCCTGCAATACTCTGCAATACTCTGCAATACCCTGCAATACTCTGAAATACCCCGCAATACTCTGCAATACCCTGCAATACCCTGCAATACTCTGCAATACTCTGCAATATTCTGCAATACCCCGCAATACTCTGCGATACCCTGCAATACCCCGCAATACTCTTCAATACTCTGCAATACCCTGCAATACCCCGCAATACTCTGCAATACTCTGCCATACCCTACCATACCCTGCCATACCCTGCAATACTCTACAATACCCTGCCATACCCTGCAATACTCTGCAATACCCTGCAATACTCTGCAATACCCTGCAATACCCTGCCATACTCTGATATACTCTACCATACCCTGCCATACTCTGCAATACCCTGCAATAATCTGCAATATCCTGCCATACCCTGCAATATTCTGTAATACCCTGCAATACCCCGCAATACTCTGCAATACTCTGCAATACCCTGCAATACTCTGCAATACCCTGCAATACTCTGCAATACCCCGCAATACTCTGCAATACCCTGCAATACCCTGCAATACTCTGCAATACTCTGCAATATTCTGCAATACCCCGCAATACTCTGCAATACTCTGCAATACCCCACAATACCCCGCAATACTCTGCAATACCCTGCAATACCCTGCAATACTCTGCAATATTCTGCAATACCCCGCAATACTCTGCAATACTCTGCAATACCCCACAATACCCCGCAATACTCTGCAATACCCTGCAATACCCTGCAATACTCTGCAATATTCTGCAATACCCCGCAATACTCTGCAATACTCTGCAATACCCTGCAATACTCTGCAATACCCCGCAATACCCAGCAATACTCTGCAATACCCTGCAATACCCCGCAATACCCCGCAATACTCTGCAATACCCTGCAATACCCTGCAATACTCTGCAACACTCTGTAATATTCTGCAATACCCCACAATACTCTGCAATACCCTGCAATACCCCGCAATACTCTTCAATACTCTGCAATACCCTGCAATACTCCGCAATACTCTGCAATACTCTGCCATACCCTACCATACCCTGCATTACCCTGCAATACTCTACAATACCCTGCCATACCCTGCAATACTCTGCAATACCCTGCAATACTCTGCAATACCCTGCAATACCCTACCATACTCTGATATACTCTACCATACCCTGCCATACTCTGCAATACCCTGCAATAATCTGCAATACCCTGCCATACCCTGCAATATTTTGCAATACCCTGCAATACCCGGCAATACTCTGCAATACTCTGCAATACCCTGCAATACCCCTCAATACCCCGCGATACCCAGCAATACCCAGCAATACTCAGTTGTACTCAGCCATACTCAGCCATACCCAGCAATACCCAGCAATACTCAGTCATACCCAGCCATAGTCAGTCATACCCAGCAATACTCAGTCATAAAATTAATTATGAATAATATTGCGCCAATCCCAGAAAAAAGTGTGAAAAGCTGCCGACACAACAATAAGACAAATTGTGAAACTCAAATAAAAAACTCAAATAAAAAACAAAGTGCGGCGCAGCGCCGCACTTTGTTTTTTATTTGAATACTCAGTCATACCCAGCCATACTCAGCCATACCCAGCAATACTCACTCATACCCAGCCATACTCAGCAATACCCAGCAATACTCAGTCATACTCAGCCATACTCAGCCATACCCAGCAATACTCAGCCATACCCAGCCATACTCAGCCATACCCAGCCATACTCAACCATACCCAGCCATACTCAGCCATACCCAGCAATACTCAGTCATACCCCGCCATACTCAGCCATACCCAGCAATACTCAGTCATACTCAGCCATACCCAGCAATACTCAGCCAATCCCTAGCCATACTCAGCCATACCCAGCCATACTCAGCCATACTCAGTCACATAATCAGACATACACAGCATTATTCAGCCATACCCAGCCATACGCAGCCATACCCAGCAATACTCAGCCATATTCAGCCATACCCAGCAATACTCAGCCATACCCCGCCATACTCAGCCATACCCAGCAATACCCAGCAATACTCAGTCATACTCAGCCATACCCAGCAATACCCAGCAATACTCAGTCATACCCAGCCATACCCAACAATACTCAGCCATACCAAGCCATACTCAGTCGTACTCAGCCATACTCAGCCATACCCAGCAGAACTCAGTCATACCCAACCTTACTCAGCAGTACCCATCCATCCCATCCATACCCAGCCGTACTCAGTCGTACCCCGCCGTACCATATTAATTCATGCTCAGTCATCCCATCCATACTCAGCCATCCACATCCGCAGCTCATCCATCTCCATTCATGCTCATCCATGCCACATAAGTTCTCATCCATGCCACTACAGTACCTCACAAATGTGTAATAGGTAGTCAAATTAGATTTGAAACTTATGCCCCTAGAACACCTGACGGTGCTCCCTGCTTGTTGGGCCTCTCTATGTGGCCAGGCTGTGTAAAAGTCTCACACATGTGGTATCGCCATACTCAGGAGGAGTAGGAGAATCTATTTTGGGGTGTAATTTGTGGTATGTACATGCTGTGTATTAGAATTATTGTATAAATGGACAACTTTGTGTAAAAAAATGCGTTTTCATTTTCTTTACACATTTTCCAAAAACTTGTAGAAAAAAATGACATGTTCAAAAGACTCATTATGCCTCATAGATTATACATTGGCTTGTATTCTTTCCAAAATGGGGTCATTTTGGAGCGTTTTCATTGTCCTAGTGCTCCAGGGACTTCAAAAGTGTTAGAGGTAGTCAAGAAATTAGATGTGCAATTTATGCTCCAAGAACGCCTGGCGGTGCTCCCTGCATGTTGCGCCTCTGTATGTGGCCACGCTGTGTAAAAGTCCCACACATGTGGTATCGCCATACTCAGGAGGAGTAGTAGAATGTGTTTTGGGGTGTAATTTGTGGTATGCATATGCTTTGTGTGAGAAATAACCTGATAATATAACAATTTTGTGGGAAAAAAATATAAAAAATCTTGATTTTGCAAAGAATTGTGGGAAAAAATTACAACTTCAAAAAACTCACCATGTCTTTTACTAAATACATTGGAATGTCTACTTTCCAAAAAGGGGTCATTTGGGGGGTCATTGTACTTTCCTGGCTTGTTAGGGTCTCAAGAAATGAGATAGGCCGTCAGTACACCAGGTGTAATCAATTTTCAGAGATTGGCACCATGGCTTGTGGACTCTATAACTTTCACAAAGACCAAATAATTTACACCAATTTGGGTTATTTTTACCAAAGATATGTAGTAGTATACATTTTTCCCAAAATTTATGAAGAAAAATTACTAATTTGCAAAATATTTTAACAGAAATGTTTATTTTTTTACAGAATTTTCAATCTTTTTTTTCTTTTATAGCGCAAAAAATAAAAAACCCGGTGGTGATTAAATACCACCAGATGAAAGCTCTATTTGTGTGAAAAAAAAGGACAAAAATTTCATATAAGTATAATGTTGCATGACTGAGTCATTCAAAATGTGAGAGCACTGAAAGCTGAAAATTGGTCTGGTTAGGAAGGGGGTTTAAGTGCCCAGTGGTCAAGTGGTTAAGCCTCATTGGTCTGTCCCGTCACATGACTTGACAAAGCGCTGGATGCTTTTGTGACATGTCGTCACGGTGATGAGACTACATACACGACCTGCCTCCCTGTGCCCTCCTCCACTTCTCCCATTGGTATTGCTGTGTCCGTCGGCACATACACGTGACATAATCGCTAGATGCCACGACCGAACAGTGCCTCTGTAACTTTATTTTGTGGCATCTACCATCCCCAGCATGGACCAAAGGCTCCTTGTTATCCACAAACTCTGCCGTTGGGGTTATCAACTACCAACACTCACGACTAGGGATGAGCCGAACACCCCCCGGGTTCGGTTCGTGGCAGAACATGCAAGCAGACCAAAAATTAGTGCAAACACGTCAACCCCGTTAAAGTCTCTGGGACACATGAAAAATCTAAATCATTTTAAAGGCTAATATGCAAGTTATTGTCATAAAAAGTGTTTGGGGACCCGGGTCCTGCCCTAGGGGACATGTACCAATGCAAAAAAAGTTTTAAAAACAGCTGTTTTTTTCAGGAGCAGTGATTTTAATAATGCTTAACGTGAAACAATAAAGTGTAATATTCCTTTAAATATTGTGCCTGGGGGGTGTCTATAGTATGCCTGTAAAGTGGCACATTTTTCCCGTGTTTAGAACAGTCTCTGCACAAAATGACATTTCTAAAGGAAAAAAAGTCATTTAAAACTGCTTGCGGCTGTAATGTAATGTTCCCCCCCCCACAGCCCATTACCGGGCCCTTTGGGTCTGGTATGGATATTAAAGGGTACCCCACACCCAGATATAAAAAAGGCGTGGGGCCCCCAGGCCCTATATACTCTGAACAGCAGTATACAGGCGGTCCCGGGGGTTACAAACAAGATAAGGACTGTAGGTTTGTTAAGTTGAATCTGTTTATAATTTGGAACAGGTACATTTTGTAAGTGTAGCTCCAGCCCAAAAATCTATTTTTAAGCTTTTTGGATAATATAGGGCAGGGTTATCATCCCTGTAACATTTTTTTTGCTGTCTGTGCCCCTGTTCAGAAGATTTCACCTCACTTTCTGTCCCAATGACAATTGGATTTTGAAATTTTTGGATTATTAGGGAAACATGGTTTGGTGATAAAGCATCAGTGGAGACACCTTTTTCCCATATTAACTCCTACAGGAGAGAATTTCCCTTTCTAGGGGTAGATTTCCTCTCACTTCCTGTTGTCTCCCTCAGTTTGTAAGTAGGAGTCGTATGTAAGTCAGATGTTTGAAAATAGGGGACCGCCTGTATAAATTATACGGCCTACCCTATACACTCTGCAGAAAATTGGGCCTTAGGTGTTGGTGGTACCAGAACACTGTAAGCCCTTACAGTTACTCTTGTTGAGCGCAGGAATGGGCCTTGCTGTGAAATATTAGATCAAAAATTGGAATTACACGCCCCTGTTGAACAGGGGAAGAAAAATTGGGCCTTAGGTGGTGGTGGTGGTCGCACAACACTGTAAAGCCTCGCAGATACTCTTGTTAAGCACAGGAACGGGCCCTGCTGTGAAATATTAGATCAAAAATTGTAATTACAATACAGTGCAGCCGTAGTGCAGTTGCTACTACGTTTCTGGTGGTGTACACAGTACACAATACAGTGTAGTGTGGTGTTGCAAAACAAAATATACATCATGTCCAGAAGGCCCCCAAGGAGAGGCAGACGCTCACAGGCCACTAAAAGAGGGCAAGCAGGCTCTGTGTCTACAGTCAACAGTGCTGGTCATGGACATGGTGCATCCTCTGCCGGTGGCCGTGGGGCACATTTGTCCTTTTTTTATGCTGCTGGCCATGTTATTGAGCCAGAACATGCAGAAGAGTTGGTGGAGTGGAAAACAAAGCTGTCCTCATCCTCCTCATCCTCTGTCACCCAGGCTTAGAGTAGTTTTCCTTCCTCTGCAGCTGCTAAAGCGGCCTATTCCACCAGCTTTCTGTCCAAAGTCACTCCTTCCGTAGCCCAACCATCATGCATGGAGGAGTCCCCCAAACTATTCAACCACAGTGTCGGGTACATGCTGCTGGAGAATGCGCAGCGAATTGAAGCCTCCGATGTAGGTTCCCAGGTTGAGGAAGGGAGTAACATGAGCATAGAGAGAGGGGGTGCCCAAGAAGGAAAAGAAACTGGCAGTCATGTTCCCCCAGTTGCAGCATAGTGCCAAGTTTGCTCCAGTGACGAGGAGGGAGGGGATGATGAGGTCACTGACTCTACTTGAGTGCCTGATAGAATAGAGGAGGAGGAGGCACAACTCCAACGAGGCAGGATGTCCTCTAGGGGGCAGCTTAAGGGCAGCCACCCTACTGCATTACATCGCAGAGCTCCACAGGTGCAGGGTCCTGCTGACTCCCCGCTGATTTTGAAAAGTTCCTTGGTGTGGGCCTTTTTCGACATGTGTGCAGCAGATCGCACTGTTGCTGTTTGCAACCTATGTCTGAAGCGGATTAAGCGTGGCCAGAACAGCAGCCGCTTAGGCACCACATGCTTGACCAGACATATGACGACCTCCCATGCAGTCTTTTTCCCATATACTATATTTGAGATTTAATATCTCTCAGATATGATTTGGGTTAAATGAGAGTTCTTTGACCATGAGTGAAAGCTTTAACACAATAACAACATTTATTGGCGAGTAGTTTATCTAATACACAACCATCTATCTATAGTCTACACCAAGGAAGAAAATATTAGGTTAAAATGAGAGAATTACATTTCTCTGGAGAATGCTGGAGAATGCGCAGCGAATTGAAGCCTCCGATGTAGGTTCCCAGGTTGAGGAAGGGAGTAACATGAGCATAGAGAGAGGGGGTGCCCAAGAAGGAAAAGAAACTGGCAGTCATGTTCCCCCAGTTGCAGCATAGTGCCAAGTTTGCTCCAGTGACGAGGAGGGAGGGGATGATGAGGTCACTGACTCTACTTGAGTGCCTGATAGAATAGAGGAGGAGGAGGCACAACTCCAACGAGGCAGGATGTCCTCTAGGGGGCAGCTTAAGGGCAGCCACCCTACTGCATTACATCGCAGAGCTCCACAGGTGCAGGGTCCTGCTGACTCCCCGCTGATTTTGAAAAGTTCCTTGGTGTGGGCCTTTTTCGACATGTGTGCAGCAGATCGCACTGTTGCTGTTTGCAACCTATGTCTGAAGCGGATTAAGCGTGGCCAGAACAGCAGCCGCTTAGGCACCACATGCTTGACCAGACATATGACGACCTCCCATGCAGTCTTTTTCCCATATACTATATTTGAGATTTAATATCTCTCAGATATGATTTGGGTTAAATGAGAGTTCTTTGACCATGAGTGAAAGCTTTAACACAATAACAACATTTATTGGCGAGTAGTTTATCTAATACACAACCATCTATCTATAGTCTACACCAAGGAAGAAAATATTAGGTTAAAATGAGAGAATTACATGAAGGAATACAGAGTATATTCCTGAAAACATTAATCTGCAAACATATTTAATTACAAGTAAAATGCAGACCTTTCCCATAATTATCCTTTGCACCAAGGTTCCATTCTAATGGTTGCTCTCCCATAAAAGTGTGTGTTTCCCTCCCATCTAGTCTGTGGATATTATTATATGCTGATGCCTCATTGGTTGGCATAGTGTGGTTCAGATTGGTAAGCTTCCCTATTCCTGGTTAAGGACTGGCTACATCTCCAATCCCTATACTTTGCATAAGTCAGCCCCCTTTAAAGCAAATCCTTGTGACTATTCTGAGCAGGAGCTGAATTTTCCCAGGAAGTTAAGTATTGATTATGGGTTGGCCTCCCTTCATTGCATATCCCAGCATGGGGTCCTTTGAAGTGAGTAAGTGTAAAACAATGAGGTTTGGATCCCATTGTTTGTATACACAAGCCTAGGCAGCGACTTGTCTGGTCTACAAGAGATTTCTGTGAAGATAATATGTTCCGCCCTACATATATAAAAGCTAAATGAAATATATTCATTAAATATAAATATTGAATATTTAATCCAGTGTGCCTGTACTACCACAATCCTCCCACAGGCACCCAAGGAAAAAATGAGAGGTGCTTAAAAGGATAAATTAAAGTGTTCACGTGCTTTAGACCCAGTGATGGTGTGACCCTCTACAGGTGTCCTGCACCTTAACACATTCAAAAAAACAAAAAATGAATGAACAAGTCTGCAAACTGAAAAGCAAACGTAAATAATAATCTCTAAGTGTTCTAGTGCGTTCAATACAGTGATGGTGTGACCCTCTATATGTGTAATTATACACTCACATACAGTAAATGAATATCACAAACAGATATACCAATACGTCTCCAGTGATATATTGTGCGGTCACTTCATGCTGTGCGTGCACCAAAATAAATTTAAAAGAACGACATATCTTTCAAAAAACAATCTGTCCAAAAAAGACATGACATCACACGTGGTGGACAAATGTCCTATGAAAGTGATCAATCTTGATGCCAAAGGGTGATAATGTGTATCTTCCACCTCTCCCTTAGTGTACGGTGCTTCCACTCCCTCAAGAATAACCCTCACCGACTTATTTTGCCAGCATTCTCATGCACGGCAATAATCGCTTGTTTACCACCCACGGGTAATAGGATCAATCGTTGTTCCACAGTGATTGTTTTAAATAAGGTCCACATGAAAGAAATCATAAGTGCTCCAATAGTGTAAACCAGTTTCACACATTTATTAAAACCACTGCAATCTTCTAACATCAAACTCACATTTAAAATGATAAAAATCAGCCAAAGTGCGGTGCAGATCACATCAAACAAATATAGTGGAACCAAATGCAACAAATGGTCACGGCGGACCCGAGGTGTGCTGGCGCCGAGCCTCCAATCTCACCCCTCCATTGATACTCCTCCGCTCCTCTGTGTAACCACAACTCCTGTCCCTCAGTATGGCTTACAGCGCTGTGTGTCACGTCTCACAGCCACGCCCCCGACATGTTTCGTCACAGGTTGACTTACTCATGGGATAGGCTATGCTTCCTGTCACTCACCCCTTATATGCATATTCCGCTTGCGTCCATTACGCCGCGCTTCACGCATGCGCACATCTCGGGTCCCCGCTGTATGAATTAAGCTGAGGGCTCCGTTGCGGTGCACATCAGGGATCAGACATTTCAATGACATGGACTGATATTTACAAAGATTGATACACTCTGTGAAGCATGTTACACACATGGCTAAAGTTTAAATAGATCGCTGCATAACATATCACATATTGCAAACAGTGTCAGGACATGTCATTGAAATGTCTGATCCCTGATGTGCACCGCAACGGAGCCCTCAGCTTAATTCATACAGCGGGGACCCGAGATGTGCGCATGCGCGAAGCGCGGCGTAATGGACGCAAGTGTAATATGCATATAAGGGGTGAGTTAAAAATAGTAAACAATTACATTTAAGTAGTAAAAAAAGCGCTTTCAGTAAAATCGTGGCGGCAGTGGAGTCCTTCTGACGCGTTTCGTCTCACTAGACTTCGTCTGGGGTGCTCATCAACTGCAGCCATGCTCCCTAATAAAGACCCTGTGACCCCTATGATGAGAATCCAGCTCGTACAGTGTATGGCCATGCACTTCCGTGTTCATCCAAAATGGCGGACCCACGTGCATTCCAAGCCTCTCTGTTATGTTCCCCAATGCGTTCCAGCACCAAGAATTATATTGTTTATATCCCCCATATGTATTTCTTTATAGACTTTTTACTACTTAAATGTAAGTGTTTGCTATTTTTAATAAATTTTTCCTACTTACGGAATTACACTATGTGGCCCCTTTTCTTATCTCTCATGGGCTAACTTTCCTGGATGCATAACCACCCTCATGGAGAAAACCCTTCATCATTAAAGCCTGGATGACTCCAGATTTCCATTATTGTGGATCTTTAAGGCTCTTCTTCCATTGCCGGTGGCAGTACAAGCACATCTGACCCATAGAACGTATGTTCATTTGGGTCTACAGTTTCTGGTAAGCCTGCAATTCACTCTGGTGGTGGTATTATCACAAATTGCCTTTCATCTACCGTATTGGTCACTCACAAGGTGAACAGGATTGCCCTATTTTGGATTGTGAATAATAACTACACGGAAGTGATTTTGGAGACCATTAGAGACTTCATTATTTTACTATATAAATTTTTCACTGTATTTGTCATATATATAATTTTTATAGTTTGTTTATTGAGGCTATTCAATTCAATATAATAGCGCTACACTTTGATACACGTGGTTTTGAGCAAATAATCTGTTTGCTGTGTTAGCTGCTAAACATTGGAGCAAGCGCAGGGTTTATATTTTGGTTTATTGTTTGCAAATTGCTAGCACTGCAACTACTGCCTTTTCAGCTGGTAGACTGTGCCCCCTTTTGTGGATTTGTGGAATGTGCTGTACCTCAGTTGTAGGTTCCAAAACGCCATTTCTTTTCACGGAAGGCCATTCCAACTCTCTATCGGTATGTGGAAGGCATGTGTTTTTGTCTTGTTGGACAGGGCGGTCAGCAGTAAGGTGTATATTACCGCAGACTCATGGTCTAGCAGGCATGGGCAGGGATGTTACCTTTCCTTCACAGCGCACTGGGTAACTCTGCTGGCAGCTGGGACGGATGCTGGACAGGGTTCAGTATTGTTGGAGCTTGTTCCGCCACCACGCCTCCAAAATGCTCGTAGTGATTCTGCCACAGCTCTCTCCTCCACCCTTCCTCTTCTTCTTCCTCTATGGCCTCTTCTGCAGATTTGTTCTCTGAACCAGCGGTGCTCCGTAAGCGTACAAGGGGCTATGCAAGCACTCAGGCAAAAAGATGCCATGCGGTGCATGAGTTACATAGTTACATAGTAGGTGAGGTTGAAAAAAGACACAAGTCCATCAAGTCCAACCTTTGGTGTGATTATATGTCAGTATTACATTGTATATATGTTGCGGTCGTTCAGGTGCTTATCTAATAGTTTCTTGAAACTATCAAAGCCCTCCGCTGAGACCATCACCTGTGGAAGGGAATTACAGTAAAGAACCCTCTACATAGTTTAAGGTTAAACCACTGCTTAGGGGACAGGAGCCACACTGGGGCAGAGATTCTGTCAGCTCTGCAAGGGCAGGCTTAGAGGTGGTTGACGCCATGCCAGCTTCAGCCAGGAATGGTTGTATGCTACAATGGCACCAACCTTCCCTCCGCCCTCCGACAGGGACACCTGACCCATGTTCCATGTTTGGCACACATCCTGAATTTGGTGGTGCAGTGGTTCTTGAGCAGGTACCCAGGCTTACAAGATCTCCTGAGGCAGGCCAGAAAAGACTGTGGTCATTTCCAACGGTCATACAATGCCAGTGCTCGGCTGGCTGACATTCAAAGGGAATGCAACCTGCCCACCAACCGCCTCATTTGTGACATGTCCACCAGGTGGAAGTCAATGTTGGCAATGCTGCAGTGGCTGTACATGCAGCAGAGGGCCATCAATGAGTACCCATGTGAGTATGGCACCAGGACAGGGTCAGGGGAGCGTGGCTTCTTTTTGCCACTCCAGTGGCTACTGATCAAGGATGCATGCACTGTCCTGTTACCATTTGATGAGGCCACGAGGATGGTGAGCAATGACAATGCATGCATCAGTGATACTGTCCCTCTTGTCTTCCTGTTGGAGCACACACTTCATGGAATAATGGACAGGGTACTTGAGGCAGAACAGTGTGAGGAAAGAAGGACTTCCTTACCTCTCAAGGCCCCTTTTATCCAGATATTATTCCTGCAGGCCCGCCAAAAAAACAGGAAGAAGAGGAGGAGGAGGGTTGTGTCTGCATGGACGTGGAGGATAACACTCAGCAGCAGTCTTCAAGGGATGGTTTTCAGTCCCCAGAAACCCAAGGAGTTGTACGTGGCTGGGAGGAGGTTGTTACGGATCATGTGATCCTTAGTGACCCAGAGGACTCAGAATTGAATGCCTCTGCAAACTTTTGCAGGCTTTGCAGAATCAGGGAGGCCATGCAGCGTAAGGACCCTAGGATTTGTGGTATTAAAAAGAAGGAATCATTACTGGCTGGCAACCCTTCTTGATCCAAGGGTAAGTTGCAGAACTCATCCTGCCTTCGCAGAGAGAGCAGAGCATGAAACATCTTCAGGAGGCCTTGAAGAAAGGTTTGTGCAATGCATTTCCAGACCCTGTGAGGTTACAATTTCCTGGTGCTGGACAACGTGTTGCTGAGGCTTCTGTCAGGTCACCTGAGGCCAGGTGACAGATGCACACCGTTGGGGTCAGGAGTGCACTGCAAAGGTAGTGGACCCTATGGCTGACTGCTGTGGATGGGAGTCTAGGTGGTTAAGGAAGACAGGTCCACTTGAACACCAACACGGATCCCACAGGGGCTAGAGAGTAAGATTCCCCAGGGCGCGGAGTGTAAGAGCCAGCAGGTGTTCACCAGAGCTTCTAGTGTTGAGGATGGACTGGGCTGCAACTGGCTCCAGGTCGCGACCCCCATGGTCTCTCAGCTCATGCCCACAGTAGGCTACAGGAGGACAGAGATAGTAAGGGAATAAGCCAAAGGGTGGGGCGACTAGCAGACAAGGATAAACATAGAACACGCCAAAGGTCAGGGTCACAAGCAGGCAGGGATAGTCGAAAAAAGCCAAGATCAGTAACTGGAATCAGACGTAGAAGACACAGCAAGATGCACGTGGAAGCTAAACACACAAAGGTTGATCAGCAAGGCAGGCTTGCAGTGCACAGGTGAATATAGAGTTCCCTGATAGGGGCTGGGGTGGAGCCATGCTTTGAGGAGATATTATTTAAGTAGCCAGGTGAGAGTGGCTTGCCTCTAAAGGTGAACACATGGAGGAGAGGTAAGTTGACAGACAAAGATTACTGCATAACCTTAACAGCTTTGTTCAGTCAGAGGAAAAGCAGTGGAGAAGGTGGCCGGCTGACCGATGCCTTTAGACAATTTTTCAGTCCTCAGCGCCAAGGTCTGATCGGTTCAAGCAACCATCGCCTGTGTCTGCATTACATGGTGCAGGAATATCTAGGGGCAAGAGCCGAATTGAAGACATTTCCAACAGAGCATCCACTGGGTTACTAGGTCTTGAGGATGGACCACTGGCCAGAACTTGCTCAATATGCAATTGATCTACTGGCCTGTCCTGCATCCAGCGTTTTTTCTGAAAAAATGAATCAGTCTTGGATCAGCAGCAGCTATCAAGCACCTGATGCTGATGTAACTGATTGATTTTTCTATGGATGTGGGATCCCTTGAGGACTACCTATGCTGAGTGACTATCCTATTCCTCCTCAATCTTGATGATGCTAGCTTCCAAAAATACTTTTGGTTTAGGGCACCACCACCACTGCCTAAGGCCCAATTTTTCTGTCCCTGTTTAACAGGGGCTTGTAATTACAATTTCTGATCTAATATTTCACAGCAGGGCCTGTTCCTGTGCCCAGCAAGAGTATCTCTGAGGGGTCAGGCTCTGTGTCTACTGTAGACTGTAGACACAGAGCCTGCTTGCCCTCTTTTAGTGGCCTGTGAGTGTCTGCCACTCCTTGGTGGCCTTCCGGACATGGTGGGGATTTTGTATTGCAACACCCTACTACACTGTATTGTGTACTGTGTACACCACCAGAAAAGTAGTAGCAACTTCACTATGGGTGTACGGTATTATGTACCCCACCAGAAGTCTAATAGCAACTGTGGGTGCACAGTATGTATTGTGTACTGTGTACACCACCAGAAAAGTAGTAGCAACTACACTATGGGTACATGGTATTGTGTACACCACCAGAGGTCTAATAGCAACTATGGGTGCACTGTATGTATTGTGTACTGTGTACACCACCAGAAAAGTAGTAGCAACTGCACTATGGGTGCACGGTATTGTGTACACCACCAGAAGTCTAATAGCAACTATGGGTGCACTGTACAGTGGGGACGGAAAGTATTCAGACCCCCTAAAATTTTTCATTTTTTGTTATATTGCAGCCATTTGCTAAAATTAAAAACAGAAAACACAGAATTGTTGACATTTTTGCAGATTTAATAAAAAAGAAAAACTAAAATATCACAAGGTCCTAAGTATTCAGAGCCTTTGCTCAATATTTAGTAGAGCACCCTTTTGATCTAATACAGCCATGAGTCTTTTTGGGAAAGATGCAACAAGTTTCTCACACCTGGATTTGGGGATCCTCTGCTATTCCTCCTTGCAGATCCTCTTCAGTTCTGTCAGGTTGGATGGTAAAAGTTGGCGGACAGCCATTTTTAGATCTCTTCAGAGATGCTCAATTGGGTTTAAGTCAGGGCTCTGGTTGGGCCATTCAAGAACAGTCACGGAGTTGTTCTTCCTTCGTTATTGTCCTTCGTTATTTTAGCTGTGTGCTTAGGGTCATTGTCTTTTTGGAAGGTAAACCTTCGGCCCAGTCTGAGGTCCTCAGCACTCTGGAGAAGGTTTTCGTCCAGGATATCCCTGTACTTGGTTGCATTCATCTTTTCCTCGATTGCAACCAGTCGTCCTGTCCCTGCAGCTGAAAAACAGCCCCACAGCATGATGCTGCCACCACCATGCTTCACTGTTGGGACTGTATTGGACAGGTGTGGGCAGTGCCTGTTTTTCTCCACACATACCGCTTAGAATTAAGGCCAAAAAGTTCCATCTTGGTCTCATCAGACCAAAGCATCTTATTTCTCACCATCTTGGAGTCCTACAGGTGTTTTTTAGCAAACTCCATGCAGGCTTTCATGTGTCTTGCACTGAGGAGAGGCTTCCATCGGGCCATTCTGCTATAAAGCCCTGACTGGTGGAGGGCTGCAGTGATGGTTGACTTTCTACAACTTTCTCCCATCTCCCAACTGCATCTCTGGAGCTCAGCCACAGTGATCTTTGGGTTTTTGTTTACCTCTCTCACCAAGGCTCTTCTCCCCCGATAGCTCAGTTTGGCCGGATGGCCAGCTCTAGGAAGGGTTCTGGTCATCCCAAACGTCTTCCATTTAAGGATTAAGGAGGCCACTGTGTTTTTAGGAACCTTAAGTGCAGTAGAAATTTTTTTGTAACCTTGGCCAGATCTGTGCCTTGCCACAATTCTGTCTCTGAGCTCTTTAGGTAGTTCCTTTGACCTCATGATTCTCATTTGCTCTGACATGCACTGTGAGCTGTAAGGTCTTATATAGACAGGTGGGTGGCTTTCCTAATCAAGTCCAATCAGTATAATCAAACACAGCTGGACTCAAATGAAGGTGTAGAACCATCTCAAGGATGATCAGAAGAAATGGACAGCACCTGAGTTAAATATATGAGTGTCACAACAAAGGGTCTGAATACTTAGGACCATGTGATATTTCAGTTTTTCTTTTTTAATAAATCTGCAAAAATGTCAACAATTCTGTGTTTTTCTGTCAATATGGGGTGCTGTGTGTACATTAATGAGGAAAAAAATGAACTTAAATGATTTTAGTAATAGGCTGCAATATAACAAAGAGTGAAAAATTTAGGGGGTCTGAATACTTTCTGTCTGAACTGTATATATATATATATACAGTTAGCTAACTGAATCACCTGCCTGCCAGAAGTATATTAGAAAAAGTACACCAGGAACGGCCTGCAGTGAGATATAGCCAAACTGTATGCAGTGGATATATATATATATATATATATATATATATATATATATATATATATATATATATATATCCATATATATACAAGACTATCTGCATATATCTATTAAATACACTGCAGCTAACTGAATCACCTGCCTGCCAGAAGTATATTAGAAACAGTACACCAGGAACGGCCTGTAGTTAGATATAGCTAAACTGTATGCAGTGAAAAAAATATATATACATATATATATATATACCGTATTTATCGGCGTATAACACGCACTTTTTTCCCCTTAAAATCAGGGGAAAGTCGCAGGTGCGTGTTATACGCCGATCCCCTGCGATCCCGACCTGTCACATTTTCAAAATCGCCGATCGCGATTTGAAAATGGCGCCGCCGGCGCCGAAATACACAGAGCCGGTCCTCGGCTCTTTCCGGCTAGGTTCGGATAGCTCCGCTCGGGACTACGAGTGGAGCCGAAAATGAACGACAGCCGCCGGAAAGAGCCGAGGACCGGCACTGTGTATTTCGGCGCCGGCGGCGCCATTTTCAAATCGCGATCGGCGATTTTTAAGCCCAGAATGGCTGGGATCACTGGGGCAAGGCTGCACTGGGGAAGGCTGCACTGGGGAAAGCTGCACTGGGGAAGACTGCACTGGGGAAGGCTGCACTGGGTAAAGCTGCACTGGGGAAGACTGCACTGGGTAAAGCTGCACTGGGGAAGTCTGCACTGGGGAAGTCTGCACTGGGGAAGTCTGCACTGACAAGGCTGCACTGGGGAAGTCTGCACTGGGGAAGGCTGCACTGGGGAAGGCTGCACTTGGGAAGTCTGCACTGACAAGGCTGCACTGACAAGGCTGCACTGACATGGCTGCACTGACATGGCTGCACTGACAAGGCTGCACTGACAAGGCTGCACTGACAAGGCTGCAATGATGGGCGTTTAAATGTAAGTTTTTTTCTCCCTTCAACTTCCCTCCTAAAAGTTTTTTTTTCCTTAAAATTCCCTCCTAAATTGGGGTGCGTGTTATACGCCGATAAATACGGTATATATATATATATATATATATATATTAAATACACTGCAGCTAAACTGTATGCAGTGGATATATATATATATATATATACAAGACTATCTGTATATATATATTAAATACACTGCAGCTAACTGAATCACCTGCCTGCCTGAAGTATATTAGAAACAGT
Source organism: Lithobates clamitans (assembly GCA_037952925.1). NCBI lineage: Eukaryota > Metazoa > Chordata > Amphibia > Anura > Ranidae > Lithobates > Lithobates clamitans. Next base: position 4,654,584 of record JBBGZY010000125.1, on the reverse strand, counting down.
ACACCAGGAACAGACTGCAGTCAGATCTAGCTAAACTGGATACAGTGGAGATATATATTATATCAGACTGTCTGTATATATATATATATATTAAATACACTGCAGCTAACTGAATAATCTGCCTGCCTGCTCAATCTAAATGACACTCTCTCTCTGTCCATGCAATACACTACACAAGGCCGACGTGCAGGTGGCCTTATATGGTGTGGGGCGTTGACTTATGCCGCGTACACACGGTCGGACTTTTCGTCTAAAAAAGGCAGACGGACTAAAGCTGGCTGACAATCCGATTGTGTGTGGGCTTCCCCGGACTTTCAGTGGACTTTTCCAGCCGCAAATCTGACGGACTTTAGATTTGAAACATGCTTCAAATCTTTACGTCGTAACTATGCCGGACCCAGAAATCCGCTCGTCTGTATGCTATTCCGAAGGACAAAAACCCACGCTAGGGCAGCTATTGGCTACTGGCTATCAACTTCCTTATTTTAGTCCGGTGTACGTCATCACGTACGAATCCGTCGGACTTTTGTGTGATCGTATGTAGGCAAGTCCGTTCGTTAGAAAGTCTGCCGCAAGTCCGCCAAAAGTCCGCCAAATGTCCACCAAATGTCCGTCAGGCTGTCGGACTTTTGTAGCCGAAAAGTCCGACCGTGTGTACGCGGCATTAGTCCCCCTGAGCCATGATTGGCAAAAGGCACCCTGCCTTTGGTCAAATATGGCTCTCTTAGCTGAGTGCGCTGTGATTGGCCAAGGATGCAGGTCATGGTGCACGCTCTGGCCAATCATCATACAGCAATGCACTGTGCTACCGCAGTGCATTATGGACCGATACGCGCCACTCGAATTTGGCGTGAACGGCCCATAATGTTTGGTTTTCGACGAACGGGGAACTCCTCCTGAAGACGGGTATCGAAATGTACATTGAGGCGTGCCTGGTTACGCTGTTTCTGATCCACATTCCAGTCCCTGTGGTTGTCAGGGGCTGATGGTGAAGCACACGCCAGCTGCCACGCGCAGAGCGGAGCCATTAGACCTATTACGAGCAAATGAGCCTCAGTGCCGGGCGAGGGCACTTTCTAATGTAAGCAGCCATTTGGCTTTCTGTTTTTAACCATTTTTATAATAAATGGGATTACACTATTCTAGTCCTTCTTGTACCCTTCTTTATATTTCCTGACGTTCCACTGTGGGAGAGGAAAAGGTTACCCACAAGGCATATCCATATCATGGCAGCAAGCCATATCTTGCTAAAGGCTTGTATTGACCTCTTTTTAATTAAAAAGGTCAACATCTTCTGGTAAGCGGACATCCATTTACAGAGCACATTGGGTGTATAATACAGCTGGTAAAGGTTGTCTATCTACACAGCGAGATATCTCACATATACCAATTTGTATATCCCATTTTCAACAGTGGAGGATTCACTTATATTGATCTGCATAAGAATTTTTTATTGCACGTGGACTCTTTTTTTAAATATATTTATATATTGTTTTTTCACAAGGACTTTATTATTTTTTCATACATGCAGGGATTGCATGGCTGTTAATTAATGCACTTTTGGAATTCAACTTATACATTCACCTAGGATTTCCGTATGGCACATTGATGTGTACTTAAATATTTTGTTAGAGTATAACATTGCATATGTAATGTTGTTCACTGGTAACATAGACCTAGCGCCCCCCACCATACACCAACTCATGTTCGACCCGAACAGAAAGCTCATCCCTACCCACAACACCGCTGGCTCAGTGACACACCCAGGTCCCTTCCATCTGAGGACAAGCATGGCCCTATGGGCATTTCAGACCTGTGGATAGATCATTGGCTGTTTGGGATGGCAGTTCCTATGTAAGTTTTAATTTAATTGTCATTAAACTACTTTTCAACCAAGGAAATTTCAGAGGCTGTGCATATTTCAATAATGAATTTTACTCTCCTTCATTGTCATGGAGCAACATACCAGAGTCTAAATCCTTTCACTTTTACACAGACAGCAAGATAGTGCTGAAATACAACCAAACAAAGCAGTTCTCACATCAGAAAATTCTTCAATTCCGATCTGTGTGCCTCGACCCCACCGATCGAGGCACACGTGCAGTACCAGCCACTGAATTTCTGGAAATGTCATGGTCGTTCCCACCTGACTTCTTGAATAATGACCCCATTACAATTCACATTGATTCTACATTTGAACTGGGTAATCCTGAGTCTGACAAGGAAACCAGAGCTAATGCTGTTACACTTAACACCTCTGTGGAGTCAAGGATGATGCTGAGTTCTTACTGTTTTTAATGCTTTTTTAAGTGGTCTTCTGTTGTATGAGCTGTTGCACGACTTATCCATGGTGCTGCCTTCCCCTCTGAAGAACTTGATTCAAAGGGAGGTAATAAGTACTGATGCATGTTGCTGCCTTCCCCTCTGAAGATACATTCATGAACTGTCTTTTTTGCCATCTTACAGACACCAGTAATGACTTTACAAGTTTTACAGAATATTAATGTTTGCATTATTCTTCTGTTTTCCCCTTTCTTCTTTTTCAGGTGTCTTCACTTAATGTTTGGACTTCACTCTCAGTTGTTTTCATACAGAAAACATAGCTTTCAACAGGTGGTATCATGTTGCACATGCATGGGTTGTTTGTCTTTGTTACCAAAAAGAAGTGGAAGGTTCCCCATGAGGTTTTTTAGCAGCGATCATTTAAAAAATATAAAGATTTTTGTAAAAAAAAAATATTTTTATTAACAAAATACTCCGAACATGGTTTTAGAAAATACAAGACTTAAAAACATGAGCTCCGGTTTTACAAAGAACGAGACACGCTAGGTAAATATACAAATCGGTATTGCCGGTATTTAGAGAAGAAATACCGGCAAGCATCAACATAGCTACAACTTCACAGGAAGTAGCTGTATGCATACTCCCTGCAATCTATTGTGCAATAATCTATTGTTCGATTTGTATATTTACCTAGCATGCTTCCAGCGCTTAGTTTGCAGAAGCAGAACAGTTCCTCTTTAATACCATTATTTACATCAAGCAATCTTTTTCCATGTAAATCTATCAAGCATTGAAAAGACTGTACATTCCCTTTAATTACTAATTTATTTATTATTATTATTTATTTATTTATTTAATTAAGTGTTCAGATAAAGGCTTCCGTGTACTCTCACCCCAATAACTCAGCGTCAGCACTAGTAAACAGGTTCAGAAAAAACTGAAAAAGCTTTAAATATATTATATTTTTTGGAAACAGTTTATTCTATGAATATATAAGAAGCAACACTTCCTATTCCCTCTTATATCTATAATGAAAAACATGCATGTCTTTAAAATTCACTGAGTACATTTTGGTTTTTGTTATCATTAGCTGAGATTAATTCAGTAAAAGTTTCTGCATAGAACTGTTTTCAGTATCTTACTTTCTGCAACTTTTTGGCAGTATTAAGGACAGTAAATAAATTGCTTGCTGTCACTGTGAACAGCTAACATTAAACACTCGGCAGACTTTCATTCTTTCACTTAACCAGTCTATTCCCTAGGATGTCTCTATGCTTTTTTAAAGTAGGTTTCACAAAATTCACACTATAGGTTCAGTTTTTATTGATGCACAGGAAAAATGATAAACATAACTATATTTTATATCGACTGCCCTCAACCTCGACACCCTTCTTTTTCATTAACATTCCTAACTCATAGGTTAGTATACTTTCTCTTTTTATTTTCTACTATCACTTTATACTCTATACATTGATCATATGTGCTATATTTGTGTACTATTATTATACAGGATCTATATATCTCTTTACAACGTTAGGGCAAACAATACAGTTACTATACAATTCAATACAGGAAGAATCAGAGGATCCTACTCGTTAGAGCTTACAATCTAAAGGGGAGGGTCAAGTGATACAAAAGGTAATAACTGTGGGGGATGTGCTGCTGGAGAAAATAAAGTACAATTGTTTAGGTGGAGGCAGGATAGGCTTCTCTGAAGAGAAAAGTTTTCAGGGATCGCCAAAAGGTGTATGGATTAGGCGACAGTCAGACAGAGAAAGGAAGAGGAGAGGAGGAAGTAGAATTTTAAGTGACACTGAAGGCTCTGTGGGATAGGTAGGATGAGAGCCAGTGAAGAGCACAGCCATGGAGACCAAAGGAGTAGCGTTTTTTGATGGGGAGGGGGTGGTCAACCGAATTAAAGGCAGCCGAAAGGTCCAAAAGTAGGAGTACAGAATAGTGTCCATTGGTTTTTGCTATTAGTAAGCCGTTTGTGAGTTTTAGGAGAGCAGCTTCTGTGGAATTTTGAAGTAGAAATCCAGACTGAAGGTGATCAAGAAGGTTATTCTTAATGAGGTGGTCACTCAAGGTTTTCAAGTAGTTTGGAGGAAAAGGGGAGCAAAGAGATTGGGCGTAGGTTGTTAAGATTGGTGAGGTCCAAGGAAGACTTTTTAACCACTTCATGCCCAGCCTATAGACAAATGATTGAAGGGTGGTGGCTTTGTTATCCTGAGTGGATCTCATATGAGTCCTGTCAGGTAGCAATGATCATGGGGGTCGTGTAGTGGCGCGATCTGTCACCGGCTGTGTCCACAGCTCGCTGTCGGTACCATGTGACTGCTATGACAAATTACAGCAGCTCACATGACAGTTGTACACAATGGATCTCCTGGCAGTTTGGAACTGTCAGGAAAGGTTTCACCTGCTGGTGGCACTATCTGATTCTTGGGCCGCAGTACTGGCGTCCACCAGCAGGTATTTCCCGGCAGTGTGGAGCCGGTGTTCTGCCGAATAAGTTCCGCTCGGCGGATAAGTTCCGCACTGTACTGCGCATGCGCAGTACGATCCGGCGGAAATAGCCGAAGCGGAACAGCTGAAAATCAGCTGTACACGGCGCCTGTAAGAGGGCCCCTCGCGGGCTCGCTTCGCTCGCCACGCTTCGGGCACGGCCTCGCTGCGCTCGGCACTTTTAGATTCCCCCTCCAGGTCCACTTGGATGGTGGGGAAGGAATCTGGACCCAGAACGCAGGCGCCGTGTACAGCTGATTGAAGCGTTTGAGCTTCGGCTATCTCCGGCGGCTGACAGAAGTTGGTACTGCGCAGGCGCTGCGCCTGCGCAGTACAGGGGAGGAACTTATCCGCCGATTGCAGGAGATCTGTAATAATACCTGGCAAACACACACTTGCCTTGGTATCTTCCTTGCGCCCTGATCCGAACCTGTGAGCTCTGAACTTTACCCTAACTCTGAACCTGGTACCTGTACCCTGTGCCCTGTACCTGAACCTGTCCCTCCTGTGTCCCTGTTACCTTTGCCTTGCCCTGCAGCCTGATCCGTCCATCCTCCCCCTGTCCTGTTTTTTCTCCCTGTCCCCATTTGCTGATCTCCCATTGATGACCCTGGCCTGGCTGCGTTTACGATTCTGGCATTCCCCATTTATTGTATATACCTGTCTGACTGTTGTTATTTATGGGTCTCTGTCTGGTAGTTGGTTTGTTGTGCACTGTGTTGTATTGGAAGTGTTTGTATTTATATTTTACTTACTTTAATACATTACTCTATGTTCACTTTACATGTGTTTGGTTTCCTTTGTTGCTGTCCATGCAGTTCTGGTCACACCTGATTCATGACAGTATACCAAGAACATCCCTGAACAGGAGTGGCTGCGCAGAGGAACCATCTCGGCTCTGCTTGCTTTGCTCAAATTAATTTTGATGAGATTGTTTATTATGCTCTGCTTGCGTCAGAGAGTGGTGAATATTTCCACCAGACACTGAAAGAGTGGACCAGTGACCAGCTGCTAGAGATCATTCATTTAGCTTACTCCCTGGTTGATTAGGGCTATATGCTGTTTGGGGATGTTCAGCCTTTAATTCAAATGTGTACAGAGCTGGCCCTGCCCTGTATTCCAAAGGGCCTTGATGATTTTTCTCCCCCTTTTAGTGTTAATCAGGTTGTATCTCTGGCTTTTGGAGGATGACTTTACATACTTTTTTGAACATTACTCAGCTTGTTCACAGCGTGTGATAATGGAGTGTGTTGATTCTGTACAGTCCCTTGTCAGACAGGCAGAACGTAAACCGCAGTTTGTTCAACCATTACTCCTAGCATGGTCTGATATATTGCAATCAGCCTCAGTCAGCCCACAACAAACCATTTCTGCCACCAGACACCTGCCTGCCCAAATGTCTTTTTCCCCATCACCCATGGCAACCTCAGTCTTAGCCCAGTATACTCTGCTTCCCACCAAATATCAATACCCTGTTTCTACTCACTGCACCTATACTGCCTATTCTCTGCTGCCCACAACTACCCCACAAAAACTTCCTCTAGCCACTGTTCCCTCTTCCTCTTACCATATTCCATCCCTTCTCTTCAGTCTGCTTCACCCTTACCTACAGTCCTGCAGTCACCTACAGAACTTCAGTGGCTAAGCCGAAGAAGAAACTGAAGTTTTTTCTGACTCATACGATCCTGCCATTACCCAACCCTTAAATAAAGAAAAAAAACTCGCTAGAAAAGATATATCTTTGAATAAAAACAAAAAAGCAGCAGCATACAGTGCGACAACACAAAAGTCCAATATAGTATACAGAAACTGCGCTAAAAAAGAAAAAATGTCCAAAAGGCTTTATCTATGGGCATCCAACAGAAGCACTTAAGGTCTTGCAAACACCATAATGTGTACATATAGATAAAATAAGGTGCCCAACCACCGAGGCTGTAAATTGTGCTTACCAAACAGCAAGCAGTATGAGCAGATGGCTTACAACCCAGCCAGGGCCTTTTTAGATGTAGTAAATATTTCCGCTCTCTCCAGGCTCAGATCTCCGTTCCCTCAGTATATACACCAAAAAAAGAAGAAGGAAAGAACAAGAGAACTGGCCATAGTGTAGTATGTCTGGGCATCAAATAGGGACACTTAGGTTGCAGCAAACACCCTGATGTGCACATAAAACCAAAGTGTGAAACCCGACCACCGTAGCTGTAGAGTGTGCTTACCAAATCGCAAGCTTTATAGGCAGATGGCTTACGACCCAGCCTGGGCTCTTTACAGATGATGATGGAAAGTTAGTATTTTCATTCGCTGCAGCTATGAGAACCGTTGCCTCCTCCTCAGTCCGTCGGTCGATCGGTCCCGATTCGTCTTTCCTCACCTCACCCTGAGCAACTTGTCCGCCTGGTGCGCGCTCCCGACAGGTTCCGCCCCCTTCCGAGTCGTGCATGACTGCGCGACTCAGAAGCCATCTGCCATCTGTTTGCAAGACCTTAAGTGCTTCTGTTGGATGCCCATAGATAAAGCCTTTTGGACATTTTTTCTTTTTTAGCGCAGTTTCTGTATACTATATTAACCAAACCTGCCTCCACACCAGCCAATCTGCTCCAGCCTGAAGTTTCAGTGCGCGTGTCCCAGCCTGAAGTTCCGGTGTCCGTGTTCCAGCCTGAAGTTCCATGTCCATGTTCTACCCTAACATTCCAGTGTCTTTTTTCCACCCTAACATTCCAGTACCCATGTTCCAGCCTGAGGTTCCGGTGCCCGTGTTTCAGCCTGAAGTTCCGGTGCTCGTGTTCTAGCCTGAAGTTCTGGTGCCTGTGTTCCTGCCTTACGTTCCGGTGCCTGTTTCCCGGCCTGAAGTTCTGGTGCCCATTTCCTGGCCTGAAGTTTCGTGCCCGTATTCCAGCTCGTGGAGCTGGTGCCCCTTACCCAGCCCGTGGAGCCAATGCCCATTACCCAGCCCATGGAGCCAGTGCCCATTGCCCAGCCTGTGGGGCTAGTGCCCATTACCCAGCCTGTGGAGCTGGTGCCCACTACCCAGCCTGCTGAACTGTTGTCTGTCACCTGGCCTGTTGAGCCAGTAGCCGTCATCTGACTTGCTGAGTCAGTGCCCATTGCCCCGTGTGCTGGGCTGGTGCCCGTTACCCAGCCTACTGGGCTAGTGCCTATTACCCAGCCTACTGGGCTGGTGCCCATTACCCAGCTTGTGGGGCCAGTGCCCTTTACCCAGCCTGCTGATACGGTGCTCGCTGCCCAGCCAGATGACCCAGAGCCTGCTACCCAGCTAGACGATCCAGAGCCTGCTGCTCAGCCAGATGACCTGGAGCCTGCTGCCCAGCCAGATGACCTGAAGCCTGCTGCCCAGCTAGATGACCCGGAGCCTGCTACCTAGCCTGATGTGCCTCTGTCCATTGCCCAGCCTGATGTGCCTCTGTCCGCTGCCCAGCCTGATGTGCCCCTGTCTGCTTCCCAGCCTGATGTGCCCCTGTCTGCTGCCCAGCCTGATGTGCCTCTGTCCGCTGCCCAGCCTGATGTGCCTCTGTCCACTGCCCAGCCTGATGTGCCTCTGCCTGCTGCCCAGCCTGATGTGCCCACTGCTCAGTTTGATGTGCTTACTGCCCAGCTTGATGTGCCCGTTGCCCAGCTCGACGTGCCTGTGCCTGCTGCCCAGCTCAATGTGCCTGCTGCCCAGTTTGATGTGCCTGCTGCCCAGTTTGATGTGCCTGTGCCCGCTGCCCAGTTTGATGTGCCTGCTGTCCAGCTTGATGTGCCTCCTGCCCAGCTTGATGTGCCTGTGCCCGCCGCCCAGCCCAATGTGCCTGTGCCCGCTGTCCAGCTTTATGTGCCACTGCTCGCTGCCCAGCTTGATGTCCCTTTGACGGCTGCCCAGCTTGATGTGCCTGTGCCCGCTGCCAAGCTTGATATGTCTATGCCTGCTGCCCAGCTTGATGTACCCGCTGCCCAGCTTGATGAGTCTGTGCCTGATGTCCAGCTCGATGTGCCGCTGCCCAGCTTGATGTGCCTGTGCCCGCCGTCCAGCCTGACGTGCCTGTGCCCGCTGCCCGGTTTGATGTGCCACTGCTCGCTGCCCAGCTTGATGTGCCTCTGCTCGTTGCCATGTTTAAAGCCATGAACCTTTTACATGCCCAGCTTGGTGTGACTCTGCCCGCTATGTGGCTTGATGCTTTGGACTTTTTTCTTGCCCAGTTTGATATGCCTCTGCCCACTGCCCGGCTTGATGCCATGGACTTTTCTCAGAAGCGGCTAGTTGGAGCATCCAAAGGCTGCTCCTTCGAGGGGGGTACTGTCAGTAAAGATTCCAACTGCTGGTGGCTCTGTCGGACATTTGGATTGCAGTACTGATGTCCACCAGAGGGTGTCTCCTGGCAGTCTGGAGCTGTCAGGAAAGGTTTCACCTGCTGGTAGCAGGGGCCTTGGCGTCTACCATTGGGTGTTTGCTGGCAGTGTGGAGCCGACCTTAACTCCTGCGATCAGGCATCACCTGAGCCTGATTGCAGGAGATGTGTATTAATACCCGTCAAACACACACACACTTGCCTTGGTATCTTCCTTGCGTCCTGACGTCCTGGCGTCTACCATTGGGTGTTTGCTGGCAGTGTGGAGCCGACCTTAATTCCTGCGATCAGGCATCACCTGAGCCTGATTGCAGGAGATGTGTATTAATACCCGTCAAACACACACACACTTGCCTTGGTATCTTCCTTGCGTCCTGACCCAAACCCGTGAGCTCTAAACCTGACCCTGACTCAATGCAGCCTGATCAGTGACCATCAATGCAGCCTCACTAGTGTTCATCAATGCAGCCTCACCAGTGGCCATCAGCTCATCCTAACTAGTGTCCATCACTGCAGCCCCATCAGTGCCCATCAGCTCATCCTCATCAGTGCCCATCAATGCAGCCTCGCCAATGCCCATCAGCTCAGCCTCATCAGTGCCCATCAGCTCAGCCTCATCAGTGCCCATCAGTGCAGCCTGATCAGTGACCATCAATGCAGCCTCACTAGTGCCCATCAGCTCAGCCTTATATCAGTGCCCATCAATGCAGCCTCACCAGTGCCCATAAATGCAGCCTCATCAGTGTCCATCATTGCAGCCTCACCAGTGCCCATCAGTGTGCCCTTACCAGTGTCCATCAATGCAGCCACACCAGTGCCTATTAGTGTAGCCTGATCAGTGCCCATCAGTGCAGCCTCACCAGTTTCCATCAATGCAGCATGATCAGTGCCCATCAATGCAGCTGTCAGAAACCATGAAATCAGGCTGAAACAGAAGTACAGTTAAATCACACTTGTTTAATAATAAAAGTAAAAAGAACAAACGTAGTCAAAACATAGCCAAAGTTCAGTAACCAGAACGGAAAGTCAGCCAAGCCAGAAGTCAGGGATCAATGTAGTGGAACAGCAAGCAGGATCTAGAGCCAGAAAAGATGTCAGCAAAGCAAGTCTTGAACAGGATTGCAGGAGATTCTGTCATGTTGACCAAGGCGAAGGCAGAGATCCACTAGGCTGAATGGCTTAAGTAGGCAGGACTGATGAGCAGGTTATCATCAACAGCTGAGTAACTGTGGAGAGATAGGAGCTGGCAATTAGCTGACAGCTGAGCGGCCAGATCTGAGATGGAAGGGCTGAGCCCAGCCCTGACAGTACCCCCTCCTCAATGACCCCTCCCCCTTGGAGGACCACCAGGCTTGTGGGGAAATCATCTATGGAAATCACAGAGGAGGACAGGGGCATGCACGTCCAAGCATAAGACCCAAGAGCGTTCCTGCGGACCATACCCCTTCCAATGCACCAGGTACTGTAGGCGCTCACGGAACCTACGGGAGTCAACAATGGACTGTACTTTATACTCCTCATGGTTCTCAACCTGTACAGGGTGAGGACATGGCACTGAGGTGGTAAAGCAGTTGCAGACCAAAGGTTTTAATAAGGAGACATGAAATACATTTGAAATATGCATATTAGAAGGAAGGTCTAATGCGTAAGCAACTGAGTTAATCCTGCAAAGAATACGGAAAGGCCCAATAAACCGAGGTGCGAACTTCAGTGAGGGAACATGAAGTCGGAGGTTGCGAGATGATAGCCAGATCCTGTCCCCAACCTGGTAGGAAGGCGCAGGCAGGCGTCTGCAGTCAGCATGGAGTCTATACCTATCATTAGCATGGCCCAAAGCCTCTTCAGTCTTATGACAGTCCTCAGCTATTTTATTAGCTCTTATAATTCCTTAATTTAGTTCCTTTAGCCTTTTGTCCATCAATCAGTTCCGGTATATTAGTCTTAAAGGTATACCTTGTCTGTTCTCTGGTTGACCTTTTACCCTTCTGCTGACCTTTACCTTTCGCAGTAGCTACTAAATGTTTGCTGTTGCATAGCAAAAGGCGCTGCATGTATTTGAGAAACAGATGACATGGAAACCTTCATTGGGGGAGGATTCCAGTCTATTAAGTCTTATATATAAATTGCACTTATGGTCATACCGAATATATGTGTATATATAAGGTCAAACTTTTTTATTTTTTATTTTGAGTGAGGAATGATTAAAAGTCCTATCTTTTTTTATTGCTGTTTCCCATTGGAGAGATTGTATTTAATTTCTGTCCTGGAGAAACAGCATGAAGTAAATCTTTAATGCGAGGGAAAATTACCTCTAATGCCTTGTACACACGATCGGACATTCCGACAACAAAATCCATAGATTTTTTCCAATGGGTGTTGGCTCAAACTTGTCTTGCATACACACGGTCACAAAAATCTTGTCGGAAATTCCGAACGTCAAGAACGCGGTGACATACAACACGTACGGCAAGCTGAGAAAAAGGAAGTTCAATAGCCAGTGCGACTCTTCTGCTGGATTCCCAGCATGCGTGGAACTTTGTGCGTCGGAATTGTGTACACACGATTGGAATTTACGACAACGGATTTTGTTGTCGGAAAATTTGATATCCAGATCTCAAATTTTGAGTGACGGAAATTCCGATGGAAAATGTCTGATGGAGCCTACACACGGTCGGAATTCCCGACAACAAGCTCCCATCGAACATTTTCCGTCGGAAAATCCGACCGTGTGTATGGGGCATTAGACAGTTGTCATTGGAACAGATGTTCCCAATAAAAAAGTTTCCCAAACCTTCTATTCCAATGACAACCATGATTTTTTAGATTTTCTATAATTTTCTGTATAGAGAGCATAGATCTCTTAAAGACCCTGACAGGGTTTTTAAACCCTTGTGTACTCTGTTCAAACCTAAGAAAAAAAAATGTTGGCTTTTGATACAACACTTTTTAATTTTTATTTATTAAGCTTTAATGTCACCCACTGTAAATGATCCTAAGACACACTATTGAGCATTGTTCTAGTCCTTGTTTCTTTTTTCAATGAAAACCTATCAATACATCTACCTTTGACATTTAGGGTTTATTCACAGTTCTGCATTTGTAAACATGTGTGCTATTTTAAGTGCAATGAAGTATCTAATATGTGATTTGGATGGTTGTAGTGTGTTTTTAAAAGTGTTTTACAGCACTTAGGGATAAGCCGAACATATTTGGGTTTGATTTGTGACAGGTTCAGAGACAATTTAAAAACATTAGTCAACATATAAAAAAACCCAAAAAAGTCCCACAATGTATATGCATCATTCAGCGCATTATAGAGTGATGTAGATCTTCATCAAGCATGGTGAAAGACCCACCCACCAAAAGAAAAAAATCCTGCTAAGTGACCAGGTGGTGGTGAGAATGAAGTAGTAGTAGGAAGTTGAAAACTGCAGGCTTTAGGAAGTACACTGACCATCTAAAAAGTTTGATGTACTTATACAGGGAATTACACTCAACTCAGATTTAGGTATATATGTTATTGAATATATGTTATTGTGTTTACTGGTTTGCATCAGTATCTCACTGAATGTCTGTGAAGGGCCCTATTTAATGCACATATAATGCCATTTTAACATCTCTATGACAAGTCACACTTTTAGTCATGTTAATTGAGGAATGAACACATATGCGGACTTCCTGAAACCACATATTGGATTATGTAACTAAAACAAGGTAGTTCCACAACTTTCACAGCTTCCATCCTGTTCTTTGATGATCAACATTCCACCATGGTTAATGGAGTAAGTCTGTGCCATCTTTGTGGATTAAATCCTAGAGAATCTTTCTGACACTCTTTGGAAAGAAGTGGCCTAAGGAAGCAATAACACATCTTCAAGATTACAGAACAAGTCCAGCTGAATGCATAATTACTACTAGCTAACTCACTAATGTTTTTAATTATTGTCTGGAATTGCTGTTTTATTTATGTTAGTGGCCCTGTATAAATACTTTAATTACTCATTACTATTTTACATGTGTACTAGTATTCAGCATCATCTGTGTACAGTTCAGTAACTTTTAATTGCTAGTTTACAACATTATCTGTGTACAGTGTTTTAAATATTTAAAGTCAGCTAAAATGTAAAAATAATGAATTGTTTATACTGGGAGCTGTACTGCACGAGGATTAAATAATAATGAATGCACAAAATTCATAGTTTTGATCATTCAGCTATGCCTTGAGACATCATTTTCTTCATGCTTAATTAGAGAATGGCATATAAATCATGCTATACAGTAGAAATTGCTGATATCCACTCCACTTTATATGCAGAACCCCAAGTAGTACATTAGAAAATATAATTGAACGTAAAATGTTGCTCAGTTAAATGTAAACAATCCTCGCTCTAATGTGCAATAATGTTAATGGTGTCTTAGTCTTTGAACCTTTTCCATGCGAATATGATATAAGCTGGCAATATCCATTATTCTTTCCTAGCTGAGGGTTTATGAAAAAAAACTATTTGGCTTGATTTGTGACAGTTTAGTTAAACAGTAGCTTTGTTAGATTACTGTAGAAATCGGAAAGCGAGCAAAACTAAAAAGAGCAAAATTCACTCTACTGGTTTGATCAGCAAAGCCAGAACTCATTTAGCAATGTGTGTATTTTGTGTTGGGGAAAAGCATAAGAAGATTAAAGGGGTCTTTAGTTTTGAAGGAGAACTTAAGGCAATTATGTGGCTATAAGTAGGGATGAGCCAAACACCCCGGTTCGGTTTGCACCAAAACAGACAAAATATTAGTGCGAGCATGTGAACACCGTTAAAGTCTAAGGGACACAAACATGAAAAAATCAAAAGTGCTAATTTTAAAGGCTTTTATGCAAGTTATTGCCATAAAAAGTGTTTGGGGACCCGGGTCCTGCCCCAGGGCACATGTATCAATGCAAAAAAGTTTTTAAAACGGCTGTTTTTTTTAAGGAGCAGTGATTTTAAGAATGCTTAAAGTGAAACAATAAAAATCAAATATTCCTTTAAATATCGTGCCCGGGGGGTTCCCTTTGTCTGCCTGTAAAGTAGCACATTTTTCCCATGTTTAGTACAGTACTACAGCAAAATGAGATTTCTAAAGGAAAAAATGTCATTTAAAATTGCTGACGGTCCCCCCCCCCCCCAAATCCATATCAGACCCAAAGGGCCTGGTATGGACGGGGGAACCCATGTAGTTTTTTTCTTAATTCTGTCATAGGGCTCCCCTTAACCACTTCAATACACTATATTATATATTGTACACTGCACTACATACTTTGCACTGTATTATATTTACTACACTGACTGCACTATATACTCTGAACTGCAGTATATATACTATACTGACTGCACTATATACTCTGCCCAAAAAATGGGCCTTAGGTGTTGGTGGTGGCAGAACATGGTAACCCCTCACAGTTACGCTTGTTGAGCGCAGGAACGGGCCCTGCTGTTAGATATTATTTCAAAAACTGTAATTACATGCCCCTGTTAAGCAGGGGCAGAAACATTGGGCCTTAGGCGTTGGTGGTGCCAGAACACTGTAACCCCTCACAGTTATTATTGGTGGGCGCAGGAACGGACCCTGGTGTTAAATATTATTTTGAAAATTGTAATTACATCCCCCTGTTAAACAGGGCCAGAAACATTGGGCCCTAGGTGTTGGTGGTGCCAGAAAGCGGTAACCCCTCACAGTTACTCTTGGGTGCAGGAACGGTCCCTGCTGGTAAATATTATTTAAAAAATTGCAATTATATGCCCCTGTTAAACAGGGGCAGAAACATTGGGCCCTAGGTGTTGGTGGTGCCAGAACACGGTAACCCCTCACAGTTACTCTTGTTGGGTGCAGTAACGGTCCCTGCTGTTAAATATTACTTTAAAAAATTGTAATTACATGCCCCTGTTAAACAGGGGCAGAAACATTGGGCCTTGGGTGGTGGTGCCCTAAACCAAAAATATTGTTGGACGCTAGCATCATCATGATTGAGGAGGAATAGGATAGACAGCATAGGCAGTCTTCAAGGGATCCCAGATCTATAGCAAATTCAATCAGTTACATCAGCATCAGGTGCTTGATAGCTGCCGATCCAGGACTGATTCATTTTTATAAATGTGAGCCTATCAACAGAGTCTGTGGACAGGCGCACTCTTTGTTCAATTACAAACCCTCCAGCAGCACTGAATGTGCGTTCAGAAAGCACGCTGGATTCAGGTCAGACCAGTAGCTCAATTGCATATTGAGCAATTTCTAGCCAGTGATCCAACCTCAAGACCCAGTAACTCAGTGGATGCTGATGCTGATGTCCTCAGACCTTGGCACTGAGGACTGAAAAATATTTTAAAGGTAATGGTCAGATGGCCACCTTCTCCACCACTCTTCCTCTGACCGAACGAAGCCTCAGAAGCACATTGTCCAGCACCAGGAAATGGTAACCTCCCAGGGTCTGGAAATGCATTACACACACTTTTCTTCAAGGCCTCCTGAAAATGTTTCATCCTCTGCTCCCTCTGCAAAGGCAGGATGAGTTCTGCAACCTTACCCTTGTAACATGGATCAAGAAGGGTTGCCAGTCAGTAATAATCCCTCTCCTCAACACCAAAAATCTTAGGGTCCTTTCACAGGCTTTGCAGAATTAGGGAGGCCATGCAGCATAAGTTTGCAGAGGCATTTGATTCTGAGTCCTCTGGGTTACTAAGGATCACATTATCCATAACTACCTCCTCCCAGCCATGTACAATGCCTTGAGTTTTTGGGGACTGAAAACCATCCCTTGAAGACTGCTGCGTGTTATCCTCGACATCCATGCTGACACAATCCTCCTCCTCCTCATCTTTCTGTGTGTTTGGCAGACCTGCAGGAATGCTATCTGGATAAAGGGGGCCTTGAGAGGAAAGGAAGTCCTGCCTCGAGTGCCACTGTCACGACAGTGCATGCATCCTTGATCAGTAGCCACTGGCATGGAGAAAAGGAGCCAAGCTCCCCTGACCCTGTCCTGGTGCCATACTCGCACAGGTATTCATTGATGGCCCACTGCTGTGTGTGCAGCCGCTGCAGCATTGCCAACATTGGATATAAATGAAAAAATACAAGTTTTTAACGCGGCAAATGCCTTATTCCGATACACTGGAAGTCTTCCGTGGTCCCTACAGTGAAGGAATGGCTACTGAAGATGCAAGTGTTAATGAAGACTGAGGAGTGGAGACACCAATGTACTGGCAAATATACTAAGTTCTATGCGATTTGGGCTCATGGACAGATTTCACATCCTCTGACTTGTACAAAAAAACTGATACTATTATTTTGTGCACCCATTTTTCAGAATGTTTACTCTACTGCTGTTTAGTGTGGCAATCGTTGACCAGTGAATTACTATGGTACTCGTTTGTTAATGTCTCCATCACTGTTTTTTTAGCGACAGGGGTTGGCTGTTTTGCTTTCCTTATTCCTTTTTTTGATGTCTTTCCCTTCCCTCTCTCTCCCTTCTCTGGGGGTTTCTCCTATCTTTTTCCCTTCTCTTTTGGTTCTCTACATAGACTCCCGGCTGAGGGCTTTTATTTTCAAGTGTACCACCTCCTACAATGTCCTATACTTTTCCTAATGATGCTTTATTTATGATGCTATTTCAGTTTGTCGGATTGCATGTCTTTTGTTGGTTTTGTACCATGGATGGGTTTACACCCATATCTTGGGAATGCCTATGCGGTCTTATTTTTCTGCAAAAATTTAAAATTAAAAATAAAGATTTTACAAAAAAAAAAGTATACAAAGTATATAAAGTGTGGTATTAATACTAAATAAGCCTCATATTTACAAAGGTTACAATTATTGTTTACATAAGAAATAGTTTTATCTATTTCTAAAGAGCTCTCTTCTTTCGCCTGCCTGCATGTCTCCCAAAAGATAGGAAAAATTCTACATATTCTACTGAGCATGCACATTTCAAAATGGCCAGGCAACAGAAAAAGAATGGCCAGCCGGTCGAAGTTTAAAAATGTTTACAAAAGTTTCTTTACCCTTTAAAGTTACTCTGAACATTTTCTCAAAAGAGGTTTACTGTAACCATATTACGGTTAAAAAGAAAAACAACAACATTTTGTTGATAATTTTTCGATTCTAAAAAATATTTTTCCCCACTTCTCCAAAATCTGTCTACTGTTTACTATTGCTTTCAATTTATTTTGACGAGACAAGTTTTAATTCAGGGAATTCCAGTGTTTGCCCCCATCTCTGCCTGGTACAGCAATTTTGTAAATTTACATGAGGGTATAATTTAGAATTTTATAACATAAAGTCTACTACCAGTACCTAGCCTTTCCAGTGTCAACACAGTGTATTTGGCTTTCAGCAGCTTCCAGTCTGCTATTAAATCCGGCATGTTCATCAGGAGATGCCATTGTAAATAATAGTCAAGTTTCCAGCCCGTGGCCCTGTCTAGAGATAGAAAGACCATTATTTGTATATTTAATAGCATATATTGTAATAGATTTCAAACCAGGCTGGCTGTGCTAAAGGACTGGACAAGGCATGCAAGAGAAGTTAGGGGGTCCTGAATCCAGGGGGTTAGTTAAATTTGCACTTACCCCTTAAAAATCCCCATCAAAGTTATTAAATATTTTTAACTGTATCTGCTAAGACAAAGCCCTATTTATTACAAAAGAAAGCTCAGATCCAGATGGATAATATTCAAACTTGAAAAAAACAAAACAAATGAATGCAGCTCTGTAGTCAGTAATGCACAATTATTGCTTTTGTGTGAGTATCTTTATTTGATTTTTTTCAGACTTTTGCAGTCCCTGTTAATCGGACCTCAGAGAGATAAAGGTAGATAGAAGCCAGTTACCATATTTTATGTTCCAAAAATAAGCATGCTGATAGAAAGAGAAGCAGAGTAACAGAGAAATTAGCTGATCACTGTGCTATTCCTCCCTTCACTGTCCAGTCACAGTCTGGAGTGGGTTCAGGACAACCTGGGCTCAGAGGAAGTGGGTTTAATGATGCTGACAATAATTCTGAGGACATTTAGTTACAGGAAAAGTGCTGTGATGAAATTTTCTGGACTGATGCTGAATAATGCAGCAAAAGCTGGTTTTCTTATTTTATCATTTAATGGGCTATTAGTTTTGTCTGGATATTTTTCGCTACAGTTCTGCTTTAAGCTAATGCAAAAATAAAAAAAATGTGTCCCTAAACAACCTTTACTGTACTAACATAATAACATGAATAATTGTTAGCATAAATCTATTCTATAATATACATTTCTTTTATGAATCAATTACATTCTCTGGACTTAATTCAAATGACAGTATCAGGCTTGCAAAGCTATTTGCAATCATTGTGTCTAATTTGTATTTTTTAACTCTCATAAAAAAATATAAAAGACTTATAATGATTTGGTTTGTCCTCGCCTTAAGTCACATACAAAAAATAATTAACCCCTCTATGGGTCTTTTAATGTAGAGAAATTATATAGTTAGTTTATGATTTACCTCTTGAAATTAGAAAGGCTAAATTCTCCAAGGCAGCCTTTTGATAGCAAGACTTCACATTGAGTTAATAAAGTTGTGCTTTGTGACCCGACTAGCTACCCCAGAGCTATTTGCTGTGAATGTGATTTGTGTTCTTTGTATGATCTTCAATTAATGCATGTGTAAAATGCTTTTGTGTGCAGTTTTTATTAAAGAAAAACTACAGAAGAAGCATGATGAAGTATTTTTTTTTATATTTTTTCAATGTCGTTCTTAGCTGTTACCTAGATGAAAACAAATGTAAACTTAAATGCAGAAGGTTTTTCTTTTTTTTTATTAATGCAGTTTTTAAGTACTGTAACAGCTGCAGGGTAAATGATGCCTTTTATGAAGACTTCAAAGTAATGTGTTTCAGGTGCGTTTAAAGGATGTCAAAGTGCTCTCCACAGCTATTACAGAAATAAAGAAGCAGGGGCTTTAAGACGATGATGCTGAAAGAAAAATGTAGTTATGGGAATTCAGGAAAATGTCATGTATATTGAAAAAAAAAGTGTCTCAAGTTATATAATGGAAATAATTAAGGAAATAGAGCAGTAGCTGCTTTGACTAGAGTTTATTGTGCACAAAAGTCAGGGTATATTTGAGTTATATCTAGAAAATGATTCCCTATTTAAAGCTAGAATATCAGGATAAATAAAAACTCATCATCATGTACAGTATAATGGAAAATGAGTTCTGGCCAACCACGTAATTACTTGGTATTATGAGAAAGCACAGCTCCCTGCTAGCTACAGTGAGCACCCCCATTAATGGCTACTGTAAGCACTCTTTGTTAGTGACTACAGTTAGCACTCCTCCCTGGAGACTAAGGTAAGCAGCCATCACCAATGGCTACATTAAGTACTTTTCTTCAACAACTATTCTTCCTCAATGGATATTTCAGAGATGTGCTGGCCATAACTCAGCTGATACTCAAGGGCAGATGCAAATGCACATGCACACACACAATCCTGCAAGTGCCCACCTTGCCAAGCAGAGGCGCACACACATTCGCATGCATGCACATGTCCGCCATTAATGCTTGCGCCAAAATGGCATAAATGGCAGTGCACTAGCACATTGCTGTCTGATCTACAGCTGTCCCTGTGCTTTTGAACCTGATCCTGCTTACTCCAGTATTAGACCTGGCTTGGCTCTGACTTTGTGTATATCTCCTACCCTGACCCATCTGGACTTTGCCTCTGCCTTCTTCTTACCTGTCTGAATTTGTGTTGCCGATCTCTGCCTGTACTTCGATGATTCTTTGTCTGCTGTCTATGCCTGCATCTGACTGTCTGTTACCAACCCGGCTTGTCTGACCACGCATCCTGTGTCTCTTCTGCTCTGCATGCACCTGCCTGGCTCCTGCTGGAGCATCCTCTATTTTGGACCATCAGTCTTCCTGCACCAGCGATTGCCACTGCCTACCGCTGCTTGATGCCACCAGCCCTAGGTTTGCTGTTTCTGCCAACACCCGTTGTCCAGCTATCAGGTCTATCCTGGTAATGTACCCGCTACACAAAAGACTGTACAGGCACTCTTACATCACCGTGCTCTCACAGACACTGTTACAACATTGGTGGTCTCTAAACCAGGGCTGTACCAGAGGCCTTCCCTCTGTACATCAGGCTCACCCGCCAGGTACGTGACAGGCTACAACAACCATCCCTCTCTAATGTCTACAGTAAGCAACCTTGTGCAAAGGTTACACTGAGCTCCCTTCTCAAATGGCAACAACCATCATCCCTGTGCAATCGTTACAGTAATTATATCTTCTTCAACTACTACAGTAAGCTCCCATTCAATGACTACTGTAGGAATCCCTCCCTAATGGCTACAATAAGCGCTGCTCCTCAATCACTACAGTAAACACTTTTCCCCAATAGCTAAGTAAGCCTACTTTTCCAGTGGCTACAGTAAGCAGCCCTCCAATGGCTACAGTATGCTCTCCTGCCCAATGGCTATAGTAAGCACACCTCCTGAACATCTACATCAAATAACCCTCCCAAAAGGCTACAGCAAGCACTCCACCACAATCGCTTTTATTATTATTATACAGGATTTATATAGCGGCAAGAGGTTGTACAGCGCTTTACAATATAAAGTGAGATGATACAGCAACAATACAATTTAATATAAGTTTGGTTAGAAAGGCACTGCTCCTGCCAGCTTACAGTCTAATAGGGAGGGACTGGTAGAACAAAAGGTAATAACTGTGAGGGACAAGTTGAAGGGAGATATAGAATATTTGGTTATTAGCTGAAAGCAGGATAGACTTTCCTGGAGAGAAATGAAACACTTCTCCCCAATGGCTAAGTAAGCACTGCTCCCTAATGGCTACAGTAATTATACATCCCCACTGACTACAGTAAGCACTTCCTCCCAATTTCTACAGTAAGACTACCTCCCTAATGGTGACAGTAAGTACCCCCTCAATGACTACAGAAAGCACGCTTCCTTAATTACTACAGTAAGCACTGCTCCACTGTGGTAATAGTAAGCATTCCTTCCCAGTAGCTAGAGTAAGCACCCCCTCAATGGCTACAGTGAGTACTCCTCCCCAATGACTACAGTAAGCACACTTCCTCAATGACTACAATATTTACCCCTACCCAATGGCTACAGTAAGCATCCCTTCCCAATTGCTACAGTAAGCAAACTTCCCTATGGGCGATACTGTGTTATATATTCAGTCCAATCAAAATTAATATTTTAGTTAAGGCTATTTTTGGTTAATTGAATCAACTACAGGCCAATTGTATCATTCAGAGACTCTGACAGTGAGATCCTCCATGCCGTCCCTTTTGACTAAGATGTCTTATGCCCCGTACACACGGTCAGACATTGATCGGACATTCCGACAACAAAATCCTAGGATTTTTTCAGACGGATGTTGGCTCAAACTTGTCTTGCATACACACGGTCACGAAAAATCCGATCGTTCTGAACGCAGTGACGTAAAACACGTATGTCGGGACTCTAAATGGGGCAGTAGCCAATAGCTTTCATCTCTTTATTTATTCTGAGCATGCGTGGCACTTTTTGCGTCAGATTTGTGTACACACGATCGGAAATTCCGACAACGGATTTTGTTGTCGGAAAATTTTATAGCAAGCTCTCAAACTTTGTGTCGGAAAATCCGATGGAAAATGTGTGATGGAGCCTAAACACACGGTTGGAATTTCCGACAACAAGGTCCCATCACACATTTTCCGTCGGAAAATCTGACCATGTGTACAGGGCATTACTTTTCCTTTTGCATCAGAAGTCTGAAAACTCTTCATACATTATGCTTAAAGAGAGACTGGAATTAGACATATTTTTTCATACTCTTAAGTACCGTACATACATGCTAGGCCAATAGGTAAGTGTTACAGCCACAAGTATTTATTACCTTCCACAGAGAGAACTATTTTCCAACTGACAATTCCCTTGTTCAGGGCCAATCCAGAGAATCTACCTTTTGAAATGCCAGAAAGTTACAATGTAGAATCTGACCAATTACTAGAGAAAGGAACGTTGCCAGGGTGAGGGGTCAAAATAATATTTACCCACATTTAGGGAATGCATTACTCCATGAATAATATATTTCCTGTTTGGGGTGTGTACACTTTACCCAGAATAAGGACTCCAATACCGAAAGGACTGTGGGAGCTCTCCACTGGCCAGTGCATTGGGCAGGGCCTCTTGCGTGTAATTAGGGCAAGTTGCTAGTCAACTGTGCACCATAGTGCATGTTTTCAGTCTTTGTATATTGAAATTGTCACTTCTGTATATTGTTGCATTTCGTTGTCTAGCCCTGCCTTCCCTTTCATTAATAAAGCCCATTCCAACAATTCCAGTTGTGTTGGTGTCCTTCTGGTCTAGGTACAGAGTGGGTCCTCACTGGAGCAGGGCAGAAGGACACAAAAAATCTAGTAGCTTTTACAGGAGTAGTTCTACAATTGTATAACATTGACCCACCGTCCTATCTTTTTTTAATCAATAAGTTTTTATTTATTTTTATATTACTTGAACAAAAGGATAACATTGTATACAATGTTCGTCATACAAGAAGTTGTCGTATATAGTTTGGTACAAATAAATGCATTAGGTGTATGCTAACAGAAATTTTTGAATTAAACTTACTAACCTAGATTCAGTTGCTCGTTAAACTATGAGAGTGTGACCTCCACTCCCCCAGGAACCCCTAATGGGATCTCTTTTGTTGCCTGAGGGAGGGGTACTGTAACCAGAGGTTAGTGTTACAGAAAAACCCGAATCAGAAGGTACTTAATTTCATTAGCATACCACGAATAAAGGCTTTGTGTGCGTTCCACACCACGTTGGGGTCGTCCACTGAGCCATTATGGTCAAATAATTTGTTAGGTGGACTATAATTTCCTGTGAGTAGTTTGGGTGTTGTATTATATAATTGTTTGCAAGCCAGAGGAAAGAATTCCGTTGGTGCTTGGTGTTGTTTATAGAGATTGTGACAGGAACGTGGTCCGACCATGTCGTGGTGTGGATTACAGATGTGTTGATTTTTTGCAGAAGCCACTTATCTGTAAGAAACATATCTATTCTCGAATAAGACTTGTGATGTGGGGAGAAGTAAGTATAGAAGTATAGTCCTTCTCAGAACCATGGTGACACCTTCAGACATCAAATATGTCCTGTGATGTGATGAATTGTTTCAGGGGGAACTCTCTTCCCTTTGCTGCTGACGTGGTATCCATATGTATGTTGGAGACCAGATTAAAATCTCTGCATATGAGTAGATGACCCTTTCAAGATGACTGTGCTTTGCATATGACTTTCTGGAGGAATCTCATCTGGTGGGCGTTGGGAGCATAGACATTAAGCAGTGTGTAGCTGAGTTTGTTAATTGTACATACAAGAATTATGTAGCGACCATTCGGGTCTGATATTTCTTGTAGTAGGTGGAAGTCTACAGTGTTTCTTACTGCTATTAGGACCACTCTATTTTTGAGGTGTATAAGGAATTGTAGTTGTGAGTGTATTGGTTGTTGGAGCACAGGGGTACTGATGTTGGTATGAAGTTCATCTCTTGGACACAGATGATGTCACTTTTTAGCTCTTTAGCCGTGTTCCACAATGATTGCCTCTTGGCTGGATGGTTTAATACATTAGCGTTGATTGAGAGGATGTTAATTGGCATGGCTGCAAAGTGCAGGGGGTGGGGGGGTGGGTAGTTGAACACTTATGCCCCGTACACACGGTCGGACTTTGTTCGGACATTCCGACAACAAAATCCTCGGATTTTTTCCGACGGATGTTGGCTCAAACTTGTTTTGCCTACACACGGTCGGACAAAGTTGTCGGAATTTCCGATCGCCAAGAACGCGGTGACGTCAAGCACGTACGACGAGACTAGAAAAGGCCAGTTCAGAACCAAGCGAGGCACCCTTTGGGCTCCTTTTGCTAATCTCGTGTTAGTAAAAGTTTGTTGAGAGACGATTCGCGCTTTTTCAGACTCGTGGCTTTCAGATCGTTTTCTGCCGTTCAGTTTGTGCTTGTGGGTTTGTATCTGCTCTTTAGTGCGTGCAGTCAGTTCGAATTGGAGTTTTCTGTGCGATCTTGTCCGCTCGTTGCTGTTTTTCAGGTCGCTCTTCACAGGCCTTGCTGTTCTTCAGTGCCTTCTGTTACTTTGTTCTGAGCAGCCGACCGTTTTCTAGCCATGTTGCGTATGCGTACTCCTCGTAGAGTTCGTGCTGTGCGGGGGCTTGCTGTTGGGGTCCTGACCTTGACACAAGTCCAGTCCATGAACAGGGTGGGGAGGAGTTCATGGACCAAGAATTGGTTGCTTCAGCGTGACCAGTTCTCTCATATGCCTTTGCTCCGTGAGATCCGTGAGAATAATCCTGATGATTTCAGGAACTTTCTCAGGATGACGGACCCCGTATTTCACCGTTTGTTGGCTTCGCTGACCCCCTATATCAGCAGGCAGGATACCTGCATGAGGCAAGCCATCACTCCGGAGCAGAGGGTTTTTAATTACCGGCTGGCCAGAGCCCGAAGAGTGGTGGAGAACACATTTGGAATCCTGGCCAGCCGGTTCCGACTATTTCTGACACCCATCCATATGGCGGAGTATAAACTGAACCATATTATACTGGCGTGCTGTGTTCTCCATAATTCCAAAACTCCAAAACATTCAGCCAACTATGCTGGCTCAGTTGGGCCTGAGGCCGGAATACCAAATACATCAACAATGACGGCACTTGAAAGCGGCCGTCCTGGCTTGCCCTCCCTGAATGCCCGTGATGTCCGGTTACGATACCTGGAGTTCTTTGCGGGTAGGGGGGCTATCAATATGCCAGACAATCTGTGACACCTTTTTCAAATAAAAAACAACCAAAAGCAATTCTTGGTGGACATTTACTGCTTGTGTTTGTTTGAGCTGACCCTGACAGAAATGTGTTGAGTGAAAACGACGTAAGCAGAAAATGTCGTGATTGGGTAACCTTATAAAGAATAGTGTTGGCTGGTACTTCCTAAATGCAAAAACACATTTCACTACAAGTGCACTTGCAACTGCACTGAACCTGCACTTGTAGTGCAAAGTGTATTTGCCCTTAGGAAATAACCCCCATTTTTGCATAAAACAGCAATTACATCACCCCAAAAGTGTTGTAGTGTTGAGACAATAATCCACACATTCTTGAGTAAGGCACTTTTTTATACCTGCACAATCACATGTGCATTTACCAAAGGTTTTTAAAACAAAACAACATGTTTGTTGTATAACAATTTTTGGGGGGGGCATTATCAAAAATCTAAATATCCTTTTCAGATAAAACAGGCCTGTGTAAAACCAACAAGAAAGCCAAAAAACTTGAACTTACAAAGTTCACATTAGGTAAAACCTGAAGGCTATATCAGACATCAGTATTTAGGAACTGGGTTTGATATAGCGTTCAGATGGGGGGAAATCACCCCTGGAAAAGCCAAATTTGGAAGATGCACACCAATTTACAAATGTCCACATGTGCTATCTGCCATCAGGGGGGATCAAGGGACGTGTTTTGGGGGAGCAAGCCCTTCCTCAACGCTACTTTATAATTGAGGAAGGGGTTGCCCCCCCAAAACGCGTCCATTGATCTCCTGTGATGGCAGATAGCACATGTTGGCACACTGTGTGCATCCTCCAAATTTGGCTTTTCTAAACATTGGAAAAATTTTAGTAAGATAAAACAAGTGATTTTGTGGGGTTTAAATTCGCCCCACAACATCAATGATGTTATTATTTTTTTTAATAACATCAGTGATTTGTTGCTGGATGTTTTGCAATTGGAGATTACACCCCATGATCTCCCCTATCAGTATCTGGGCACTTTCAGATGTAAAGCGTTCGGGATCCCTCACATCACGATCACCTAAAAAGAGATAAAGAACAAAAAAAAACAGGTCTCAAAAATCTGCCAACATCCATCTCTTTTACCTGAGTCTGTGGTCGCAGACACTCACCTGTTGTGGTGCCAATCTCCACCACGTCTTCTTCTTCCTCCTGCTCTTCTTCTTGGGTAGGTATTTCCCCTTCTTCCAGAGGGGGGGGTCTCTGGTCTCCTGGGATGAGGGGTGTCCGAGTCTTTTCTCCCCTATGTAAAACAAAAATGGTATAATTAGCACACAGATATTTGATGACAGAACTAGAAATAGGAAACATTGCTTGGAAGTGGGGTACAATTGTCTATTTTAGCCGAGTTCAAAGATGTCTTTTTTTTATTGTCCTTTGTCAAGCTGCAATACTTTACCTGTTTGGTACAAGCTTCACACATGTAACCCCCCCTATAGTATACACTGGAGCATCAGTGTGCCCCCCCTAAAAAATGGTGTTCTTGTGTCCCACACTAGTGCTCCAGTGTCCAGATGTGAAAACAGCTGCTCAGTGTCCTCTCCTTACACACAATCTAGTTTGCATTTCATTCTAGTAACAAACCCATCTACATAAACAAATATTTGGCATCCAAGTAGGCCCAAAAAAAATGTGGGAAAATGCATATGGCCTAAACAATGGTGTTCTAGAGGCCGAAAGAAAAATGTTTGATACGAACGAATAATGGGCCCATGAACATTAAAGTTGACCTTTTTAAACGTTACAATTACTAAAAGCATATGGAGCAGAACGAACGGAATAAAGACAGAAAGAATATGAACACAGCACAACTACTTACTTTTTTGCAGCACTCTCCGGATCTTTCGGTACTGCTCCGGCTCTCTCAACTTCAGGTTCGACCACCGCTTCCTGAGCTGATCTTTAGACCTTCGTACCCCGAAATTCCGCTCAAGACTCCTGACCACTTTACCAATGATTTTGGCCTTTCGGATGTTGGGGTTGGGGTAAGGCCCATATTTTCCGTCATAGTCGGACTTCTTCATGATGTCTACCATCTCCAACATCTCCCCAAACTACATATTTGTGGCCTTAAAACGTCTCCTTCTGGATCGGGATGTGCCTGGATCCGGGCTTTCCTCCTCCTCCTCCTCGTTGCTAGAATTAGCATGCACCTGTTGTAACTCCGCCATCATGCTCTTCCCCCACTGCGCCAAACGAAAAGGGGCGGGGAATAGACTAGAAAGAACGTCAGGGACGGGCGGAGTTACACGCATGCGCAGTGTGTATAAAGCGTAACACGCGTGCGTATTACATACGATCTGTGAGTGGAGGAAGGAGCATTGGACGCGCCGATCGTAAGAACGAAGGTAAGAGACAAACTTGGGCCTATACTGCTTCTAGATTGAGGCCTATATTGTAACAAGATTAGGAGAGTTTGGACTGACATTAGGCTTTGTCTTGTGTTGTGTCTTGCAGTGAACATGGATATCTTAATGAGAGATACTGACTTCATGTCACTATTCATTGATATGCTAAGTGAGCTGCCCTGTCTGTGGGAGATTACCCACCCCCATTACAAGAACCAAGCAAAGAGGAAGGCAGCACTGGAGCAATTGTGTGAAATTGTGAAGCAGGTGATCCCCACGGCAGACATCACTTATTTAAAGATATTAATTGGTTGCCTGAGGAGCACATATCTGAGGGAGCGCAATAAAGTCCTGGATTCACAGAGATCCGGAGCAGCAGATGACATCTATGTCCCCGGGATGTTGTACTACGACAGGCTGCACTTTCTGGCAGGCCAGACTGAACCCAGGCCATCCCTCACAAGTCTTCCTTCCACGCTTCCTTCCCCCCCGGCTGAGGCTTCTGACGCCCAACCTGGGCCTTCCAGGCCACATGTGGAGGAGCCCAGATTGAGCCAGGTATAGCATGTGAGGGGCCAAATTACACCTCACACACAGCTTTGGGATGGTCCTCCTCCTCCTCCTGCAGGTCCTCCTCCTCCTCCTCCCTCTCCTCCAGGTCCTCCCAGTCCTCCTCCAGGTCCTCCCAGTCCTACTCCTCCTCCAGGTCCTACTCCTCCTCCTGCCACATCTCCAACAGCACAGCCACAGCCCGGAAGGAAGTGTGAAAGGAAGACCAGAGAGTGATTGCCCTGGATCCAGTCTGGTCGGCCAAAAGATGCAGCCTCTTGTGGTACCACAGCCTGGGGACACTGATGTCATCTGCTGCTATCCGAGTCTCTGTGAATCCCGGACCAGACTGCCCTCCCTTAGATATGGACTCCTCAGGCCACCAATTTTGAGGTTTAACAATTGATGTCTGCCGTGGGGGTCCCAGGCTTCACTAATTTCTGCTGTTGATCCAGTGTTGCCTTCCTCTTTGTTTGGTTCTGATACCTTAATAAAGGATTTTTGTTTTGAATTATACTCTCCTATGTGTTTTACTTCAAAAATGACAGTTTGTGAGGATTCAGATACATTTCTAATATACAATGTGAAATGAACAAGGGACACCAACAACAAACAATCTCCTGGAGATTAAATAATAAAAGATATCAATGGTGTTGGGGTAACTTGCCACACAAAACACACACAAAAATATTCTGGAGTAAAAATAAAAATAACATTGAACAAAGATCAGCCTTGGAAAAAATCCAAACATTAAAGAAAAAAAAAGGCTTAAAAAGAAAAAAAAAAAAAACATAAAAAATATAAAACTGTCAGATGTGACAACTAATAACAATATATTGAGGGAATCCCACTAAAAAAACACAAATAAAACTTTGTGAGAAGTGTGTGTGAATATGAGCAGCAAAACTACTTAATTCTTGTCACATTATAAAGAAGAAGAGAGTGCGCTGTATTAAACCATTTTTTACATTGCAGCGTGACGAATGTGCTGTATCCACTGCGAACGCTAAGTTTACCAGAACGAGCTGTCCCGTGTCGGAATTTCTTCTGAGCATGCGTGGCACTTTGTGCGTCGGAACAGGCCACACACGGTCGGAATTGACGCGATCGGATTTTGTTGTCGGAAAATTTTATCTCCTGCTGTCCAACTTTGTGTGTCGGAAAATCCGATGGAAAATGTCCGATGGCGCCCACACACGGTCGGAATTTCCGACAACACGCTCCGATCGGACAATGTCCATCGAAAAATCCGACCGTGTGTACGGGGCATTACAGTTAGTTGAGATGAAGCGAACAATAAGGTGGACTGACTGAGGCTGAAATTGTGCATCCATTGGAATCTGCATGCCATGGCACGCTGGACTTGGAGCTAGAGCTGCGAGAAAAAGCAATAAGTCAACTTATATATGATAACAGGTATAACTTTTGGAACTTTTCTGTTAGGTGATTGTATCACTCGATAAAGGTTTGAGGCAGTGAGTGAGAAAAAAGCTGCGATCAGCTAAACCGCTATGGGGGTAAAAACAGTTAGTTACTGAGAGCAACTGTGAACATGACAATATGCAGTGGGGGAGAGATTTTGATCTGTAATGTTAGCCCATCTGGGTTCAGTGCCAAGCCTTGGTTAGGTGCATTTTTTCCCTTGGTTGCAGCATGATTGTGAGGATCTACATTGTTGCAGAGGTGGATCCACATCCATGGGAGGCTCCAAGATGATACCCCAGGTGTGTAGTATACGCATGTTTTACTGGAGTTCGCTGATGACATGCGTGGTGTCATTTCTGGTAATGAGGAGTATTGCAGGGTAACGCCACTTGTAAAGTATTTTGTGATTGTTGAGGCCTTTGGTGATTGGGTTCTGATGTCTTCTGAGTTGAAGTGTGTATTTGGAGAGGTCTGGGAAGAGCTGTATGCCTTCATATGGTTGGGGCAGCGGTGATTTGATTGTGGCTCCTGTCATTAGTTTTTCTCTGACGTAAAAGAAATGCACCCTCATGAGCACATCCCTAGGTACAGATGCTGCCAAGCTGGGGGGTTTTGCTATTCTATGTATTCTGTCAACAATGATATCTCTAGGAGAGGCATCAGGTAGAATGGTGTGCATGAGCTCTTTGGTGTATCTGGGTAAATCTGCTGGCAGGATAGATTTGGGGACCCCCCGAAGCTTGACGATCTGTCCTCCAGGTCAGCCAGCTTGGCCCAAACCCAGTCTTGTTCTTTCTTCACCTCCTCATAGATATCAATGATGTCATTCACCGTGGTGGTGCATTCCTGCATACCTGTTTCAATGGTTGTGACTCTGTTATCCAGAGTATGTATAGCTGTAGAGATTTTATTGAGCAGTAAGGAGAGGTCTGACATCAGCGATATTTGCAATGACATTAACATGTCTTTCAGGGTAGTTTCCATGACTGACTAACCTGGGGTGGGGAAGGATACCATGGATGTATGCAGGGCCTGGTTGGATTGCAGGAGGTTGAAAGCCTGGTCCTTGAGTAGATCCTGAGGTGGCCACGACAGGGGTGCATTCATCCGCATCCGGGCCTTAGTAGGGCTGCTCATGAGGGGGTCTGCACCCGGGTCTTGTGTGGGGGCTGTAGATAGGACTGATGTGTCTGTTTCTCTCTGGTTCTCGTCAGGGAGATCCATGTAGGCCTCGCACTGCGTGGTCGGGCCGCTACCATCTTGGGTATAACTGATTTTGCCTGCCAGTTTAAAGAAGAAAGTGGTCAGCTGCTTCAGGTTGTAATCGCCCATCCGTTTGCGGGACATGGTCGGCGGAGGTGTCCTGCTTAACTGGGGTGAGGATGGTGTTGGATTGTGGTTGGTGGTGGGCCTGAGTCGCTCCGGTTCTCTCCCTCACTGAGGAGCTGTGGATCTAAGCGTCCATCTTCAGTGCCGGCTAGCCACCCCCCCCCACCCACCTTCCTATGTGACAGCCTGCTCACTTTTTTAATTTCCAACATAGCATAACTGCTCCCAGAATGAACGCCATTTGAAGAAGTCACACAATAAATATTATTAATTCATTCTGTCCCTCAGGGTACAAATTGCATGTAGCACTTTGTTATGTTTTTCTAGGTGCTGTAAATGTAGAGCTGATGTGGTTGACAGCTTCTCTGCCCCCCCCCCCCCTCTTCCCCCCTTCCCCCCCAGGTGTCCGACCATGCTTCTCTGCAGGAGGTGAATTTTTAATGACCACAAATTGACAATGCTCAGGTAGTAGATGACCAGCACTATCTCAAAACAACAGGCAGGGGGAGAGGACAGTGTGAGTGTGTGAGTTGTTTACTAAAGATAAATAGTCTTTGCAAGGGAATTTGCATGTTGCAAAGACATTTTTCCTTAGCTTAGTGAATAAGGTGAAGTGCTTCTGATTTTCATAATCCAATTAGCTGTAAGCAAAAATACTTATTTAAATTTTCCTTGCACATAATTGAGTATTCTTTGCAAAGTGAATTTTCATCACATTTACTAAGCTAAGGGAAAATTCTCTTGCAAAGTGAACTGCCAAGTTGCCTATAGTAAATCAACCCTTGTGTCATTGTCATTCTCTGTCTAGAACTTTTTAGCTCAGGTACTTTCACAGCAGGAAGGGGAGCATGCCATTGTGACATTGCCAGGCAAAACTACAAAGTTTCTACAAGGTCAATAAACACAGATTGTGTGGTTACTTTACTTGTAACTGTGATTGATTGCGAGGTGCCACTTGGGAGCCAGTACCAGGAGCTAGATCTATGCAGCCATGTGTGTATTTGCAGGGATCATTTAAACTGTTATGACTACTGAGCTCAGGTGTGCTTACAGAGGAAGGGGAGGTAACAACTGAACTTCACAATGGCAATACATACCCACAAATCGGGCTTAATACAGGGGAGGAGTTTAAAGGCTTTTACAGTAGACATAAATATGTTATTTCCTATAGAATCATCCAGCATTTATTTTTTGCACCAAAGAGAAATATTTAGGTGAATGGCAAGGTTTTATTTATAAAGCTTTTGTTATTGAGAACCTTGGCTAACAGAAACATATCTTGGATAAAACAGGTTATTGTGCCATGCACATTAAAGATGTTTAGAATTTGGAACAGATAGAATTTGGTTGTTAAGTTATGGGGGGTTGGGCTGGGTCTCTACATAGTGTGACACTGAAGTTAGCATTGCCAGCTAGCTACAGATTTGCCCATCGTTCCTCCCATTATCTCAGATTTGACATCACAAATTGTTGGTGGTTTTACGTTGCAACCATTTAGCGTTTTGTTTACTGAGTAATTCCCCATTCATGGAAATGGGGTAGTCAGTTACC
Source organism: Lithobates clamitans (assembly GCA_037952925.1). Taxonomy (NCBI): domain Eukaryota; kingdom Metazoa; phylum Chordata; class Amphibia; order Anura; family Ranidae; genus Lithobates; species Lithobates clamitans. The sequence continues at coordinate 4,622,378 of JBBGZY010000125.1, read as the reverse complement.
TGTACAGTATGTCAGGCATTTAGCCTCTGCTCATGTTGTTCTTCAGTTGCGCTCCCAGTATACCTGTGACCAGCATAGGTTCTATTTGATTTTTCCATAAGTGAGGAAATATTTTCACAATTTCAACAATACTTTGGCCTGGCCCTTTTTCAAAGGACATTTGTCCCTGTTATGTGCTACAGGGCTATATATATTCCATGTTATTACGATTGTTGCCTTGCCTATGCTTCTCAGCAGTCAAGCAGTATATGCAAGAGTACAAGCTTGTCTTCTCTATGTATATTCCTCTATTTCCTTTTAGTTTAACTGAAAAAGTGTTTTTCTTACAAATAGCTTGGGTTTTCACCAGTATTTTACCAGCATGTCTGGTATAAATGGGTCTTGTTATTAATAGTAAAGAAACCATAAGGTCAATATTTGTTCCCAGAAAAGGTGTTGACCTTACATATACTGCATATTATACTGTCGCTGGCAAGAAAGTATTCCTGCTACTCGTCAACTTCTCTACATCATTCTTGCAGTCCTTGCTGAAGATAATGAACATCCCTCTTGGCAGGTCTTTCTACTTCAGGTGACAGTAAAGGCTCTTTCAGCATTAGCAATGTGATCAGCTTATAAACTCCCTCCAGTGTTCTGATGGGCTGTAAAATAATCTTAGCTTGTATCTTATTACTTTACACTGCATTCTTTACAACTCTGTTCCCTTTTTAAATTATTGGTAATAAAAGCAATTTAACTTGTTATGTTACTTTCTGCATCTGACAATCTATTTTAGTACTTGTGTATTTTATGAAAGGGATGTGGTAGTATATAATGCAATAACAATCTGTTAATGAAAATTAAAGTGGAACTCCTCACATGTTTTCCTGACACCAAAAGAAAAATTATGACAGGGGAGGGATCTCTAGTTGATTGACAGCCTCAGCTCTGTCCCCGTGTGCTGTGTGAAGGGTGTTGTGTCCCTTCCCTCCAATCAGCTCTCAGAGCTCTCCTCACTGTGCTCTGCAGAGTGTAATTTCAGCTCACTACGCTCTTTTTTCTGAACTCTCAGACAAGCTTTATCACCTGAGGAAAGTGACTTAACTTGGTATATGTAAGGGTTCACAACAACTTTAAAACACAAATATATATATATATATATATATATATATATATATATACACACACACACACAATAAATCACAAAAGTTAGTACACCCCTCACATTTTTGTAAATAATTTATTATATCTTTTCATGTGACAACACTGAAGAAATTGCACTTTACTACAATGTAAACTAGAGAGTGTAAAGCTTGTATAACAGTGTAAATTTGCTGTCCCCTCAAAATAACTCAACACACAGCCATTAATTTCTAAACTGCTGGCAAGAAAAGTGAATACACCCCTAAGTGAAAATGTCCCAATTGGGCCCAATTAGCCATTTTCCCTCCCCGGTGTCATGTGACTCGTTAGTGTTACAAGGTCTCAGGTGTGAATGGGGAGCAGGTGTGTGAAATTTGGTGTTATCGCTCTCACTCTCTCATACTGGTCCCTGGAAGTTCAACATGGCACCTCATGGCAAAGAACTTTGAGGATCTGAAAAAAGAATTGTTGCTCTACATAAAGATGGCCAAGGCTATACGAAGATTGCCAAGACCCTGAAATTGAGCTGCAGCACGGTGGCCAAGACCATACATCAGTATAACAGGACAGGTTCCACTCAGAACAGGCCTCGCAATGGTCGACCAAAGAAGTTGAGTGCGCATGCTCAGCGTCATATCCAGAGGTTGTCTTTGGGACGTATGAGTGCTGCCAGCATTGCTGCAGGGGTTGAAGGGATGGGGGGTCAGCCTGTCAGTGCTCAGACCATATGCCGCACAATGCATGAAATTGGTCTGCATGGCTGTCGTCCCAGAAGGAAGCTTCTTCTAAAGATGATGTACAAGAAAGCCCAGAAACAGTTTGCTAAGGACATGGATTACTGGAACCATGCCCTGTGGTCTAATGAGACCAAAATAAACGTATTTGGTTCAGATGGTGTCAAGCGCGTGTGGCGGCAACCAGATAAGGAGTACAAAGACAAGTGTGTCTTGCCTACAGTCAAGCCTGGTGGTGGGAGTGTCATGGTCTGGGGCTCCATGAGTGCTGCTGGCACTGGGGAGCTACAGTTCATTTAGGGAACAATGAATGCCAACATGTACTGTGCCATACTGAAGCAGAGCATGATCCTCTCCCTTCGCAGACTGGGCCGCAGGGCAGTATTCCAACATGATAACAACCCCAAACACACCTCCAAGATGGCCAGTGCCTTGCTAAAGAAGCTGAGGGTAAAGGTGATGGACTGGTCAAGCATGTCTCCAGACCTAAATCCTATTGACCATCTGTGGGGCATCCTCAAACGGAAGGTGGAGGAGCGCAAGGTCTCTAACATCCACCAGCTCTGTGATGTCAGCATGGAGAAGTAGAAGAGGACTCCAGTGGCAACCTGTGAAGCTCTGGTGAACTCCATGCCCAAGAGGGTTAAGGCAGTGCTGGGAAATAATGGTGGCCACACAAAATATTGACACTTTGGGCCCTATTTGGACATTCTCACTTAGGGGTGTACTCACTTTTGTTTCCAGTGGTTTAGACATTAATGGCTGTGTTGAGTTGTTTTGAGGGGACAACAACTTTACACTGTTATACAAAGCTGTACACTCACTACTTTACATTGTAGCAAAGTGTCATTTCTTCAGTGCTGTCACATGAAAAGATATAAAAAAAAAAAAATATATATATATATATATATATATATATATATATATATATATATATATATAATTGCAAACAGCATATAGTATAATCACAGTTTTTGCATGAAGAATGTGAGGAAGATAAATTTAAGGTGATACGGTTGAAGTGGTATTAAACCAAAAAGCAAACATTTAGTCACAGCTTACCATTTAATATACCGTATGTGATGGCTGCATTCACTTTCCTTTTTTAGGCTTTCTTTCTTCTATTTTTATCTGGTGATCTGGACAGTAAAGCTGTTTTTCAAAAAAAAAAAAACAAGCTCTCCACCAGAATGTATTAGTTACAGAGATAAGACACACATTTAACACTAGCAGGGGTGTTTACAATGTCCAGCTTTTATTTATTTACTTAAAACCTTTATCCCAAAAGGAAAAGGTTTGCTGTAACTGCTTATAAAGTATTAGTTTGGCTTCAACTTGTTAGTGTATTTAATTCTGCTAGTACATCTAACACTCCCCTTCCCCCAGACTGACAATGCTACTGTCCAAAGATGTCACCTATACTCCTTCAACCAGAGTGGGGGCACTCTGATACAGGAGGTGTGTTAATGGCCAGATCACCAGGTGAAAAGAAAAGAAAAGAAATGCAACCACTACGTCTAATTATTGGTAAGCTGCAATCAATTACGTTTTTGTTTTGGGGTTAATACCGCTTCAAGAATTATACATAGTCATTCTTTCTTCCTTGCTTTACAACCTTTTAACACCATGTTAGTGTTGGATATTTTCATGGTGAATAAACTCCATGATGTATAAAGAGCATTAAAGTAAAAGTATCAAGTTATACGGTTATTGGAGGAAGGTAAATGGTATATGAAAGAAAGAGAAAAAAAAATAAAAAATAAAAAATGTGTTGGTACCTGTTGGTGTTTAAAGACCCAATTCCTGCTCCTTGGTGTCTTTAGGTGGCAAAGCAATGGAAGGTACATAGTTCTTTTCCTGTAAGTTCTCCATATTTGCTAATTCCATGCCTAGTCCAATAATTAGAGTATATGTAAACCCACACCTTGTAAAACAACCCATTCAGTTTAAAACAAGTACTAAATTATACTTTATGAAAACATACACTATCCAGCCATCATAAGTTGTTTCTAATGTGTTACCATTCTAAAAGTATAAATTCGACTTTTGCCTAATGTTTGTGCAATATAAAGAAGATCTTTTTTTTTTCTGTAGAAATACAAGACTTATTACATTTTTGTATGACTTCAAATACCAACAGATGAATTCCATTCATTAGAGGTTGGAGAGGTGAAAAAGTACATATGTATGTGTCAGGGAACATGAGGAACCAGGTAGCATATCAGTCTCCAGAAGACAACCTAGATATCAAAACTCAAATTAATGTTACCTGTAAAATATACATAGGGAGAAAGTATTTCAGAACCCTGAGATTGTAAATATCCCAATTTTATAAAAAAAAAACAATTTTTTCCTCAGTTTAGGCTGATATGTATTCTTCTACATATTTTTGGCAAAAAAAAAAAAATCGCAATAAGCGGATATTGATTGGATTGCGCAAAAGTTAAAGCACCTACAAAATAGGTTATTGATTTATGCCATTTTATTATTATTTTGTAATTTTTTTTTTTACTAGTAATGGCGGCGATCTGCGATTTTTATTGGGAGTGCAATATTGCGGTTTACACATCGGACACTTTTGACACTATTTTGGGACCATTGACAATTATACATCGATCAGTGCTATAAATATGCACTGATTACTGTGTAAATGTCACTGGCAGGTAAGGGGTTAACACTAGGGGGCGATCAAGGGGTTAAATGTGTTACCTAGGGAGTGATTCTAACTGTGGGAGGATAGGACTGACTAGGGAAGGAGACGGACCATTGTTCCTATATACTAGGAACACACGATCGGTCTCCTCTTCCCTGACAGGACGTGGATCTGTGTGTTTACACACACAGATCCATGTTCCTGCTCTGTGATGAGCAATCGCGGGTGCCCAGTGGACATCGGCTCCCGAGTGATGCGACGGCACACCGAGCACCCCCTACAACGCCGGGAAGCCGAGGACCTCATATGATGCCCGCCCGAAGAGACAGAGTGTTCCTACGGCCGTCATATTACAATGGCTGGGATGGGAATTGGTTAATATTCGCTAATGTCTTCCAGCTTCTCCTCCCAGCTAAACTGGAGGCAGGTCCTGAGACCCGATTACCCAGGAGTCTTAGGACTCCTGGCCAATCGGGTCTCAAGACCCACTTCCTGTTCGGCTGGGAGGAGAAGCAACAGCACTGTCATCAACATCCTCTCATCAAAAGGTCTCCTCCCCGCACTTGCACCGCAGCATAAGGTAAGGCCATGGATCGCACACTGGGGGGGTTGTACGAGACGATCCCCGCATTCCGACAGCAGGTCCGACAGACCCAATGTCCACCAGCCACCCGTAATTGTTCCCCAGAGAGGCAGAACAGCAATCTGCCTATGTAAACAAGGCAGATTGCCGTTCTGACAGGGAAAGAGATAGAGATCTTTGTCTTCATCAGTCAGAGCATCCCCCACAAAGTTAGCAAGCACCACCTAGGCATACATTTAACCCTTTGATCGTCCCTGATGTTAACCCCTTCCCTGCCAGTACAGTAACAGTGCATATTTTTTGCCCTGATCACTGTAATAATGTCACTGGTTCCCAAATAAGTGTCAAAAGTGTGAGTCAGGTATCCGATTTGACCGCTGCAATGTCGCAGTCCCGCTAAAAATTGATGATCGCCGCCATTACTAGTATAAAAAAAAAGAAAGGAAATTGCCATTAAAATTTCTCATAGTTTGTAGACGCTATAACTTTTGCGCAAACCAATCATTATACACCTATTGGGATTTTGGGATTTTGTTTACCAAAAATATGTAGCAGAATACATATTAGCCTAAATTGGTGAAGAGATTTTTATTGTATGTGTTTTATAGCAGAAAGTAAAAAATATTGTTTCTTTTTTAAAAATAATCACTTTTTTTGTTTATATTGCAAAAAATGAATACCGCACAGATGATCAAAAACCACCAAAAGAAAGCTCTATTTGTGGGGAAAAAAAGAACATACATTTTATTTGTGTACAACATCGCACGACTGCGCAATTTTCAGTTAAACTAATGCAGTGCTGTACCACAAAAAATGGCTTGTTCATTAAGGGGGTAAAACCATCCGGGGCTGAAGTGATTATATGTTTTTTGCTAAGCCCAAAAACATATAGAAAAATACACTGCAAATGCAGTGCTAAATGCAGCAAAAAACACATTCAAGCGCATGTCAAGTGCATGTCAAGCGGGCGTCAAGCATGCTTCAAATGCATGTAAACATGCAGTCAAAAATGTGCAGTTATGTGCAGTTTCTGCTGTGAATGGGCCCTTAGACATTTTATAGGCATGGCAAATGGTGGAAATTTCCTACGAAAGTCCAAATGTATAATACTCAGGGATTTGATTTCAAACTTAAATACATCGGTGGAATCATTTATTATAAAGGCAAGCAGTACCCTTCTGCAGCATTCTGTTCACAATTGCTGCGACTGAAAGTAAATTACCTCAGAAAATGCCCTCAAAGAAAAAAGAATGGTCTCAAGAATTGCCACACGATGAACTCCTTTTCCAAGTCAGGCTTCTACTTAGTCACTGATCAGGCGACCACCAACCTCAAAGAAATATTCCCCAAAATGTACCTTTAATCTGTGATACTTCTTTTTTTTATCCTAATTGGTTTAGACCTCATGCCCATTGGGCATTGAGCTCCGATGCATGGGGGCGTGGTGTTTAACTTCAGGCAGAGGGCACAGATGCACCATCCATCAATGCTACCGGCAGCCTGTCAAAATCGAAGAGAGGACAACAGCTGCTGTGGCTGGTACACCTATCGGTACTTATGTTTGGGGCACGATTAATGGACAGAATGCAAGCAGTCCCTGGACACATACTGCTCTAAACATAAGTACCACTTGGTGCATTGTCCAGTCGCTTTAAATGGCAACCTCTAATAGATAAAAAATGGACTGAATTATTTTCAGTTTTTTGGACCTAAACAAGTCACTTTACATCTGTCTGCCCATATAGCTATCATGGGTCTGCCACAGTCCACTGTCATATTATGGACAAAAACTGAAGAGGCATTCAGCTGTGAAGTGCCCACATGTGAAAAGACTCAAAGTAAAGTATTATTATTATACAGGATTTATATAGTGACAACAGTTTACGCAGCGCTTTACAACTTGAGGGTAGACAGTACAAATACAATGCATTTTAATACAGTAGGAATCAGGGGGCTCTGCTCCTTAGAGACTACAATCTAAGAGGGAATGTCAAGAGATACAAGAGTTAATGACTGTGGGGGATGTGCTGATGGAGAAAATAAATGTACAGTTGTTAGGTGGGGGCCAGAAAGGCTTCTCCGAAGAGATGGGTTTTCAGGGATCTTCTGAAAGTGGACAGAGTAGGAGAAAGTTGGACAGATTGGAGTAGATCATTCCAGACGATGGAAGAGGCTCTGGAGGAGTCCTGGAGGCGAGCATGGGATGAGGTGACAAGGGAGCTAGAGAACAGGAGGTCTTGGGAGGATCGAAGAGAACGATTAGGTTGGTATTTTGAGACTAGGTTGGTGATGTAGCTGGGGGCCAGGTTGTGGTTGGCTTTATAAGTTGATGTTAGTATCTTGAATTTAATTTGTTGGTTGAGTGGCAGCCAATGGAGGGATTGGCAGAGGGGTGTAGCAGATGCTGAGCAGTTTGTAAGGTGGATGAGCCTGGCAGCAGCGTTCATGATAGACTGAGGTAGGGATAGCCTATTTAGAGGTAAGCTTCTAGTAAGAAGTAAGGAGTAAGGAGGTAGTTACAGTAGTCGAGGTGAGAGATGACAAGGGAGTTAATTAGAAGCTTTGTATAAATGAAATATAGTGTATGTTGCTTGCCTAAAGATGGATGTAAACAGAATGGACATAAATGGAACAGATGTAAATGGACGACATCTGTTTATGTCCACAAGAAATGAAAAGGTCATACATTCTGGTTGATTCTGGATCTATCTGAAAAACAGAGCGATCAAGACTGAATACCAATGTGTAAGAGCCCTAAAGCTGAATGTAAAAAATACACTCAATAACTCCCTGTAAATATAGACTATTGTGATCCTACATAGATTGGTGATTGATTCAATAAGCTTTAAACTGGAGGCAAGGCAACCATGTTTTCATTTTTTTTTCTTTTTTTTCTTTTTTTAAATCGAGTCATATATTATCATCCCAATCCCACTGCTCAGTCCCCTAGATGCCTATAAAAGTTCTGTAAGATGTCATCAATAAGTAAAAAGAAGGGTAGCAAAGCGAGTTATAAGTACATCTGAAAGCTACTGCAAAGGCGTTAAAGGTTGTCACACCAACTCTCTATATACTTTGCTGCATGCTAGCTCTCTATATGCAGTGCCTTGAAAAAGTATTCATACTCCTTGACATTTTCCACATTTTGTCATGTTACAACTAAAAACGTAAATGTATTTTATTGGGATTTTATGATTTTATGAGATTTTAAAATTGTGGCGTGCATTTATATATAGCCCCCATTACTCTGATACCCCTAACTAGAATCTAATGGAACCTATTGCCTTTAGAAGTCACTTAATTCCACCTGTGTGTAATTTATTCTCAGTATAAATACAGCTGTTCTATGAAGCTCTCAGATGTTTGTTAGAGAACCTTAGTGAACAAACATTATCATAAAGGCCAAGGAACACACCAAAGAGGCCAGAGATACATTTCTGGAGAAGTTTAAAATAGGGATACCGTATATACTCGTGTATAAGTCTAATTTTTCAGCCCCTTTTTTGGGGCTGAAAGTGCCCCCTTCGACTTATACACGAGTCACCGCCGTCTGCCTACATGATCAGCGTGTCATGCAAGCAGACGGCGGCCAGCGTGGGCTACATAGCACTCGGCAGCGGCTCTCACTGTTCAAAAGCCACGCCTCCTCGTCTGTGATAGGCAGTCAGTGTACAGCCTATCACAGACATTCTCTCATCCTCATCCATGGTATGAAGTAGAGAGAATGTCCTTGATAGGCTGACTGCTGGGAAATGGAGTTTTTTGGACGAGCAGGAGGCGCGGCTTTTGAACAGTGAATGGCCGCCAAATACTACACGCTGATCAGTGCAGAGCCACGCATAGAGGATGCACAGGACACAGGTAGGTTGCACACACACACAGACACATGCACACAGGTACATATACACATGCACATATACACAGGTACATGACACAGGTACATATACACAGGACACATGACACATATGCACAGGACACATGACACATGCAAAGGACACAGGGAGGTATACAGCTACAGATGGGCATTGTTGACCCTCTTTTTCCACTTGCAGTAGCTGCTGCATTTCTCACCCTCGTCTTATACTCAGGTCAATACGTTTTTCCCATTTTTTTTGTGGTAAATTAGGGCCTCGACTTATAGTTGGAACGACTTATACTCGAGTATATACGGTAGGTTATAAAAAAATATCCCAAGCTTTGAACATCTCAAGGAGCAATGTTCAATCCATCAGCCGAAAATAGAAAGTGCAAACCTACCAAGACATGGCCATCCACCTAAACTGACAGGCCAGGCAAGGAGAGCAATAATCAGAGAAGCAGCCAAGAGGTCCATGGTAACTCTGGAGGAGCTGCAGAGGACCACAGCTCAGGTGGGAGAATCTGTCCACAGGACAACTATTAGTCATGCACTCCACAAATCTGGCCTTTATAGAAGAGTGGCAAGAAGAAAGCCATTGTTGAAAGAAAGCCATAAGAAGTACCGTTTGCAGTTTGCGAGAAGCCACATGGGGGACACAGCAAACATGTGGAAGAAGGTGCTCTGGTCAGATGAGACCAAAACTGTTTGGCCTAAAAGCAAAATGCTATGTCTGGTGGAAAACTAACACTGCACATCACCCCAAACACACTAGTCCCACCGTGAAACATTGTGGTGGCGGCATCATGTTGTGGGGATACTTTTTTTCAGCATGGACAGGGAAGTTGGTCAGAGTTGATGGGAAGATGGATGGAGCCAAATACGGGGCAATCTTAGAAAAAAACTTTTTAGAGTTTACAAAAGACTTGAGACTGGTGCAGAGGTTCCCCTTCCAGCAGGGAAGCAACCCTAAACATACAGCCAGAGCTACAATGGAATAGTTTAGATCAAAGCATATTTACAGTATGTGTTAAAATGGCCCAGTCAAAGTCCAGACCTAAATCCAATTGAGAATCTGTGGCAAGACTTGAAATTTGCTGTTCACAGGTGCACTCCAATCTGACAGAGCTTGAGCTATTTTGCAAAGAAGAATGGGCAAAAAATGTCACTCTCTAGATGTGCAAAGCCGGTAGAGACACCCCCAAAAAGACTTGCGGATGTAATTGCAGCGAAAGGTGGTTCTACAAAGTATTGACTCAGGGGGGCTGAATACAAATGCATGCCACACTTTTCACATATTTATTTGTAAAAAATGTTGAAAACCATTTATCGTTTTCCTTCCACTTCACAATTATGTGCCACTTTGTGTTGGTCTATCACATAAAATCCCAATAAAATGCATATACGTTTTTGATTGTAAAATGAAAAAATGTGGAACATTTCCAGGGGTATGAATACTTTTTCAAAGCACTGTACATTGCTACATAACTATTGTCAACATCTTGAAGGCTAGGTAATGCATTTATTTCATCATGCACATCATACTGACCAGCGTGTCCAATTACTGTGTATGTCATGTATTTCTCTGCTGTTAAACAGATCTTGTTTCTAGTTCACTGAGCCCATCAAAGTAGAAATCAGATTGATCGTTAGTTTGAACATAGTTGAAAGATTACATCATAAATATGATGCAAAGTATAATTATGTTGTGTTATTTTGTGGCATCAAAGTATTGATTGAAGACTGTAGTTGTGTCATGTTGAAAAATTTGATAGGTTGGTTAGGTGTACCCCAGAGCCCTAGTCTTCCCCTGTACATATACTGTATATAATGTACTATATACTGTATAAATATAAATATATACAGTATATATATATATATATATATATATATATATATACAGTAAAACTATATCACAAAAAATAATTCAGTATGAAACAGATCAGGGCCCTGATTCTCATAAACTCCTGGTGCAATGGATTTTACATTATTGGCTCATTGATAACAACAGCCGCCTGGCTACTGTCCATACCCATATTAGTCTCCACATCCCATTTTCTCTGCAGAGCAATAGAAACTGGGAAGTAAAAAATTAATGCTCTGCTCACCACAATCACTTTTATTTACTGTAAAGCAGGACATAGACAGGACATTGTATTATTTAATGACTTCCTTTCACTATTTTACCCAGTGAACACCAAGTGATATGTGAGATAGACTTTGATATATATATTTTTTAAAATTAAAGATGTTTATAACATTGAGTAATCCATTGCTGATCTAGTTATTCTTTTGACAGGATTGACAGTGTTTAGTGATTGCTGTTAATGATGCACATTCAAGCATCATGCAGCCAACATCTTCTTTTGGGAAATGAGTTCTCCAGGCGTATAAATGTAGCTTCTTTTTTCTTTTTTTTTTTGCTATTGGAACTTGCCTGCCTTGTGCCTGTATATTGGTAACCACAATTTATTAATGGCCTATGATCTATAGTATGAGATAGATTTAGACATGTGCTTCACTTTATTACCAGCGAGTTTGTGGAAGTGTTCCCTATGCAGAAAAGTGCAAGTAATAGGGGGCTCTCTTTGATGTATTTCTCTCTGCTGCACACATCTTGAACACTGCAAGATTTATCCACAGCTGAGAATGTGAGGTTTATTTACTAAAAGAATAAAGAGCGAATCTGGCTATAGTTGGTGGAGTGCCAACAACCCTGATATAGATATCTACAAACAATACCCTCTAAGCATAGGTGTGCGCAGCCTCTTGCATTAGGGTGTGCACCCCAAATCTCAAATACATATGCATGTGTATATGTACTGATTGTGTCAGTAGGGTAGTGGACAGTGTCATTATTTTTATTTTATTTTTAAATAAATTATTTTATTTTGTAACATTTTTTTGGGGATGAAATATCAGTGGTCTAAACAGGGAGGAATATGCACCACACAAGGCGATTAGGGTGTGCCCAGGCACACCAGGCACACCCTGTGCGCACGCCTATGCCTCTAAGGATGGGACTATATCGGCAATAATAACAGTCAAGGATAGATAAAAATATATTTATTTATACAAAAAATTAAAAATGTAAATTGAAAGGTATTGTACCATTGAACCCATGTTTTTAATAATTTGTTTAAATAAATTATATTTTTATCTGTCCTTGACTATTATAAGGACCGATATAGTTCCATTTTTAGAGGGTATTGTTTGTAGATATGATTTATTAAAAGAGCAGATCATGTGTACTTTGCAAAGTGAACTTTCACTTATTATTTGAGGTGAAGGTGTGTAAAAATTCAATTTGAAAAGCATACCCAATAACATGTAAGGAAATTTTAAGAAAGGCTTTTTGCTGACACATGATTGGATTACTGAAATGAGCATAGCTTCATTGCATCTATATTTTCACTTAGTATAGTGAATGAGATGAAACGCTGGTAAATGTAATCATCCAATCATGTGCAAGCAAAAATTACATTTCTAAAACTTCCCTTGAACATTATTGGTTATGTTCATGAAGAGGGCATTTACAGAAGTGACATAATCCAACAAAGGGTCTGAGGGGTGTGTTGAAAGAAAGTGTTTTTCTAACTATATAAGTAATTCCAGATGACCATGTTTTACAACAACTAACATATTGCACAGAACTCACGCCAACTCATGATTTCATAGATATCAGATATGAATTTCGCACTTTTCCATGCCAAGGAGGCACATGAGCTGCATACAGCTTGCCATTCAAGAGAATGGCTGTACATGGCCATATTCCTGCGAAAGCTGATGCTTCTTTGCATTGGTGTTACCTACACATTTGCATCCAATATGTTTTCTGAATGCAGAAGTTTTGCTTATAGGAAAATAAGCTAGTAAATGCTGATGCAAAGAAGAGTATGACCGCATACAGCCATTTACTTGAATGATAGCCTGTACGTTGCAAGTGTGGCTCTCTTGAAAGTGCCAGGAAATGTAGGCTTGGCACGAAAAACGCCTATAATAGTCTTTGTGCAGGAATGCTAAAATGTAACTCTGCACAGCTCATTCATGTATAAGGCTATGTACAGCTGTCTGTTCTACAGAGGCTGATCTTAGGGCCGGCTTCTGTCAAATGGGCATGCTGGAAAACCAGTATCCAACTGGCTTTCAATCAGTGTTGGCAGCCAATGGCTTCAAGTGCTAATCATTGTGTTCTGATGGGAAGGCAGTCTCCCTGTGCGAACACAAAGGCACAGTGGAGTAGATTGCTGCATTTACATGGCTTGTGTTAGTACAGCGATCTGTCAGTTTTTATTTATTCAGCCTGCTGGGTAGAACAAACATAAACTTATTTTGTGCACCCCATTTAAATATATGCCACTAACCCCAGTTTGGACTGCTATTTGTATGAGCCGACATCTGATAACAAGTTGTATGAAAATGTGATTTTTCATACTTTAAAAGTGTGTATGTTCATTGCTACTATATCAATATGCTTAAATTGCATATATAATTTTTTTTTGGTTTCTCTGTAAATTCATTTCAAAGTGAATAGTGCAAAGCAATACAATTGAAGGTCCCACCGAGATCTCATTATTGAATTAGAAGTTCAGAAATGTTGGTAATATTTACCTAAAGTTTATGGGAGCAAGTCCAAGCACTACAGTAACCCCCATTCATCATACCACTAAGTAACCCATGACACATGTCAACATGATACCCAATGATCCACTGTCATGCGCCACATAGTATTACCCTCATCATTCCATACTGTATAGAGCTGTAAAAAAGCACCTATGCATGCCTTTGAGTACCATCATCTTGTGAAACAGAGCAACCTCCAATTTGGTGCCACAGATCCATACCAAACATTGGACATTAGTAGACACAACAAGCCCTTTCTATCTTTAGAAAGTTTGTGCCTAATTAAATTCCCCAAGATGGTGGCCTACAGTGTGCCAATCAGCACAAACAAAGAGAGAAGCAGTGTGCTTGGATGCTGGGTGGGCAACACTATGTCCATTCATATGATGTATAGAGTAGACATTAGGTAGAGGATTGCTGTTAAAAATTAAGGAAAAGCAAAGAAAACAAATACATAAAGGAAAGGTAGCCATGGTCACAAAAAAAGGGACAGGGAGTATATGCCTCTCTGTCCAGGTCTAGTCACGCCCCTGGGCTTTCATGTTGTCAGATGACAGCAATTGCTGTAAGGGTCATTCGTAACAGATACAAATAATAGAAAAAATAGTGAGACTTTAACCACTTAAGGACCCCCATACATTATATATTGTTTTTTTTTTTTTTTAACACCCTAGAGAATAAAATGGCGGTCATTGCAATACTTTTTTTCACACCGTATTTGCGCAGCGGTCTTACAATTTTTTGGAAAAAATTCACTTTTTTTGAATAAAAAAATAAGACAACAGTAAAGTTAGCCCAATTTTTTTTATATTGTGAAAGATAATTTTACGCCGAGTAATACCCAACATGTCATGCTTCAAAATTGCGCCTGCGAGCTCATCGGGACAGGGGGTTTTAAACATTTTTTTTATTTTTATTATTTATTTTACATTATTTTATTTATTTTTACACTTTTAAAAAAAATGTGTCACTTTTATTCCTATTACAAGGAATGTAAACATAACCTTTTAATAGAAAAAAGCATGACAGGACCTCTTAAGTATGAGATCTGTGGTCAAAAAGACCATATTTAAAATGCAATAAAAAAAAAGTAATTAAAAAAAAAATGTCATTGAAAAAAATGTACCTTTAAGACGTATGAGCGGAAGTGATGTTTTGACTTCCCTTCCGCCCAGTAACGTCATGGAGACAAGTGGGCGCCATCTTAGCCTCACTCGTCTCCAGGCACAGCAAGGAGACAGAAACATTTGCCTCCGCCACTACCGACGGCTCCAGTAAGCGGCGGAGGGCACCGGATAGCTGCGGGAGGGGGAGGGCCCTCTCCCGCCACCGATAAAAGTGATCTTGCGGCGAATACGGCACAGAGACCACTTTTATCTGAAAGCCGACCGCCGCACGAAAACGGGGACACCGGGGTTATGGCAGCTAGCTGCTGCCATAACAACGATATCCGCCGGCAATCTTTGGACGTACATCGGCGTGAGGCGGTCAGCAAGTGGTTAAAGGTGTAGAAACCTTATCTCAGAATGATTATCCAACCACAGACATAGGTTAAAAAAGTTTTTCATTGTTAAC
The DNA here is from genome assembly GCA_037952925.1 of Lithobates clamitans. Lineage (NCBI taxonomy): Eukaryota > Metazoa > Chordata > Amphibia > Anura > Ranidae > Lithobates > Lithobates clamitans. The sequence continues at coordinate 4,607,232 of JBBGZY010000125.1, read as the reverse complement.
TAAATTCGTTAAAATTATATTTTAATACACATCCCTTAAAAACAAAGAAATCTATCTCAACTAATTTTTCAACTCATTTTTCAAACCCCAACACCCCTGAAGTTAGTGATTCCTCCCTCTGTGTATGTGTAGTATTGTAAAAATAATGTTATACAACCAAAATAACAGAAGATAAACATTGAACTAACACATTATGGAGGATTTTTACAATCTCAACGCGATTTGCCTTGTCGGCTTCTTCAAGGGCTCAGAGGAGTGCAGTAAGAAAGTGTTGAATAAATATGAGATAGAATGTATCCCAGGAGGAGCGAGAAAATCTCTCCTTCTGTGGTCATACATAGGATGGGCATAAGATGGTAATGAGCAGATGAGTGCACAAACTAGGGGTTCACCCCCTTCCTCATACACAAATCGGGGAGCCACAGACAGTCCCAAACAAGAAGGATGGCGTCTTAGACTTATGGTTCAAAAAAATATGGAAAGCATTGTTAGAAATGTATATATACATCTAGTGCGGAGACAAATTGGCTACTTTAAAAGTATGGTGATCCCTAAAACAAGTCCAATGGTCTTGTGTCTCTATGTCCACAGAGAAAACGCTGTTGCTCCAAAACATGCCTCCAGCCAGTCGCCGTTGTCATTTGTAACAGCTTTAGAATATGGAAGAGAAGCAGGGAAGCTTGTCTTCATTTTAGATTGCATTTTCTATTTTAGGCTTCCTGATAAGGAGAAGAGCAACAAACTACCTGTTGAAACAGAATCAAAATCAACAGGCTTCTGTAGCAGGTGCTATGCTCCTGTTTTTCTTAGTTGAAGGGAGGTGGAATGTGCAGGACTCTTGTAGCAAGGTGCAGTTTGCAGAATAGTCAAGTTTCATGGTTGTATCCAACACTGCTGGATAATATACCTGTGCTGTTGACTTAAAACTCTTTTCATTTTAAAAACGGTAATTAGTAACATAGATTTATAGATGACCTAGTAAAAATAGTTAGGATTTATTCATGCATAATAACATTTTTGAGACTAGCCTAGGACGGTGTTCTCCATATTTTACCACCAGCCATAGCCATTACTAAATGTGTGTGTTGCCATAAAAAAACAAACCAGAAAAAAAAATTTAATAATTTAGACATCAGCTCAAAATTCAGCATATGCATCACACAATTTATAAGTACTGTACATCTTTTATAACTTAAATGTAAGATTGATGGCCACATCATATACAGTGCCTTGAAAAAGTATTCATACCCCTTGACATTTTCCACATTTAGTCATGTTACAACCAAAAACATAAATGTATTTTATTGGGATTTTATGTGATAGACCAACACAAAGTGGCACATAATTGTGAAGTGGTAGGTAAATGATAAATGCTTTTCAACATTTTTTACAAATAAATATCTGAAAAGTGTGGCGTGCATTTATATATAGCCCCCATTACTCTGATACCCCTAACTAGAATCTAGTGGAAGGAAAATAATAAATGGTTTTCATTTTTTTTTACAAATATGTGAAAAGTGTGGAGTGCATTTATATTCAGCCCCCCTGAGTCAATGCTTTGTAGAAAAGTGACATTTTTGCCCATTCTTCTTTGAAAAATAGCTCAAGCTCTGTCAGAATGGGCGAAGAGCATCTGTGAACATAAATTTTCAAGCCTTGCCACAGATTCTCAATTGCATTTAGGTCTACACTTTGACTGGGACATTCTAACACATGAAAATGCTTAGCTCTAAACCATTCCATTGTAGCTCTGGCTGTAAGTTTAGGGTCATTGTCCTGCTGGAAGGAGAACCTCCACCCCAGTCTCAAGTCTTTTGCAGACTAACAGGTTTTCTTCTAATGCCGCATACACACGGTCGGACTTTCTGTCCTACTTGGTCCGGCACACTTTCTGACGGACTTTGTCCGCCAGATGCGCCGGACTTTAAAACGGACGGACTTGCCCACACACGACCAGACTTTGCGGTGGGCTAAGTCCGCCCGTTTTTCCGACGGACTTTCGCCGGAGTTACGGCGGACTTTCAGAATGAACGGACTTGCCCCCACACGGACAAGTCCGTTCATTTTGAACGTGACTCAGGTGCGATGGGACTAGAAAAGGATGTCAATCTTGCCGCTTTTGTCGGCGAGATTGACACCTTGCGAGCCCCGTCACGGGTCATACCAGGCCCTTAGGTCTGGTATGGATTATAAAGGGGAACCCCCCTATGCCGAAAAAACGTCGTGGGGTCCCCCCTAAAATCCATACCAGACCCCGATCTGAGCACGCAGCCTGGCCGGTCAGGAAAGGGGGTGGGGACGAGCGAGCGCCCCCACCTCCTGAACCGTACCAGGCCGCATGCCCTCAACATGGGGGGTGGGTGCTTTGGGAGAGGGGGCGCCCTGCGGGGCCCCCCCACCCCAAAGCACCTTGTCCCCATGTTGATGAGGACAAGGGCCTCTTCCCGACAACCCTGGCCGTTGGTTGTCGGGGTCTGCGGGCGGGGGGCTTATCAGAATCTGGGAGCCCCCTATAATAAGAGGGCCCCCAGATCCCGGCCCCCACCCTATGTGGATGAGTATGGGGTACATGGTACCCCTACCCATTCACCTAGGGAAAAAGTGTCAATAATAAAACACTACACAGGTTTTTAAAATATTTTATTTAACAGCTCCGGGGGGAGGGGGGGGAATCTTCCTCCGGCTTCGGGGGTCTTCTTCCGGCTTCGGGGGTCCCTCCGGTTCATCTTCTCCCGGCGTCCGGTTGGTTCTTCTCCGCTCTCTCCGGCCTCTTCTCCCGGTGTTTCAGTTCTTCGGCCGGCTCCTCCGCTGTCTTCAAGTAGCTCTCTTGCCAGCAGAGGTCCGGACTTCTGGGCTTCTTGGCTTCTCTTCTCTTCTCCAGATGTTGACACGACTCTCTCTCCGGCTGGACTGCTCTCTGAGGGTTCCGTTGTGACTTATATAGGCGGAGACTCCGCCCCCTTTTGATGTCACAGTCCCTCGGCATGCTGGGACTGTGACGTTTTAGGGGGCGTGGTCACTGGGTGATGTTGACCACGCCCCCTAAAACGTCACAGTCCCAGCATGCCCAGGGACTGTGACATCATAAGGGGCGGGGTCTCCGCCTATATAAGTCACAACGCAGCCCTCAGAGAGCAGTCCAGCCGGAGAGAGCGTCGTGTCAACATCTGGAGAAGAGAAGACAAGAATCCCAGAAGCCCAGAAGACAAGAAGTCCGTACCTCTGCTGGCAAGAGAGCTACCTGAAGACAGCGGAGGGGCCGGCCGAAGAACTGGAACACCGGGAGAAGAGAGCGGAGAAGAACCAACCGGACGCCGGGAGAAGATGAACCGGAGGGACCCCCGAAGCCAGAAGAAGACCCCCGAAGCCGAAGGAAGATTCCCCCCCCCGGAGCTGTTTAATAAAATATTTTAAAAACCTGTGTAGTGTTTTATTATTTACACTTTTTCCCTAGGTGAATGGGTAGGGGTACCATGTACCCCATACTCATCCACATAGGGTGGGGGCCGGGATCTGGGGGCCCTCTTATTATAGGGGGCTCCCGGATTCCGATAAGCCCCCCGCCCACAGACCCCGACAACCAAGGACCAGGGTTGTCGGGAAGAGGCCCTTGTCCTCATCAACATGGGGACATGGTGCTTTGTGGTGGGGGGGCACCGCAGGGCGCCCCCTCCCCCAAAGCACCCACCCCCCATGTTGAGGGCATGCGGCCTGGTACGGTTCAGGAGGGGGGGCGCTCGCTCGTCCCCACCCCCTTTCCTGACCAGCCAGGCTGCGTGCTCGGATCGGGGTCTGGTTTGGATTTTAGGGGGGACCCCACGCCGTTTTTTCGGCGTAGGGGTTCCCTTTATAATCCATACCAGACCTAAGGGCCTGGTATGCCCCACGCTCGCCGCAATAGGAAAATTTGTTTTTCCTATTGCAGCGAGCGCGAAATGCAATACCCTGCCCTCGCGTCGTATCTGGTCCGTTGGACCAGCATACACACGAGCGGGCTTTCCGTTGGACCAGCACACAGACGAGCGGACTTTTCGCCCGAAACTGAGTCCGACGGATAGATTTAAAACATGTTTCAAATCTAGGTCCGGGGGCTTTTGGGAAAAAGTCCGCCGGCGCCTACACACGGGCGGATTGTCCGGCACACTCTGGTCCGCCGGACCAAGTATGCCGGAAAGTCCGACCGTGTGTACGCGGCATTAGATTGCTCTGTATTTGGCTCCATCCATCTTCCCAGCAACTCTGACCAGCTTCCCTGTCCCTGCTAAAGAAAAACATTCCCACAACATGATGCTGCCACCACCATGGTGGGGATAGTGTGTTTAGGGTGATGTGCAGTGTTAGTTTCCCCCCACACATAGCGTTTTGATTTTAGGCCAAAAAGTTCAATTTTGGTGTCATCTGACCAGAGCATCTTCTTCCACATGTCCCCCACATGGCTTCTTGCAAACTGGTTTTATAGATTTCTTTCAACAATGGCTTTCTTTTTGCCACTGTATAAACGCCAGATTAGTGGAGTGCACGACTAATAGTTGTCCTGTTGACAGATTCTCCCACCTGAGCTGTGGATCTCTGTAGCTCCTCCAGAGTTACCTTGGGCCTCTTGGCTGCTTCTCTGATTAATGCTTTCCTTGCCCAGCCTGTCAATTTAGGTGGATGGCCATGTCTTGGTAGGTTTGCAGTTGTGCCATACTCTTTCCATTTTTGGATGATGGGTTGAACAGTGCTCCGTGAGATGTTCAAAGCTTGGGATATTTTTTTATTATCTAACCTGCTTTAAACTTCTCCACAACTTTATTCCTGACTTGTCTGGTGTGTTCCCTGGTCTTCATGATGCTGTTCGTTCACTAAGGTTCTCTAACAACCCTCTGAGGGCTTCACAGAACAGCTGTATTTATACTGAGATTAAATTACACTCAGATGGACTCTATTTACTAATCAGGTGACTTCTGAAGGCAATTGGTTCCATTAGATTTTATTTAGGGGTATCAGAGTAAAGGGGGCTGAAAACAAATGCACGCTACACTTTTCAGATATTTATTCAGAAAACCATTTATCATTTTCCTACCACTTCACAATTATGTGCCACTTTGTGTTGGTCTATCACAAAAAATCCCAATAAAATACATTTACGTTTTTGATTGTAACATGACAAAATTTGGAAAATCTCAAAGGGTATGAATACTTTTTCAAGGCACTGTACCTTATTAGAAGTAATACTCATAAGTACATATGGAAAATGTTTCACTGAGCGCTCTAAATACTTTTATTCTAATAAATCCTATGTTAAAAATGCTAGCAGCATTATACGTACACATACGTTTTTATAGTCAAAATGCAAACTAGGGCTATGCACAATATTCAGGGCCATGGACACCACCAAAAACTGAAATGTATTTTTCTCAGCCTTTTTTGGTAACTTTGGACACTTGTGCATGAATTGAGTTGCTTGACTGAAAGTGGTAATGGGGCTGCTAAAGAAACCAAATGTCCCTCTGTAGAACTATCTCTTCCATCTGTTTTCTCCATGTGTGGTGGTCTACAATCCATGGGGAGCTCTTTAAATAAAGTTATATAAAGTATGGCGTCTTTAACAGTTATGCCTTGTACACACGAGCGAACTTTCCAGCAGACTTGGTCCGCCGGTCTTTCCGCCGGACTTTCCGGCGGACCACCTGAACGGACGGACTTGCCTACACACGACCAGACTTTCCGGCAGGCTAGGTCCGCCCGTCTTTCCGATGGACTTTCGCCGGAGTTACGGCGGACTTTCAGAATGAACGGACTTGCCCACACATGGCCAAGTCCGTTTAATGTGAACGTGACTCGGGTACGACGGGACTAGAAAAGGAAGTGAATCTCGCCACTTTTATCGCCGCTATTGATACCTTGCGGGCCCCGTCGCGGGGCATACCAGCCCTTAAGTCTGGTATTGATTATAAAGGGAACCCCCTACGCCGAAAAAACAACGTGGGGCCCCCCCTAAAATCCATACCAGCCCCGATCCGAGCACGCAGCCCGGCCGGTCAGGAAAGGGGGTGGGGACAAGCGAGTGCCCCCCCTCCTGAACCGTACCAGGCCGCATGCACTCAACATGGGGTGTGGATGCTTTGGGGGAGGGGGGGCGCCCTGCAGGGCCCCCCCACCCCAAAGCACCTTGTCCCCATGTTGATGAGGACAAGGGCCTCTTCCTGACAACCCTGGCCGACAACCCTGGCCTATAATAAGAGGGCCCCCAGATCCTGGCCCCCACCCTATGTGAATGAGTATGGGGTAGATGGTACCCCTACCCATTCACCTAGGGAAAAAGTGTCAATAATAAAACACACTACACAGGTTTTTAAAACAATTTATTAGACAACTCCGGGTGGTCTTCCTCCGGCTTCGGGGGTCTTCCTCCGGCTTCGGGGGTCCCTCCGGTTCCTCTTCTCCCGGCGTCTGGTTGGTTCTTCTCCGCTCTCTCTGGCCTCTTCTCCCGATGTTCCAGTTTTTCTGCCAGCTCCTCCGCTGTCTTCATGCCACTCTTTTGCCAGCGGAGGCCCGGACTTCTGGCATCTTGTCTTCTTCCCTCTTCTCTTCTCCAGATGTTGACACGACGGTCTCTCCGGCTGGACTGCTCTCTGAGTGCTCCGCTGTGACTTATATAGGCGGAGACCCCGCCCCCTTATGCCGTCACTATCCCTGGGCATGCTGGGACTGTGACGTTTTAGGGGGCGTGGTCACCGGGTGATGTTGACCATGCCCCCTAAAACGTCACAGTCCCAGACGTTTTTTCGGCGTTGGGGGTTCCCCTTAAAATCCATACCAGACTTAAGGGCCTGGTATGCCCCGCACTTGCCGCAATAGGAAAATTTGTTTTTTCTATTGCAGTGAGCGCGAGATGCAATACCCTGTCCGTCGGGCCACCATACAGACGAATGGATTTTCCGTCAGCAACGGAGTCCCGCGAGTCCGGCGGACTAAGATTTGAAACATGTTTCAAATCTAGGTACGGCGGACTTTTGGGGAAAAAAAAGTCTGCCGGAGCCTACACACGATTGGATTGTTTGGCGGACTCTGGCCTGCCGGACCAAGTATGCCGGAAAGTCCGCTCGTGTGTACGCGGCATTATAGTACTATTAGCAGTCATTATTATTAAGATGTCAACTTGCCGACCAAGCTTTTTCTGGCACTTTTTGTTTACAAGTTTAAATCGCATTTTTTTGTTAGATTACTTAGAACCCCCAAACATTATATATATTTTTTTAGCAAAGAGTGAAAGTCGACAAACATATTTTATCGCATACGATATTTGCGCAGAGGTTAATCAATTTTTTGAGAAAAAATATACACTTAATGCAAAAAAACACAATATTCAACTCAATTTTTGGTAAATTATAAAAGATGATGTTATGCTGAGTAAATAGATACCTAACAAGTCATGCTTTAAAATTTGAAACACTCATAGAATGGCAAAAAATGATGATACTTAAAAATCTCCATAGGCAACACTTTACATTTTTTTTACAGGTTACCTTTTTAGAGTGACAGAGGAGGTCTAGCGCTGGAATTATTGCTCTTGCTCTAATGTTCACGGCGATACCTAAAATGCGTGGTGCAAACACCATTTACATATGCATGTGCGGCTTACGTGGACGCGTTAAGTTACATTTTTTTCTCTTATTTATTTTATTTTTTTATTTTTACACTGTCCCTTTAAAAAAAAATGTAACCACTTTTATTCCTTTTACAAGGAATGTAAACATCTCTTGTAAAAAAAAATACTGTAAGGGATGACAGGTCATGCTTTTAAAAAAAAATAGCTTACTTCCGCCCTAGACAGGAAGTGACATCACGACCATAGAGGCGATCAGAGATGATCTGGTCTCTGGTAACCTCTATGGTCCTGTTGGATCATTTCCCAGATGCGCCAATAAAAACGGTACGCCCAAGAAACACAGACGAATGGCGGGTGGGGGGGTGCTTCTGAAAGCGATCCAGCGGCTAATTAGCTGCTCAGACCACTTTTATGAGAAAGCCAGTCATTGAAAAACAAAAATATTGGGGTTATGACTGATATTTTCAGCCATATCACCGGTAAACCACGTGCACGCTGCAACGTATACATTCAAACTTCAGTGGATGTAATAATAGATAATAAAACTAAATGTTGAACAAAGATAATAGTTAATGTGTGTTTAGGGAAGTGGTGATCTCTGATCTCTAAATATTGGTTTGACTCATAGGAAGCCATTAGAAGAATTAAAATTTGTTTAATGCCAAAATTGAATGCAGAGAACTCAACTGAACCCTATTTTTTCAGTACAACTCAATAATATAGTAAAACAATGGTCCTCCATTAAAAATAATGTGCTGCATCACTCAAATATAAGTGCATCTACACAGTTTTTTCTTAGCCCCCCTACAATGTCCCACAAATACCTGTTGAGCCTGCCAGTAAAGTCCACCTAATGCAACTTCCTGTGATTGAGTGGCAATGATGCTGCATTGCTCTTGAATTCAGAGCAGAGTTGCCACTCTCTTATAGGTGGTGCTTCTATGGGGCTCGATAAGGGCATCTATAACATCTTAATAAAAAACAAACTTTTTGTCTTTATCAGTGTTCTTCTACAGCCATTGAAGTCAGGAGGCCAAATACACATGACACAGCTAAAAAAAAACTCATGCACTTTTCTGAGCATCAAGCTTTGAGCAACTGAGCTTAGAGATGCGAACAGCCTTTAATAAATAGAATGGAATTTCCATCACTAAACACTGTCACATTTAAGCTTAGGTGCAAAAACAAGTGCAAAAACACGCAGATGTGAATAGGGGCTTAACCACTTCAGCTCCAGAAGGTTTACCCCCCTTCATGACCAGGCCATTTTTTGGGATACAGCACTGCGTTACTTTAACTGACAATTGCATGGTTGTGCGACACTGTACACAAATAGAATTGATGTCCATTTTCCCCCACAAATAGAGCTTTCTTTTGGTTGTATTTGGTCCCCTCAGGCGGTTTTTATTTTTTGCGCTATAAACAAAAAAGCCTGACAATTTTGAAAATTTGCATATTATATAACGCAGTGTGTATGGTTTCTAACATACTTCAGGTGGTGTATACAGTATATAATACAGTGCAGCAGGTGTACAACAGGGATAAAACTTTTTGGCGGAAGGGAGTTTAACAAGACACATGGCCACTCACTAAAAGTAGAAGAAAAGGGGTTTAACCTTAAACTACGTAGAGGGTTCTTTACTGTAAGTGTGGCAAGGATGTGGCATTCCTTTCCAGGCGGTGGTCTCAGCCAGGAGCATCGATAGTTTCAAGAATCTATTAGATAAGCACCTGAACGTCTCAGCCAGGAGCATCGATAGTTTCAAGAATCTATTAGATAAGCACCACAACATACAGGGATTTTCAATGTAATACTGACATATAATCACACACATAGTGCTAGCAAAACAAAGATAAAAGCTGCGCTTAAGGTGAACCAAAAATACAATGTAGTGAAAAACTAAGCAGCCTGCATCGAGATCTAGTCTCCAAATCCCACCAAAATAGTAATACAAAAAAGATGCGGCGCTAAAGAAAATATAGTGAATATGACACAATAATCAAAATATTTGTGAAAATTGAAAATAACATGATACAGTGTCCCAAAACTAATGAAATAGATAGATAAAATCCAAGGCAAAACAAAAAGTCCGTGATAAATCAAGAAAAAGTGCAAATAAGGGTCATAGCAGAGATGAGGGTGCAGTAGAGACAATCTTCCGTAGTTCCTCACACCCGAGGTGATATATCAAATATGCTCACCAGATCCCGTTGACCGCCATTACAGCGGTCAAAGACAGCACAGGGAATTTCGGGGCTCCCCACAACCTCAGCTCAATATTCCCAAAGGGCGACAGATGGTATCTCAGGATTCAAGGAGAGAAAGGAAAACCATCGCATAATATAGTCTGCACAGTCGTTTTATTAAAAAGAATTGCACTTACAAAATCTCATGGTAAAAACAGCATATCGCGTACAGCTGACAATCTGCACCTCCGTCTGCTGCCTCCGCCTTCCTGGTTCGTGTAAGCCCTACACAGAGTACGGACGTGGTGACGTCATAGGCTCCTCCCGAAATTCCCTGTGCTGTCTTTGACCGCTGTAATGGCGGTCAACGGGATCTGGTGAGCATATTTGATATATCACCTCGGGTGTGAGGAACTACGGAAGATTGTCTCTACTGCACCCTCATCTCTGCTATGACCCTTATTTGCACTTTTTCTTGATTTATCACGGACTTTTTGTTTTGCCTTGGATTTTATCTATCTATTTCATTAGTTTTGGGACACTGTATCATGTTATTTTCAATTTTCACAAATATTTTGATTATTGTGTCATATTCACTATATTTTCTTTAGCGCCGCATCTTTTTTGTATTACTATTTTGGTGGGATTTGGAGACTAGATCTCGATGCAGGCTGCTTAGTTTTTCACTACATTGTATTTTTGGTTCACCTTAAGCGCAGCTTTTATCTTTGTTTTGCTAGCACTTATATTGAGTTTCACTTTTAAGTTGCAGCTAAAGGATCCTCATGGATATTTTTGATTTTAGATCTCAATATACCATTAACACTGAAGGGGTTTTTAATGGGGAGGTCGAACAGGCCGATGAGGTGGGGGGCCTCTTCCTTAGATTAAAAAACCTTCTCACATCAGAATTGCATACCAGTTGGGATGTAGCTTATCTTGAGCAATACATCTCTCAGAAAATGGTACCCCGGAGTTTAAGATGGGAGGTTAACCCACAGCAAGGTGAAGTGGATTTGGAAGGTTGGTTCATTTATTTTAATGACACAGGTGTAAAATTCCTTGTTTTTCTGCTGGGGAAGAAACGAGATAAGCTAAAATATTTAAATGATGAGGTTGCTCTGGTCAGAGATAAACTGTTGCAGTTTAAGGATCAAGAAATTTATAAATCAAAATCTGATCAACTGCGACAGTTTCTTGAAAAGGAAGACTCTGACCAGAGGAACAAAAAGAAGAAAAAATATAATCGCGATTTAGCAGATTACTCCAATAAAATGGTTTTCAAGTGGCAGATTGCCACAGGTGAACCAACTGAGAGTGAGATAATGGACACTCAGCATCAACTCCCATCTCTCTCTGCCCAGACCCATCTCTCTAGTGGGGTTGCGCCTCTTCCTGTGACTCAAACTAACAATAGGGGCCATTCTAGTACTAAACCTAAGACCTTCAAGGGTAATGCAAAACCCATTTCACAAGGGGGCTCCAGATATGGGGCCTTACGGGGCCCCCTCCCCTCCCTGAGAGAAAATAATAGAGGGAATTATGCCTCTAAACCCATAAACAAGAATTTTCAACAATCTAATGAGAGGGAATATAGGGATATACCCAGAGGCCATCCCCAGAGATCCAGGGATTTTGAGAGGGACCCTAGAGATTATGCACCTATGTCACATGCTCACACCCCTAGGAGTGGGGGTGTTCCTTTGTCTAATAGGTTTACCCCTCTTTCCTATCATCAGGATAACTTTGAGGGTGATGAGCATGTGATTAGTAGACACCCCAATTACTATGATGACTACTCTAATCCTGGGAGGAATGCTTACCAGAATTCCCCACGGGATTTTTTAGGAGAAGGTCAAAACCATCAACGGTCCCTTCCCAGGAACAACTACAGAGGAAAAAGAGGACACGAAGAAAGAGAGGTCTTAGAGGGGGGAGGAGGATCAGGGCCAAAGAGAAGAAGACAATAAATGTTAGTGGGGTTTTTAATTTAAGTACTGTTCAACTCTCCGTGGGTGAACAAAGAGTTTTAAGCCAGGGCCTAAAATTTGCCCCCCCCCACAGATTGAACAAATTTGAAACGTTCATTGATGTTCACAAGTTCATAAGAAAACTGAGCATCAAGAGACATTTCGCTTTGAATCCGATTAACAACCATGGTTCATCTTTTGTGAATAGACCTTCCATCGTTATGAATGGAACAACTGACCCACTGTCCAGCTCACTTAATCAGATGAATGAGACTCCTATTAGACACACCAACTTATCAAACGCCTCACTATTCAACCCCCCAGGTCCCATTGCTCCCTCTATACAGGTTTTTAAAGAAATGGTAATTAAGGATTTGTTAGCATTCAATTGCCCCCCTAACCAACAAGGGGATTTCCAACACCATCTTTCTAAAATCTGTGAAAGAAATGACATCGTCATACGTCCAGCGGACAAAGGGGGGGGTGTTGTCATTCTTAGTAAAGTTCAGTATTTAGAGGAAATGAATAGGCTCCTCTCTGATCGAGCCACGTACTTGCCCTTGGCCGCTAACCCTACAACTAAATTCAAAAGGGAACTCCAGACCCTGATAGATGGAGGTTTTGAAAGGGGTATTCTAAATAAAAAAGAAAGGGCATACCTGGTTCCCTCAGCTCCAAGGATTCCAGTTATGTATTTTCTACCTAAAATACATAAAAACCTTTCCAATCCTCCTGGCCGCCCGATCATCAGCGGCATTGATTCGGTTACGGCCAGGATAGGAAGATACGTGGACAATTTTTTGCAACCTCTAGTGACAGCTACCCCGGCATATTTGAGAGACACTACTCAGGTTATTAACCTTTTGGAAAACCTGGAATGGAAGGAGAGCTACATCCTGGCTACGGCTGATGTAGCTTCTCTGTATACCAATATCTCACACAAACATGGATTAGAAGCGGTTAGTTATTACCTTAACCAAGAATCTTTTCTGCCTCAGTCTCAAAAACTTTTCATTTTGTCCCTTTTGAAATTTGCAGCAGGTCACAATTATTTTTGGTTTGGTGGTGTTTTTTATTTGCAGATTTGTGGTGTGGCCATGGGCGCTAAATTTGCGCCCAGCCTGGCCAATTTATTTATGGCCAGGTGGGAGAGTGAGGTTATTGACAGGAATCCCCCGGCACAACTGCGTTTATGGAAAAGGTACATAGACGATGTCCTGCTGGTGTGGGATGGTGATCAGCCCTCACTTGAAGAATTCTTTACATCATTAAATCAGAATGATAGAGGGATTTCACTCCAGTTTGAAATTAGTGATATAGGAATCCATTTCCTTGACCTTAACATCCTGATCAGGAATGGTCGCCTTGTCACTAATACTTATTTCAAAACGACGGATAGAAACGCCTATATTCCGCTGTCTAGCTGCCATCATCCAGCTTGGTTGAGAGCTGTCCCTCGGGGACAATTCCAGCGGATTAGGCGTAATTGCACTGAGGTTATGGATTATTACCAACAAGCTCAGGTGCTTAAACAACGATTTTTGGAAAAGGGTTACTCTAAGGGCGATGTTGAGGCCACCATTTCACAGGTTGCCAGCATGGATAGGGCACTCATGTTGCATAGGGACGTTGGCCATGGCCCCATAGATGATAATAGGTTTGGTTGGTCTATGATTACAGGTTATTCCAACCAACATTTTTCTGTTAAAAGAATTTTTCAAAAACATTGGAATATACTCAGGAATGACAAGGTTCTAGGACCTGTCATTCCAGATAAACCTGTAGTGATATACAGGGGTGCGCCCTCTTTGCGACACTGTATCGCTAGAAATGTGATAGATCCCCCGAGGACTATCTCCTTTTTCCACACTATGAAGGGTTTCTATCCTTGTCACAAGTGTAATACCTGTCAGATAAATTCCTTTACTGGTAGAAAACGTGAGACTTTTCTATCCTCTGTCACGAACAGGATATATGATATCCAATCCTTCATTACATGCACCACCAAATTTGTGGTCTATCTTATCCAGTGCCCGTGCTCCAAGCAGTATATTGGTCGAACCAAACGTGAGCTACACGTGCGACTATCGGAGCATATTGCCAATATTAAACGGGGTTACCCAAAACATAACCTATCTAGGCATTATGCCAAATATCATGATAAGAAACCAGATGGGACCCTCTTTATGGCAATTGATAAATTAAATCCACACTGGAGAGGGACTAATAAGGTCAGATCATTATCTAGGCTTGAGACTAGGTGGATCTTTCACATGAGATCTTTTGTACCACACGGGTTAAACGTTGACTGGGACATTAACTGTTTTTTAAACAACTCTTGATTTTTTAAATATTGTTTTTATTGTATCAATTCTATGAGAATAATTTCTCATATTGTCAATGCGGCCTCTTTTATATATCTTGTATTTGATGTATTGAGGTTTTCGATCAGTATGTATTGCAATTTATATGTTTTTTAATGTTTCATCTAGCCTCCTGTCTGCTGCACCCCTTCTGAGTTTGTTATTGCCATTTGAGAATCCATTTTCTCTTTTAATTTGTTTTTTCCTTCGTTATTCATTTTGGCCACAAGATGGCGTTTTCCTTCGTCTTTTGTTCTTTCGTTTTTCTCCTTAAGTGTTTCCTCCGCTTCCCTAATTACCATTGGCCGGCATGTAACACGGCTTGGCCGTTCCCTAATGCCTAAATTACCTTTCCAGTAGTTAAGATGGCGCCCATAGTATATTTAATGCCCACACGCGGTGACGCTCGAGCTTGGCCAATCCCCAGACGACGTCCGCTAGTGACGAAACGCGTAAAAAAAAAAAGGGAGGAGCCTATGACGTCACCACGTCCGTACTCTGTGTAGGGCTTACACGAACCAGGAAGGCGGAGGCAGCAGACGGAGGTGCAGATTGTCAGCTGTACGCGATATGCTGTTTTTACCATGAGATTTTGTAAGTGCAATTCTTTTTAATAAAACGACTGTGCAGACTATATTATGCGATGGTTTTCCTTTCTCTCCTTGAATCCTGAGATACCATCTGTCGCCCTTTGGGAATATTGAGCTGAGGTTGTGGGGAGCCCCGAAATTCCCTGTGCTGTCTTTGACCGCTGTAATGGCGGTCAACGGGATCTGGTGAGCATATTTGATATATCACCTCGGGTGTGAGGAACTACGGAAGATTGTCTCTACTGCACCCTCATCTCTGCTATGACCCTTATTTGCACTTTTTCTTGATTTATCACGGACTTTTTGTTTTGCCTTGGATTTTATCTATCTATTTCATTAGTTTTGGGACACTGTATCATGTTATTTTCAATTTTCACAAATATTTTGATTATTGTGTCATATTCACTATATTTTCTTTAGCGCCGCATCTTTTTTGTATTACTAATCACACACATAGGTTGGACTTGATGGACTTGTGTCTTTTTTCAACCTCACCTACTATGTAACCATGTAAGAGTTGATGGAGTGGATAACAAAGCCATCCTCATCCTCTGTCACCCAGGCTCATAGTAGTTTACCTTCCAATGCAGCTGCCAAAGCGGCCTATTCCACCAGCTCCTTGTTCACAGTTACTCCTTCTGTAGCAACACCATCATGCACGGAGGAGTCACCAGAATTATTTGATCATAGTGTCGGTTAACTGCTTTGAGGATGCGCAACAATTTGAAGGCTCCGGTGTTCGTTTCCAGGTGGAGGAAGGGAGTAATGTGAACAGAGAGAGGTGGTGCCACAGAAGGACCAGAAACTGGCAGTCATGTTCCCCCAGCTGCAGCATACTGCCAAGTTTGCTCCAGTGACTAGGAGGGAGGGGATGATGAGGTCACTGACTGTACTTGGGTGCCTGAGAGAAGGAAAGTGAGGAGGAGACACAACTCCAACGAGGTAGCTTAAGCAGCCCCTGTCCTCCAGGGGGCAGCTTAAGGGCAGCCACCCTATTGCATTACACCACAGAGTTCCGCAGGTGCAGGGCGCTGCTGCCTAACCGCTGACTTACAAAAGTTCCTTGGTTCCTTGGTGTGGGCTTTTTTTGACATGTGTGCAGAAGATCACACCTTTGCTGTTTGCAAACTATGTCTGAAGTGGATCAAGTGTGGCCAGAACAGCAGCCGATTGGGCACCACATGCTTGACCAGACATATGATGACCTGCCATGCAGTCCATTGGCAAAAGCACCTGAAAGACCCACATTATAGAAAAAGGTGGACTTCTCCTTGCTCCTCATCAGGGATCTCAAACCCTACTATACCTCCAGTCCTCTCAAAAAACTGCACTGAGAGGAATGAAGGTATGAAAATAGGTGCCACAAGTACTTGCAGCCAATCTGCTAGCAGTACACCACCAGTTGATTTCAGCAGGCAAATTTTGCTACCCCAGTTACTGAACCGTAAAAAGAAATTGTCCCCGCCATTCACATGCTTAGTGCCTGAATGCTAGCTTGGCAAAATTGCTACCACTGCAACTGCTGCCTTTTCAGCTGATAGACTCTGCCCCCTTTCTTGAATTTGTGGAATGAGCTGTACCACAGTGGCAGGTTCCAAAATGGCATTTCTTTTCACATAAGGCCATTCCGTCTCTCTATCGTCATGTGGAAGGCAATGTCTTGGCCTCATTGGACAAGGCGGTCAGCAGCAAGGTTCATATTACTGCTGACTCATGATCCAGCAGGCATGGGCAGGGACATTACACTTCCTTCATGGCGCACTGGGTAACTCTGCTGGCAGCTAGGAAGGATGCAGGACAGGGTTCAGTGTTGTTGGAGATTGTTCCGCCACCATGCCTCCAAAAAGCTGGTGGTGATTCTGCCACAGCTCTCTGCTCCACCCTCTCCTCTCCTTCTTCCTCTATGGCCTCCTCTGCAGAATTGTCCCCTGCACCAGCAGTGCTCTGTAAGCGAGCAGTCAGGCTAAAAGATGCCATGCGGTGCTTCAGTTGGTCTGCCAAGGGGACAGGAGCCACATTCGGGCAGAGATTCTGTCAGCTCTGCAGGGGCAGGCTTAGAGGTGGTTGACACCATGGCAGCTTCAGCCAGGAATGTTTGTATGCGACCATGGCACCAACCTTCTCTCCACCCTCCGACAGGGACACTTGACCAATGTTCCATGTTTAGCACATGTCCTAAATTTGGTGGTGCAGCGTTTCTTGACCAGGTACCCAGGCCTACAAGATCTCCTGAGGTAGGCCAGAAAAGTCTGTGGTCATTTGCGCCGGTCATACAATGCCAGTGCTCGGCTGGCTGACATTCAATGGGAATGCAACCTGCCCACCAACCGTCTCATTTGTGACATGCCCACCAGGTGGGACTCAACATTGGTAATGCTGCAGCATCTGTACAAACAACAGAGGGCCATCAATGAGTACCTGTGCGAGTATGGCACCAGGACAGGGTCAGGGGAGCTTGACTTCTTTTCACCACGCTAGTGGCTATTGATCAAGGATACATGCACTGTCCTGTCACCATTTGAGGAGGCCACAAGGGTGGTGAGCAACGACAATGCATGCATCAGTGACACTGTCCCTCTAGTCTTCTTGCTGAAGCACACTCTTCGTGGAATAATGGACATGGCACTAGAGGCAGAACAGCTGGAGGAAGAGGAGGACTTCCTTTCCTCTCAAGGCCCCCTTTATGCAGATAGCATTCCTGCGTGGCTGCCAAACACACAGGAAGAAGAGGAGGAGGATTGTGTCAGCATGGATGTAGAGGATAACATGCAGCAGTCTTCAAGGGATGGTTTTCAGCCCCCAGAAACCCAAGGACTTGTACATGGCTGGGAGGAGGTAGTTCCAGATAATGTCATCCTTAGTGACCCAGAGGACTCAAAATCTAATGCCTCTGCAAACTTACGCTGCATGGCCTCCCTGATTCTGCAAAGCCTGCAAAAGAACCCTAGGATTCGTGGCATCAAGGAGAGAGATCATTACTGGCTGGTATCCCCTCTTGATCCACGTTACAAGGGAACAGTTGCAGAACTCATCCTTCCTTCGCAGAGGGAGCAGAAGATGAAACATCTTTAGGAGCGTTGAAGAAAAGTTTGTGTAATGCCTTTCCAGACCCTGACAGGTTACCATTTCCTGGTGCTGGACAACATGTTTCAGAGGAAGAGCGGTGGAGAAGGTGGCCGGCTGACCAATGCCTTTAAACAATATTTGAGTCCTCAGCACCACGGGCTGATAGCAGGGCTGGACTGGGACAGAAATTTGCCCCTGGACTTCATCCAGACCGGCCTACTTACATTTTGAGTGTCCTATCAGCAGCTCCTGACATCAGAGTGTCCCATCAAAACCCCCTTACATCAGAGTGCCCCATCAGCAGCCCCTTACATCAGAGTGTCCCATCAGCACCCCCTTATATCAGAGTGTCCCATCAGCACCCCCTTACATCAGAGTGTCCCATCAGCACCCCCTTACATCAGAGTGTCCCATCAGCACCCCCTTACAACAGTGTCCCATCAGCAGCTCCTTACATCAGAGTGTCCCATCAGCACCCCCTTACATCAGAGTGTCCCATCAACAGCTCCTTACATCAGAGTGTCCCATCAGCACCCCCTTATATCAAAGTGTCCCATCACCAGCCCCTTACATCAGCGTTTCCCATCAGCACCTCCTTACATCAGAGTGTCCCCCATCTCCTCCCCCTCCCAAGTATACTCACAGTTCTGAAGGCAGCTTCTCTTCTTCCTCTCTTCAGTCATGTGATAAGTGACAAGTGATAAGAGGAGAAAGGAAGGAAAGTCTGCCGGCTGTCTATCTCCCCCTGCAGGCTGGAGGGAGCAGAAGCCTAACCCTCTCTCCAGCAAGTGACGGTAGGTGCTCCCCCTGACAGGAGTGAAATCGCGATCACTCACTGTCAGAGAGGAGCGGCTCCAGGACTGCACATGACTGGCCCACTGAGCCATTGGCCCACCTGGAAACTCCCGGTAGTCCCGGTGGCCAGTACATGCCTAGCTGATAGGTTTAAGCAACCATTGCAGCGTCTGCATTATTTGGTGCAGGAATATCTAAGGGCAAGAGCAGACTTGGAAACTTTTCCAAAAGAGCGTCCACTTGGTTACTGGGTCTTGAGGATTGGCCACTGGCCAGAACTTGCTCAATATGCAATTGAGTTACTGGCCTGTCCTGCACCAAGCGTGCTTTCTTAACGCACATTTAGTGCTGCTGGAAGGTTTGTAATGGATCAAAGAGTGCACCTATCATCAGACTCCATTTATAGGGTGTCCCATCAGAACCCCCTTACATCAGAGTGTCCCATCAGCAGCCCCTTACATCAGAGTGTCCCATCAGCAGCCCCTTACATCAGAGTGTCCCATCAGCACCCCCTTACACCAGAGTGTCCCATCAGCAGCCCCTTACATCAGAGTGTCCCATCAGCACTCCTTAACATCAGAGGGTCCCATCAGCACCCCCTTACATCAGAGTGTCCCATCAGCACCCCCTTACAACAGAGTGTCCCATCAGCAGCTCCTTACATCAGAGTGTCCCATCAGCACCCCCTTACATCAGAGTGTCCCATCAACAGCTCCTTACATCAGAGTGTCCCATCAGCACCCCCTTACATTAGAGTGTCCCATCAGCACCCCCTTACATCAGAGTGTCCCATCAGCAACCCCTTACATCAGAGTGTCCCATAAGCAGCCCCTTACATCAGAGTGTCCCATCACCAGCCCCCTTACATCAGAGAGTCCCATTAGCAGCCCCTTACATCAGAGTGTCCCATCAGAAGCCCCCTTACATCAGAGTGTCCCATCATCAGCCCTTTACATCAGAGTGTCCTATCAGCAGCCCCTTACATCAGAGTGTCCCATCATCAGCCCCTTACATCAGAGCGTCCCATCAGCACCCCCTTACATCAGAGTGTCCCATCAGCAGCCTCTTACATCAGAGTGTCCCATCAGCAGCCCCTTACATCAGAGTGTCCCATCAGCACCCCCTTATATTAGAGTGTCCCATCAACAGCTTCTTACATCAGAGTGTCCCATCAGCACCCCCTTACATTAGAGTGTCCCATCAGCACCCCCTTACATCAGAGTGTCTCATCAGCAGCCCCTTACATCAGAGTGTCCCATTAGGAACACCGAAGTCCCAATTTTTCTGCCGCTGTTTAACAGGAGTATGTAATTACAATTTGTGAAATAATATTTAACAGCAGGGCCTGTTCCTGCGCCTAACAAGGGTAACTGTGAGGAGGATTTACAGTGTTCTGGCACCACCAAACCAAATGCCCAATTTTTCTGCCCCTGATTAACAGGGGCATGTAATTACAATTTTTGAAATAAAATTTAACAGCAGGGCCTGTTCCTGCACCCAACAAGAGTACCTGTGAGGGGTTGCAGTCTTCTGGCACCACCAAAACCAAAGGCCCAATTTTTCTGCACTAGTTTGACTGAGGCATGTAATTACAATTTTTTAAATAATATTTAACAACAGGGCCTGTTCCTGCGCCCAACAAGAGTAACTGTGATCGGACATTCCGACAACAAAATCCTAGGATTTTTTCCAACGGATGTTGGCTCAAATTTGTCTTGCATACACACGGTCACACACACAGTTGTCGGAAAATCCGATCATTCTGAACGCGGTGACGTAAAACACATACGTCGGGACTATAAATGGGGCAGTAGCCAATAGCTTTCATCTCTTTATTTATTCTGAGCATGCGTGGCACTTTGTGCGTCGGATTTGTGTACACACGATTGGAAATTCCGACAACGGATTTTGTTGTCGGAAAATTTTATAGCCTGCTCTCAAACTTTGTGTGTCGGAAAATCTGATGGAAAATGTGTGAAGGAGCCTACACACGGTCGGAATTTCCGACAACAAGGTCCTATCACACATTTTCCGTCGGAAAATCCGACCGTGTGTACGGGGCATTAGAGTGTTCTGGCACCACCAACACCTAAGGCCCAATTTTTCTAAAGAGTATATAGTGAAGTCCATATAGTAGATATACTGCATTTCAAAGTACATGTGCAGTCTGTATAGTATATATATGGCAGTTCAGAGTATATAGTGCAGTCAGTGTAGTATTTATGATACAGTGCAGGGTATATAGTGCAGTGTACAGTATATAATATAGTGTAATGAAATGGTTAAGGGGAACCCTATGACAGAATTAGGAAGAAAATGGCATGGGTCCTCCCCCCAGTCCATGCCAGGCCCTTGGGGTCTGGTATAGATTTAAAGGGGAACTCCACGCCAAAATTAAAAAAAAAAACCAGTGTGGGTCCCCCACAAAATCCATACCAGGCCTTTTGGATCTGGTATGGATTTTAAGGGGAGCCCTGTGCCAAAAAAAGAAAAATGGAGTGGGGGTCCCCCCAAAATCCATACCAGACCCTTATCCGAGCAAGCAGCCATGGCAGGCCAGGAAAGGGGGGAAACAAGCACCCCCCTCCTGAACCATACCACGCTGCTTGACCTCAAAATGGGGTTGTGAAGATGAGGCCCTTGTCCCTATCAACATGGGGACCCCAAAGCACCCTCCCCATGTTGAGGGTAAGCGGCCTGCTATGATTCAGGAGGGTGGGGCGCTCCCCCCTTTCCTGGCCTGCCATGGCTGCTTGCTCAGGTAAGGGTCTCGTATGGATTTTGGGGGGCCCCCATGCCATTTTTTTTACATTTTGGCATGGAGTTCCCCTTAATATCCATACCAGACCTGAAGGGCCTCATCTGGACTGGGGGGGGGGGGGGGACACCGTACACTGTTTTTTTCAATTTTTTAAATCTATATTACCGAGGAGATGACAATATATTACAGCTGCAAGCAATTTTAAATAACATTTTTTCCTTTAGAAATGTAATTTTGCTGCGGCACAGTAAAACACCTGCGAAAGATGCACCACTTTACAGGCAGACTAAGGGCCCCCCACCCCAGGCACAATATTTGAAGGTAATATTTAATTTTTTTTGTTTCACATTAAGCATTATTAAAATCACTGCTCCTGAAAAAAGGGCAGTTTTAAAAACTTTTTTTGCATTGGGGTCTTGAGAAAGTCACGTGACATGTGATGATACGTGTGGGGAGAAGGAGTCAGTGACATCTTCGCATAGTGTTCGGCAAACACAGCGATAGCTGTATGAGCGGTAAAGCTGTCTGATCATTATAACAAAAGCGATTCAGCTACTGCGAATGTGTGAGTGGATTACATTGATTGCTCAGTTTTGTAGCATTTAAAATAACTGCGCAATAATGTTTTTTCTTTTATCCATATGTGAATCATCACCTTGCAAATGTAATTCATCATGCAACTGTGATCTGTGATAATTGAAATATAAGCAAGTTCATCAAAGGCAATTGATTGGACATTTAGACCTCAGCTGGATTAACACAAACAGACATACTTTTTTATTTTTTATTTTTTTTATCTATATCTAGGAATGTGTGTTCCCTTATATGTTTTTTGATGCATGTATTTGCATTTATACACTTTATTGAATGATATATTTATTTGCACTTATTCACTTTACTGATTGTGATATCAGGGTATATGTTTTTTGATGCATTTATTTGCATTCATTCACTTTATTGATTGATCTATTTATTTGCACGTATTCACTTTACTGATTGTGATATCAGGGTATTTTTATGTTTAGGATTTTATATATAAGCACCACTCCAACAGATGGGGATAGTTTGATAAGCACACCAACATATTTTATATTGATAAAAAGTAAGTAAGCTTATGTGTATAAGTTTATTTGTATTTTTCAAAGCATTTTCAGATTCCATCACTTTCTCAGCTTTTACTTTCTGTCAGGTCATCTCCCAGAAGCCTTCACTTTCTTGTTGCATCACAGAAGAGGGTGTGATAGGGTGTGTTCACCACTCTGGACCACTCCTCCCTCATTACAATACTACCTTCCACCCACTACCTATACAATTTGATCTTACAATCACCTTTAGATCTTCCATCAGATATGTAGTAGAAAGACCTATCTGATTGAATACAAATTGAATGGGTTGTTCAGGTGTGTCCACCTATTCCATACTTCTAGTAAATTGAAAAGAAATGGTACAGAGATTGTAGGACAGAATAGATGGAGACACTCAGTTGTCAGGGACACTCAGTTGTCCCTGTTTGCAATATGGCACTGCATTAGTTCAACTGACAATTGTGTGGACGTGCGACGTTGTACCCAAATAAAATTGATGTCCTCTTTTTCCCACAAATAGAGCTTTCTTTTGGTGGTATTTGATCACCTCTGCGCTATAAACAAAAAAAGGCAGACAATTTTGAAAAAAAAACATTATGTTTTACTTTATGCTATAAAACATATCATCAATTTAGGCCAATATTTATTCTGCTACATGTTTTTGGTAAAAAAAATCCCAATATGCATATATTGATTGGTTTGTGCAAAAGTTATAGTGTCTACAAATTATGGAATATTTTTATGGAATTTTTATTTTATTTCTTTTTACTAGTAATGGCGGCGATCAGCGATTTTTAGTGGGACTGCGACATTGCAGTGGACAGATCGGACGCCTAACTGACACTTTTGACACTTTTTTGGGGACCAGTGACACTAATACAATGATCAGTGCTAAAAATATGCACTGTTACTGTACTAATGACACTGACAAAGAAGGGGTTAACACCAGGGATGATCAAAGGGTTAAATGTTGTCCTAGGGAGTGCTTTCTAACTGTTTTGTGGGATGCTTTGACTGGGGGAAGACAGAGATCCGTGTTCCTATTAAGCGGTAACACAAGATCTCCATCTTCCCCACTCACAAAACGGCAATCTGCCTTGTTTACATAGGCAGACCACCATTCTGTCTCTCCTCAAAATGATCCTCCGCCGGATCCGCATGACCCAGACCTAGTGCACAAAATTGCGTACAGGTATGTGATTTCGCGCAGGAGGGCCGCCCTGCCGCAGTATATCTGCGTGGGGCAGTCCAGAAGTGGTTAATCTTAAAATATAAATAAATGTAAAACTAAAATTGGTGCAGCAAAATCTATGATGTGAACAGTGACACGAATGAATACAGGGTAAAAATGTGATTTCGCGCAATAATCTAGTAGCCTGGGAATGGCTTTCCTCTAGGTAAATTGCTGTAGTACAAGTAATAACACAAAGCTATAGTATTGCATAAAAGTGCCTGAGTGCATACATATTACAAATGTGACCAAATAATATATTCATAAAAAGCTGTAAATACAACATTAATCAATATTTGATAAAAGGTTAACGGTAAATAATACCAAGATTACTAATAAAGTGTTCTATTAATAAATATGTGCAATAAATGGTGAATATTCCAAAATTGTGATATATGGGAAGGTTAAGTCCTCATAAATAGTAGAGTTATGATGGGGAATCCTAGATGGGGATAGGTGTGCTTTCAAAAAATGATTCCTTAAACATGAGTGATGTTGCCCTTTAAGATTCCATATATATCTGGTCTCCCAGAACTCTCACCTCAAGGCTGGTAATTTAAAGCATCTCTGAGTTTTGGGTCCGTAAACGTGGCTGCTGTAATATGTCAGCGCGGTGGGTTGTAAATCTCCGTTCCAGGATCTCCTGCTGAGGTTCCTAAAATAGCTCAGATATAGCCAGTCCAATAATAGGGGGGAAGAGGAAAGAGGAAAGAGGAGAGAAGGGGCTCCACTTGTGTAGTATGTTAATATAAAGATGTTTATTAAAACGAAAACGGGTAGACTCTTACATTTACACAAATGGTTAAAAGCAGATAGAACAGATAGTAACGGTGTGGCGCTCTCAGCGCACTCTCACTATTCCTCCTGTGTACGTCTCGCTCCGGCCACTCCCTACGCGTTACGACACCTTCATGTGTCTTCATCGAATCTTAAAATATGGTAGTTTTCACACGTCATAGGGTGAACATGAGTTACATATTTTGATTTAGTAAAGTTTAAAGTGAGGTATTGTGAACTTATGTTCACTTGAAACATCCAATCATGCACCAGGGATTAAAAAAAAGCAGCTTCTCCTGTGCATGTCTGAATTTGTCAACAAATATAGTTTCACTTCACCTGGCTTCACATTTTAGTAAATCAGCCCCATTGCATGCATGAGTGATCGTTCAGTTGAGGTACTGTGTGAGCAACATTTTTAAGTCTAGTGCAAAGAAGCATAACTGGCTACTTTGGAACAAAGAAATTAGGACTCACATGAACAAGCAAGGAAGAATTTCATATTTTCTTCAAATAAAAAAAGCTTTTTAAAAGTATTTTGTTGTACTGTATGTACTGTCTGTGATGATTTCCATCATATATTTGTTGACAAAATATCAGCTAGTGGAATATTTGGTTACCTATTATTATAATTTAATCAACTTATACATTTTGGATAATATGGGGAACAGTTTGAATCTCTAGGTTTTTATTGCATTTAGGAAAAATCTCCAAAAAGGACAGAGAAACCATAAATAACTGACAGGGGTTTCTATCTGTTCCTCATAATACTCAGAGGATAACTATATATTTTATGTTACACTTCCCTTACAGCATTCCCCCTCAAAGACTTATATTGACCTCTCCATATTCCTGCAAGATACACGGGCAGTGGCGGCTGGTGCTTCATTTTATTTTGGGGGGGTGGCAAACCCTCCGCCTACTCACCGTTCCCGATTGCCAACCCCGCTGGCAAGCCGGCCAGTCCCGCACTTACCGCGGCTTCGGCCAGCTTCTCCTCCCGGCCCATCCGGTCGCTTCTCCTCCCGGCCAATCCGGTCTCAGGAACCACAGGAAGACAATAGTGAATGTTGATTCGCTATTGTCACAAATGGGTGGGCTCAGGGAGCAGTGCTCTGCGCCCCGAGCCCAATTTTTTTTTAAGCCATTTAGAGCCGCTGGCTCTAATCATGTGCTTCACAAAGAACAAAAACCTCACTGCTGTCACTGCTAACTCTGTGGCCAGTCTGTTGCTTCTTCTGTGTATGCAGTGGAAATTTTGACCCCATGAAAAAAAGAAAACAAAAAAACAAAACAAACAAAAAAATTGTGTTGTTTCCCCCCACAAATCGTACCGGACCCTTATTTTTGATTACTGTAATTTCGTGTGACAGGATGAGTAATTACAGTAATGATTAAGCACAACCTTATTGTGTGAAATGCATCTATCCATACTACTTGTTGGTGTCCTGCAGCGCCACCTTGTGTTTCTTAATAAATGGCATTTGGAACCAATATGTCACGAACGCGGGTGTCAGATCCCTGCCCTCCTCGCTAACTCGCGACAAAGGACCGGCCAACCTCACACCACGCTGTCACTTACGTAACAATGCCACTCTCAGCTGCGCCCAGCACAAAGATTTTCCAGCTTGCAGGACCACAATCTAGGTGCGAACAGCCTGAGAGTGATTGTCACTGGGCTAATTACACAATTAACCCTTTAACTGCCACCACCCCCGTTTAAAAGTCCGAGCCGGGGGAGACTCGTAATTTTGCAATACCAATTATAATTTTAGAATAAGCGCTTACATACATTTTTGGTAATCTGCGTTTATATTCCCACGTCCTGCAAACTGAAAATTGACTGACCGCTTACATACATTTTTGGTAATCTGCGTTTATATTCCCATGTCCTGCAAACTGAAAATTGACTGACCGCTTACATACATTTTTGGTAATCTGTTTGTCACTGCTGTTTCAACTACATCTGTAGCCATGCTCACATTATTTCAATGTTTATTTAGCCATTAAGTCTTACCTAAATTATGGGTTTCCTTATCTTTACAATTTTGGCCTTTTAGTCCCCTTGCAGTTCGATTGTGGTGTGAAAGTTATGCCCTGCTTGCTGTGTTCCTAATATGCCCTCCTAATTGATTAATTGCCAGATTCCATCCACACCCAACACAGTATATAACAAGGCTTTCTTTACGGGGGAGCACATACAGGGGGCTGCACATACAGGGGTTCTTCCAAAGAAGTGGCGTTCTTAAAAAAAGTGGCACTTCTGCTCTTGCACTTCAGCGATTTACACAAAGCAAACCATAGCAGATTGCAGGTGATCTCATTTTCATATTATCTCTCCTTCTCTGAAACATGCACTCTTTACCTCTCCTCCTCTACACAATTGCAGCCTCTCTCCTCAAGCTCTCTTTACTACATCCCTCTGCTCCACCACACAATCTGTACATATTACCCTCACTTCTCCCCTCCCCCTATTACTGCACTCATCACCTCTTTCTAACTCTAAGCCCACTTGCTAACATACCCCCCAGGATACTGAAGCATGTCCCCTCATACAAATCATATTCTCATATTACCTCCCTTACTCTTCTGCTTCTCCTAATCGCTGGAGATATCTCCCCAAACCCTGGGCCTCCCTTATTTAACTGTACCCAACACACCCTTCACCATCACCCTACATCCTCTGGCAGTAGTCGCAATCTACACAATTTAGTCTCCATTCCTCTTCTTCCCAACACCAGCCTCCCTCTCTCCTGCGCCCTCTGGAACGCCCGCTCTGTCTGCAACAAACTCACTGCTGTTCGTGACCTCTTTATCACTAATTCCTTCAATCTACTTGCTCTCACCAAAACCTGGCTCCATGAATATGACACCCCTTCTCTTGCTTCCCTCTCCCAGGATGGCCTTCACTGGACTCACTCCCCTAGGCCTAATGGACGCAAGGGAGGTGGAGTGGGATTCCTCCTATCCCCCCAGAGCACCTTCCAGGTTATTCACCCTCCTCCCTCTTTTTCCCTCTCATCATTCGAAGCCCACTGTATACGTCTATTCTCTCCTACTTCCCTAAGAATTGCTGTGATCTACCGGCCCCCTGGACCATTATCATCTTTCCTTGATGAGTTTTTTGCCTGGCTACCCTACTTTCTCTCTTCGGAAATTCCCACAATCCTTCTCGGTGATTTCAACATCCCTGCTAATACAAACACTCCTGCTACTTCTAAACTTCTTAGTCTAAGCTCTTCATTTGACCTGAAGCAATGGGTACAGGCTTCTACTCACTCTGATGGCAATACCCTTGACCTTGTATTCTCCTACCTATGCACTCCATGCAACTTCTCAAACAATCTTTTTCCTCTCTCCGACCACCATCTTATTAGTTTCTCTCTCCCCCTGTCTTCCACCACCTTTCCCTCCAAACGCCTAACCATCACCCGTAGAAACTTTCGCAACTTCAACTCCTCTCTCCTCTACTCTGCTACTGACCACCTCTATGACAAAATCTCTCCCCTGTCCTGCCCCAACCAAGCCACATCCATCTACAATAAATCTCTGTCCACCACCCTGGACAAGCTCGCTCCCCTCACTACACGCAGAATCAGGCCTCGACCCCTACAACCCTGGCAAACAGATGACACCAAAAGTCTCAAAAAACGTAGTCGTGCTCTTGAGCGTCTGTGGCACAAGACTAAGTCTCTCAAAGACTTCAATCAATACAAATCTGCCCTCCAAAAATACTATTCTTTCCTCCACACTGCCAAGCAAACCTATTTTACAACTCTTATTAACACCTTCTCATCCAATCCCCGTAAACTCTTCTCTACCTTCAACTCTCTACTTTGTCCTCCACCGCCTCCACCTACTGACTCACTCACTGCCCAGGAGATTGCTAATCACTTCAAAAACAAGATTGATACAATCCGCGATGAAATCTCCATTCTACAGGTATCGCCCCCAGCTAAGACCCCATGTCAACAGGTACAACTGACACTCCCCCTATTCAAATCTGCTACTACAGATGAAGTTGCTAAACTCCTCTCTATCGCCCACCTAACCACCTGTCCCCTGGACCCTATTCCCTCTCAAATGCTACGGTCACCCTCTGACCCCATCCTACACTCTCTAACCCACATCTTCAATCTCTCCCTCACCTCTGGCATCTTCCCCGACGCTCTAAAACATGCACTGGTCACCCCCATACTCAAAAAGCCGTCCTTGGACCCTACAAATCTTAACAACCTACGCCCTATCTCCTTGCTCCCCTTTTCCTCTAAACCCCTTGAACGCCTGGTTTACAACCAACTGAGTGACCACCTCATTAAAAACAACCTTCTTGATCCCCTTCAATCTGGATTCCGCCCTCAACACTCCACAGAAACTGCTCTTTTAAAACTCACAAATGACCTACTAACTGCAAAAACCAACGGACACTATTCTGTACTCCTACTTCTGGATCTTTCAGCTGCCTTTGACACGGTTGACCACCCCCTCCTCCTCAAAAAACTTTACTCCCTCGGTCTCCGTGACTGTGCTCTTCAGTGGCTCTCATCCTACCTATCCCAACGCACCTTCAGTGTCACTTACAATTCTACTTCCTCCACTCCTCTTCCCTTCTCTGTCGGGGTCCCCCAAGGTTCTGTTCTTGGACCTCTTTTATTTTCAATCTACACCTCTTCCCTGGGTCAGCTGATAGCCTCTCATGGCTTTCAATATCATTTCTATGCTGATGACACGCAAATCTATCTCTCCACCCCTCAACTCACTCCATCAGTCTCCTCACGCATCACTAACTTACTAACCGACATATCTGTATGGATGTCACACCACTTCCTCAAACTCAACTTGTCCAAAACTGAGCTTATAATATTCCCTCCCCCACGTGCCTCTTCCCCGGACTTCTCTGTCAAGAGCAATGGCACAACCATCCACCCGTCCCCACACGTCAGGGTGCTAGGTGTTATCCTGGACTCTGAACTCTCCTTTAGGCCCACATCCAATCACTTTCCAAAGCTTGCCGCCTCAACCTCCGCAACATCTCTAAACTACGTCCCTTTCTAACCAATGAAACCACAAAGCTGCTGATTCACTCCCTGGTTATCTCTCGCCTTGACTACTGCAACTCACTCCTCATTGGCTTACCTTTAAACAGACTATCCCCCCTGCAGTCCATCATGAATGCTGCTGCCAGACTTATCCACCTTACAAACCGCTCAGTGTCTGCTACCCCTCTCTGCCAATTCCTCCATTGGCTGCCACTCGCCCAACGAATTAAATTCAAAATACTAACAATAAGTTACAAAGCCATCCACAACTCTGCCCCCAGCTACATCACTAACCTAGTCTCAAAATACCAACCTAATCGCCATCTCCGTTCCTCCCAAGACCTCCTGCTCTCTAGCTCCCTCATCACCTCCTCCCATATCCGCCTCCGGGACTTCTCCCGAGCCTCGCCCCCATTCTCTGGAATTCCCTACCCCAATCTGTCAGACTGTCTCCAAATTTATCCACTTTTAGGTGATCCCTGAAAACCTTCCTCTTCAGAGAAGCCTATCCTGCCTCCATCTAATAACTGCACTATTTTCTCCATTAGCTCATCCCCCACAGCTATTACCCTTTTGTATAACTTGACCCTCCCTCCTAGATTGTAAGCTCTAACGGGCATGGCCCTCTGATTCCTCCTGTATTGAATTGTATTGTACTTGTATTGTCTGCCCTAATGTTGTAAAGCGCTGCGTAAACTGTCGGCGCTATATAAATCCTGTATAATAATAATAATAATAATTTAGAACTAACATGATATGTAGCCGTTTCTTCTTACCCTGTATATGAAGAATGCCTGAAAAGTCCCACCTAAATATGGAATTGTATACCAAGCTGGCCAGTGATGCTGACTAATGTAATTGACCAAATATGGAATATGTAAACAAACAAGAAGGTGGGTAGCCCCGGAAGCAATTTATTAGTTGAGGTAATCATACCACCACAAAATAAATAATTTCCAGTTGCAGTAGCAGCCAGAGGTTTGGGTTGGAAAACAGTCCAGATTTTACCATTTAGTTTAATAGTTAGCCTGGCTAATTTTTAGTCTTGATCAAATGGGTTTCTCCTAAGCTTGGTTTTAAATGTGGTTTCTCCCTTTTGTCAATAGGTGGCACTGTTATCTGTAGCATTAGTATGGTGAATTACAGTGAATTCAGGTTATGAGTGAGCATACCTCTCTCAGCCAATCAGCAGGAGTTTCTTTGAAAAATGTATACCAATAATGGCGCCCTTTTGGGATGAGAACATATAGCAAACAGCTGCCCCTTTATAAGTGAACAAATCACTAAACTGTGTAAAATATTAAAATAAAGGATAAGGCTCTATACAGTATCTCACAAACGTGAGTACACCCCTCACATTTTTGTAAATATTTTATTACATCTTTGTCATGTGACAACACTGAAGAAATGACACTTTGTAAAGTAGTGAGTGTACAGCTTGTATAACAGTGTAAATTTGCTGTCCCCTCAAAATAACTCAACACACAGCCATGAATGTCTAAACCGCTGGCAACAAAAGTGAGTTGCCAGAGGGTCAACCACTCTTGTTGCTGGAGGCAAGTGTAAAGGGATGGAGTTTTGAAGGGGTACCAGAGGAGACTCTTTATCAGCCGGGGACTGTGAAGTGGCTGGGAAAGCTTCAGGAGAGAACGCATCCAAGAAGTACAGTGGGTAGCTGTGAGTAAAGCTTGAGGATTCCAGCGGGTAACTTTGAGCCAAGCTTGAAGAAGTACAGCGGGTAGCTGTGTGCTGAGCTTGTTGCTATAGGAGACATCAGTTTCTATGAAATACAGCTTGCTGCATTCAGCTTAAAGGCCTTTTTTCTGTATTGCTGTCTGTCTAGTTCCTTTTTTGTCTAGGGTGTCTACCTATTTGCTATTGCATTTGCCTAAGGGTGTCCTGTACCCTACCCCTCTCTCCCACAGTTTCTGTTAAGAGAAATAAAATCTCTTTGTTAATTTTAAAAGTGACTGGTGCTCGTCTTTCCACTTTGCACAACACCCACCATGCCTAGGAACCTGCACCCTGAGGAGGAATGTGGGCACTTCTGGCCTCTGGGGGTCACCACCAGGCCCTTGGAGGTTGGGGAGGGTGCCACATTTTGGTGCCCAATGTGGGACTCAAATCCACAACCCTGAGATTAAGAGTGTTATGCTCTACTGACTGAGCTAGCTGGGCATTAGCTCTGGCCCGGGCGGGCTGAAAGAGGTCCTTACCAACACCGGATTGCGGTACGTACCAAAAGGTAGCCTGGCGCTCTATATGGTGGGTGGCTATGAAGCAATTGGGCTGCTGTTTTCAAAGTGCTCAGGACTGGCTACTAACGTCTGGATCTGGATCACCTGCAGGCACTGTGGGGAACAGCTTATGGGCGTAGTCTCGCAGGGTGCTACAGGTGGATTGGATCAAGTGTGTCGCCACCATTGCTCTGGAGCCAGCTCCTGTGGTCCCTGCCACCATTACCCTGAAAGGTGACATACTGGCGTGTTGCTCTGGATTGCCAGTATGCCTTGCTCAGGATTCAGGAAAGTGATATGCTGACCTGTTGCTCCTGATTGTCAGCATGTCTAGTTATCCATACGTGAGGAAAGTGACCTCAGTCACCTGCCATTATAAAGAAAGGCTGAGATATGTTTCTATGTGCAAGTGGACTTAGCTGCTCCAGGAGATGGATCAGAAGAGTTCATCATGATTGCAGTCCCTTGCATGCTTGTGTGGCTATAGTGCTTGCTTGAAAATAGCCATGCACACAGTTCAAGTGTCAGTTCCTAGAAACAGTGAATCAATAGAAATGTTTTCTGCTATTGATAGGGGTCTATGATGTATCACTCCCATTCTATATCACGTTTGAGTGCCATCTTTTTATAGTGCGAGGAAAAGTATCTACTGGACTTTAAGAGTGTTTACACTAAAGTTTATACCATTGGACTCCGGGGGGACTCCGGGGGGGGGACCCATGCCGTTTTTTTCAATGAGTTTTATCGGTATTGCCAAAACCCAACAATTAATTACAGCCGTGATCAGTTTTAAATGACTTTTTTCCTTTAGAAATGTAATTTTGCTGTGGTACTGTTCTAAACACGGGAAAACTGTGCCACTTTACAGGCATACTATAGACACCCCCCAGGCACGATATTTAAAGGAATATTTCACTTTTATTGTTTCACTTTAAGCATTATTAAAATTAAATTCACTGCTCCCGAAAAAACGTCCATTTTTAAAACTTTTTTTGCATTGATACATGTCCCCTGGGGCAGGACCCAGGTCCCCATACGCTTTTTATGACAATAACATGCATATAGGCCTTTAAAATGAGCACTTTTGATTCTTCGTGTTAGTGTCCCATAGACTTTAAGGGTGTTCGTGTGTTCTTCCAAATTTTTTGCCTGTTTGGATGTTCTGGTGCGAACCGAACCGGGGGGGTGTTCGGCTCATCCTTATTTGTGAACCCCTAATTGTTTTTTTTTTTTTTTTTCCTCCGTTGAGTTACATATGTTCGTTTTTCATATTCTCTACTACTTACAAATATATAACAGAGCTGTATTACACGAAAGTGGTCAGAGGGAAGACATTAAGGGAATTTATGACCAGAAAGTTTTGTTAAATTGGCATCTATCAGCGATTAAGAGTCAGCGGCAGCCTCTTGAGCCCTGACAGAACTATGCTGGATCTGTATTTTTTTAATTTAATTATCAAATTCACAGTCTGAGCTGGTCTGTGAAAATGAGGATTAAAATAGTCACATAATGATTAATAACATCACTGCATGTGAACAATACTGTCATGACTCATTTTACACTTTTCACATGAGAATGCAATTGATGTTCACATTATTGTACAGCCTTTGGAATGTTAGATGATTTTTTTCACAGCAAGTTGCTAATGAAATGGAGGTTGTGTATAAAAGGCACTACAGATGTTAAAAAACAGGTGTTCTTTAATGAATCTCTTTTGTAAAGCTCACATATAATATTCGCCAATCTATTATGGTTTATTGTATAATCTAATAAAGGCACTTTTAATATAGTAAACAGTTTTATATTGAATAGTTACATAGTTACATAGTTAGTCAGGTTGAAAAAAGACACAAGTCCATCTAGTTCAACCAAAAAAAAAAATAAATAAAAGATAATATTATACAATCTAATATAAACAATCCTATACCCACAGTTGATCCAGAGGAAGGTGAAAAACCCCAGCAAAGCCTGATCCAATTTTCTACAGCAGGGGAAAAACTTCCTTCCTGATCCCCCGAGAGGCAATCGGATTTTCCCTGGATCAACTTTACCTATAAATGTCAGTACCTAGTTATTTTATAGACATTTAGAAAAGAATCCAGGCCTTTTCTTTCTGGCCAGAACCACCTGTGGAGGGAGTCTATTCCACATTTTCACAGCTCTTACTGTAAAGAAACCTTTCCGTATTTGGAGGTGAAATCTCTTTTCCTCTAGGTGTAAAGAGTGCCCCCCTGTCTTCTGTGTTGACTGTAAAGTGAATAACTCAACACCAAGTTCACTATATGGACCCCTTATATATCAGTACATGTTGATCATATCCCCCCTTAATCTCCTCAAGAGAGAATACTTTCAGTTCTTCTAATCTTTCCTCATAGCTGAGTTCCTCCATGCCTCTTATCAGTTTGGTTGCCCTTCTCTGCACTTTTTCCAGTTCCCCAATATCATTTTTGTTAACTGGTGCCCAAAACTGAACTGCATATTCCAGATGAGGTCTTACTAATGATTTGTACAGGGGCAAAATGATCTCTCTCTCTGGAGTCCATACCTCTCTTAAAACAAGAAAGGACTTTGCTTCCTTTGGAAACCAAAGCTTGGAATTGCATCCTATTATTGAGCATATGATTTACCAAAACACCCAGATACTACGCAACTATGGATCCACCCAGTTGCATTCATCCTAGTATGTATGGTGCATGCATATTCTTAGCCCCCAAATGCATAACTTTACATTTATCTACATTAAACCTTATCTGCCACTTAGTCACCCAATTAAACAGTGCATAATGTCGGCTTGCAAGTTGGAGACATCGTGTAGGGACGTTATTCCATTGCTTAGCTTGGTTTCACCTGCAAAGACTGAATTTGTACTTTTAATCCCAGTCCCTATATTATTTATAAAGATATTAAAAAGTAAGGGTCCCAGCACTGAACCTTGGGGTACACCACTGATAATCTTAGACCATTCAGAGTATTAATCATTAAACACTACTCTCTGAATTCTGTCTTTTAGACAGTTTTCTATCCATTTACAAACTGATATTTCCAAGCCTGTAGACTTTACCTTACACATTAGCCATGTGTGGGAAACTCTATCGAACGCTTTTGCAAAATCCAAGTAAAGCACGTCCACAGCCACCCCTCTGTCCAAGGTTTTACTTACCTCATAAAAAGAAATCGGATTTGTTTGACAACTTCTGTCTTTCATAAATTCATAAATCCATGCTGTCTGTTGCTTAAAATATTTTTTTCCAGCAAGAACTCATCTATGTGGTCTTTTATTAAACTCTACAGTATCTTCCCGACTATAGAAGTTAAACTAACAGGTCTATAATTACTTGGTAAAGACTTTGTTCCCTTTTAAAATATAGGCACCGCATTGGCCCTACGCCAATCCAGTGGTACTATTCCAGTCATTAATGAGTCCCTAAAAACCATATCACTTTTGAGCCATTGTGGATCATTTGGGGCTGTGTCAATACCACCTCCATTACGGACATGAGCTCCCCCATGGTCCTTTGTATACACAGAACTGAAGAAAGTATTTAATACATTTGCCTTCTCTTTGTTCCCAGTCACCCACTCTAGATTATTTTGTAAAGGGTCTACATGCTCAGACCTGACCTTTTTACTATTAAAATATTTGAAGAATTTTTGGGAGTTTGTCCTACTATCTTTTGCAATCTGATGGTCATTTTGAATTTTTGCATCCTTGATTTTGTTTTTACATATTCTGTTATATTCTTTGTAACATTTAAACAATGCTAGTGTTCCTTCATTTTTATATTTTTCAAAGGCTCTTTTCTTATTATTTATATCTTTTTTAACTTTGGCCGTGAGCCATAGCGGTATGCAAATATTGACTTTTAGAGGGAAGTTAGCAATAAGCCATCTGGTTTGCCAAAACAGCTGAGATGCTGTGCTTACCTGGTTAAAGCTGGCCATAGATGGATCGAAATTTGGATGGTTTAGCAGGGACCAGCCAAATTTCGATCCATCTATGGCTGTTCCTGTTTTAGAGGAGTTGACCTAATGATGGATTCCCCTCAAATGGTGGGACTACTGTTATATCCTCCTTGAATCAACGCTTTCAACCAATCGGCTGTAGTGCCGATCAATGTATTCTTACAATGGAGGAGTCTCTA
The DNA here is from genome assembly GCA_037952925.1 of Lithobates clamitans. Classification (NCBI taxonomy): domain Eukaryota; kingdom Metazoa; phylum Chordata; class Amphibia; order Anura; family Ranidae; genus Lithobates; species Lithobates clamitans. The sequence goes on along the minus strand of JBBGZY010000125.1, from coordinate 4,571,395 downwards.
CATTCAGAATACACCCTATGGGGGAAATTCCTGCATCCACCTCGAGTGTGGATGGAGGAATCCGTTACATTTTTCAATCAACCCTCTGGCTGCTTTAAAAAAACTGACTCGTGTATGGCCTGGTTTAGGTTGAACTATAATTACATCATATAATTAACCTATTGGTACAGCACTTGAGTGGCTGATCTGAAAAAAACTTGGCAATAATCAATGTGGGGTATCCCGAATGACTGGGAGACTGTGATTGACCATCTGGTCCATCCAGCTGGATGCCATGATGGAGAAAACAAAGCAGCACCCTAACTGGAGTTTTCTAGGTATGGACTAGCAAGGGGTCTTTAGTCTGATGCAAAGCAGGGAGAAAAATCAGCCACATATATTAGTAGATCAGCACATAACATAAGTTTGCAGCTCTGGAATGTCCACAATTGTGTTGACAATTTGTACCACAGCATTAAACTCTTACAAAAAACTACCATGTGACAAACCAAAAACTATATAAATAATAAGTGTATAAAACTCAAAAAAAAAAAAAGAATTTATGTACCTAGTGCAACACCATATATAGTATGTGCCATAATTATATTTTATATAGTTTTTGGTTTGTCACACGCAAAAGTTCGCTGAAATTACGATCGTCAAGAACACGGTGATGTACAACACTACGACGAGCCGAGAAAATGAAGTTGAATGCTTCTGAGCATGCGTCAAATTGTTTCCGAGCATGCGTAGGAATTTTGCACGTCGGAATTGCCAGACGATCGCATTTTCGGATAGGAACTTTTCCCGACCGAAAAATTGAGAGCATGCAAAAGACCAGTGGAGCATACACACGGTCGCATTTTCCGACGAAAAACTCTCATCGGTCTTTTGCGGGCCGAAATTCCGATCGTGTGTACGCAGCATTAGAGGAGGGGTAGACTGTTTCAGTAAAGGGCTGAGATATTTTCGAACCATACAAAGTCCAACTTTTTCAGAATTAATACGTATTTGGTACAAATTGTCAACACAATTGTGGACATTTCAGAGTTTTGCGCTGCAAACTTATTTATTTCAGTAACAGTGTATGTTATTAGAACTGATCACTGTATTAGTGCCACTGGTGATGTCAGTGGCAGTTAGTCAGTTCCCACCCAGCATCCGTCAGCGTTAGATTGCCCGCTGCACTATTAAAGTCCCACTATTAAGCTGGGTACATACTATACAATTTTCTGTAGATTTTTTCCTTCAGATTTACCAAAACCATATAATATGAAGTCAAACCTTAATGCCGCGTACACATGACCAGACTTTCTGGCAGAAAAGGTCCGATGGAATCATTCCGTCGGACATTCTGATCGTGTGTAGGCTTCATCTGACTTTTTCATTCTAAAATTCTGACAGGCCTAGAAATAGAACATGTTTCAAATCTTTCCGACAGAATCAGTACCTATCGGGAAAACCGCTCGTCTGTATGCTATTCCAACGAACCAGAAACGACGCAAGGGCAGCTATTGGCTACTGGCTATTGAACTTCCTTTTTCTAGTCCCGTCGTACGTCATCGCGCTCTAAACGATCTGACTTTGGTGTGGTAGTGTGTAGGCAAGTCCGTTTTAGCGGAACTCCATCGGAACTCTGTCGGAAAGACCGTCGGAGTCTATTCTAATGGAAAGTCTGGTCGTGTGTACACAGCTTAAGAGTTTAAGTTTGTATACAATCAGGCAGGCCCTTGCCCTACATGGTTTTGGTATATCTAAAGGAAATCAGACAACAAAAGTTGTATAGTGTGTATTGGGTCTAAAGCCTCGTACACATGATCGGATTTTCCGACAGGAATTGTGTAATGACAGGCTGTTGGCGTAAAATCCAACTGTTTGTACGCTCTATCTGACAATTGTTGTCGGATTTTCCACGGACAAATGTTGGATGGCAGGCTTTAACATTTTCTGTGTACAAATGTGTGTTGTCGGATTTTCCGAGCATGTGTACACAAGTCCGTCAGACAAAAGTCCAAACCACAAACACGCATGCTCGGAAGCAAGAATGAGCCAGAAGCGGTCGGTCTTGTAAACTAGCGTTCGTAATGGAGAATTAACATTCGTGACGTGGCAAATTATGAAATCTTGAAATGCAGCGCATATTCTCTTCTTCTTTAATGGGATAATAATGAAGCTGCTTTGCTGGTGATACCGATGGAGTTCTGCCAAACGTATTTTCAAAGGCTTTTTTTTCTAGATATATTAAAAATAATATTATTATGCTTGTTTTTTTGTTTGGGCAAGTTACCACAACAACATTATCCCGTAGTTTTCAAGATCACAGATACAACTATGTTGGTGTCCCTTGTTAATTTTACATTGTATTTTTTAAAATGTAACTGCCGACTCCCAAAATGTCATAAAACACATAGCCAAGTATTATTCTCCACAATTTATTTTATTGTGCATTAAAAAAAGAAAACAAATAAAATTAGACATGCTATCTGCCAATAGAACTAAACCAAAAAGTGCATTCTATCCATCCAAAAATATAGAAAATATACCAAATCAAATTATTATTCATCCAAAAAATCAAATAAAAGCCTCATGCATGTGTCCTGCTTCTTAATATAGGAGGTCAACAATGCCAAGAGTTGGTGAAAGCAGGGGTCTGTCATCTGGAGATAATTCTGAAAATCATCCGGATTATTCTCATGGAGCTCCCACAGTTAAGGCATATGACATAATTGGTCACGATTAACAAAGCAGCCAATTTTTGGTCCAAGAAATACTCCTCCTCCTGTTCCTGCACTGGACTTTGGTCAAAGCAATAACTCCAAGGCCAATAATAAATAAAAAGTTTTCTCGTCCGGTTCCACAACATAGCTGGTTGACAACTGGTCATTCACAAACAAACTGAAAAGCGCAAAATGAAAAGCGGGAAATGAAAAGCGCGAATCAAAACTCGCCTAACTTCTATTAACACAAAATTAGCAAAAGGAGCCCAAAGGGTGGCGCTAAAGAGCTGAAAAACCACGTAGTACATCATTACGTTTGTGTTTGTTGGCCGACAATTCCTTTGCCGTTTGTATGCAAGACAAGTTCCTGGCCAACGCCTGTCAGACAAAAGTCTGAGGTTTTGTCTGCGGAAAATCAGCGGAAAAATTTTGTGTGTACGAGGCTTAAGTTTCTGATAACCGCCAATACTATTATTAAAAAAATTAAATAAACAAAAATTCCAATATAGATACCATAGTTTGTAGACACCTGAATTTATGACGAAATTAGATTTTTACTTTTTTTTTTTGTATATGTTTTAAATCAGAAAATAAAAAATATTGTTTTTGTCTCCAACATTTTTGGTCTTTTTTTGTTTATATAATTAAAAATAAAAAACCCAGTGGTGATCAAATACCAACGAAAAAAGCTCTATTTGTGTGGAAAAAAGGTTAAAATAGAATTTACGTACAGTGTTGCATGACCGCGCAATTGCCAGTTAAAATAGCACAGTGCCAAATAGAAAAAAAAGTCCTGGTCATGAAGGGGGTAAAACCTTTCAGCGCTCAAGTGTTTAAAGTGCAATTCCCCATGCTGTCCAATCTAATAGTACCTGTCTGCCAATAACATAAAGGAATGAGAAATATAAATTGGGCTGCATATAACACTTCTTTTATAAATATGTCCTACTCGGCTTTTCATATACCAGATATTAATCTCTACTCTAGTGTTAAGGAACATTTTATAAAATCCATTCTGGTGAACACGGTGGCTCTGTTACTGTGAATAAAGTGTCACTAAACCCACAGCAGTAAAAACAGTCTTCTAAAATCTGATCTAAGGCTGCATTCACATCTGAGCGTTTTCAGTTCTTAAAACGCTTGTAAAACGCTCATCTCAAAAGTTCCAAAACACCCAACAAGAAAAAACACATTCATTTAAATGGCCCCTGTTCACATCTGAGCGTTTTGTCGCCTGAAGCAAATACCTGAAGCTCAAAAAAGTACATGAGCTTCTTTTTAGGCAGGTTACAGATGTTCTTCTGCTTTTTACATTGGTGACCTTTTGACCTGTACAAAATCGTGGCAAAAAATGCTGTAAAAATCACCGAAAAATTGCGGTAAAATTTCTGCCTGAAAATGAAACGCTCAGGTGTGAATGCAGCCTAAGACCCCTTTCACACTGAACCAACCCGGGCGTCAGCGGTAAAGCGGCGCTATTTTTAGCGCCGCTTTACTGTCGTTTTAGCGGTGCTATTCGGCCGCTAGCGGAGTGGTTTTAACCCCCGCTAGCGGCCGAAAAGGGGTTAAATTGGCCCGCAAAACACTGCTGCAGCGGCGCTTTGCCAGTGGTATAGCAGCGCTGCCCCATTGCTTTCAATGGGCAGGAGCGCTTTAGGAGCAGTGAGTTCACCACTCCAAATGCGCACCAAATAAGATGCTGCCAGGACTTTTTCTGAAGCCCTGCCAGCGCACCGCACCAGTGTGAAAGCCCTCTGGCTTTCACACTGGAGTGAATGGAGCCACTGTTTCAGGGCGCTTTGCAGGTGCTATTTTTAACGCTATGGCGCCTGCAAAGCGCCTGAGTGTGAAAGGGGTCTGACAGTCAAGAGAAGATCCAGGCTGATGGTTTGATGTCAGAATCACTAATTAATGTCAATGGAGATTTCTATGGCCCCTTTCCCACTGAGGTGCTTCTAAACTGCCAGTAAAACACTGAGCGCTTTTGAAGAGCTTGTCAGGTGCTTTTGAAGAGCTTTCCATTCACTTCAATGTAGAGGGGCGTTTTTTCACCGCCCTGCCAGCGAACTGCCCCAGTGTGAAAGCATTCATTGATTTTAATTGCAATAGTTTTTCGTGAGCTTTTCAGGCGCTTTTCTTAGCGTGAAAGCACCTGAAAAGCACCTCACTGTGAAAGGGGTCTATGTGTTTGAGAATATATGTGAGACCTGCTTGATCCTTTGTTCTTTTCAGTGAAAAAAGGAAAGGAAGGAACTGTTTTTATTTTTTTTTGTTCCGTTAATAACAGGTCATGGCACTGTAAAAGATGGACAAATATTATCCTGCTCATCCTTCACAGGGATATGTACAGTATGTCCATCCATGTCAAGCCTTATTTGGTTAAGTAGTTGTAAGTGCAGTAAGACATGTAAGTGCAGTAACCCATAGCAATGAAATACATATCAGTTTACTTTGTTCAGATAACTGAAACACAAACATGAATTGTATGTGATGTGTAACTATACTTGAACTTTTTCTATTTTCTTATCATTTCTTACTTTTAATTCTCCAGTAATAATTGTCATAGTTTTATGTATGTGTTGCCATCCATGGTCTAAGCAGTAATGCCTCCTTAAATTATTGTCGCTTGGCTGGAATCAACCTAAGCTGAATTGATAGTGCTGTATTCACTTGGTCCTTCCTAAGCCCATTATTATTGTTTGCTTCTGCCTGCTGCTGTGCAGTTTCCATAGCTTTCAAGAAAGAAAATCCAATAATGCAGTGTTTTAAATATCCTAATCCCGGGCTCCTGCCTTGCGGGGAAAGTGGGTGTATGTTGGATGTCTTCTCCTTCTAGTCCTAGTGCCCTGGGAGGATCATCATGTGTTCAGGAGGCTAGGCCAGAGTCTGAGGCCCAGTCTTACACCAGGGGGAGTGGAACTGAACAAGAAACACAATGGAGGAACTTGGACTGGGATAGCTGGGACCTCATCTAAAGTATGGTCTCTTGCTAAAAAATTCTGTTTCAATCATTTTTATTGGTTTTACAAAAAAGTAATACAATTTAGTATGGGTTTTTACATTGCTGAGGCTATCAAACATAGCAAAGGCATACAGTAGTATCAAAATCAAGGGATATCAGTACAGTTTCAATAACCATCCGTTTTGACTCAAAAGGAAGAAAAAACATGCATATAAAAAAAAAAGGGAGGGGGGAGAACAAACGATTGCACTACAGTGAAGACTGAAGCTCTATGCAGAAGAGCAAAGTTGGCTTGCATGAGTCCCTCCACCGCACAGTCCAGGTAGAATGACCTTCTTCCAGGAGTTAACCAGAAGCAAGGGACTAACCCAGGGGTACTAAACCCAACCTGATATCATCAAAAATATTATTAACAATGTAACTGAAAGTTCACTACAACCTCACCTACTCTACAGTCAAGAGCTGGACTCACAGAATGTTGGTTTGGTCTAAAGGTTCTTTACCTGTGCATTTTCCCTTTTTGTCCAGTCACCAGAGTGTGCTGTGATCTCAGGGGTGTCCTGTGCCCTATGCCCCCCTCCTCAAAGTTACTAAATAAATTCTCTGCAAGTAAATGATCAATGGTGTGGACTTCAAACCAATGGTCAGCAGTGATGGGTCAGTAAGAGCTTTGGGGCAGCTATAGAAATGTTGGTACGTAAACAGGTTTTCATTATTGTGAACATTGAGCTATGGATCTTCACAAACATAAGATGAAGTTCAGCTTAATCACTGATGTATACATACAGTACATTACTTTAATATATACACAGGGTATTCTTTTTAATATTCTGGGAATCAATGCAGAAATTTTAATCTGAACAGTTGACACTTCTTTAGTCTATGCTGTCCAAACTGTTCCTGTATGTATTACTGTAATGCAGTTATTCTGAATATACTGTAATAAAGAAGTCCTGGTTATGTTTTTTATTTTTATTTCTTACGTGCAACGATTAAAATGTCATGTTCTAGCAGATTGGATTACTGCTTTCACAAACAAGCAGCAGCCCAGGTCTCCAATGGTCTAACATGCCCCTGCACACGGCTCCATCCAAGGCATCCTTCTGAAAATATAGATACTTTCAGGCTTGTTCAATAGAGCATTCAACCAGAGTCCTGTTTAACAAAGTCTGATCAACTGAGAAAAGGGTTGCCAATATTATAAACGATGCACGTTATCATTGCTCTTTACACCCTTGTTGAAACCACAGGTTTTCCACTTAGCAGGAATCTGAGATCCAGGATGAATGACATATATCACTGTGTAACCTCAAAAAGCTTTGTTAGCATATGGGAGGAGACTAAGACACTCTACTGATAAGCTGGGGAAGAGGGCAGTGATATTTGCAGGGGTAATGATAATTAAAGGGGTAAATAAAAGGGATGGGATGGAATATTTTAAAGGCAAATATACTGGTAACATAAGGAGGGAAAACATAGAGGAATAAAGATGTGCTACAGAGTCAAGGATGTAGCTAGCTGGACTAGGATTACTGGCTCAAAGTGGGAATGGAAGGTCAGTGGTACCTACAGGAGTACTGTTGTGTTGTGGGATGTGAAGGTATGATGTGCAGGTACGATGTGCTGTTGAGCCAGAGATTAAAGCATAGGGACATTTCCTTAAACACTATAGTGCTCAACTAAGGAGAACCAGAACAGAAAAAGTGAGATACAAACATTCATTTGAAACAGAGATTTGAATAAGGCACAGTCGGTTACCATACAAATACCCCAATACCCAACTGACCCTCACTTATTAATCTGAAGACTGCAGATATTGGAGCCAAGGGTCCCAGACCTTATTTAATTTAGTTTGCTTATCTAGCTTGTTCTATTTATTATTATTAATTTTTTTTATTTATTTGGACTAAATTAGATCTGATACAATAAGAGATTTAATAACGATGATATAGAAAAATCATAAATTGATTCATTTAGTGCAGTGTTTCTTAAACCTGTCCTTAAAGGAGAAGTAGAGCCAAAGCTCGCAGAAGGAACTGCACGATTGTGGCCTGTTTTCAGCAGACAGTGGGCTGAAGCCTGCTGTCGGCTGATGTCACAGAGCCGGTCTAGGGTCAGGAAAGATTGGCTGGGGGGGTAGCAGCCGGCTCAGGCTGACAGCCTGAGCCGGCTGCCCCCCCCCCTCCACAGCCCAGTGCTCCAGTGAGCACTGGAGGGGCAGAGCAGACGTCTGTAACTGACAGCCACCAGCTCTCTGCTCAGGGAGCTCTGAGAACCGAACAATCAGTGGTGTTTGATTTGTCCCCGGCGGGGGGATAGATGCAGCATCAGACCAATGCGGCATCCACCTAGATAAGTATGATTCTAAAAAAAACCCCCAAAAACCCATACTTCTCTTTTAACAGCCACAAACTGGTCATAGTTTCAGGATCTCTCAACGGAATCACAGATTAGTTAATTAGAGTGTTTATAACTGATCAATTAACACAGCTGTGCACATGACCAAGTGCTGAAACCATAGATCCATATAATGAAGTGAGTTGAGATGTCAAGGGTGGAAACGTCATAAGAAGCCTCGGGCAGCTGTGGAAACTAGGGGTAGTGGCCAAACAGATTAGGAAACAACCATACAGCGCTCAGAAACTGATTAGCAAATAAAAATATCTATGGGGGATCATAGTCCTACACCAGATGTATGTGGAAAATGATAAAAGGAGAAACTGCCATTGAAGTACCAAAAATTCACTTTTATTCAGATGTAGGAATAGTCTTAAAAACATAGACTAGGACCAGTTGGCAATTAGATTGCATGTTTTGATCTCTATGCTCTAACTTGCTTCTAGCAGCTTCTGTATTCCTATAGCAAAAATAGAGAAAGGAAAGCACACAGCCGCCTTAGTGTTGAACCGTTTAATGTAAAGGAATAAAAAATGACAAAAGTTGCACTCACAATGGTAGACTTGTGATCAGCCTGGGTAATCTGTAAAACATGTGTGCCTCCTCTCCCAGCCTGTCCCGTGGACTGTAACCACTGTGATGGTGATCCAGGCTATGGTGGAACTGAATATCCCAAAAATCCCAGCACTGGTGTTCCACTATGCAGCTCCGAGAGCCGCGCATGCACCCGAGCCAGCCAGCGCCGTGTGACGTCAGTCCAAGCCGCAACGGAAGACAGGGAGGAACAGAGCAGTGTAACTGTGCAATTTCCCAGGGTTGCCATGACAGCATGTTTCGGAGGTGCTCAGAAAGGGGTGTGACCTGAAGAAGGAGGTGTCATGTGACTCATTAGTGTTACAAGGTCTCAAGTGTGAATGGGGAGCAGGTGTGTTAAATTTGGTGTTATCACTCTCACTATCTCATACTGGTCACTGGAAGCTCAACATGGCACCTCATGGCAAAGAACTCTCTGAGGATCTGAAAAAAAGAATTGTTGCTCTACATAAATATGGCCTAGGCTTGAAGAAGACCCTGAAACTGAGCTGTAGCACGGTGCCCAAGACCATACAGCGGTTTAACAGGACAGTTTCCACTCAGAACAGGCCTCGCCACGGTCAACCACAGAAGTTGTGTGCATGTGCTCAGCATCATATCCAGAGGTTATCTTTGGAAAATAGACGTATGAGTGCTGCCAGCATTACTGCAGAGGTTGAAGGGGTGGGGGGTCAGCCTGTCAGTACCCAAACCATGTGCCGCACACTGCATCAAATTGGGCTGCATGGCTGTCGCCCCCAGAAGGAAGCCTCTTCTAAAGATGATGCACAAGAAAGCCCGCAAACAGTTTGCTGAAGACAAGCAGACTAAGGTCATGGATTACTGGAACCATGTCCTGTGTTCTGATGAGACCAAGATAAACTTATTTGGTTCAGATGGTGTCAAGCATGTCTGGTGGCAACCAGGTGAGGAGTACAAAGACAAGTGTGTCTTGCCTACAGTCAAGCATGGGGGTGGGAGTGTCATGGTTTGGGGCTGCATGAGTGCTGCCGTCACTGGGAAGCTACAGTACTGTAGCTCCCCGGTACTGTAGCTCCTCAGTGCCAGCAACATTACTTCAGTATGTACTGTGACATACTGAAGCAGAGCATGATCCCCTCCCTTTGGAGACTGGGCCGCAGAGCAGTATTCCAACATGATAATGAACCCAAACACACCTCCAAGACGACCACTGCCTTGCTAAAGAAGTTGAGGGTAAAGGTGATGGACTGGCCAAGCATGTCTCCAGACCTTAACCCTATTGAGCATCTGCGGGGCATCCTCAAACGGAAGGTGGAGGAGCGCAAGGTCTCTAGCATCCACCAGCTCTGTGGTGTTGTCATGGAGGAGTGGAAGAGGACTCCAGTCGCAACCTGTGAAGCTCTGGTGAACTCCATGCCCAAGAGGGTTAAGGCAGTGCTGGAGAATAATGGTAGCCACACAAAATATTGACACTTTGGGCCCAATTTGGACATTTTCACTTAGGGGTGTACTCACTTTTGTTGCCAGCAGTTTAGACATTAATGGCTGTGTGTTGAGTTATTTTGAGGGGACAGCAAATGTACACTGTTATACAAGCTGTACACTCACTACTTTACATTGTAGCAAACTGTAATTTCTTCAGTATTGTCACATGAAAAGATATAATAAAATATTTACAAAAATGTGAGGGATGTACTCACTTTTGTGAGATACTGTAAATGCTAGTCATGATTTGATGCAGGTTTAAATACTGGCTCAGCATTAGTACATCCAGCAATTCTAAAATATCCATTAGCATGTTATGGAAGAAACTGTGTCCACTGATTTTATATCCCTCATAAATAAAAAATATCATTTTTTATTATTTCTTTCATAGAATGTATAACAGTTTTATTGTGATCTTTTATTGTGATCAGCCTGCTGTAGATGCATTTTGCTTTTCTGCAAACAAATACCAAAGCATCATTTCTTCTTGATGTTTCTTGTGTTTATCTACTGCAATCTTGTTTTAACTATGTATTGCCCAAATGCCACACGAATGGATCACATTTACTGAATGCATTTTGTATCCTGCCTATTTTGTATCCAGGGCCTATTTAATAAAGATAATAAATAAAGTTAATAAAGTGTGTTTTATAAAAAAAAAATGCTGTATATACCTTATTTCTGAGTGCTGATCAGCTGTCACATGACCCGCCATCTCTCTCCTCTCCCCGTCTGACAGATGCAGCGGGAGGGGCAGAGATTCCCCTGCTGACGTCAGTCTGGAGGGGAGGAGGAGAAGAGGAGAGAGGCGACGGGTCACGTGACCACTGATCAGCTCTCAGAAATAAGGTATAAATGTAATTTTTTTAATAAAACACACACACAAGGGGACATATCCTTAGGAGACAAAGCAGATTATATAAAGTAAGACATGTTATTTCAGCAGGAGGGGGGGCGGGCCCTGACACAGGAGCCGACAGGCAGGATGGGAGGGGGGAGAGGATGGAATAAAGCACAGAGGAGGACAGAGCAGGGCCGCGGATGACGGAGGCACAAAAACTGACCATGGTGTCAGCGCTCAGCAGTCATGATACACCATGGACAGTTTACATAGGGGAGGGCAGAATCAGGTAGGATCAGCCAGGATTTTTAGGTGTTACAGGGGGGGCCAAATTACACAGCACAAACACTGTGCTGTTTAACATGCTTTAAGGGAACAGGATCATTTTTTTTTTTTTAAGTTAACAAACACTTTATGCAGCTAGTCAAAGAGGCTGGTTGATGGCAGTTCTGATATCTGTAGTGAGGAGAAATGAAAGCTGCTAGGAGTCTCCATACTCTGATGTTGACCTGCCGGATGAGCTGGCCTGTAACTGGGAGTCTGCTATACTGTGTATGCTGTGGCTGGAACATTATTTCTATAAGACTGTGTTGTACTGATAAGAAGATTTACAAAAGCCTGTTTTTTTTCTGTTTGGTAAAAAATAATATGGATTTGAAGTTATTGAGAAGCCTGTTTACCCCTCTGATCCCAACAATTGGTGGAGAATGCGGGCAGTTTGAGGGGTGCAAGCCAGTCCCATGTCCTGGGTTAAAGCTGCACAGGCTGTAACAGCATCAGGAAAAACAATGAAGGAACTGATTAAGCAACTAATACTGGGTAATACGCAGGTACAGTTTAATAGGGGCTCCTTCTCCAGTTGGTTTTACAGTTCGCTCAACTAGAGGCATAGTTACGACATGGGCATCGCTGGCCAAGGTTCCTGCTGATGTTATCTGCAGAGCAGCTAGCTGGTCTTCTCAGAGTACTTTTATTTCACAATACAAAGTGGATGTGGCAGCTCCATCTGATGCTCATTTTGTGATTTCAGTTCTAGCTTCTATTTTTAATGTGGATGTGATAGTGTCATCTAATATTCATTCTCTTGTTGATAATGTATGATTAAAGATTTTTTTTTATATTATTAGCACCCAATCTGGTCCTGTGTGTTTTTTAAATGTTTGCTACTCTATAGCACATATGTTCTGACATGGGGATGTTTCAGGAAACGTATTATCAAATACTTACCGTAATTTTTCTTTCCTGGTATGTACCCATGTTAGCAAGCTCCCTCCTTGGTTGTTTTGACTAGTTATGGGGAACCTTTTCTGTCTGGAGAAAATATGCTTTTATAGGCTAGGTTAAGGGGCTGACCTTAGGTTATGTAGGCAGAGCCACACCTATACAGTATGTGCTGACATTAGTATATACCAGGAAAATAAAATCACAGTAAGTATTTGATTTTAATTATCTGTTGTTTAGTATTTTAGCATTACTTTTGTGGGTATCTGCAGTATATAAACCATTGCGACGTAATGTACAGTAAATGTGTCCCTATTGGGAATTACCTGAATTTGTTACGTGTTGAATAAAACATTGGAACTCTCTCATTACTTTTCTGAATTTGGTGCAGGACATTCACTGGCAACATTAACATCAGAAAAGTGTCAGAAATGTTATATTGAATCATCCCAATGTTGTCTTGGAATGTCCTGTGCCAAATTCAGAAACGCAGTGTGGACAGTTCTAGTGTCTGCTAGTGTCCTAGCAACCAATCAGGCTTCGACAAATAATGCTGTTAGTTGCTGGGATGCTGGTGGCAGATGACATGGTTACAGCACAACTGGACAAGCACTGTGATAAATCCTTCACTGCAGGGGATGGATAAGTACCATTCGGAAAACTGTTTGATACACAATATGGACATATATATATATAGTGCACTACCCCCGAAGGAGCTGCAATTTGTGTGTTCTATCTGTAATTCACATTTGCCATCTAGCCCATCGCAGCCCATAGAAATAGAAAACAGTCCATATTGTAATTTTCTCTTGCTTTTATTAATATAAGGTGAACTGGGATAGGAGAAGAGTTTTCTGAGATGCTCTTACACTGCTTTGTAATTTTTTTCCTTTGCCAGTTTCATGCAAAGACTTAGAACAATGCGGACTATAAGAAATCACTCTGAATGATTTCTTTAGTGGGAAAGACGGAAGTAGATTTACTAGAGAATATATGGTAAAGAGTCACTCTGAATAACTTCTTCACCTGCAGAACTTCTTAGAATAGTCTGTATCTCTATTTGTGATTGGAGCTTTACCGCAACCTTTTAACCACTACTTCCCGTCTATGTGGTACTTCCAAGTTGAGCTAAAGAAGAGATTACTCTGAATAATTCCTCCCGCCTGACTGATTGGAATCCCGGGGTATTGTTGAACCCAAAGTCACAGGCCATCACCACCTGTTTCGCTGACTTGCGTGCCAACATCCCTCAGCCTCTGGTAGTACCCTTCCCCTGGGCTTTCACTCACTTGATCAACAGTCCATGTTCCACTCACAAACAATCGACTGCCCAGATGTAGTCCGCTTAGTTGCTACTTCTTCCATAAGTGTTTCTCTGTACCTTCTCCCCAGTCTGGCATGCTCCCTTCCCCACAGGGACGTTCAGCGACACCCGCGACTACATGCTGCCCAGTGTCATCAACTCCTCTCCTCCGTGTGTCCTGGTCCCCCCCTTCCCTGTAGGGGGGGGCTCTGCTAGGCTCCCCGCGGGGGAACCTCTCCTGCGGGCTCTCCCTTTCTGGAACTTCAACCACACTCCACCCTTTCCTGTCATGTGACCCCAGCTTTTATGAGAGTACCGCCTCCTGCCAAACAAATTAATGATTGGCCAGAACTCACCTACAAGCTGCCTGTCACTCAGATCCCAAGTCCAACCTCTCTTCTAAAATCATTTCATTGAAAGCAAGAGGAGGCATCTCTGGGTCCGAGCACAGGTGGCCACACCCTGCACTATACTGACACTCCCAGTTCCCAAAATAAACAACCAGGCCTGATATAATAGTACCAGCCTGCCTAAATTTTACCTGAAACTGTACTTTATCATTTAAATGCAGAAAAGGTCACCTACATGAAAGTAGGCGCCCGCTACATATATATATATATATATACACTATATTACCAAAAGTATTGAGATGCCTGCCTTTGCACACACATGAATTTTAATGGCATTTCAGTCTTAGTCAGTAGGGTTCAATATTGAGCTGGTCCACCTTTTGCAGCTATAACAGCTTTAACTTTTCTGGGGAGGCTGTCTACAAGGTTTAGGAGTGTGTCTATGGGAATGTTTGACCATTCTTCCAGAAGCACATTTTTGAGGTCAGGCACTGATGTTGGTTGAGAAGGCCTGGCTTGCAGTCTCCGTTCTAATTCATCCCAAAGGTGTTCTGTCGGGTTGAGGTGCAGGCCAGTCAGGTTCCTCCGCCCCAAACTCGCTCATCCATGTCTTTATGGACCTTGCTTTGTGCACTGGTCCAAATCATTTGGTGGAGGGGGGATTATGGTGTGGGGTTGTTTTTCAGGGGTTGGGCTTGGCCCCTTAGTTCTAGTGAAGGGAACTCTTAAGGCGTCAGCATACCAAGACATTTTGGACAATTTCAAGGTCCCAACTTTGTGGGAACAGTTTGGGGATGGCCCCTTCCTGTTCTAACATGACTGTGCACCAGTGCACAAAGCAAGGTCCATAAATACATGTAAGAGCAAGTTTGGGGTGGAGGAACTTTACTGGCCTGCACAGAGTCCTGACCTGGGCTCTAGCCCCAGATCTTTTGTAGAGCTAGCAACACCCCTGTAGCCAGTAGAGAAAACTATCATCTATTGCATCATTTGTTGCTAAGTTTTTCAGCTTTTTCATCAGCTTTTATTTATTTTTTATTATTATTATTCATTTATTATTATTTTATTATTATTTATTTTTTTAGGTTAAGAGGTTAAAGTTAAGGTTAGGTTAGGGTTAGGATTAGGGGTTGGGGTTAGGGTTAGGATTAGGGTTTGTGTTGGGGGTTAACATTTTATTTATTGTCTTATTATTATTTCTTTATTATTATTATTATTATTATTATTATTATTATTATTATTATTATTATTATTATTATTATTATTATTGTTATTCTATCTTTTTGTTTAGGGTTAGGGTGTTAATACTACTACTGCTGCTGCTGCTATTACTACTACTATGACTGCTAAGAAAAATAATAATTAATGAATAAATGCATGTAAAATAATTACACAAATAAATAAAAAATAGTCATAAATAAATACAATAAATTAATACTATGTAATAATAAATACATACATAATTAACCACTAAGCTTAACCCCTAACCCTTAAAAAAATGAAAATAGTATTACAAAAAAATTAAACACCCTAACCCTATCACAAAATAAATTAGAAAAAATATTATTATTAACAATAATAATAATATTAATAAATTATTATTATTATTATTATTATTATTATTATTATTATTATTATTATTATTATTATTATTATCAAATTTTATTATTAATATTATTACTATTATTATGCTTATTAATAATAATCATAATGATAATAATACTAATAATAATAATATATTTAGTATTAAGGCTATGGAGTTCATTATTATTTATTTATTTATATTAAATATTAATAATTAATTTATTAGTTATTTATGAATGATTTTTAGTTCTTTATGTATTTATTTGACATATATTACTACTATTTTTTTTTTTTAATTTCAGCAGAAAATCGTGCAAATGAACTCAGAGAAAAAGATTTTACGGTATGTACAAAAATCTGGCTTTCTTTTTTATTCTTATCGAAGGACGCATCCAGATCAGGGATGTCCCAAAACAGTGCCAGGGATAAAGGTGGGTCAGAACAAGTGACCAATGGGCAGGAAACATACCTAAGAGAAATACCCAACCACCTTCACATCTCATGTGTTATATATATATGAAGCTGTTTAGGACTTGAACACTCATATCTCCATTTCTACTGCATTGTGCTGGTTGATAACTGAAAAAAAGTCAGTTGCTATATTACTGGCCATACATTTATGGTTACTGAGGTCCTGAGAGTTATAAAATGTTACTTTCTACCATCAATTACAGGTTTACAACATTTAGGTATTTTATTAGGTGTAGAAGGAATATAGGTTGAGATTTTGTATGTGTTTGTCTTTGCTTACTGAATATGAAGATCTTTGCTGTGTTTTTCATTAAAATAACAAATATGTAGTTTTTACCTACTCTGTGCAATGCAATGGTTTTGCATAGAGCAGCCCAGATCTTCCCCTTCTCGGTTTCCCTGCCCACATCCCATGATTTGGAAGCTGTTCCCTATGGTGGTTACTTGTGGCGCAGGCTCTCTCCCGAGCTGGGCTGTTTGCTACACAAGTCTGTGATAGCTGAGTGAGGGGAGAAGAGCTGCTACAGACGTGCACAGCGCTGGACTGAGATCGGGCTCAGGCAGTGGCGTAGCGTGAGTTGTCAGCACCCGGGGCAAGGCAAGTGATTTGCGTCCTAACTCGTGGACTTTTAGCACTCCCTGAGTCCCTTCCACTAGTATAGTAGTACTGACCTACCTGATTCCTGCACTGACCTACCCGATTCCTACACTAACATACCTGACCACTATACTGACCTACCTGATTCCTATACTGACCACTACACTGACCTACCTGATTCCTACACTGACCACTACACTGACCTACCTGATTCCTACACTAACATACCTGACCACTATACTGACCTACCTGATTCCTATACTGACCACTACACTGACCTACCTGATTCCTACACTGACCACTACACTGACCTACCTGATTCCTACACTAACATACCTGACCACTACACTGACCTACCTGATACCTATACTGACCACTACACTGACCTACCTGTTTTCTACACTAACCACTACACTGACCTACCTGATTCCTACACTGACCACTACACTGACCTACCCGATTCCTACACTAACCTACCTTATTCCTACACTGACCTACCTAACAACTACAGGCTGGACCAGAGGAATCCCAGGGCATGGAGGAGGGGGAATAGGCTTCTGTGGAGAAACGCAGGGTTATGCCTCATTGGAGGTGTGGGGGGGGGTCAATAAGCTACAGGATGGTTCAGGAATAATTTTGCAACACCCTAAATGTTGAGCCTGGGGCAAGCGCACCGGCTGCCCCCCCCCCCCCCCCACACACACACACACTACGCCACTGTGCGAAAGGCTGTATAGTGGGCGCTACAAAAGATGGCAGCCACAGATAACATTGAAGCTTGTTTGGCATTGCTTGAGTGGAATGAAGGGAAGGACTGACAGAAAAAGACTGGGCAGATGTGCTGACCCCTTTCCTGATTGCAGATCCTGGTTTCTATGCAGAGGTGAGCCTGATTTTGCACTTTAGTTTTTTTCAGCTTTAGTAAATAAAGTCCCTTGGTTTTAGGCTGCATTTACCATGCATGTTGAGGGGCGTCCTAATCCACATCATTGCTTTTTGCAAACATGCATTGTGCATGTAGGCAGGGGTTAATAAGTTGCCCACTTAAAAGAGAAGTATGGCCAAAGCTTTTTGGGACATACTTCTCTTGTAAGTTACAGGAGTGCACTTAATTTTGCTCTTACTAGTGCTCTCCTGTGACCCAAAATCTGCTCACAGTGGGTTAAAGCCTGCTGTCGGCTGATGTAACAGAGCTGCGCCAAACTCTGGAAGGATCCCAACAATAAATGTCAATATCCACCCAGATGTCTGATGTCTAGATGCATAATCAGGTAAAGAAAGCATGATTCCTTATTTTTGCTAAAAGTTCACATTGCATTCACATTTCTAATTGCCCCGTACCACACAAAGGCTGCTTATCTTTCCTAATTTCTATTGCCTATAAATAAGTAATGTATAACATGAAAATTTAGAAGCTGATTTCAGTTAAATGATTAAAAGAGGGCAAAACAAGAATACAGTGGCGGCCCATCCATTAGGGGCGCAAGTGCACCGCCCCCCATCCTTGCGTCCGGCCCCCTGATCTACATATAGGACGCCGGACTGTGGATTCCAATGGGAGAGTGTATTTTTTGAAGCACGTGATTAGAGCCAGAGGCTCTAATAGGCTTTAAAAAAGGGTGGACTCGGGGCACAATAAATATCATCCCCGCCAATCATGAAGCGGGTCATGAGACCCGTTTCCTGATTGGCCAAAACGTCAGGCGATCCTATTGGATGCCTAGCGCCTAGGAGGAGAGAGGAGACGCATGGCAAAAGCCACCATGCTAGAGATGAGGACACGGGAGCCACTACCTGCAGCCCATAACTCGCCACCTAGATTTGATCCATCGTGCTGGATCAGAGGACACCGGAGCCGCTGCCCACAGCCTGCCACCAACTTCCTAGATGGGGTAAGTGCCGGACCGACTGGCAGACAGTGGGTGGAGGGACCCCGCTGCCAGCCGCCCAGGGGGGTGGTGGTTTGTCGCCCCCCCAAGAAAAAACCACCAGCTGCCACTGCAAAAATTATAGAATAATACTGTCATTTATAATTGTGGCCTAAATCGATTAAAGTTAAACTCCAGAAAGGGAACCACCCCTAAAAAACAATACCACACCTTGTCTAGATAATCTAGGTAAGAATTTTCAAAAAATCCTACACTAAAAGCTCCTCTTACATACCTTTATCTATGGTGACATGACACACAATGTCCTGGGTAGTGTCGGGCAAACAGTTCAAGCTAAGCACATGTTCGGCCTGAACATTGGCTGTTCACCCGTTCAGTGAACACTTGCATTGTCAGGGCCTTCAACCATTTGTTCAGCCCGCTGTATGCCCCACAATGCACTGTGTGCCGCACAGCGCATTATAAGCCCTGATTGGCTGAAGCACTGAAGGCTTTGCCCAATCAGGGCACAGAGTACTGTCAGAGCCATGATTGGAGAAAGTAATGATGACTGTGCCCAATCATGGCTCATTGCTCATAGACCCACCCCACTCTATAAAAGGTTCCTGCCCAGAGGAGCCATTTGCAGTGTGATGTTCATTGCCACAAGTCAGTTAGTGTGCTATAGTGTGCTATTGTGATTCTATTGTCAGTGTAGAGTGTAATGCCCTGTACACACGGTTGGATATTGATCGGGACATTCCGACAACAAAATCCATGGATTTCTTCCGACGGATGTTGGCTCAAACTTGTCTTGCATATACACAGTCACACAAAGTTGTCGGAAAATTTGATCGTTCTGAACGCGGTGACATAAAACATGTACATCGGGACTATAAACGGGACAGTAGCCAATAGCTTTCGTCTCTAATTTATTCTGAGCATGCGTGGCACTTTGTGCGTCGGATTTGTGTACACACGATCGGAATTTCCGACAACGGATTTTGTTGTCGGGAAATTTTATAGCAAGCTCTCAAACTTTGTGTGTCGGAAATACCGATGGAAAATGTGTGATGGAGCCCACACACTGTCGGAATTTCCGACAACAAGGTCCTATCACACATTTTCCGTCGGAAAATCCGACCGTGTGAACAGGGCATAAGTGTAGTGTGAATATAGTGATAGTGCAGCATCAGTGTAGTGCGACCTTCCTCTTTTACTTTAGTGTCAGTGGAGTGTGTCAGGACAGTTTTACTGCAATATATTGAAGTGTGTCAGTGTAGTGTATCAGGGTAGTTTTACTGCGGTATATTGAAGTGCGTCAGTGCAGTTTTACAGCAGTATATTGTAATTGGTAAGTGTACTTTTACCGGATTATATTGTAGTGCATCAATGCACTTATACTGCATTATATTGTAGTGTTTCATGCACTTTTACTGCAGTATATTGTAGTGTGTCCGTGCAGTTTTACAGCAGTATATTGACATGCATCAGTGCAGTTTTACTGCAGTATATTGTAGTTTGTCAGCGGAGTGTGTCTGTGTAGTGCAGTGTTTTACACCGTATTACATAACATTTAGTGCTGTATAAAGTGCTGTACCCCCCCCCCCCCCCCGCTTTTTTTTGGTTGCTGCATGTCATCTGTCAGCAGCAGCCCTCAAGATAAAGTGCACCAAACACCACTTTCCATTAAATAAAGTGCACAGAGGCAGATGTTCCCCTGTCACTGTGAGTGGGCCAGCAGCATCTGTGTCCACAGGGAAAGGTGAATGTGATATGTCCTCAGGTAGGGCACCATTTGCTCTGTTTAGTGAGGTTGCCATGCTATCCAGCCATAGCATACAGAGGGGGTGATTGCCTGACTTACTAAACCTTCCTCATCCTCCCAAGCAGAGACTAGTACCCAGTCCACCGCAGCTGCCAAACCGGCTTACTCCACAGCCCACATGTCCATGTCCACAGCTATTCCTGCCAAAGCCTCAGCATCAGGCATGGAAGAGTCAGCTGAGTTATTTGAATTTTTGTATACATGTAATGTTTGCTGCAGCAGGTTCTATACACAGTACAGATGCACCACTTTAAGTATCATTAAATCACTGCTCATTTAAAATATATCTTTTTTACAAACTTTTTTTGCATTGATACATGTCCCCCAGGGCAGTACCCATACCCCCATACTCATCGTATGCCCAATAACTTGCATATAAGCCTTCACAATGGGCACTTTTGATTTTTTCCAGTTCAGGTCCTGAATTTTGCGTATTTGCAAATTTTGTGTGTGTTCGGCCTTTAGTCCTGAGTCTTTTTTCTCCCTCACTTCAGAGAAGATGGCTTCAAGTGCCTGCATACTTCATGAGTGACGTGGAAACTTCCAATTGACTTTCTGGGTACTCTAAGGCCCCAGAAGACTGCAGCTGCATGATAATGACATCACAGTAAATAGCGGCAACAAGGCCGATTGGCAGTAGGCCTGGACTGCAACACTGGATCACCAGTCTCCACACCTGGAAGAGGCGCCAACAAGGAATACAAACAATGGATTTCTGTGGAAGGGTTAATAAAACAAAAGCTTTAAATTGGTGGGAGCAGAGTTGCTGGGAACAATATGGGGGGTGGATTTGTCCATAAATACGTACCAAGAAAACCATCTTAAAGGGCTCTCGTCTGCAGCCATAATTTATAGCGTTTATAGCTTTTTATAGCGTTTGGTCATCCAGAGTAAAATAAAAATGTGATCTAGTTTTTCCCATAGGAATGCATTACAGAAAACAGCATAGACATCTATACACAGGTAACCCCCGGCCCTGTAATTTACTCGCACGCGTATGGACGTATTTTTCCATGGTTCCAAAGTTTTCCATTTTTTAAAAATGATCATTAGCACGTTTCATTAACCGCTTCAGTACCTGACACTTTTACTCCTACCCAGGCCAATTTTCAGCTTTCAGCACTGTCACACTTTGAATGACAATTGTGTGGTCATGCAACACTGTACCCAATTTTTTTTCACACAAATAGAGCTTTTTGGTGGTATTTAATCACCAGTGGGTTTTTTTTTTTTTTTGCTAAAAAAATGAAAAAAAAAAAAAAACGAAAAAAATTTGAAAAAAAAAGTTTTCTTAGTTTCTGTCACAAAATGCTGTAAATAAGTAATTTTTCTCCTTCACTGATGTGCGCTGATGAGGTTGCACTGATGGGCTCTGATAGGCTGCACTGATGGGCACTGATGAGGCGGCACTGATGGGCACTTATGAGACGGAACTGACGGGCACTGATGAGGAGGCAGTAAAATGCAACACTGATGGGCACTGATAGGTAGCATTGATATGCAGCACTGATGAGCACTGATAGGTGGCACTGATGGGCACTGATAGGTTGCATTGATGGGCACTAATAGGTGGCACTGATGGGCAATGATGGGTGGCACTGATGAGCAGGCACTGATGGGCACCGAAAGACAGCACTGACTCTCATTACTGGCGAGCCCAAATTGGCATCACTGATGGGCACTGATTGGCATTACTGCTGGACACTGTTGGGGCTGCAATGATAATCAGGGCACTGATGACCTGTACCCTGATTATCTGTACAGGTTTCCCCTGAGAGGAGATGCCGCTGATCGGCTCTCCTTTCCTCACACTCTGTCTGGGTGAGGCGAGGAGAGCCTTTAACAGGCATTTCCGTGTTTACTGTACATGTGATCGGCTGTGATTGGAGATCGGGATTGTACCGTGTTCCAGGGGCATGGAGTGCCTATGATCGCTGCATGGTGAGACTGGGGTGATGTCCAAAAATGAGAGAGAATCACGTCCGCAGTCATTTGTCTATAAGGCGGGCAGGAGGTAGTTAACACTGCACATAGCCAAGCATGCATTTTCTGTATTGCACCCGCTTGAGCAAAATTACGGTGTAGATGTATTTTACTCTGTAGGCCAATACGCTGTAAATTATGGCCGTGTGCAAGAGCCCATATTCTTGTAATTAATTATTAGAAAACTTTCTTGGGTATGCGTAGGTAAAGTCGATGAATAACAAGTTATCAGTATTTCTTACAGCCTGGTTTACTAAAGAGTTAAATGGTCTGTAACAAACATAAGCATCAAATAATGTTCAGTAAAATGTTTAAAAATAAAAGCTTTCCTTGCCGACGATCGGATGCTTGAAGTGTCTACAGATCCACCTTTCTTCACACATCAATAAAGGCTTAACAAGTAATGTGCAAAATGCAGTGAATCCACAACAGCCAATCAGCAATCACTTTTCATTGACTTCTCTAGTTTGATGAAAGGTATATTTTGATTGGATGCTAATGGATACGGCTCCTCTTTGCATTGCCTTAGTAGATAAGCCCATATGACCTATTTAGATAGCAAGCTTACTCAGTTTGCAGACAGAACGTTCAAGTGTAATAACGTTCTCCAACTAGGAATAAAGGTAAACACATTTATCATCCAGGGACAAACATGCAAAAATTCTGGATGCTGTATAATAAATGTGAACAGCTGCTTCACATTTTTCTGAAATCTATATGAAAATCATTAATAAAAAATGGCTTATGAATACCTCTGAAGTCTGAGTTTCTATAGTGTGTGCTATGGCAATGCACAGGCATTCGCTGAACTAGACACGACGTATCATTTCTCTAGGGCTGCCAATAAAAACCTTTCTGCTCACTACAGAATGTTTCTTCCATCTGTGCACTCTAATTTATAGTTATCCTCAAGGCGAATGAGCTGTCATACTCCATTACCTTTGGAGGTCCAGCATTGGTAAGACTTTCCTTAAAAAATAAACTCATTGCCCTCCCTTTCAAACTTTCATGCATGAATCCCAATATATTGTTTATCGCCATATACTTTTCATGAAGCTCTTCTCTTTAAAGCACAAAAATCAATAGAAGCTAATACAAAACAAAAAGTTGCAAGGCAAAGTGAATAAATATTTTACTAGAGGATTCAGTTTGGGCTAGCAAGCGAAAAAAGTCGGACTATCTGTCATATGATTTTCGAGTCATGTGCATTACACTTTAGGTCCTGTAAGTTGCGAGGTGGGGCATCCACAGATTAGACTTGTTTTTCCAGCACATTCCACAGATGCTCGATTGGATTAAGGTCTATAAAATTTTGGAAGGCAAGTCAACACCTCAAACTCTTTGTTGTGTTCCTCAAACCATTGTTGAACAATTTTTGCAGTGTGGCAGGGCACATTATCTTGCTGACAGAGGCCACTGCCATCAAGGAATACCATTTCCAAGAAGGGGGTGTGCTTGGTCAGCAACTATGTTTAGGTAGGTGGTATGTGTCAAGTAACATCCACATGAATGGCAGAACCCAAGGTTTCCCAGCAGAACCCTGTTCCCACCCAAAGTATCACACTGCCTCCACCAGTTTTCCTTCCTCCCATACTGCATCTATTCCCCAGATAAGCACCGCATATGCAGCCAGCCATCCACGTTATTTAAAAGAAAACATGATTCACCAGACCAGGCCACCTTCTTCCATTGATCCGTGGACCAGTTCTGATGCTCACGTGCCTATTGAAGGTACTTCTGGATGCAGAAATGGGTCAGAATGGGCACTCTAACTGGTCTGCAGCTACACTGCATGATTATGGCACTGCTACACAGTGCCATAAACATCAAACTGCAGTGCCCATTTTTTCTGCTTTCAGCATATCAACTTCAGGGACAACATGTTTAATTTCTGCCTAATATATCCCACCAACTTACAGATGCCATTGTAATAAGATAATCAATGTTTTCCACTTAACCTGTCAGTGGTCATAAAATTATGGCTGACTGGTGTATATTCACCTCATTGATACTTAAATATCTCCTTTTCTTTCTCTTGTACATAGATATACAGTACATCAATGTGATCTGGAGAGGTTCATGCTTATAAGGTCAAATAGCAGTAGTGCATGAATAGTGAATATATAATGTGATATCCCCTGGGGTGCTCTGAATTAGCATTTAAGCCTGTTTATCAAGTGATAAGTATTCCCACCACCAGGAAAACATTTAGAGTGTGATGTTTAACGTAATAACTTTTATGGATGTCAAATACAGGTAACTTTTCCCCATGGATTAATCCACAGGGGGCTTAGCACTTCATAATTATGCTATTCACACATTTCTGCAGGCAATAAATTCAATAGCTCATACGTTATCCACATTATATTTCAACATTACTGATCTTTGACTGTATTTCTCAATGTTACCTAAGAAAGGACCTTAAATAATACAGGATGTTCACAAGTCTGTTTATTTCAGAGATCTTAAAGACATAATGAGCCACGGTTTATGTTAATTAGGTAATCTTTTGCCCTTTCTTGAACCATTAAAGTGATGTACCTGCTGTGAATCTCATTATTTTACTTGGCACTCCTTCCACTGGAAAAAAGTTTAAAGTGATACTGTTATCCAAATGAAGAAAATCAGTAACACTGTATATTAGCACAAACAATTCTCCACCATTCCTGCATATACATTTAATAAAACATATTACTTAAAGTGTCATTAAATATAGACTATGAAAAACTCTCATAACATGCAAACATAGTGTGCAAACTTACAAAGCCACTAAAGCATGATTTTTTTTACTATATTTCTTTTTTACATTTAAAAGAAAAAAAATCAACATATTGCAGTACAATTAAATCAGTAAGCATTGTGGGATAAAATACAGTAGTATAAAATAATGTATTGGTAGTATGTAAGTGGTGGTACCAAGGTGAGAACAAGCCCCTTAAGTGTCTCGCCCCGGCTTCAACAGTTAGGTCTATAAAGGTCTCATCAAAATACAAAAGAAGAGTGTAAATGGATATAACAGAACAAAACATGAGCCTAGTGCCATATTTACAAATATGTAAGTTAGGATGTAAACATAGTGCCAATGAGAATTGAAAATCTTACATATACTTCTCTGGGAGTGGGCAAATTAATAAGTGGCATGGATAACCAGGAGGAGATGGGTGAAAGAATCTTAGAATATGGATATGCATCTCGGGTCTTGAATGCACAGTTGCCACAATTGAAAAAACTTGGACGTGGTTAGATGAGCTATTGCAAATAAAGCTTCATACAGGAAGAGTAAATATACAAGATTATGTTGACTTCAGATAGGGAAGCAGGGGTTCAAATTTTTCCAGTGCCTTGCTATAGCCAATAGCTGCAATGAAAGCATGTTTAAAAAATGTCTGGGTTTGGGAGGGGCCTTCATCTTTGCCAATGCTAAGTAAGGCCTGTTTAGAATCCAGTGGGAAGGACATACAGGTGACAGAGGTAATAAAGGTGAAAATCTGATGTCAAAAATGTAGAATACAAGGGCATTGCCACCAAATATGAACAAGAGAACCTTCATGACAGCAATCACACCAGCAAAGTGGGGAGGAGCTTGGGAAAATAGCTGCAAGTCTGTGAGGTGTGTAGTACCTCCGTTGTACTTGTTTCTGTAGGAATTACCAATGTGACATACACTTTGAGTATTGTAGGGGTTTCCCTGGAGCTGCATGCCAATGTTCTACATGTATGGAAAAGTTAAGCTGCATTTCCCAGTAGCCCATCAATGAGAGTTTGGTATCATGAGCTGGTTTATGGAGTAATGTGTAGAATGTTGAGAGAGGTATAGAGAGCCATGATATCTCCTGCTAGTGTGTTGTTACACCACCAAACCTTAGAGAGATTCTTAAATATTTATAAAAGTCCTGACGGGGAAGACTAAAGGATTCACAGAGGTCTTGGAAAGTCCTGAGATGGTCATCCAAGTATAGGCCCTGTGGGAGGAAATGCCTTTCTCAGCCTGTTGGCTCATATTAAGATGTGTAGATAGCAGTTCAAAAGTTAGGAGAAGAAGATGTTGCAAAGTTTGTTGAGGAATACCTTGGTCAATAGAGAATAGTGAATGCCAAACCCGTAACGTTGCCATAACTGTATCTAAGATGGATTTGTGAGGCAAGTAAGAGAGCATGGAGACAGATGTAGTTTGGGATTGCCTCTTAAAGCTTGGATCTCAATTTGAATACAGGGGATGGAAGTAAGGCTGAGCCACCAGTGTTTAGCTTGAGTCAGGATGTTGGCCTTGTGAAATTTAGCAATGTCAAGGGCTCCCATGCCAGACATTCTGCTCTGTGAGTGTGGTGTTCCAGAGGAAGGGCTTTTTCTTGAACAAATTAAAAAGGGCCTGAAGCTGACATAGTTTGTTTAGTATCACTTTAAAAGACATTAATAGTAAGAGAAAAGTAGAGACTGACATTCATGGACTCCTTATGAAAATGCTAATTGGCTGCATGTGTTTGGCCTCAGAACCCATCATCTGCATACTTGATCTAGGTCAGTCATTCTTAACCAGGGTTCCATGGAATGCTATGGTTCCTCCAGAGGTTGTTAGGGGTTCCTTTACACTGTCATTCTGCTATAGGCCAGGCGGGGGCTTTCCCATTCTGACTGGATGTCATATGACGTCCCTCAGAACCGGCCAATCGTGAGCGCCCTCGGAGGTGTTCAACACGGCAATCTGTGGTGTGGTGTGTCCAATGCCAGGGATGACAATCTTTGCGGTTGGAAAGCTGATGTGTTTTGGGAGACATGCTCCCTTCCTCAGAGCTGAGTAAGTGGCCAGAGCCGCAATGATGTCACTCCCACCATTTAAAGCACAGGCACATGACTTCAGAGTGTATGCGCAGGTGACATCACCAGCTGCATGTACAGTAAATATCTATAAACATAAATAAATGGTGCACGTTTAGGAGATATTTGCAGTACCTATAGGTAAGCCTTATTATAATGCAGCCAAGGAAGCCACACTGTGGATGCAATCTGTCACTGGCTGTGTCCACCGGAAACAGCCAGTGACTGATCAGTGTACCGATTCATTGCCAGTACCATGTGATCGCTGTGACCAGTCACAGCAGATTACATGACAGTTGTAAACAATGAATGGCTTCCTTTCATGCGATTAATTCTTACAATTGTGTTGTTAGCTGTGGTTGGTCACAGTGATCACATGGTACAGACAGGGCCATCACAGTCCGTCTGTACCATGTGATTAGCTGTGGCTAATTACAGCTAATCACCACAAAACAAACTGAATGAATCGATTTCATTCAGTAAAATGCTTTCTTATAGCAATAAAATTCACTGCTATGTGCAATCATAATTTGCAAAAATAAAAAAATCCTGATCACTTCCCCAGACTAGTGTAACACTAACCCCCGAAGAAGCTGCTGATTTATATCGGGCTGTTACTGTCACCTCTTTAACCGTAGTTTCACCAATACCAGAACTTAGAGTCCATGTTGAGCTTTGTATCTGTCAATGTAGGCACCAGTCACTTTAGTACTTTTCCAATGCTTTAATAGGAAATAACTGGAAGAAGTAGCAGGAAAGAGGTAGAAGAAGAGTTGCAGGAAGGTTCAAATACCTTTTCTTTAGGACACTGAGGAATATACCTTCAGTCCAGGATTAAATCTTTGCCCACCCGGATAGGTCTCTCTCACTGACCTAGCAGCCGGAGTGTAGCACGAACAAAAAAAAAGTCTCTGCCACAGACTTGGAAAGAGCAATATAACTGTACGATCCTCTGCCACAGGACCTAGTAGTTTTAGATGAAGAGCAACACAGTACCAGAACTCTTGAGACACCAGCATTCCGCACGGTCCTCTCCAAGATGGGTCCTCCCCTAGGTCTTCTCAATTGTCCGGCTTCTTCCCGCAGGACAGACAGCACAGGACCATCCCCGCAGCAGTAGGCCCCAGACAGGCTTCTGGGCCTACTTGCACGGCTGCAGCATAGCAGCGGGCCACGAGGTAGAACTGACTCCTCGCACATGGCGTCTGTCCCATAAATACTCTCTCCCAGAATGTACAGCAGTGGACCACCTCTGCCGAGTTACCTCTGGGCAAGAAGAGCACTCAATACACTTCAGCTTGTTGCTTTTCCAACACCGACCCACGGTGACAACGACACCTACAGGCAACAGTGTGAAACTGCACGCAACACAGCCAATGCTGGAACAGAGGCTAATTTAGCCAAAGATTAACTCTGAACTATATACAGAACAGATAACCCACTAAATTTACAAATAAGCGCCTGAGCAAAAATTTGTCAGCGCTACACTAGTACAATGTTACCATAATAACGTTGTATTGCTCTGGTCACAGTGTGTTTAAAAAAATCATTAAAAAAAAGAAAAAAGTAATAACAAAAAAATGTTGAATATGTTTTTTTTTTATTTATTTATTAATTTTCCAAAAAAAAATAACAAAAAAATACAACTTCAAAAAACTTGCCATGCAACTTACTAAATACCTTGGACTATCTTCTTTCCAAAGAGGGGTCATTTGGGAGATATTTGTACTATCCTGACATTTTTGGGCCTCAAGAAATGAGGATTGATTGATTTTCAGATACAGTATATGCCATAGTTTGTGGACTTTCCTACAGATGAAATAATATACACTGATTTGGGTTATTTTCACCAAAGAAATGTAGCAGAATACATTTTGGCCCAAATTTATGAAGAAGGATTTTTTTTTTCAAATTAGTCTTTTTTCATTTATATAGCAAAAAATAAAACATCAGTAGTGATTAAATACAACCAAAAGAAAGCTCTAAGTGCAACAGCGCAGAAAGCTGAAAATTGGTCTGGGCAAGAAAGGGGGTAAAAGAGCCCGGTATTGAAGTGCTTAAAATGGTTCTAAAGCCCAGACATTTTTTTACCTTAACGCATTCCCTACATTAAGATAAAAAATATCCCAGTAGCAGTATCAACCCTTCACACCACTAAATACTTACCTCACTCGATCCAGTGTTGTGTCCATCTATAGCAGCTCTCTCCCTGCTTTCACAAGACAGAGATCAGGGCCACTCTGTGCAATACCATTGCACTGAGCAAGTAAGTATAACATGTTTGTTATTTTTTTTTTAAATAGCTTTATAACTGCTTTAACCACTTCAGTCCTGGAAGATTTGGCTGCTCAATGACCAGAGCACTTTTTACAATTTGGCACTGTGCTGCTTTAACTGGTAATTGAGCGGTCATGCAATTCTGTACCCAAACAAAATTTGAGTCCTTTTTTATCACAAATAGAGCTTTCTTTTGATGGTATTTGATTGCCTCTACAATTTTTATTTTTCGCAATATAAACAGAAAAAACAAAAAATATTTATTGGTTTGCAGATCTCGCTTTTTGTCACAAAGTTTTGAAAATTGAAAAAAGAAAAAAAAATTTTCTTTCTTCATTTTCAAAAACAAATGAGAGCTGCAAAATACTCACCATGCCTCTTAGCAAATACCTTGGGGTGTCTACTTTCCAAAATGGGGTCATTCGGGGGGGGGGGGGTTGTGCTATCTGGACATTTCAGGGCCTCCATAACTGTGACAGATAGCGAGGAGTAAAATCACAATTTTACGCCCTTAGAAAGCCTAAAGGCGATGCTTGGTTTTTGGGGTCTTGTACGCGCTAGGCTTCCAAAAAGTCTCACATGTGGTATCCCCATACTCAGGAGAAGCAGCAGAATGTATTTTGGGTTGAAATTCCACATATGCCCATGGCATGTTTGAGCAATATATCATTTAGTGACAACTTTGTGCAAAAAAAAAAAAAAAAGTTTGTCATTTTCCCCAAACATGTGGCAAAATATAAAATATTCCATGGATTCAACATGCCTGTCAGCAAATAGCTTGGGGTGTCTAGTTTCCAAAAAGGGGTCATTTGGGGGGGTTTGAACTGTCCTGGCATTTTATGCACAACATTAGAAGCCTTTGTCACACATCACCCACTCTAACCACTTGAAGACAAAGCCCTTTCTGACACTTTTTGTTTACATTTAAAACATTTTTTTTTTTTGCTAGAAAATTACTTTGAACCCCCAAACATTATATATTGTTTTTAAAGCAAAGGCTCTACAGATAAAAATGGTGGGTATTGAAATTTTTTTACACAGTATTTTGCGCAGCGATTTTTCAAAGCAATTTTTTTGAAAAAAAAAAAACTTTTTTTTTCATTTTAATGCACTAAAACACACTATATTGCCCAAAGGTTTGATGAAATAAAAAAGATGATCTTATGCCGAGTACATGGATACCAAACATGACATGCTTTAAAATTGTGCACAAACATGCAGCTGCGACAAACTACATACATTTTTAAAAGCCTTTAAAATCCTTTACAGGTTACCACTTTAGATTTACAGAGGAGGTCTACTGCTAAAATTACTGCCCTTGATCTGACCTTCGCAGTGATACCTCACATGCATGGTGCAATTGCTGTTTGCATATGACATCAGGCCGACGCTTGCATTCGCCTTTAGCTTGAGCACGGGGGGGACAGGGGGGCTTTTTTTTATTATTGAATATGAGTGACTCCCGCGCTGTCACGAGGGACCTATACTAAGGGACACTGCTGCAACACCTGTGTGACTGATCCAAACAGAAAAAGTATAAACAAAAGGAAAATGGTAGTTGCGCTGTGATAAAAGGGGAAGGGGAGTGAAATGTGGAAGGGACTAAGTATAAAGTGAATGTGATAGAGAGGTGAAAACAGCCCAAATGGGGCCACAGATACAATAAAAAGGAGATACCAATATATAAAATGATAAAATCAAATGTAGCATGTATTGTGTATAACGAATAGGCCATTGTGTGGCCTATAACAAATATCTCAAAAAATGAATATACAATGGATAAAATTGAACAAACTTAACTGAACAAACTAGTCCAAATGGTCTAGTCACAAAACTAGCACAAATTGGCTGACATAGGTTTAGAAGCTGAATACAGTGAGTCCATGTAGGTGAATAAATAGCAGTCCCACCACCAAGCAGCATACAGATCTTCAGTGTGAACACCTCCGTGTCTCTAAGCAGCTCACCTTACTGCTGTAAGGTATACAGCATGTGCTTAGTTGCAGACCACGAGCGGACATGGATATCCCATCTGGTGTTAAAATGGTTCCAATGGTGGATATATAGAACGATAATGGAAAATTACATAAGCAATATATCAAGTATAGGGATGAGCCGAACACCCCCCTGTTCGGTTCGCACCAGAACATGCGAACAGGAAAAAATTCGTTCGAACACGCGAACGCCGTTAAAGTCTATGGGACACGAACATGAATAATCAAAAGTGCTAATTTTAAAGGCTAATATGCAAGTTATTGTCATAAAAAGTGTTTGGGGACCCGGGTCCTCCCCCAGGGGACATGAATCAATGCAAAAAAAAGTTTTAAAAACGGCCGTTTTTTTAGGAGCAGTGATTTTAATAATGCTTA
The DNA here is from genome assembly GCA_037952925.1 of Lithobates clamitans. Classification (NCBI taxonomy): domain Eukaryota; kingdom Metazoa; phylum Chordata; class Amphibia; order Anura; family Ranidae; genus Lithobates; species Lithobates clamitans. The sequence goes on along the minus strand of JBBGZY010000125.1, from coordinate 4,539,792 downwards.
AAGTCAAACAATAAAAGTGTAATATCCCTTTAAATTTCATACCTGGGGGGTGTCTATAGTATGCCTGTAAAGGGGCGCATGTTTCCCGTGTTTAGAACAGTCTGACAGCAAAGTGACATTTGGAAGGAAAAAACACATTTAAAACTACCGCGGCTATTGCATTGCCGACAATACACATAGAAGTTCATTGATAAAAACGGCATGGGAATTCCCCACAGGGGAACCCCGAACCAAAAAAAAAAAAAAAAAAAATGATGTGGGGGTCCCCCTAAATTCCATACAAGGCCCTTCAGGTCTGGTATGGATATTAAGGGGAACCCCAGCCAAAATTTAAAAAAAAAATTGACGTGGGGTTCCCCCTAAATTCCATACCAGACCCTTCAGGTCTGGTATGGATTTTAAGGGGAACCCCGCGCCAAAAAAAAAAAAAAAAAAAGGCGTGGGGTCCCCCTAAAAATCCATACCAGACCCTTATCCGAGCACGCAACCTGGCAGGCCGCAGGAAAAGAGGGGGGGACGAGAGTGCGGCCCCCCCCCCCTCCTGAACCGTACCAGGCCACATGCCCTCAACATTGGGAGGGTGCTTTGGGGTAGCCCCCCAAAACACCTTGTCCCCATGTTGATGAGGACAAGGGCCTCATCCTCACAACCGTGGCCGGTGGTTGTGAGGGTCTGCGGGCGGGGGGCTTATCGGAATCTGGAAGCCCCCTTTAACAAGGGGACCCCCAGATCCCGGCCCCCCCCCTGTGTGAAATGGTAAGGGGGTACTTACCCCTACCATTTCACTAAAAAACTGTCAAAAATGTTAAAAATGACAAGAGACAGTTTTTGACAATTCCTTTATTTAAATGCTTCTTCTTTCTTCTTTCTTCCTTCATCTTCTTTTTCTTCTGGTTCTTCTGGCTCTTCTGGTTCTTCCTCCGGCGTTCTCGTCCAGCATCTTCTCCGCGGCGTCTTCTATCTTCTTCTCCTCGGGCCGCTCCGCACCCATGGCATTTGGGGGGAGGCTCCCGCTCTTCTCTTCATCTTCTTCTCTTCTTCATCTTCTTCTTCATCTTCTTCTTCTTCTTTTTCTTCTTCTTCCTTCTTCTCTTCTTCTCTTCTTCCTGTCTTCTCCGGGCCGCTCCGCAATCCATGCTGTGGCATGGAGGGAGGCTCCCGCTGTGTGACGGCGTCTCTTCGTCTGACGGTTCTTAAATAACGGGGGGCGGGGCCACCCGGTGACCCCGCCCCCCTCTGACGCACGGTGACATGACGGGACTTTCCTGTGGCATTCCCCGTGACGTCACAGGGAAGTCCCTCAAGTCACCGTGCGTCAGAGGGGGGCGGGGTCACCGGATGGCCCCGCCCCCCGTTATTTAAGAACCGTCAGACGAAGAGACGCCGTCACACAGCGGGAGCCTCCCTCCATGCCACAGCATGGATTGCGGAGCGGCCCGGAGAAGACAGGAAGAAGAGAAGAAGGAAGAAGAAGAAGAAGAAGAAGATGAAGAAGAGAAGAAGATGAAGAGAAGAGCGGGAGCCTCCCCTCATGCCATGGGTGCGGAGCGGCCCGAGGAGAAGAAGATAGAAGACGCCGCGGAGAAGATGCTGGACGAGAACGCCGGAGGAAGAACCAGAAGAGCCAGAAGAACCAGAAGAAGAAGAAGATGAAGGAAGAAAGAAGAAAGAAGAAGCATTTAAATAAAGGAATTGTCAAAAACTGTCTCTTGTCATTTTTAACATTTTTGACAGTTTTTTAGTGAAATGGTAGGGGTAAGTACCCCCTTACCATTTCACACAGGGGGGGGGCCGGGATCTGGGGGTCCCCTTGTTAAAGGGGGCTTCCAGATTCCGATAAGCCCCCCGCCCGCAGACCCTCACAACCACCGGCCACGGTTGTGAGGATGAGGCCCTTGTCCTCATCAACATGGGGACAAGGTGTTTTGGGGGGCTACCCCAAAGCACCCTCCCAATGTTGAGGGCATGTGGCCTGGTACGGTTCAGGAGGGGGGGGGGGCCGCACTCTCGTCCCCCCCTCTTTTCCTGCGGCCTGCCAGGTTGCGTGCTCGGATAAGGGTCTGGTATGGATTTTTAGGGGGACCCCACGCCTTTTTTTTTTTTTTTTTTTTGGCGCGGGGTTCCCCTTAAAATCCATACCAGACCTGAAGGGTCTGGTATGGAATTTAGGGGGAACCCCACGTCAATTTTTTTTTTAAATTTTGGCTGGGGTTCCCCTTAATATCCATACCAGACCTGAAGGGCCTTGTATGGAATTTAGGGGGACCCCCACATCATTTTTTTTTTTTGGTTCGGGGTTCCCCTGTGGGGAATTACCATGCCGTTTTTATCAATGAACTTCTATGTGTATTGTCGGCAATGCAATAGCCGCGGGTAGTTTTAAATGAGTTTTTTCCTTCCAAATGTCATTTTGCTGTCAGACTGTTCTAAACACGGGAAACATGCGCCCCTTTACAGGCATACTATAGACACCCCCCAGGTACGAAATTTAAAGGGATATTACACTTTTATTGTTTGACTTTAAGCATTAATAAAATCACTGCTCCTGAAAAAACGGCCGTTTTTAAAACTTTTTTTTGCATTGATCCATGTCCCCTGGGGCAGGACCCGGGTCCCCAAACACTTTTTATGACAATAACTTGCATATAAGCCTTTAAAATTAGCACTTTTGATTTCTCCCATAGACTTTTAAAGGGTGTTCCGCGGCATTCGAATTTGCCGCGAACACCCCAAATTGTTCGCTGTTCGGCGAACTTGCGAACAGCCAATGTTCGAGTAGAACATGAGTTCGACTCGAACTCGAAGCTCATCCCTAATCAAGTATAACACCGTGACGACCAGAGAGGGAACGGACCAGGGGGAAGGGATGCACTCACTTTTTTAAAATGAGTGTGGGCTTCAATCCACGAATGCCGAGTTCGTATGCCTCAGTAGATATCTTCAGTTAAGTCCACAGTCTGCATGAAAAGAGGATTCAGTTAGTCCCAGCTCCACAATGCTCGTCAGATGTGGTAGGTGTATTTTAGGTATAAGGAAAGAGTATACATAGCATAATCCCGTATGGTAAGCTAATTTTATTAAAACAGTAAAACAGACTCACATTTAAAAGCAGACTGCGGCACATAACATCCATGAGCGCCAAGCTCGTATCCTGCCGTTAGGTTGTGACAGTGTCCCGTGCTCCAATGCTGACGCTTATTGTCACGTCACATGACTTCATCAGAGAATCCTCTTTTCATGCAGACTGTGGGCTTAACTGAAGATATCTACTGAGGCATACAAACTCGGCGTTCGTGGATTGATGCCCACACTCATTTTAAAAAAGTGAGTGCATCCCTTCCCCCTGGTCCGTCCCCTCTCTGGTCGTCACGGTGTTATACTTGATATATTGCTTATGTCATTTTCCATTATCGTTCTATATATCCACCATTGCAACCATTTTCCATGTCCGCCCGTGGTCTGCAACTAAGCACATGCTGTATACCTTACAGCAGTAAGGTGAGCTGCTTAGAGACACGGAGGTGTTCACACTGAAGATCTGTATGCTGCTTGGTGGTGGGACTTCTATTTATTTACCTACATGGACTCACTGTATTCAGCTTCTAAACCTATGTCAGCCAATTTGTGCTATTTTTGTGACTAGACCATATGGACGTTTTGTTGATTGTTTCACTTAAGTTTGTTCAATTTTATCCATTGTATATTCATTTTTTGAGATATTTGTTATAGGCCACACAATTGCCTATTCGTTATACACTATACATGCAATATTTGATTTTAGCATTTTATATATTGGTATCTCCTTTTTAGTGTATCTGTGGCCCCATTTGGGCTGTTTTCACCTCTCTATCACATTCACTTTATACTTAGTCCCTTCCACATTCCACTCCCCTTCCCCTTTTATCACAGCGCAACTACCATTTTCCTATTGTTTTTTTTGTCACTATTTATTTTGCTTTTTTATTTTATTTATAAACTGTTTCTTTCATTTTTTATTTTTTTTTTAATCATTTTTATTGTTATCACAGGGAATGTAAATATCCCCTATGATAGCAATAGGTAGTGACAGGTACTCTTTTTTGAAAAAAATGGGGTCTATTAGACCCTAGATCTCTCCTCTGCCTTTAAAGCATCTGACCACACCAAGATCAGTGTGATGAAATGCTTTCCCAATGGCGCTGTTTATATCCGGCGAAACCTAAGTCATGAAATGTTCGGAGCTTCCGGTTTCTTAGGCCATAGAGGCCATAGAGATGATTGGAGCCATTCTGGTCTCCGATCAGCTCTATGGTCAGCTGGCAGAACCACTGGCTGCATTCTTGGGTTCCCTGTTGGGACAGGAGAGCCTGAGAAAACCATGGAAGACGGTGGGGGGGTGTTCCCTCCTGTTCCTCCAACTGCTTGTAAAAGCAGTCTAGAGGCTAATTAGCCAATAGGATTGCTTTTACATGAAAGCTGGTTGAAAAGAATGATACCAACATGATACCTAAACCCGCAGGCATCATTCTGGTATAACCACTCAACGTCCAGCAACATACCAGTACGTGGCTAGTCTTTGTTGGGCATATATTGTAATGTTCTTTTTTTCATGCAGACTGTGGGCTAAACGAAAAAAAGAGATTGATCAGTGGGTATGCCCACCACTAGAATACCACCCTTCATCCACTCACTTCTAATGATGGGCACAACATGCACCATTTTTTTCTAACTGTGATGGTGAAATCACCTCCTACAGAGCTGGAGTCGTTGATTTACGTATCGTGAGAGCAAACGTTGTTGCTGTTAAGATAAATAAATCAGTGCTGCAGCTAAATGGCGTACCTAAAAAGCAAACAATGGTAACGATAAAACATTAACTCAATAAAACAACTTGATTTTTTAATGCAATCTGTGCCTAAAAAATATATGCCGAAGCATGGGGGGCAATCCGCCCCTAATGTTAGGAGCAAATCGCTCCTCCACCCCTGCCCTCGTGCTTCGCATATATGTTCTTTTTTTTAACTGTGGTGGTGAAATCACTTCCTACGTCGCTGGAGTCACGGCTTTATGTATCGTGGGAGCAAACGCTCTTGCTGTCAGAATGGATAAAGCCATGCTGCAGCTGAATGGCATACCTACTAAGCAAATGATGGTTAACAATAAAGCAAAGTAACATTACAGTATAACAGTAAGACATACCATAACTGCAAAGCAAATACAATAAAACATAGTAAAAATAAAACATTACCGTTCTAAAATATAGTAACAATAGAGAGAGAACAATAGATATAGAACAATAGAGAGCGAACAATAGAGCAGACAATAGAGAGCGAACATAAGAGAGAGAACAATAGAGAGAGAAGAAAAATAAAACCACAACTATTTTTGACTTTTTTATTTTTTATATTTTTTGTGTTTTTGTGTTTTTTTTTCACTTTTATATAAACTGTAAACTGTAAGATTAGGGTCTCTCAAAATGTGATGGCCAGCTCATCTTTCAGGACCCTGTGTAAGTGTGCCCTAGGACTGTGCAATGCTGTACTCTATGCTAATACTCCACTAGTGTGTGGTAGCGTTTGAAACAGTCACCAATGCAGAAACCAGGTTGGTCAGGGCAGGAGGGACATTAAAAGCGGTTGTCACACCTAAATCTGCATTTTCTGCAGACACGACATCTTCTTTGGGGATTTCTTTGGGTAGGGGTACCAGGGAGGACATACGGAAAATGCCTCTCATGCAGCCAGTTCACTGCATTTGCGAGTCCCTAGACCTATCTGGGCCTACTACTAAGTACCTTAACACTGATTATTGTCACAAATGACACCAGTACAGTGATCAAAAAGATAAAAGAGAAAAATATGAACATTGCACTGGGTGACACAGTGACAGGGGGTGAAGGGATTAACTGGGGGGGGGGGGCGATCGGAGGGTAATTGGGGGTTGACAAGTGTGCCTATGTGTACTGTGTCAGTGTAGTGCTGGTGCAACTGACTCTGAGATGTCTCCTCTCCTCTCTATGGAACGAAAAGAGTTCCACGAGGGGAGATGACATCACTTCCCCTGCCTGTGTTTACACTTACACAGGCAGGGGAAGGATTTCATTCGCCAGAACCGATCACCAGGTCCAATCCAGAAATCATTGGCCTGGGCCTGGAGACTGATCAGTTCTGAAGCAAATCCGATCATCGCGGCCGCCGTAAGGTAACGTCGCTTCGCCCAGCTGAGCCAACCTGCCGCAGTAGAACTGCAGCGGCTGGTTCGGAACTGGTAAGGCTCAGTGCTATCTAGAATCAGACAACTTGCTATTTCTGTGTACAAAATCCTGCCTCTCTTGAGCCCAACATGTGTGAGGTTTGAGATGTCTGAAAACAAGTTGTTTCACATTTGCATTTAGGCTAAAAATGAATGCAGAGAGAGGACACACTGTCCACTTATCCACATACAGTAAATTACTTGTGTACTTAAAGTGAAAGTGACATATACAACCTGACAGCGTGGATTAATGAGGAAGAGCCATACACAAACAGACAGACGGCCTGAGCCTTAGGGAGGACTCCTGGCTGCCTGTCAGGGTATATATGCTTATTCTTTGGCTGGAATTCTCTGCTGATGACAAAGCCATCACCCAGACTGTTGTGGGCTATGACACATTGTGTATCTTTTTTTTTTTACTTATATTACCCATAATGTGAATTGTATGGAAGATTTATATCTACAAACATGGTGTATAAATATATACTAAACTAATGACTAATGTAAAGTCGTAGTACCAGGGCTTTAAACCTTGATAATACTGTAGATTTACATTAGCTTGATTTTTCTCCATATATATATATATATATATATATATATATATATATATAAAATCTCACAAAAGTGAGTACACCCCCCTCACATTTTTGTAAATATTTTTTTATATTATTTTCATGTCACAACACTAAAGAAATTACACTTTGCTACAATGTAGTGAGTGTATAGCTTGTCTAAACCGCTGACAACAAAAGTGAGTACACCCCTAAGTGAAAATGTCCAAATTGGTCCCAGAATATCTATATTTTGTGTGGCCACCATTATATTCCAGCACTGCCTTAACCCCTTGGGCATGGAGTTCACCAGAGCTTCACAGGCTGAAACTGGAGTCCTCTTCAACCTTCTGTTTGAGGATGCCCCACAGATGCTCAAAAGGGTTTAGGTCTGGAGACATGCTTTGCCAGTGCATCACCTTTAACTTCAGCTTCATTAGCAAGACAGTGGTCGTCTTGGAGGTGTGTTTGTGATCGTTATGTTGGAATACTGCCCTGCAGCCCAGTCTCTGAAGGGAGGGGTATGCTATAGTATGTCACAGTACATGTTGGCATTCATGGTTCCCTCAATGAACTGTAGCTCCCCAGTTCTGGCAGCACTCATGCAGTCCCGGACCATGATACTCCCACCACCATGCTTGACTGTAGGCAAGACACACTTGTCTTTGTACTCCTCACCTGGTTGCCGCCACACACGCTTGACACCATCTGAACCAAATAAGTTTATCTTGGTCTCATCAGACCACAAGACATGGTTCCAGTAATCCATGTCCTTAGTCTGCTTGTCTTCAGCAAACTGTTTGCAGGCTTTCTTGTGCATCATCTTTAGAAGAGGCTTCTTTCTGGGATGACAGCCATGCAGACCAATTTGATTCAGTGTGCGACGTATGGGCTGAGCACTGACAAGCTGACCCCCCACCTCTTCAACCTCTGCAACAATGCTGGCAGCACTCATACGTCTATTTCCCAAAGACAACCTCTGGATATGATGCTGAGCATGTGCACTCAGCTTCTTTGGTCGACCATGGCGAGGCCTGTTCAGAGTGGAACCTGTCCTGTTAAACCACTGTATGCTCTTGGCCACCATGCTGCAGCTCAGTTTCAGGGTCTTGTCAATTTTCTTATAGCCTAGGCCATCTTTATGTAGAGCAAGAATTCTTTTTTTCAGATCCTCAGAGAGTTCTTTGCCATGAGACCGTTGTTCCTAATTTTTACAGATAGTCTACTGACTTGAATGGTACCAGCTGATTGGAGAAAAGCCAATGTAGCACCTATATTTAAAAAAGGCCCAAAATACATCCCTGGGAATTACAGACCAGTTAGCCTAACATCAATAGTATGTAAACTCTTGGAGGGGATGATAAGGGACTATATACAGGATTTTAGTAATACGAACGGTATCATTAGCAGTAATCAGCATGGATTCATGAAGAATCGTTCTTGCCAAACCAATCTATTAACCTTCTATGAGGAGGTGAGTTGCTATCTAGATAAAGGAAGGCCCGTAGACGTGGTGTATCTGGATTTTGCAAAAGCATTTGACACAGTTCCCCATAAACGTTTACTGTACAAGATAAGGTCCGTTGGCATGGACCATAGGGTGAGTACATGGATCGAAAACTGGCTACAAGGGCGAGTTCAGAGGGTGGTGATAAATGGGGAGTACTCGGAATGGTCAGGGGTGGGTAGTGGGGTTCCCCAGGGTTCTGTGCCAATGGACCAATCCTATTTAATTTGTTTATAAACGATCTGGAGGATGGGATAAACAGTTCAATGTCTGTATTTGCAGACGATACTAAGCTAAGCAGGGCAATAACTTCTCCGCAGGATGTGGAAACCTTGCAAAAAGACCTGAACAAATGAATGGGGTGGGCGACTACATGGCAAATGAGGTTCAATGTAGAAAAATGTAAACGAATGCATTTGGGTGGCAAAAATCTGAATGCAATCTATAGACTGGGGGGAGAACCTCTGGGGGAATCTAGGATGGAAAAGGACCTGGGGGTCCTAGTAGATGATAGGCTCAGCAATGGCAGGCAATGCCAAGCTGCTGCTAACAAAGCAAACAGAATATTGGCATGCATTAAAAAGGGGATCAACTCCAGAGATAAAACGATAATTCTCCCGCTCTACAAGACTCTGGTCCGGCCGCACCTAGAGTATGCATTCCAGTTCTGGGCATCAGTCCTCAGGAAGGATGTACTGGAAATGGAGCGAGTACAAAGAAAGGCAACAAAGCTAATAAAGGGTCTGGAGGATCTTAGTTATGAGGAAAGGTTGCGAGCACTGAACTTATTCTCTCTGGAGAAGAGACGCTTGAGAGGGGATATGATTTTATTATTATTATTATTATTATACAGGATTTATATAGCGCCGACAGTTTACGCAGCGCTTTACAACAACATTAGGGCAGACAGTACAAGTACAATACAATTCAATACAGGAGGAATCAGAGGGCCCTGCTCGTTAGAGCTTACAATCTAGGAGGGAGGGTCAAGTTATACAAAAGGGTAATAGCAGTGGGGGATGAGCTAATGGAGAAAATAATGCAGTTGTTAGATGGAGGCAGGATAGGCTTCTCTGAAGAGGAAAGATTTCAATTTACAAATACCGGACTGGTGACCCCACAATAGGGATAAAACTTTTTCGCAGAAGAGAGTTTAACAAGACTCGTGGCCACTCATTAAAATTAGAAGAAAAGAGGTTTAACCTTAAACGGGTTACAATGCAATACTGACACATAATCACACACATAGGTTGGACTTGATGGACTTGTGTCTTTTTTCAACCTCACCTACTATGTAACTATGTAACTATGAGGTGCCATGTTGAACTTCCAGTGACCAGTATGAGAGAGTGAAAGCGATAACACCAAATTTAACACACCTGCTCCCCATTTACACCTGAGACCATGTAAACAAGGAGATAAATAGATATAGATATATAGATATATCTATCTATATATCTATATATATCTATAACCAGAAGTGATGTCATGGCGTTGCTACGATCCTCCTAGATCATAGAGGTGATCAGAGATGATCTGGCCTCTGTTCACCTCTATGGCCAGCTGCACGAACCGTTGGATGGTTTCCAGGGCTTGCCGGTAAGAGTGGTAAATCCGATAAACACCAGCTAGTAGTGGGAGGGGGGGGGTGTCCCTTCCCACTGCTTCTAAAAGCGATCCAGCAGCTAATCAGCTACTTGGATCACTTTTATGAGAAACAGAGTCGCTGGCTGAAAAAAAATACCTGGGTTATGGTTGATAGATTCAAACCACTTCAAAGCCTCAGCGTATGTTTAATTATTGCAGTCGGCAAGTAGTGACTTACCACGCCATGTAAGGTGGCCATCTTGGTAGAGGTAGAGCTTTGCTGCCTCATGCCAGATATTGATGACTTGTGGTGGAGTGGGAGGTTAGGGGGGTACAGATGTCTTCACAGACGCACATAGTAGTTGTAAAATTGTGTGACCTGCTGGCTCTCATAACCTTTGAGCAGCAGGGTCTGGAGAAACAACAAGATTAATAGCAATATCCAGCTCAGGTGAATCAACTGATTCATTCTCCGTTATTTGCTAATTAGGTCTATTGGCAGAAGTGTTTAGAGTATGTCAGCAGATCAGAGCTAAAAAGAAAAAAAAAAGTAGTTGTTAGAAGAAGTGACAAGAAAGATAGTTATATAAAGACAGAAGCATGGTAAAAACCAAAAAGGTTATGGAAGGAGAAGGAATAGAAATTAATGATGATTTTAATACAGAAAGACCAAGAGTCACTAGGAAGACGACACAAAGGTATAACGAAAGATATAAAGGAGGTAAAGGAAATGCCAAGAAATAATCATTGAAGATGGGATAGTAGACTTGCCAAGGAATTCCACAAAACATCAGAAACTACAAGTGTGGAACAGTTAATTGCAAGAGTTCTTTCAAGTAGATATTTTTATGTTAAGAAACCTGTCACAGACAAAATCGGTACATCGCTGACAGGCAATGAAAACTTGCTAGAAGTTGCCTGGAAGGACTTAAAATGCATAAGATTTCTGATAGGGAAAATATCAACTCAGAAAGATTTTGCGAAAATTGCTGAAACTCTCACCCCATGTGCCAGGCAAATACGGAATACAAAAAAGATGATACAACTGAGGTATCACTGTATTACTTGTTGTGAGTAAGGATTTCTCTAGGATATTTCTCAAAAGATTCTAAAGCCATGTAGATGAAAAACTGACAAGGGCTCAGACAGGTTTCACAGATAAGCCTCCTTGCACAGATCAGACATATACACTTTGCATTATTACTGAATTAACCAGGGAATATAGAGTGCTACTGTACCTGGCTCTTGTATATTTTCAGAGAGCACTTTCAATGACATATACACTCACCGGCTACTTTATTAGGTACACCTGTTTAATTGCTTGGTAACACATAGTTACATAGTTTCATAGTAGGTGAGGTTGAAAAAAGACACACGTCCATCAAGTCCAACCCATGTGTGTGATTATATGTCAGTATTACATTGTATATCCCTGTATGTTGCGGTTGTTCAGCTACTTAACTAATAGTTTGTCAGAGAGCTTACCTCGGCGGGCAGGGTGCTCGCGGCGGTGTGCAGCAGGGCGCGTCGGCGCGCATTGGCGCGCGCGTTCCTGTGGACCCCGCTGTGCGCGTTCCTCGCGGTGCTGGTGTGTGTGTCCGGGGTCGTCCTGTTGTGCACGCTGGCGTGCGGGGGCGCGCGCGCGGGCGTTGGCGGGTGCGCGCGCCTGTGTGTGCTGGTGCGCGCGCGTTTGGCGCCAAAAGGTGCATTTAAGCTGGCGTCCCTCTGTGTTCAGTGCTGCCTGATCAACAGCTTGCCGTCCTAGTGCCTGACCCTGTATCTGAACTGTTCCTGATTACCCGTCGACCCGGCCTTGTCTCCTGGACCTCCCCTTGAACTCTGCCTGTACCTGACTTCTGCTTGTTTGACCATCCGTTTGCCTGCTCCACTGTACCTTTGCTGCCTGTCTGTTACCGAACCCGGCCTGCCTTCTGACCACCCGTTTGCCTGTTCCATTGGACTTCAGTCTGTTGTCTACCCAGCCTGCTTCCTGACATACCTGCTCAGTCTTGTTGCCTGTGTTCCAGCCAGCTTCAGCCTTCTCACCAATTAACCCTGCAGTATCTGGACTGTGCATACAGACTCTCATACCACTCCGTACTCTCGTGCCTCCTGTTTGCTCTACCAGGGGCCGCGAGTCGGACGCGTAAGGGAGCCTACCTTCTGCCCGAGCGGACTCGCCGGTCTGGTAAGTAGTAGCCTGACAGTATCAGGCAGCCATGACCGAGTCCGGGCAGGGGGCTTCTCCCATGGATGAGCTCTGCAGACATCTGGCGGGACTAACCCAAGCGGTAAAAAGCCTACAAGAGGGATATTCAAGTCTGGAAGAGCGTGTACAGGCCTTATCTGCACCCCCAGGCTCCCAGGGGACCGCAGCCGCAACCTCAGCACCCTCCGTAGTCATGTTACCTCCAGAGCCTAAGGTACCAGTACCAGAAAGATTTTTTGGAGACCGAAGTAGGTATCGTGCTTTCCGGAATGCATGTAACCTCTACTTTGCCCTTCAGCCACGCACATTCTCCTTGGAAGCCACTAAGGTGGGCTTCGTTATCTCCTTGTTATCTGGCGAACCTCAAACATGGGCCCACCGACTTTTGGAGCACAAGTCTGTCGTCTTGGAAAGCCTGGATGCTTTCTTCGAGGCTATGTCTCAACTTTATGAAGACCCCCAGCTAACCGCCACCGCTGAAGCCACCTTACACTCCCTTCGTCAAGGCCGTTGAGCGGCGGAGGATTACGCCGTTGAGTTCAGACGCTGGAGCTCTAACACGGCGTGGAATGACGCTGCTCTGCGCCATCAGTTTAGGATGGGGTTGTCAGATCCTCTCAAGGATGAGTTGGCACGGGTAGGGGTACCTCAGACCCTGGAAGAACTAATCAACCTGTCCATTCAAATTGACCTTAGGTTGAGGGAACGACGCACCGAAAGATCCACCAGTACCTATCGTCCCACCTGGATGCTCCCACAAGTTCCCTGTCCTCCCAGCAGATCTTCCGCTCCACCACCAGTTCCGACCAGTGATGCACCAGAACCCATGCAGCTCGGTCTGCTTCGTCCCTCCTTGACCCCAGAAGAGAAATTACGCAGACGGGCACATAACCTGTGCCTCTACTGTGGAGAACCTGGGCACTACGCCAGCAGTTGCCCCAACAAGACGCGTAAGTGCCGCTCTGCTGTTCGTACCTGTGCCACTATTTTACCCACTGCTGGTGCACATCTAACTATCTCTGTCACTTTACAGCTTCCCGGAAAGGCTATCCAAGTCCCAGTAATTATTGATTCAGGAGCCTGCAGTTGTTTTATCGACCGGACCTTCGCTTCTCAACATGACATACCTCTCCAACCCAAAACTCAAAGCCTGGCTGTTCATCTTGCAGATGGCTCTGCCCTCCGTTCCGGTCTGGTCACTCAAGAAACCGTTCCCTTGGAAGCTATTATGGGCCCTCAGCACCGGGAATATCTCTGTTTGGATGCTATCTCCTCACCCCTTTTCCCAGTCATCCTCGGAATGCCATGGCTACAGGTTCACAACCCCCAAATCAACTGGGCTACTGGTAGTATTGAGTTTCTCTCAGGATACTGTCAACAACATTGTCTGCAAAGGGTCGACCGTGAGGTTACCCAACTTCTCTGTTTACATCCTGATGTTAACCTGCTTCAAGCCATTCCTGAGCCCTACCAAGATTTCGCGGATGTATTCAGCAAGAAAGGTGCAGAGATATTACCTCCACACAGGCCCTACGATTGTCCTATAGAATTGCTACCAGGAACCGAGGTACCCTTCGGCCGGATCTTTCCACTGACTGAGCAGGAGCTGGGCACCCTGAAGCAGTACCTAGATGAAAATTTGAAGAAGAAGTTTATCCGCCCGTCCACTTCCCCGGCCGGTGCTGGTTTATTCTTTGTAGAGAAGAAAGACCATTCTCTTCGGCCATGCATCGATTACCGTGAACTAAACAAGATAACGATTAAGAATCGCTACCCGCTTCCCCTGGTACCTGAGTTATTCCAAAGGCTGGGCACCGCCAGAATTTTCACAAAGTTGGATCTTCGCGGTGCATATAATCTAATTCGCATCCGAGAGGGAGATGAGTGGAAGACCGCTTTTCGCACTCGTTTCGGGCATTTCGAGTACCTTGTTAATGCCCTTCGGTCTTAGTAATTCCCCAGCCACTTTCCAACACTTTGTGAACGACATCTTTAGAGAATTCTTGGACCTCTACGTCATTGTTTACCTGGATGACATTCTCATCTTTTCCTCTTCCTTGGCTGATCATCGCAGGCACGTCCGGAATGTTCTTGCTCGGCTCAGGCAACACGGCCTATACGCTAAACTTGATAAATGTGAATTCGAACTTCAAAGTATCCAATTTTTGGGACTCATTATTTCTGTAGAAGGTATTAAGATGGACCCACAGAAGGTGTCCGCCATCCTGGACTGGCCTGCACCTACAGACAAGAAAGGGGTCCAACGCTTCGTAGGATTTTCTAATTTTTATAAGAAATTCATTAAAGACTTTTCTAAAATCATTGCTCCCATCACGGAACTTACAAAACAGGGATCCCGATTCTGTTGGATGTCCAGGGCACAATCGGCTTTCGAGAAATTAAAGGGACTGTTCACATCTGCCTCTATACTTAAACACCCTGACCCTGCTCTACAGTTTGTGCTGGAAGTTGATGCTTCGGAGATCGCAGTGGGGGCAGTACTCTCTCAGCGCCAGGGCCCCAAGGCCCTTTTGTTCCCAGTAGCATTCTTTTCCCGCAAACTCTCGTTGTCAGAAAGGAATTATGATGTGGGAGATCGGGAACTCTTGGCCATCAAGGCGGCTCTGGAGGAGTGGCGCTATCTTCTGGAGGGTGCTGTACATCCTGTTCTCATCTATACTGATCACAAGAACTTGGAATACCTAAGGTCGGCCAAGAGACTTAAACCACGACAGGCTAGATGGGCACTCTTCTTCTCCCGCTTCTCCTTTCACATCACGTACAGACCTGGCTCCAAAAATGTGAAACCAGATGCATTGTCACGAATGTTTCATGATTCCAAGGAAATTGCTCCTCCAGACACTATCTTGCCGGTGGGAAATTTCTTACTTCTCCAGGGAGATTTAATTTCCAGAATAAGGCAAGCCTCCTCAGAAATTCCCTGACCTACTGGGACCAGCTTAAGCGATGGGTTGCTCTGGCACGAAGGCAAGATCTTGGTTCCTGAGAAACTTAGAGTGCCGGTATTGGAATTGTGCCACGACCACAAGCTGGCAGGTCATTTCGGGGTCCGGAAGACGACTGAACTGGTGCAACGCACCTTTTGGTGGCCACAATTATTGGAGGATTGTAAGAATTATGTAGGCTCTTGCCACACTTGTGCTCAGAATAAGAGTAATCGCACAAGGGCCTGGGGTTTGTTGAAACCCTTACCGATTCCCGACAGGCCTTGGAGAATGATTTTGATGGACTTCATCGTGGAGCTACCCCCATCTGAAGGTTTCTCGACCATCTTTGTGGTGATTGATAGACTGTCCAAGATGGCACACTTTCTCCCCATGAAGGGTACACCCACAGCCGTAGAAACGGCGAAGATCTTTGTCAAAGAAATAGTGAGACTACATGGGGTACCCGCTAATATTGTGTCAGATCGTGGTGTCCAGTTCACCTCCCGGTTCTGGAAGGCACTATGTGGTGCTCTTGAAATTGAATTGGCATTTTCTTTGGCCTATCACCCTCAGACAAACGGCCAGACAGAAAGAACTAACCAGACGCTGGAGCAATACCTCCGTTGCTTTTCTGTGTTTTCGCAAGATGACTGGGTGTCCCTGTTACCAGTCGCTGAATTTTCATACAACAACTCCCTACATTCAGCTATCAACCAGACTCCATTCTTTGCCAATTATGGATTCAACCCCTCCTTTCTTCCCAGCTCTTTTCCGGAATGTACCCTGCCAGCAGTGACTAAAACAATGGAGTTCTTCTCTAATAACTGTAAGATCTTGCAGGAGACCATGGCCCAGTCCCAGGCATCTTTTAAGAGGATGTTTGATAAGAAAAGACGTGGAGAACTTATCCTTGAGCCTGGTTACCAAGTGTGGCTATCCACAAGTAACCTAAAGATGGCTTGTCCTTCCAAGAAATTGGGACCTAAGTTTATGGGTCCTTTTCAGGTGAAAAGAAGAGTAAATGATGTCGCATATGAACTTAATCTGCCGGAGTCCCTTAGGATACACCCGGTCTTTCATGTATCTTTGCTGAAACCAGTTGTTCCTGACCGTAAGGCCAAGCCACCTGAGCCTATTATGATCAACAATGAAGAGGAATTCGAAGTCGAGGCAATCTTGGATTGTAGAAAGAGGCAGAATCAGATCCAGTACCTCATTAAATGGAAAGGGTATGGACCCGAGGATAACTCTTGGGAGCCTGAAAGTAATCTCCATGCTGATGAATTGTTACAAGCCTTCAAGGACTCCCACGCAACCAGGTTGGCCCAGCTGGGCATCCGGAGGCTGCCCTTGAGGAGGGGGCACTGTCAGAGAGCGTACCTCGGCGGGCAGGGTGCTCGCGGCGGTGTGCGGCAGGGCGCGTCGGCGCGCGTTGGCGCGTGCGTTCCTGTGGACCCCACTGTGCGCGTTCCTCGCGGTGCTGGTGTGTGTGTTCGGGGTCGTCCTGTTGTGCACGCTGGCGTGCGGGGGCGCGCGCGCGGGCGTTGGCGGGTGCGCACGCCTGTGTGTGCTGGTGCGCGCGCGTGCACGTCGTTTGGCGCCAAAAGGTGCATTTAAGCTGGCGTCCCTCTGTGTTCAGTGCTGCCTGATCAACAGCTTGCCGTCCTAGTGCCTGACCCTGTATCTGAACTGTTCCTGATTACCCGTCGACCTGGCCTTGTCTCCTGGACCTCCCCTTGAACTCTGCCTGTACCTGACTTCTGCTTGTTTGACCATCCGTTTGCCTGCTCCACTGTACCTTTGCTGCCTGTCTGTTACCGAACCCGGCCTGCCTCCTGACCACCCGTTTGCCTGTTCCATTGGACTTCAGCTTCCTGTCTGTTGTCTACCCAGCCTGCTTCCTGACATACCTGCTCAGTCTTGTTGCCTGTGTTCCAGCCAGCTTCAGCCTTCTCACCAATTAACCCTGCAGTATCTGGACTGTGCATACAGACTCTCATACCACTCCGTACTCTCGTGCCTCCTGTTTGCTCTACTAGGGGCCGCGAGTCGGACGCGTAAGGGAGCCTACCTTCTGCCCGAGCGGACTCGCCGGTCTGGTAAGTAGTAGCCTGACATAGTTTCTTGAAACTATCGATGCTTCCAGCTGAGACCACCGCCTGTGGAAGGGAATTCCACATCCTGGCCGCTCTTACAGTAAAGAACCCCCTTCGTAGTTTAGACCCCTTTCACACTGGGGCGGTTTGCAGGCGTTATTGCGCTAAAAATACAGCCTGCAAACCGACCCAAAACAGCCGCTGCTGTTTGTTCAGTGTGAAAGCCCGAGGGCTTTCACACTGAAGCGGTGCGCTGGCAGGAGAAGAAAAAATCTCCTGCAAGCCGCATCTTTGGAGCGGTGAAGGAGCGGTGTATTCACTGCTCCTAAACCGCTCCTGCCCATTGAAATCAATGGGACAGCGCGGCTATACTGCGGCATGAGGATAAACACTGCCATTTTGATTACTAAAGCCCCCCAATTCTCTTGTGAAGACTAAGGAGAAGAAGAAATTCAATACCTTCGCCATCTCTCCATCCTTTGTAACCAGATGTCCTTCCTCATTCTTTATGGGGACATTATGGTCTGTCCTCCCTTTTTTACTGTTTACATACTTAAAGAATTTCTTGGGGTTTTTTTTGCTCTCCTCCGCTATGTGTCTTTCATGTTCTATCTTAGCCGTCCTTATTGCACCCTTACATTTCTTGTTGCATTCTTTATAAAGTCTGAATGCTGATGATGATCCCTCAACCTTGTATTTTTTGAAGGCCTTCTCCTTTGCTTTTATATGCATTTTTACATTGGAGTTAAGCCATCCAGGACTTTTGTTCGTTCTTTTAAATTCATTACCCAATGGGATGCATTGGCTAATGCCCTTATTTAATATGCTCTTAAAGCAAACCCATCTCTCCTCCGTGTTCTTTGTTCCTAAGATTTTATCCCAATTCATGCCTTCTAGCAAGGCTCGTAGTTTAGGGAAGTTGGCTCTTTTGAAATTCAGTGTCTTTGTATTCCCCTTATGTTTCCTATTTGTGTGATTTACACTGAAGCCAATTGACCTGTGATCGTTGTTACCTAAATTGCCCCGTATTTCCACATCTGTGATCAGGTCTATATTGTTGGTAATCAGTAGATCCAGTAACGCTTTATTTCTAGTTGGTGCTTATTTATTTCTAAAATTGTCCTGCAAGACATTTAGGAACTGGCGAGTCTATGTCTGGATAGTTAAAATTCCCCATTATGATAACACTTCCCATCCTTGCTGTTAATCCAAATTGTGATAGGAGATCTGTCTCCCCTTTCTCCCTCAGGTTAGGGGGCCTATATCATACTCCCAGTTTTATTTTCCCCTTAGCTTCATCCTTTTGGAGCTCCATCCATAAGGATTCCACCTCCTCCCTAGCTCCCTTAGTGATGTCATCTCTCACATTCACTTGTACATTATTCTTAATATATAGGCATACCACTCCCCCTTTTTTACCCTCTCTATCCTTGAGATAAAGGGTATACCCTTGAATGTTTGCCAGCCAATCATGAGAGCTGTTGAACCAGGTCTCTGAAATTCCCACAAAATCCAAATCCTACTCGTACAACAGTACAGTGGGGACAGAAAGTATTCAGACCCCCTTACATTTTTCACTCTTTGTTATATTGCAGCCATTTGCTAAAATCATTTAAGTTCATTTTTTTCCTCATTAATGTACACACAGCACCCCATATTGACAGAAAAACACAGAATTGTTGACGTTTTTGCAGATTTATTAAAAAAGAAAAACTGAAATATCACATGGTCCTAAATATTCAGACCCTTTGCTGTGACACTCATACATTTAACTCAGGTGTTGTTCATTTCTTCTGATCATCCTTGAGATGGTTCTACACCTTCATTTGAGTCCAGCTCTGTTTGATTATACTGATTGGACTTGATTAGGAAAGCCACACACCTGTCTATATAAGACCTTACAGCTCACAGTGCATGTCAGAGCAAATGAGAATCATGAGGT
Organism: Lithobates clamitans; assembly: GCA_037952925.1. Taxonomy (NCBI): domain Eukaryota; kingdom Metazoa; phylum Chordata; class Amphibia; order Anura; family Ranidae; genus Lithobates; species Lithobates clamitans. The sequence goes on along the minus strand of JBBGZY010000125.1, from coordinate 4,520,721 downwards.
CAAAGGAACTGCCCGAAGAGCTCAGAGACAGAATTGCGGCAAGGCACAGATCTGGCCAAGGTTACAAAAAATTTCTGCTGCACTTAAGGTTCCTAAGAGCACAGTGACCTCCATAATCCTTAAATGGAAAATGTTTGGGACGACCAGAACCCTTTCTAGAGCTGGCCGTCTTGCCAAACTGAGCTATCGGGGGAGAAGAGCTTTGGTGAGAGAGGTAAAGAAGAACCCAAAGATCACTGTGGCTGAGCTCCAGAGATGCAGTCGGGAGATGGGAGAAAGTTGTAGAAAGTCAACCATCACTGCAGCCCTCCACCAGTCAGGGCTTTATGGCAGAGTGGCCTGATGGAAGCCTCTCCTCAGTACAAGACACATGAAAGCCCGCATGGAGTTTGCTAAAAAAACACCCGAAGGACTCCAAGATGGTGTGAAATAAGATTCTCTGGTCTGATGAGACCAAGATATAACTTTTTAGCCTTAATTCCAAGGGGTATGTGTGGAGAAAACAAGGAACTGCTCATCACTTGTCCAATACAGTCCCAACAGTGAAGCATGGTGGTGGCAGCATCATGCTGTGGGGGTGTTTTTCAGCTGCAGGGACAGAACGACTAGTTGCAATAGAGGGAAAGATGAATGCGGCCAAGTACAGGGATATCCTGGACGAAAACCTTTCTAGAGTGCTCAGAACCTCAGACTGGGCCGAAGGTTTACCTTCCAACAGGACAATAACCCTAAGCACACAGCTAAAATAACGAAGGAGTGGCTTCACAACAATTCTGTGACTGTTCTTGAAGGACCAGCCAGAGCCCTGACTTAAACCCAATTGAGCATCTCTGGAGAGACTTAAAAATGGCTGTCCACCAATGTTTACCATCCAACCTGACAGAACTGGAGAGGATCTGCAAGGAGGAATGACAGAGGATCCCCAAATCCAGGTGTGAAAAACTTGTTGCATCTTTCTCAAAAAGACTCATTGCTGTATTAGATCAAAAGGGTGCTTCTGCTAAATACTGAACAAAGGGTCTGAATACTTATGCCGCGTACACACGACCGGACTTTACGGTAGACTTTGTCCGGAGGACTTTTCGATGGACTTTGCGACGGACTTTCCGAATGAACAGACTTGCCTACACACGTTCAACCAAAGTCCGATGGATTCGTACGTGATGACGTACGACTGGACTAAAACAAGGAAGTTCATAGCTAGTAGCCAATTGTTGCCCTAGCGTCCGTTTTTGTCTGTCGGACTAGCATACAGACGAGCACACTTTTCGACCGGACTCGAGTTCGTCGAAAAGATTTAAAACATGTTTAATTTCTAGGTTCGTCGAACTTTTGGGGAAAAAAAGTCCGCTGGAGCCCACACATGATCGAATTGTCCGACGGACTCTGGTCCGCAGGACCAAGTATGCCGTAAAGTCCGGTCGTGTGTACGCAAGATTAGGACCATGTGATATTTCAGTTTTTCTTTTTTAATAAATCTGCAAAAATGTCAACAATTCTGTGTTTTTCTGTCAATATGGGGTGCTGTGTGTACATTAATGAGAAAAAAATGAACTTAAATGATTTTAGCAAACGGCTGCAATATAACAAAGGATGGAAAGTTTTAAGGGGGTCTGAATACTAATAATGCCCCCAATACTACCCTCTGAAATATGTTCCGTGCTGACTATCACTACCTCTGGACCCTCCCTCCCATTGCCTCGTTTAAAAACCTCTCTAACTTTTTGCCCATCTTTATTCCCAGGTGATCTGCACCCTCCTTATTTAGGTGCAGTCCGTCCCTTCTATAGTACCGGTTATCGACTGAGAAGTCGGACCAGTCCTCCAGGAACCCAAACCCCTCCTTACTACACCAGCTCTTCAGCCACTTGTTTACTTCCCTAATCTCCCTCTTTCTGGTGTGGCTTGATGTACCGGTAGTATTCCTGAGAATACTACCTTGGAGGTCCTTTTAATCAATTTAGCTCCTAAGTCCCTAAAATTGTTCTTTAGGACACTCCATCTGCCTTTGACTTTGTCATTGGTGCCAACGTGCACCATGACAGCTGGGTCTTCCCCAGCCCCTCCCAGTAATCTGTCCACCAGATCCGTGATGTGCCAAACCTGAGTGCCCAGTATACAACATACTGTTCGGTGCTTCAAATCTTTGTTACAGATTGGCCTCTCTGGCCTTCTAAGAATTGAGTCCCCTACCACCAGAATCTGTCTTTCCTTTCCCTTCGCTTCCCCCCCACTCTCACTGGAGGAGTTCTTCCCCCGGCAGCTAGGAGAGTCCCTCATCTCCAGCAGTGCTGGTCCCTGACCGGTTTCACCAATGTCACTCAATGGAGCGTACTTATTGGGATGCTTCAGCCCTGAATCGGCCTTCCTGGCACTTTCCCCTCTACCCTTCCTGACTGTCACCCATCTACTCTCTGAGTAGATCTCTACACTTTGGCACCCAATGGGTTGAATAAGGAATTAGAAATCAATACCATTATATAATATAATTTCATATATTTTTTATATTTTTATATACATTTCTTTTTTATTAGTGCTCCATTTCGTTACTGCCTCCTGTCCACATCCCTCCCCCATACTGATTAAGTTTATATATAAAACAACACATGTGGTACAGATGTGTTGTGCGTCCATAAACTCCTTCCCTCACAGTTTTAATTGTTTTTATCTATCCTATTATCACTGTAAACATGATTTTACAAAAATAATATGATACCAAATAAGATCATCTTACTAATGTATTTGGTTTTATTTTACCCGATTGATATATAATTAATTTTATACATGGCAAATTATTTTATATACACGTGTGATAATAAGATGTTGTAACAGATATAATAATTTTTTAATGTTTTAATCATCACCATTGTTCATATTATTACCCTTTTCATTTTAATTTAATATTTTCAACTTGATATGGAATATCTTCTGATAAGTTTCATTACCAATAACGCATATTGTCTTGTAATTTATAGAGAACTATCCCCCGTTGTTTATTTTTATTGCATACACGCCCCTCTTTTTAATTGGCTTGAGCAATTGCTTGTTCCCAATGCCGAGCTATTTAAGCTTCCCTATCCCCGTTCTATTTACACTTGACAAAGGAGCGCGCATGCCCGTTGAGAGCTTTGCGCATGCTCAGAAACGCGTAGTGGATCCCCGTCTATGTGAACCATCCGGGTGACGTCAATACTCACGTGTGCCTTGCTGGAACGCGGAAGTGTCCATCCAGCCTTACCGCACTGCGGCCGGCTTCTCCGTACGGAGGTCCGCGGCCATCCCCTCGGATTACATCGAAGCCCCACACACACAGACTTTTGACCAACCCTGGATATAGTTCCCATGGAAGCTGATACCCACAAATCTTGATGTAAGTGCGAATATGTGCTTTTGATACTGTATTAAACACTTGTACTTAGAGGCGCTTTCTCTTTATTTTTTCATGATTGCTATGGAGAGTTGACTTCACTCAACAGGAAGCTGCCCTCAGTACTGTGTCTATCGAGACCCCCCTGGCTTTTATATCCATCTCCTATCATCGATTATTCATAGACTCTACAATAGACTTATATTTTACACGTCTCCATCATATAGGATTGGACTATCTTTTACACTATTGGACTTGAGCGCTGTGACATAATACACTTGGTTGGTGCAAGATGGGCTGGTCTGAGTATTACAACAACTGCTGATCCATTGGAATTTTTAAGCACAACCATCTCTAGGGTGAACAGACAATGGTCCTAAAAAGAGAAAATATCTAGTGAGCAGCAGTTGTGTGGACAAAAAAGGCCTTGTTGATGTCAGAAGTCAAAGGAGAATGGGCAGACTGGTTCGAGATGATAGAAAGGCAACTCAAATAACTACTTGTTACAACTAAGGTATTCTGAATACCATCTCTGAATGCACAACACATCAAACCCTGAAGCAGATGGGCTACAGCAGCAGAAGACAACATCAAGTGCCACTCCTGTCAGCTAAGAAGGAGGAAACTGAGGCTACAATGCACACTGGCTCACCAAAATTGGACAATAGAAGATCGGAAAAACATTGTCTGGTCTGATGAGTCTCGATTTCAGCTGCAACATAAAAACATAGATCCATCCTGCCTTTTAATAACAGTTCAGGCTGGTGAAGGTAGTGTACCGGCGTGAGGAAAATTTACTTGCCACATTTTGGCCCCTAAGTACCAATTGAGCATTGTTTAAACATTATGGCTTACCTGAATATTGTTGCTGACCATGTCTATCCCTTTACGATTACAGTGTGCCCATCTTCTGATGGCTACTTCCAGCAGGATAATGCACCATGTCACAAAGCTCAAATCATCTCACCACTGGTTTCTTGAACATGACAATGAGGTCACTGTACTCCAATGGCCTCCACAGTCACCAGATCTCAATCCAATAGTGCACCTTTGGAATGTGGTGGAACGGGAGATTGGCATGATGGATGTGCAGCCAACAAATCTGCAGCAACTGTGTGATGCTATCATGTCAATATAGATCAAAATCTCTGAGGAACGTTTCCAACACCTTGTTGAATCTATGCCACAAAGAATTAAAGTGGTGTTCCGGCCGAAATTATACTTTTTAAATAAAAATACCCCTATAATACACAAGCTTAATGTATTCTAGTAAAGTTAGTCTGTAAACTAAGGTCTGTTTTGTTAGTTTATAGCAGTAGTTTGTTATTTTATAAACTTACAGCAGGCCGTGGCCATCTTAAGTGTGGGCATCTGAAGCCGGACTGTATTTCTTCCTGGATCTCATCTTTGCAGATCTTGCACATGCTCAGTGCAGCACAAGCAGTGTAATAGGTTTCAGGTCAGGTTTCCATAGCAACGGCAGTGTCAGAGGAAGTTGCCGCCCCTTCCCAGAAGGCATTGCAAACAGGAAATGATGCGATGGGCCGCGGCCAGGGAGGAGGAAGTGAAAAATTAATACAGCAGATATACAGTAGGCGCTGAGAAAATAAATAAAAAAATATCCAATTCGTTTACAGGGCACAGTTTAATGAGGGATGCTGAAGAGTTGTAAAAGTGGGTGGAACTCCACTTTAAGGCGATTCTGAAAACAAAAGGGGGTCCAGCCCGGTTCTAGCAAGGTGTACCTAATAAAGTGGCTGTTGAGTGTATAATCAGTGTAACTGGATGGCCATGGGAAAATTTAGAATACTCAGGAAAATAATATTTGGTCAAAGAAATGTATAATAGGTATATATATCCTGGGCTTGAATTGGGCTAAAAATGATCAGAACCAATTATAACAATAACAGGAGTCAGAAAGGTAAATAGTAATGGATATCTCTCTATTTATTTTTTTATTACCAAAGGAAAACTATCCCAAAATAGTAAAAACACCTCACTTTTTTAAATGTAGCTGTATATTTCTTGCTACTATCATAACCTACCACCAAAGAACCACCCAATTTACATTCTCCTGCTCCTGACGATCACAGCAATGCCTCATATGTGTATGTTAGTTGTTGTTTGTACCTGTATTACAGCCAAAAAACAACAGTACACACAGGGCCGGATTTCCCACAAGGCCACCGAGGCCAGGCCTCGGGGCGGCAGTGGTACAGGGGCGGCGCCGCCGCCCCCCCACACTAACATCAGCATGCAGTGTACCCGGGCGCCAGAGAGGTGGGGGCGCTGAAGCGCTAGAGTGCTCCTCTCCCTCCTCCTCCTCTCTGTGCCCAGACTGAGGCGGCTCCCTCCGCAGGTCACCGCCGCCACCGCTGTGTTTTCGCTGCTCAAGCCCGTCCCCCCTCCCTCCTCCTGTCAGAGAAGGAGAGCAGCCGCCGAAGATCGGAGCGGCTGGTCTCTGTGCGCCGGCGGCGGCGGCGGGGGGGGCATGTTCTCCTCTGTCTCTCACTCCCGCCCAAGCCTGTGCCTGTCTCCATCTGTTCTGTTGGACAAACTTGGAGGGGGGGTTGTCCAAGGGGGTCTGTACTAGTGAAGGGGGGGTTGTCCTGGGGGTTTGTACTAATGGAGGGGGGGTTGTCCTGGGATGTCTGTACTAGTGCAGGGGGGGTTGTCCTGGGGGGTCTGTACTAGTGAAGGGGGGTTGTCCTGGGGGGTTTGTACTAATGGAGGGGGGGTTGTCCTGGGGGGGTCTGTACTAGTGAAGGGGGGGTTGTCCTGGGGGGTCTGTACTAGTGAAGGGGGGGTTGTCCTGGGGGGTCTGTACTAGTGAAGGGGGGGTTGTCCTGGGGGGTCTGTACTAGTGAAGGGGGGATTGTCCTGGGGGGTCTGTACTAGTGAAGGGGGGGTTGTCCTGGGGGTTTGTACTAATGGAGGGGGGGTTGTCCTGGGGGGTCTGTACTAGTGAAGGGGGGGTTGTCCTGGAGGGTCTGTACTAGTGAAGGGGGGGTTGTCCTGGGGGGTTTGTACTAATGGAGGGGGGGTTGTCCTTGGATGTCTGTACTAGTGAAGGGGGGGTTTGTCCTGGTGGGGGTCTGTACTAATGGAGGGGGGGTTGTCCTGGGATGTCTGTACTAGTGAAGGGGGGGGTTGTCCGGGGGGGTTTGTACTAATGGAGGGGGTTTGTCCTGGGGGGTTTGTGCTAATGGAGGGGGGTTGTCCTGGGGGGTTTGTACTAATGAAGGGAGGGGCGGTTTGTCCTTGGGGGGTCTGTGCTAATGGAGGGGGTGGGGGTTGACCTGGGGGGGGTTTGTACTAATGGAGAGGGGGTTTTCCTGGGGGGGGTTTGTACTAATGGAGGGGGGTTTTCCTGGGGGGGTTTGTACTAATGGAGGGGGGTTTGTCCTGGGGGGTCTGTACTAATGAAGGGAGGGGTGGTTTGTCCTGGGGGGGGGTCTGTACTAATGAAGGGAGGGGTGGTTTGTCCTGGGGGGGTTTGTACTAATGGAGGGGGGTTGTCCTGGGGGGGTTTGTACTAATGGAGGGGGGTAGACCTGGGGGGTTTGTACTAATGGAGGGGGGTTGTCCTGGGGGGGTTGTACTAATAGAGGGGCGTTTGTCCTGGGGGGGTCTGTACTAATGAAGGGAGGTGGGTTTGTCCTGGGGGGGTCTGTACTAAGGGAGGGGGGTGGGTTTGTCCTGGGGGTCTGTACTAAGGAAGGGGGGTGGGTTTGTCCTGGGGGGGTCTGTACTAAGGAAGGGGGGTGGGTTTGTCTTGGGGGGGTCTGTACTAAGGGAGGGGGGTTTGTCCTGGGGGAGTCTGTACTAATGAAGGGAGGGGGGTTTGTCCTGGGGGGTCTGTACTAATGGTCGGGGGTTTGTCCTGGGGGGGAGGGTCTGTACTAATGGAAGGGGGTGGTTTGTCCTGGGGGGGTCTACACCCAGGAAAGTACATCCAGGGCTCCAGAGGGAGAGGACAGTGCTGAGGGAACACCATCAGAGAGAGAACCTTGCTGCCCTGCGCCACCAGAGGGAAAGCCACACAGCCTGGCGCCATCCCTGGCGGAGAAAGGAATGGAGTCATTGCAGGAATACAGATCTGGGTGCTACCCAGCGGAGTCGCCACAGGCAATTCAGAGTGAGCTGACTCCTGATCAGGGGAACCATTGCTGTATCGCTGGGTCAGGTGAGAGGGCTGATCGGCCATTATTTACTAATGCCCATAAGAACTGCAGTCTCTGACCATCTCTTGTATCATGTCTGCAGTCTCTGACCATCTCCTGTACTATGATTGCAGTCTCTGACCATCTCTTGTATCATGTCTGCAGTCTTTGACCGTATTATGTCTGGGGGCTCTTTCTGGTGGTGTGGTGTAGGGGGGGGCGGCATTGAAGGGCCCGGCCTTGGGGCGGCAAAGGGAGTAAATCCGGGCCTGAGTACACAGTTTTTTTATCCTACCTAAAACACACTGACACTGACACTAACTGACACTGACACTAATTTTTTAAAAAATTACACTGACCTTTGACCCTGACCTGGACCCAAACAGTAACCCTGCCACTGACCTAGATCAACCCTTGATCTAGGTTTTTTTATTATTATTATAAAAAAAAAAATGTATTATGTTTTTTAGTTTTCACACTTTTTTACCTCTAAGTATCTCCCTCCTCCATTCACAGAGATGGCAAATACGGGGCGGGCTTCACAGTGACTGATCCCTGTGATAGCCAATCAGAGGCTATCACATTGATTAGGTGACCTGGAATTGGGAGATCCCAGTCCCGATTGTTAGTACGGGGCACGGGGCTCTCGCTGAGACCCTGGTCTCCTGTGTATGTATGCTCCCAGCACAAAGGGAGATATGCAAATATGTGGCCCTGTGGAAAAAAAGCCCAGTCCAGTGGGGCCACATATTTGCGTATGGTCGGCGCCAAGGGGTTTAAGACTTACTGCTAGGTTAATTGTCTCCTGTCCAAATTGGCCCTCATATGTATAAATATAACTACCTTTAATAAAAATTGAAAAAAATATATTATCTATCTCTGGTCATCAAATTTCAAAGAAATTGTGGTTTATTTACTAAAGGCAAATAGACTGGCAAAAAGCTAAAACATTCTAATACATATGCCATAGTTTGTAGACGTTATAACAAAATAAAATAACAAAATACATTTTGGACAAAATTTAGGAAGAAATTTTATTTTTTATTATTTTTTATTATGATGTGTTTTTTTTTTAGCAGAAAGTAAAGAATATAGTTTTTTTCAGGTTTTTTTTTTCATTTTTATGTGTGCAATAACCAGGTAAAGTAGCACAGTACTTAATAGCAAAACATGGCCTGGTCATGAAGGGGGTAAAACCTTAAGTGGTTAAAATGTAACAAAAAATTCTGTTCTGGGAGAACCGCATCCAATTCACACATATTTGAACCTGGCCGTAATCATGTCAGAAATTCAGAGCAGGCCTTTGTCCTGTGCTGTCTCAAGAAGTCTAATTTGCCCTCCTACTTGTTATCTTGGCATTACAGGACACAAAAATGCTGTGTATTGTCAGCCCACAACAGGACTTAGGAGCTGAGAACATTTCTGGCAGATCAGCAGGTGTTTTACTACACTTCCAGAACCTTTAAAGGAATAAAACATGGGAAATGTGCATGTATTGTAGAGATATACCAAATATGTTATTTTTTATTATGCCTTGACACGCACTTTAAAGTAAACTTTGGAAAGACTCACTGAATGAAATGCAATAGAAGAAATGTGAGGAAACTGCAACTGAAAAGAGGAGAAAATGTTTCTTTGTTTACCATCTAGACTGTATAGTTAGTTAGAATAGAGAGATTTGCCCTCACTTCCTGTCTTTTTGAGAATGATCTCACCAGGCAGGATGTAATGAAAAAGCTTCAATGGACAGAAATAAAAATCTCATGGGTTTTAACCTTCCCCTCCTCTACTAAAGGAAAGCATGCTGATCTTTGCTTGCTTTGCTTTTGAAGAGTTCCTCTTGTTTCCTTTCTGGTAAAAAGTTGTTAGTAGGTTAGAAAATGAGGGTAGGTCTTTCTAACGAAGACCTCAAAAGTAGTAAAAACCAGACAGGGGTTCTAATTCTTCCACTCTCTGTCCAAAATTAAGGAAAACTGGATGCACACTTTAACTTGTTCACCTAAAACTGAAATCTAAAACACAAGTGTGGATCCATTACTATTTCAGCCATATTTGAAACAATAGATTACCAACAAAGATATTAGATATCAAACTTCAGAAAATGAGTCAACGAGAAAATGGAGAGAAAGTAAGGCTGGACAGGTAATACTTATTGAAACTGACAGGGGCAGGAAAAAAGAGGGGGCCTGGGATACTTGGAAGAATTACATGCTATAAGAGTGTGATGAAAAGAGATAAGGGTGAAAGTTTCAAATAGGTGCAAATGGCAGGCATTCACCGAGGCTCCACAAGCAGGAAACTTTTTCCTGCAATTTTCAACATTTATACCCCTTATGGACCAGTTACATTTTTACATTTCCGTACGGGCCTGTTTACTCGGCGGTAACTCGGCGAGCTGCTGAGAGCCAGAGACGGCCGTTCCCTGCCCCTCCACAGCTCAGCGATCCAGTGAGCGTGGAGGAGCAGAGTGGAGAGCTGCTGACTGACAGTCTGCAGCTCTCTGCTCAGGGAGCTGAGAGAACCGAGCCATCTGCAATGTTCATTGGCTCAGTTCTCAGTGCAGAGGCGCCAGGGGACAGATGTAGCATCAGACCGATGCTGCATCCACCTAGGTCAGTGATGGCGAACCTTGGCACCCCAGATGTTTTGGAACTACATTTCCCATGATGCTCCACTGCATTGCAAAATGCAGGAGCATCATGGGAAATGCAGTTCCAAAACATCTGGGGTGCCAAGGTTCGCCATCACTGACCTAGGTAATTATAAAACTGGAAAAAAAAAGACATACTTCTCTTTTAGGACCTCTAATAATTCTGTCTGGACTTGGTGTCTTATAGTTAGGTGCTTCTAATATCACTTTTTGTAGTTCATCAATGGTAATCGTGGTTTTCAACATTGCCCTATCGTTTTCTGACAGATGTCAGAATAAGTAAACCTTATAAAAAATCCTTCATTTCTCCATCTACTTCCCCCACCTTGGATCTGTTATGAAATTATTTCTGATTGGGACTCTAAAACAAAGTTAATACTGCAGCTGCAGGAACAGATTCACAGGACTCAATCACTGTGTTTAAAATGTCCGTTCTGTCAAAATTTATTATTACATGTTATTTTATACATAGAAAAGAAAGGAGTGGTGTGAGATGTTATTAAATACTAACAAATAGAAATATGTTAAAAAGCTAACAAATAGAACAATTGCAAAAGTAAAACATTGAGAAGGGAGGGGGGAGTAGAGAGCGTTTAGTAGGAGAAGTGTCTGTGTGTTAGGTGAAGGTTACAGAACACATTTCAACAGTGAGAACAAAATGGAGTCTCTTGTGCTTAAATGAACAGTACAGTGAATGTCCATGTCAGATCTATATAAATCAAAGTAATAATTTTTGAAAGCATTTGTTATTACTACTGGGGACATGGTCACCCCTCCGAAAAGGAGTCTCAATAGACGTTATGGTGGAGGTAAAGGAGCCCTGGGAACTTGCCAGAAGGGCCAGCATGTGCCCAGTACTTTCTCCCTCCTCATACTGTGCTTGCTTTAAGAAAAACCTTCTATTCTCAGCCTTCTTCAAAGACAGTATTCGATATAGCTGCTGTGCATCAGTCCGATTAGCCAAATTGTCTGGCGATGGATCCTCTACATATGCCTTTTCCATATCAGTCACTCACCATTATTTCTACCTCCCAAACCTTGGTAGACTTCTTCCTCCTAGAAATCTGTTGGATTATGATTCCTCTCAGATAGGCTTTAAGAGTGTCCCATATCACACCCTGTGATGCTGAGGTTCTATTATGGTCTAAACATTCCCGGAGCTTGTCTAGCATATGTTCTTTAGGGGTAATTAACTGCAGCCAGAAACTCTCCATTCTCTCCGTGCCCACCATTTTCCTAAACCTAGTGTCAGAACTAAGGGAGAGTGGTCAGACAAGCCTCTAGCCTTGTATCTAATGTCAATAACCAATGGAATAAGAGCGTCATTCCCTACTGCCATATCGATTCTAGAGAGCAAGGAGTGTGTACCTGAGTAGCATGAAAAAATTTGTATCGCTGGATGGCATTCCCGCCAAATATCTCTCAAATCTGTTTCTTTAAATAGCCTATATAGTGGTGTATATGGGGTCCAATCCAATTTTTTTCCCGGGAGGGAACCTATTAGCCTAAGTATTTATCACCATACTAAAATCTCCCATTATCAGGACGGGAACCCTTGGTTTATCAGCTATAAATTCCAGTATATGTTTAATAACTTCTAACTTAAAAGGAGGAGGAACATATACACTCACAAGTGGCATTTCTGCCAGTGTGCAATGTATATGTATGAACCTTCCTTCTCCATCTATCTTTACCTGCCTACAGTCAAATGACACAGAGGAATGTATTAGGATGCTTGTACCTATTGAATATGAAGTATGCACAGATTAATACTGACGAGGAAAGCCTCTACTTTTTAACCACTTACCGACCGGCTCATGTACATATACGTCGGCAGTTTGAAGATGGATATCGGTAACAGCAGCAACTGCTACCACAACTGAGGTATCCATCTTTAGAGCTGGTGGTTCTGTTTACGATAACAATGGTCTCTGCAGCGGATTCACAGTGAGATCACTGTTATCAGCAGCGGGAGAGGTGTCACCCCCTCCCGCCGCTCTCCCACGCCCTCCGCCGCTTACCGGAACTGTCAGTAGCGGCGGAGGCGATCGGGTCCTTTCACGTCTGTGGTATGGAGATGAGTGAAGCTAAGATGGCCCTCACCTATCTCCATACCATAGGAGGGCGGAAGTGACGTCAAAACATCACTTCCGCCCATACGTCTTAAAGGTCCATTTTTCTGTTGTCATTTTTTCAAATGACAAATTTAATAAAAATAAATAAGAAAAAAAAAATGTTAAAGCGTCCCGTCCCGACAAGCTTGCGCGCAGAAGCGAACGCATACATGAGTAGCGCTGCATATGAAAACGGTGGTCAAATCACACATGTGAGGTATCGCCATGATTGGTAGAGCGAGAGCAATAATTCTAGCCCTAGACCTCCTCTGTAACGCAAAACATGCAACCTGTAGAATTTTTTAAACATCGCCTATGGAGATTTTTGAGGGTAAAAGTTTGACGCCATTCCACGAGCGGGCGCAATTTTGAAGCGTGACAAGTTGGGTATCAATTTACTCGTCGTAGCATTATCTTTCACAATATAAAAAAAAATTGGACTATCTTTACCATTGTCTTATTTTTTTATTCAAAAATTACATTTTTTCCAAAAAAAGTGCACATATACGGTGAGAAAAAAAGTATTGCGATGACCGCCATTTTATTTTCTAGGGTGTTAGAAAAAAAACAATATATAATGTTTGGGGGTTCTAAGTAATTTTCTAGCAAAAAAACCTGTTTTAATCATGTAAACACCAAAATCTCAAAACGAAGCTAGTCCTTATTAAGCAAGACATTGTTTCTTTTGTCAAGAGTGTCTCCTGCAGACAGAGCACCGCTACCCTAGGTTGGAGCAGTCTTAAGCAAAGCCATTTTTTTTAACGAATCACCCAGTCCTCTTACATTCCATGAGCAGATTGTCACCGTTCTAACCATGTTAACTTAAGGAATAAAATGTGCCTATAAATTGTAAGGCCCCCCCCCCCGTACCCACCCGTGGAGGCCGGATAAATTTAAACTCCAGTGTAGATTGCCCATAAACATTTTTCATGTTATGCCAGATAATTGAGTCTATGTGTTTTATCACAACCCCCATGAGACAACCGCACTCCCTCCCCCCTCCTCCACCTCTCCACTCCCTCTAGATGTTTAATGAAAGGTATAAAATGTGCCACCGTGGCATCTATGCAGGGTAGGTAAATGAATTGGTATTTCTAAGGAATGCAGTAATGCCAGTTTATACATGTGACTCAGGATTTTACATTAGTGTTATAATGATCCTGCTGTTAGAACTTTTAGAAACCCAAAACTCAGAGGTAGAATGTGCCTACAAGATCTAAGTATGGAGAGGTGGATGGCGGAATTCTATTCCCTTGCCTGAATCAAAATCGTGATTCAGCTGCAATGTACATAATCATTTGTTAGGATTTCCTTTATTTTCTCTTACAGAGTGCTGCCATGTTCACTTTGCTGCTGCTTCCAGCTAAGCAACTGTCACATTGCATTATACTGCTCCTCAACACTCTACAGTTATATTGGCAGCGCCTGTCAGTCATCTGTCTCAGCTGATAAAAGAAATGTTGCTGTAAGATAGCTTGAATTGTATATACTCAATTCTCTCTGTGAAAAAGTGTAAGGAAAACCTCTAAACCATAAATATAAAATGAAACAATGCTTTATGGATGTGGCCTCAATTATCAGTTACTGCTCAAGCATGCTTACTTATGCACTGTCTCTTTGTATCGTTCGCCACATACAACTTTATCTGCACATCCTCAAACGGTACAAAATGCTTTGATTGTTGTTAGTTATAATGATTGTATTCTATGCTCACATCTTTTCAGTAAAAACATAGACTTTTTTTTAAGAAGGCAAAGAGTAAATGACAAAGTACAGAAGCCAGTAGCAACCATTCAGAATTCATCATTCACTAAGCTGATGTTAAAAAAAAACAAAATCAAATTGGTTGCTACTAAAAACTTCACTTGCACATCAACATTGCTGTTTGCATCACTACTGATAAAACTTGACAGGGTTTGTTCAGTTTTTTTTTAAAGACTTTTAATTGAATTATATTTCTATTCATTTAATTTTAGTACTACGCATACTGTAGTTATTAATTTAAAAAAGAAAAATTTAAACACTCCTATTCAATTACTAGCGCTCTGAATGGAACCAAAACTGTAAAATACATTTTCAGCACCACAATGCTAAAATATATTGTTTATTTTTTCAATAATCTGTTTATTAATATCTTTTTCTTCATCACAAACTCGTCATAAAACATACATGGGAAAACAAAATATTTCCAGAATACATACAACAATAACACATTACTGTCTAAACACAGCAACCCCACAAAAAAGAAAGAGAAAAAAAACCAACCCCTTCTTAAAACATAAAAATTCTCTCTCCCTCACCTCCACTCCATCCCGACCAAAAGCCCCCTACAACATTCCTTCCTTCTTGAGTCATCATACCTTAATTATTCTATAACTAGTACATAATCTATTAACCTCTATGCTCCCATCTGATCCCAAGATAAATGGTGTCAACCCTGGTAATGTCAACCATAGTTCCCACATTTCACTAAAAGTACGGTATTTGCTAATCCCCTATCCTTATATACCTGCCATTCCTTTAGTATTGCGTCATTCACCTGTATCCGCTATTCTTCATATGTTGGGCTACTAGAGGATATCTATTTCATTGCTATCAATTTTCTTGCTATAAATAATACCCTAGTAATGGGGAGTCTAATTGTCGGAGTATTTATTTATTTTTCTAATTGTCCTAGCAAACATATTTTTGGATCTGTCTGTATCTGTGTTTGATACACCTGATTAATGGTTTCTACCAATATCAGAACAGTTTAGGGCAGGTCCAAAGCATAGGCATTAAGTCAGCAGATACTCCTGAACATCTTGGACATTGAGATGTGTCCCACCTCCCTCATTGGTATAATTAAGCTAGTGTCCTATAGGCTCTATATATTATATATAATTGGGTTAGGCATTGCTGTGGAGATACCGATACAGATTGTACAGATTCCAATATACCCTGCCATGTTTCATCTGTCATTTTTCCATCTTTTTCCCATCCTTTTCTGACTAAACAACTATTTGTTTCTTGTGACTGCTCAGTCAGGCAACCATAAAGAGTAGAGATCAAACCCCTCTTAAAGTGCATGAATGAATGAGTGACTTGCATAGCGCTACCTATGCGAACTGAATCGCCTCAGGTCGCTTTTGCCGCTGGTGTCCACCTGCGGTATAGCACGGTCCTTTACCCCATGGGGTCCCGATGTGCTTGAACCCTTTACAACCACTTTATATTACAGACAAGCTTATAATTAGGCTTACCTGTAGCTACTCTGGATATCTCCTAAACCTGCACAGTTTAGGAGATATCCCTGTATTTGCACAAGTGCCGACGTCACTGGCACATGCGCACTTAAGCAAACTGAAGCAACAGCACGTACGTGCCATTGCTTTAGTTGTACTGTGCCGTTACCAGTGGCTCCCGCACATGTTACTTCCATTACTTCGGGTAGCGCGGCTCTGGTGCTGTGATTGGCCGGAGCCGCGATACCCGGAAGTAACCCCCCAGGGAGATGTCAGCCGCCGGAGCGGTGAACGAGGACCGCTGTGGGGGCTTCGATCTCAGGTAAGTAATTCATAATGAGCTAGTATGCTACTTTTTTGTCTTTAAACTGACTCTTTAGCACATGGCGTAATTGTAAATATTGATAAAAAGTATGAGAAGACAGTACATATGTTTTCTGTAAATCTTGAAATGTTTTTAATATATTATCTGTATAAAGCTGTGCAATATATTTTACCCCCTTTTCTCTCTATGTTCCAAACTCTTTTAATTTATCTAATTCCTCATAATTTATATTTCCCCATAAGGGGGAGTATACTGAGATGTGGTTATATTGCATAATACACCTCATTTCCTGACAAACCTTATGTATGAGTCTAAGAGTTAAACCTTGCGCCATATCAGCAAAGTTACCTGATTCTATTTGAGCTATCACATGGTATTGTGAGGATCCACTCAAAATTATTGATTGGATAGGATCTGTCCAGTCTATCACTCCCCATCCTGCAACCTATTGGAGTTGTGCTGCTAAGAAATACATTTTAGCATTTGGAACAGCAAGACCCCACCTTATCTTTGGAGAGTTGCAATGTATTGAGTTTTATTCTAGCATTTTGCCGTTTTCATAGCAATGTTTGAAATAGGGAATCTATTTTTTTAAACCATTTAAGTGGTATCCACATTGGTGAATTATGTAAAATGTAAAGCAATTGTGGGGCTCAGACTATTCTTATTAGGTTTGCACATCCTACCACCGATAATTCACTCCTTTTTTCCTTTTTTTTTCTTTTTCCCTTTTAATCCCCCTTTCCTTTTCCCCTTTCCTCCTCTTGTTTTCTAACCATTTCCCATCACTTCTGACACTCCCTTCCCTTTCCCACACAGTTCACATCAAGTTCACACTCTTCCCCCCTACTCTCACCTTCATTAATATTCACACCCTTATCATCATATTGAACTATACCATATTATTTTTCACACAGAGGGGTCCGCCCGGTGTCTTCCTCAGCAGGGCTTGGTGGTGTATCCCCATGGACTCCCCAGGCTCACCGTCCCTCCCAGACCAACATGTCACACACGCAACCTGAAGGTAAATTACAAGCAAATATATTTATCAATAATATCTATCTCTGTATGCAAAACTTGAATACCCATCTTTTTCTTTTTCTCTACCAGTCCCTATATGGAATATTCTTGTGTCTATAGGATACCATTGGACATAAATAAACATGACTTGTAACTGCATCTTTAGTAAAAAGAATATCTTTATGTTATATCAGTATTTTGTACCAAAGGGTAATCATAAATACCCTACAACGGTGTAGGAGTTTTCTATGCTTTATATATGCATTATTAACATTTTATCTAACATCATTTTATGATATAGCTAATTTCACAGTTTTGTATCTTTAGGACATCTTTAGTATTTACATACTGTTTGTGCCGTTCTAAAAGGCCCTGACGAAGCGGGGTTCCCGCGAAACGCGTAGGCCACATCTCTGATACTCTATACTACAACTTGCACAACCTGGATCAACCAAACAGTAAACTGTACTCTCTCTCAGATTGTAATGTTTTAAATATATAAATATTTTAAATATTCCCATTCAAGTCATTGATTTTGCATTATCCAAAAAAAAAAAAATCAGTTAGTGGTTGTCGCATGGACCCCCCCTGGACCACCCATAGCCACGAGGCACCCATACGCCAATAACTTTTGTTTTAGGGGTTAATTTTTCTCATGGTCATCAGAACTGGAGAATGGTCCGAGATCCCCCTTGCCAGACACCGTATATCTGAAACCATTGGAAGGGCTAATTCCGTGCCCAGAGCCAAGTCAATCCTGGATAAAGTACCATAAGTAGAGGAGCAACAAGTATAAGCAAATACTCCAGGATTGAGAAGGTGCCACATGTCACACAGATCTATCTCCTGCAAGTTTCTAGAAAAGGGGGTCTCTGACTTTAGACCCGCCGGATAGCGATTCATACTCGCATCACAGACATTATTAAAGTCCCCCATTGTCATTATTGGGATGCCAGGGTGATCAGCCAAAAATATACTAATCCTCTCCAATATCTCTGAATTATAAGGTGGTGGTACATACATTGATCCTATTATGCATTTAGTAGAAAATATAGAGCAAACCAGTAGGACATATCTACCCTGGGGATCTATCAATGTCTGTCTGCAGGAAAAGAGAATCCTTGTTGATATTAACACACTAACTCCTAGAAAATGCAGAAAACACTGAATGATATTGAGTAGAGAACTCTGTGTTTTGTAATACAGAAACAGTATCCTTTGTAGGATGAGTTTCCTGCAGACAGACCATTGATGAATTATATTGTTCCATAATGAAGAAAATGGTCCTTTTTTTTATCTGGATCCTTCAATCCTCTCACATTTCAGGATATTAATACTAACTCATAAGCCATTATCCCCATCTGTTATACCTAAAGCCATCAGAAAAGAGGTATATAATATATATAGTATTTCTGTTTTGCTTTCTCTAAATAGGAAAGAGAACACACAAAAAGAAGAAAAGAAGGAAAACATAACCAGGGTCTTCAAATATAAGTAATAGCACATTTTGACTGCATAGTAAATCCAACCTGACGTTGGTATATGAGAGACCCACGATAGAGGGTAGAGGGAGAGAGAGAAAAAAAAAACACAACACATCCCCCCTGCAACAACCAACACCTCCCACCCTCATCCTAACAACAGTTAAAAAAAAAAAACAAGTAATTATCCCGGGTCTAAATGTGAACATCCATCCAGCTACATCACACTCCCCATGCCTTTAGATTTTAGTATTTGGGACAGAAAAAAAAATGAAAAAATAACATCTTATCTGCTGGATATGTCTCTGCGATTGGAAGACAGATGTTGCTAACTTTTATCCAGCCATATTGTGGCCTTGTTAGAGGTATCAAAAAAAATTGTCTCATCATTGACCATGATCCTCAGTTTAGCTGGGTATAACATTCCATAAGTTATTTGAAGCTTGCAAAAACGCTTTTTAACTTCTGTGTATTCTGCCCTCAATTTTTGTATTTCATTGGAGTAATCTGGATAAAAGGAGATTTTTGATCCTAACCTCTACATCACCTTTTGTTCATGCCGGGTCCATGATGTTGTCTCTGTCTCTCAAATGCAGCATTTTAACAATAAATGGGTGTGGGAGCTTTCCTGGATGGGGGGGTCCTGATAGTATCCTATGAGCACGCTCAACAGAAAAAAATATATTGTAGTAAATATGATTATAGTTATATTTGAAGCAGTGACAACATTAGAAATAAAGTATAAAAAAGAGGTACCTTTGTCCCAACAAAGTGGAGAAGAGTTTTTTCGGGAGGCTGAAATTGACTTTTATGGTACCGTACAAAAGCTTGGGATATACAAACTTGATATAAAAAGTTTTAAATTTTATTACAATAGCAATTAAAATTACATAGATTTAAAAAAGACTGAGACAAAACAAAACAATGGCTCTATATGGCCAAAAATATGTGACTCTTAAAAGATAATACCATCTGTGTATTGATTGCTCGACATGTTTCACGGATGGAGTTACTACTTCTTCAGGAGCTTAATTGTACACATTTACACATATAAAATTATAGTGCGATTACCAATGTCAAACTACAAGTCATAAGAAAAACAAAAAACACATTAGTCGACATATCATACAATCATCAAAATCTTGATTGAATATGAGATAAAGATATATTTTGTGTGGTAGTTTTCCTAACAGGCCATCCTACCCAAAACTCAACCATGTGCACGACCCAAGGAGGTGGTCCTACCCTGTGGGCATGGGAGCCCCACACACAGAAAACATAAATATGATGTCTGGTCAAAAGACAGATAAGGATTGTTTCTTAATGATAAGCCATAAGACTAGGCTAGCGACAATAATCAATAAAGTTGCAAGCTGTGTTTTAGGTACCATGACAAACAATACATGAATCTGAAACGAGGGGCCTCTATGATGCACCCTATAAAAGATAGAATCTGCTATAGCCCACATTATATAAACAAAACTTACGCTAGGACATTGCTGTATCATATTGATACTTTACCTAATGTAGTGGATAAACCACAAAAAATGCCTGTGGGGTTTTTTTTTGGATGTAGGGGAATATGTAGAGTTGTTCCAGAGAATTTTTGTTTGTTCAAACAGTATCTAAAAATGGTAAAAAAACATATGGTATTATAGAGACCAGACAGGTCTAACACCGTATACATAGAGATCAGTCAACTATGTTTCTAGTGCTCACCTTCAAGAAAGTGGACACCTGGGTACACACATGGTGGAATGCTTAGTCAAAAGTTATAGATATCCACTATTGTTCCCACATATAATGCCCTGAAGATAGAGACAAAAATGGGGGGCATGCTGTAAGGTTTAAAAGTTTTTTGTGTTGTGTTCTGTGACCCTCCCCTTGCTGTCCCATAGGCAATGCATCTGTGGACGGTTTCTGTCTGTGACATGTAAATGCCCGATCCGGGACATCGCACATGCACAAGACTCGCACGTGCGCACTTCAGGGCCGGACGCGGTTACGTCACACGACATTGCGGCGGTGTGAGTGGCGCCGGGCAGGAGCCCACATGCGCACACACAAATAAATAGAGGGGCTGAATGTCACAGCCTTTCTGCTGCCATCGCTGTTACACCCCTTTTGGAACTAGTCCACAAAAATGGTATGGATAACAAGGATCCGGCTTGATCCTGTGATTCACTTACAAAAAAATATTTTAACCTTACCGCATGGCATCCCAGTCTTAGTCCGAAGGGTTCAATATTAAGCCGGCCCACCCTTTGCAGCTATAACAGCTTCAACTCTTCTGGAAAGGCTGTTCACAAGGTTTAGGAGTGTGTCTATGTGAATGTTTGACCATTCTTCCAGAAGCGTATTTGTGAAGTCAGGAACTCATGTTGCAGTCTCTGTAAAGGTGTTCTATTGGGTTGAGGTCAGGGCTCTGTGCAGGCTAGTCAAGTTTCTCCACCCCAAACGTGCTCATCCATGTCTTTATGGACCTATCTTTGTGCACTGGTCCAAATCATTTGGTGGAGGGGGGATTATGGTTTGGGGTTGTTTTTCGGGGGTTGGGCTTGGCCCCTTAGTTCCAGGGAAGGGAACTCTTATAGGGGTTGTATAGGTAGAATTTTTTTATCTTTATGTATTCTATGCATTAAGATAAATAGCCTTCTATGTGCAGCAGCCATCCTCTTAAGGCGTCAGCACACCAAGACATTTTGGACAATTTCATGCTCCCAACTTTGTGGGAACAGTTTGGGGATGGCCCCTTCCTGTTCCAACATGACTGTGCACCAGTGCACAATGTAAGGTCTATAAAGACATGGATGAGCGATAAAGACTTGTATAATTATTCAAAGGTAAATTTTTAATAGATGGCTAAATATAAAAAAACATGTATTTTGATTATTATTATTTTATTTATTTTGTTATTTATTTATTAAAATATTCATTTTTTAAATTTAAATTTTATTTATTATATTTAGTATTTTATTTATGACTATTTTATTCATGATTTTCACCTACTTCTTTTTAACAACCACATATTTGCTTTTGCTAAATTAATCAGGCATTGTTTTGCCTTAGGGCTTTCCCATTTCAAGCGTTGCTCTTGTGTATTTTGCATGCATTACAATAATAATAATACAAAGGCACCTCTGCTGACTAATAGCAGTTACTATAATACTACCATTACAAAGAAGAAATAGAAAATGCAATTATCATAACACAGGTTCCAGGCATGTTGTCTTGACAACACCATCAACACTCATATCAGCGGGTGATTATGTGCTTTGTAGTGAAAATATGGAATCCATTGGGTTTCTGCATTCGGTTTGAAAGCAGAACATTTAACATCTGCAGTTCACATATACATATTTATAAATGCGGCAATTTGTCTTTCTATATAATGTCCAATGAATACTATGAATGTAAAAGTACTATTTAACTTAAACTACATTTCAAGAACTAGTGACACTAGATGCTCTTCAGTTGCTCTTTGTAAGAAAAATATATAAATATATTTTATTATAATTTTAAATATCCTTTAATTTCCCGGTGAGTCCAGTAATTTCCATTTTAACTGCATGAAAAGCACCAAAATGCATATGAAATACATAAATGAATGCATTTTCCTTTCATTATGAATATATCCATTATTAGCTCATGAATGTCAGTAGGCACTAAATTGATCTGATATTATAAATGCAAATTTGAGAAATGTAAGCATATCTAATCCCAAGAACAAAAATGTAATATTTTGCCAAAATCATTCCTTACATTCCTTAAATGTAATGGCTTTTCAGACCTTTTTCCTTTATTTTTACCTGATGATCCTGTCAATTAGGCCTCGTTAAGAATTATGTACTACATCGTATGCCCGTGCAAGGGCTGTGTTTACTCACACGGAGATGTACCTATATCCGTGCTGGTGCACAGCCCCAAATGCATACTGTCTTAGTTTAGGGCCGTGCCCCCGCACGGTTGTCTAATTGGGAGGAGCAATTATGTTCGTGCAGCCATTGCGCCCCAATAGACATCAGTACGAACACACTTCCTGTCCTGGAAAGACAGCCTTCATTCACTAATATGGTAACTGTATACGGAGGGACCAGTGTTATCACCCTAGCATGGGAACTGTTAGAACTTCTCTTCTCTTCTCTTCTCTTCTCTTCTCTTCTCTTCTCTTCTCTTCTCTTCTCTTCTCTTCTCTTCTCTTTTGGGCAGGAAGTGCAGGACAGTAAGAGCATGCAGAGTTATCAGCTCACTGGATTTCTGTCTGGTTCAGCACATATTGTGTGCTTGCACTTACTGAAAAGATATAACAAAACACTTTCAATTGTATATTTAACAAACCATAAGGAAGCAAATAAGAGAAGTTCCCTTGTGAGGGTTTAGATTCAGGTGAAAGATATTCGACAGTAAAAAGGCCCATTCACACTAACGTGATCTGTTGTGGTGGGTTAATGCATGTAATGGGCGACCAACCCACCACAATGAATGAAGAAGAAAAAAATGTGCATGACCCTGTTTTTTTTTATGTCACCTACCCATGGTTGGGTATTCAAAGTGAAAACAACTACAATTTATTGAATGAAGATTCTCAACTCCTTTGGCAAATTAGTACCTGTGTACATTTGCAGTGAGTGTAGACATGGGCATTGGTGCAATGGTGAGTGAAGTGAAGACGTGTGGTAGAGGTGGTGAGAACGTGGGGTGGGGGAATGGGGGTCAGGCACAGTGGTGAGAGTGAAGATTGTTCTGCAGGTGTGGTGCAGAGGGAAGGGATGGAGGGCAGGCTTCACTAAAGAGAGCAAAGCTTGTGGCCGAATTGATGGTGTGCTGGCGCAGTGGTTGGGAGGGGGAAGTTTACAGACAGGGCGGTGAGTGGTATCTCTGTGAGGAGCTGTCAGCTATAGTCAGCAGCAGAGGTCAAGTGGGAAAGTTGGTGGTGCGAGCTGACAGGTTGAAGATAGCAGTGATCGTGTAAGCCACAGCATTATCCAGGAGTAGAGGGAGGTGGTGAAAAAGGCAGTGTTTAGGAATGTTATATTATTTCTAGAGTTAAATTAGTTTTGTATAAAAATCCAAACTTTTTTGTAACAAAGTTAAAGCGTATAAGAACACAAGCTAATGATGTAATAACACAAATATCTCATAGGCATGTACATCATGGTACAAACATAAATTATAACTCAAAGGTTCAATTCATTGATCACAGCATTGTTACATGTCTATGTTAAAGGTAAATTGGCCAATGCATTTCAAGTTTTTTTTTCTTCAGGAGAAAAGCTGATCAGAGTCAAAGAGAGATGTATACTTATCAGCCTCAGGTAATTTTAAAACACTCCAGCGTGTGGACCAAGGTAGCAGTCAGATCACATTGAAGTAGGGATACACACAGGGACCCAAATGCAGATATGAACACTGCAGCATAAAGGTGTACGTTGGTGTGCCCCACGGTCTGGCCGTCAGCAGTGGCCCAACAAGGGATTCCTGCAGTGCACTCCACCGGTGCCAGCAATTACCTGCTATCACAGGAAGTCACCCATCATTAATAACTTATTTGCAGCTAATACATGTTACATGTACATGCAGTAGCCACATCCCTAGGATATATTAAGAAAAAGAGAGATCCCCTTTCAATGGGACTTTAAAGGCCACATACACTGATGTGATATGAAAAATAGTTTATTGAATGTACATAAAAGTCTACGATTAAACAAAATGGTCGATATTTAAAAACATCAAAATTGATACAGAGTATACATACATGTAAAAAAAAACAACAAAAATAAAAAACAACAATTTACATGAAAAAAATCACAGAGATAATAATACTCTCCAGTAATTAGTAATCCCTGGTATCCGACGCATTTCTGGTTAAACACCTTCGTCAGGGGTATAGGATAGAGGTAGATATAGTCACAAATTGTTTTAGCAGTACACAATAGCCATAGAAGTTAGATGAGCAAGCATGCCATTTCAAAAAGTACCTACCATGTAAAATGATTCCATAAAGGAAATGGGTTAAGCAACTGTCCCAATGGGGGTGTAGATGGATGCCAACCAGGCAGTAATGAGATATTGGAACAGAAAGTTCCCAGGTGTTGTTGGTCTGGTGGGCAACAGCAACTAAACTCCAGCAATATAGCTGAACTGGCAATAAAAAAGACACAGTACCAAAATTACATAAAGTATAAATAAATTTTCTTGCTATAATACTAAAAAAGGAAAAAACAAAAGAAAAGAAAGGAAGGGAGAAAGAGAGAGCAGGAATGAATACTGCTTGTAATGTTTGATATGGGGTCATTAAAGACTATTACTAGACCATATAGTGTATAGAACCCTCATGTTTATAATAATTATAGTATAGATGAAATAGGGGCGCAGAAGATGTTTATATATTTACCAATGTCCGCTGTGTAGAAGATAAGGTAGGTAGCTAGCAAGAGCTTTCAATAAGGCTCCAGATCAGTGGATAGCACCAAAATGTTCTTATCTCCATCTGTCTTCCCTGAGAGGACAAGACAACCAGACAATTCTTTTGTGTAGCTCTAACTTGGTTTTCCCCATGTAAAAGCACCCACAGGGGCAGGTTAAAAGATAAACTACTTTAGAGTTACACAAAAGAATGTACAGACACGTACATAGTACGCGCACATGTAACCTAGACCTCTCACTAGGCAGACACACTCGGGATGTACATCAAGGTAGTTTCCCGAACAATAAATTTTTAATATTGGACGTGTTCACCGCAACAACAGATGGGGTGACAAGGGTAAAACCCTTCTACAGAGAGAAACAAGGTGGATAGTGGCCTTTATGAGCCACCTCACCACCAGGCCTCAATGATTGTGTCAGCTACCACCCATTTTTAGAAGGGTTCAAATCTGGCGTCTGAGAAGGAGTGGGTTAAACACTCTAATGCCCAATACACATGGTCGGATTTTCCGCCGGAAAATGTTCGATGGGAGCTTGTTGTCGGAAATTCTGACCGTGTGTAGGCTCCATCGGACATTTTCCATCGGAATTTCCGTCACAAAATTTGAGAGCTGAATCTCAAATTTTCCGACAACAAAATTTGTTCTCGTAAATTCCGATCGTGTGTAGACAATTCCGACGCACAATGTTCCACGCATGCTCAGAATCAAGTACGAGGCGGAATCGCTCGGTCTGGTAAAAGTAATGGAGACAACACATTGCTCACGCTGCAATTTTTATTTTAATTTTTAAATCATTTAATGCAGCGCATTCTCTTCTTTAGAATGCTAGAATAATGAAGTTGTTTTGCTTCTGATATTCACACAGAGTTCTGAAAAAAAATGATTTCTTTATTATTTCTCTTGATCTCCTGAATATTTTATTTTTTGGTTTTTGTCAGATCTCCATAATAATGTATTTAATTTTTGTTTATAGTTTTTTTTTTTTTTTTTATCAAAATCTCCTTTTTTTTTCTAGTGCTCTTCATAATATTGTTTTTCGTTTTGTGTGTCAAGTTACCACAACACCATTATTATCTTGTATTTTTTGAACCTCAAGGAGGTTGGTTTGTGTTGGTGTCCCTTGTTAATTTGACATTGTATTTTGGAAATGTACCTGCCTACTCACAAAAAAACTGTCCTTTTTTAAGTAAAACACATAGGCAAGTATTTGTGAATACAAAATAGCCATTTATTATGGGTCAAAATAAAATAAAGAGGAAGGCAACGCTGGAGAAACTGGTAATATTGGTGAAGCCTTTGTACCCCAGGGCACACATCAACTATTTTACACACCAAATTGGTAGCCTGAGGAGTTCATATAATAGGGAGCACAATCCGGTTCCAGACTACAAGAGATCAGAAACAGCAGCAGATGACATATACAGTGGGGACGGAAAGTATTCATACCCCCTTACATTTTTCACTCTTTGTTATATTGCAGCCATTTGCTAAAATCATTTAAGTTCATTTTTTTTCCTCATTAATGTACACACAGCACCCCATATTGACAGAAAAACACAGAATTGTTGTCATTTTTGCAGATTTATAAAAAAAGAAAAACTGAAATATCACATGGTCCTAAGTATTTAGACCCTTTGCTCAGTATTTAGTAGAAGCACCCTTTTGATCTAATACAGCCATGAGTCTTTTTGGAAAAGATGCAACAAGTTTTTCACACCTGGATTTGGGGATCCTCTGCCATTCCTCCATGCAGATCCTCTCCAGTTCTGTCAGGTTGGATGGTAAACGTTGGTGGACAGCCATTTTTAGGTCTCTCCAGAGATGCTCAATTGGGTTTAAGTCAGGGCTCTGGCTGGGCCATTCAAGAACAGTCACAGAGTTGTTGTGAAGCCATTCCTTCATTATTTTAGCTGTGTGCTTAGGGTCATTGCCTTGTTGGAAGGTAAACATTCGGCCCAGTCTGAGGTCCTGAGCACTCTGGAGAAGGATTTCATCCAGGATATCCCTGTACTTGGTCACATTCATCTTTCCCTCTATTGCAACCCACCGTCCTGTCTCTGCAGCTGAAAAACACACCCACAGTATGATGCTGTCACCACCATGTTTCACTGTTGGGACTGTATTGGACAGGTGATGAGCAGTGCCTAGTTTTCTCCACATATACCGCTTAGAATTAAGGCCAAAAAGTTCTATCTTGGTCTCATCAGACCAAAGAATCTTATTTCTCACCATCTTGGAGTCCTTCAGGGTTTTTTTAGCAAACTCCATGCAGGCTTTCATGTGTCTTGCACTGAGGAGAGGCTTCCGTCGGGCCACTCTGCCATAAAGCCCCAACTGGTGGAGGGCTGCAGTGATGGTTGACTTTCTACAACTTTCTCCCATCTCCAGACTGCATCTCTGGAGCTCAGCCACAGTGATCTTTGGGTGCTTCTTTTCCTCTCTCACCAAGGCTCTTCTGCCCCAATAGCTCAGTTTGGCCAGATGGCCAGCTCTAGGAAGGGTTCTGGTCGTCCCAAACATCTTCCATTTAAGGATTATGGAGGCCACTGTGCTCTTAAGAACCTTAAGTGCACAGCAGAATTTTTTTTGTAACCTTGGCCAGTTCTTTGCCTTGCCACAATTCTGTCTCTGAGCTCTTCAGGCAGTTCCTTTGACCTCATGATTCTCATTTGCTCTGACATGCACTGTGAGCTGTAAGGTCTTATATAGACAGATTTGTGTTAAATATATGAGTGTCACAGCAAAGGGTCTGAATACCTAGGACCATGTGATATTTCAGTTTTTTCTTTTTTAATAAATCTGCAAAAATGTCAACAATTCTGTGTTTTTCTGTCAATATGGGGTGCTGTGTGTACATTAACCACTTGACAACTGGGCACTTAAACCCCCTTCCTAACCAGACCAATTTTCAGCTTTTGGTGCTTTCACATTTTGAATGACAATTACTCAGTAATGCAACACTGTATCTATATGAAATTTTTGTCCTTTTTTTCACACAAATGGAGCTTTCTTTTGGTGGTATTTAATCACCGCTGGGTTCTTTATTTTTTGCGCCGTAAAAGAAAAAAGACCGAAAAATCTGTAAAAAAAATACATTTTTCTTCATTTCTGTTATAATATTTTGCAAATTAGTAATTTTTCTTCATATATTTTGGCCAAAATTTATACCGCTACATATCTTTGGTAAAATTAACCCAAATCGGTGGATATTATTTGGTCTTTGTGAAAGTTATAGAGTCCAAAAGCTATGGTGCGAATATCTGAAAATTGATCACACCTGAAGTACTGATGGCCTATCTAATTTCTTGAGACCCTAACATGCCAGAAAAGTACAAATACCCCCCAAATGACCCCTTTTTGGAAAGAAGACATTCCAAGGTATTTAGAGAGATGCATGGTGAGTTTTTTGAAGTTGTCATTTTTTCCCACAATTCTTTGCAAAATCAAGGGTTTTTTTTTACTTTTTTTTTTTCCCACAAAATTGTCATATTAGCAGGTTATTTCTCACATACCGCATATGCATACCACAAATTACACCCCAAAACACATTCTGCTATTACTCCCGAGTGTGGCGATACCACAAGTGTGAGACTTTTACACAGCGTGGCCACATACAGAGGCCCAACATGCAGGGGAGCACCATCAGGCATTCTAGGAGCACCCAGGCCAATTCTGACATTTCTCTCCTACATGTAAAAATCATCATTTATTAGCTAGAAAATTACATAGAAGCCCAAAACATTATATATGTTTTTTTAGCAAAGACCCTAGAGAATACAATGGCGGTCATTGCAACTTTTTATCTCACACGGTATTTGCGCAGCAATTTTTTTAACGCGTTTTTTTTGGAAAAAAATTGTTTTGTGCTTTACAAAAACCAAAACAGTAAAGTTAGCCTAATGTTTTTGCATAATGTGAAAGATGAAGATACGCTGAGTAAATAGATACCCAACATGTCACCTTTTAAAATTGCACGCGCTTGTGGAATGGCGCCAAACTTTGCTACTCAAAAATCCCCATAGGCGACGCTTTAAAATTTTTTACTGGTTACATGTTTTGAGTTACAGAGGAGGTCTAGGGCCAAAATTATTACTCTCGCTGTACCGATCGCAGCGATACCTCACATGTGTGGTTTGAACACCGTTTTCATATGTGGGCGGGACTTACGTATGCGTTCGCTTCTGCATGCGAGCACGCAGGGACAGGGGCGCTTTAAAATTTTTTTTTTTTTTTTTATTGCTCATTTTACTTTATTTATTTTAGTTTGATGCTTTTTTCCAAAAAAAAAAAAATTTTGACCACTTTTATTCCTATTACAAGGAATATAAACATCCTTGTAATAGGAATATGGCATGACAGGTCCTCTTTACAGTGAGATATGGGGTCAATAAGATCCCACATCTCACCTCTAGGCTGGGAAGCCTGAAATTAAAAAAAAAAAAAAAAAAACATCCTGGCTTCGATCGTAGCGGTGAGTCGGTAGAAGCGTGGGAGGGAGGGACATCTCCTCTCGCCTCCCGTAAGAACAATCAAGCAGTGGAACAGCCACTATGATCGTTCTCATGGTGTAGGGAATCGCCGGCTGAAAAAGCTGATATCTGAATGATGCCTGTAGCTGCAACCATCATTCAGATATCTCCGCAAAAGTCAAGGACGTTGTATGACGGCCGGCGGGCAGTGGTTAAAACGCTTTTTTTTTTTTTTCAACACAAAGTTGTCCATTTATACAATATTTCTACCACATAACATGTACATACCAAAAATTACACCCCAAAATAGATTCTCCTGCTCCTCCTGAGTACGGCGATACCACATGTGTGAGACTTCCACAGCCTGGCCACATACAGAGGGCGAGTACAGCTGAGCATGGCTCAGCATGGCAGGGTATGGCGGGGTATTGCGGAGTATGGTGGGGTATTGCGGAGTATGGCAGAGTATGGCAGAGTATGGCGGGGCATGGCGGAGTATGGCGGGGCATGGCGGAGTATGGCGGGGGCATGGCGGAGTATGGCGGGGGCATTGCAGAGTATGGCGGGGGCATTGCAGAGTATGGCGGGGGCATTGCAGAGTATTGCACAGCATTGCAGAGTATTGTGGGGGCATTGCAGAGTATTGTGGGGGCATTGCAGAGTATTGCACAGCATTGCAGAGTATTGTGGGGGCATTGCAGAGTATTGCACAGCATTGCAGAGTATTGTGGGGGTATTGCAGAGTATTGCACAGCATTGCAGAGTATTGTGGGGGCATTGCAGGGTATTGCACAGCATTGCAGAGTATTGTGGGGTATTGCAGAGTATTGCACAGCATTGCAGAGTATTGTGAGGGTATTGCAGAGTATTGCACAGCATTGCAGAGTATTGTGGGGGTATTGCAGAGTATTGCACAGCATTGCAGAGTATTGTGGGGGTATTGCAGAGTATTGCACAGCATTGCAGAGTATTGTGAGGGTATTGCAGAGTATTGCACAGCATTGCAGAGTATTGTGGGGGTATTGCAGAGTATTGCACAGCATTGCAGTGTAGTGGGGATGGCTGAGCATGGATGGATGGATGGCTGGATGTCTCTGTGCAGCGCTGTGGGCACTACACATACAGCCCACAGCGCTGCAGACATCCATCCATCCCCCTCCCCGCTCACAGTGTACCGATCAGTACACGGGAGGGGAGGAGAGGAACCGGGGTCATCAGATGACGCAGGTCTGTTTACATGTGATCGCGCCGTCATTTGACGGCGCGATTACATGGTAAACGGCCGCGATCAGCGGCCATTTACCGGGATCCATGATGCGCCGGGTCCTCCGGACCCGGCGGTCACGGATGTGTTCGGGTGCGCGCCCCAGGGGGCGCGCGAGAGGGGAATTCTGGGAGGACGTCATAGTACGCCCTCCCAGAGTTATCCAACCGCCCTGCAGCCGTCATTCGGCTATGGGCCGGTTGGTAAGTGGTTAATGAGGAAAAGAATGAACTTAAATGATTTTAGCAAATGGCTGCAATATAAAAAAGAGTGAAAAATTTAAGGGGTCTGAATACTTTCCTTCCCCACTGTATGTCCCCAGGCTGTGGTCATACAACAGTCTGCATCTTTTGTCAGACCAGACTGAACCCAGGCCATCACTTTCTTGTCTTACTTCCACTCTTCCTTCCCTGCTTGCTTTCAGGCTGTGGTTGTGGTGTTGGAGGTGTGGCAGGTGGTGGAGGAGAAGGAGAAGAATGGTCCAACTCACACAGATGTGTTTTGATTGTGAGTTGGCCCCTCAACCCCTTATTTAGGGTCGTATACATAATTTCCTCACACAAGAGGCATTGGCTCTCCTCCATTTCCTGCATTTTGCAGGAAGTCATGCAGCCAAAGGCCTCTTGAGGAGTGGGGGTGGCTCTGAGGGCCGCCTTAGCCTCCCGAATCAGCCCAAGCGCTGCCTCCTGCACATTACTCCCCTTCCTGGGCCTTTTGGAAGGCGGGGGGAGGGACCTGGGATTCTGTCAGGCTACTGGGCACAGCTACCTCCTGGCTGCCACTTACCTCTGCCACCTCCTGGCTGCCACATTCCACAGCCTCCTCCTGGCTGCCACATTCCACGCCCTCCTCCTGGTTGCCACATTCCACGCCCTCCTCCTGGCTGAGGCTTTCCTGTGTATGAAAAAAGAACATAGTTTTAGTTTTTTGTTCATCAATCACACACAATTTTCAGCTCATGACTGTTGCAAATTGAATGTTAACAAATAGAAAAGACTATCATTCTGACCCCTGCATTTTTCCTTCTTGTCCCAAACATTTTTGGCCACTACTGTCTATTGATATGTAAAACACTTTATTAAATCAGCAATTAGTGATCAATAATAACATCTAGTTAACATCATTATTTTTACGACCAGAAATATGTTGAACAATGCTATACCTGACTCAAGCCGGGCTGCTCCACTTCTTCCTGGCTAGAAGGCCCAGGTTGAATGTTGGAAGCCTCAGCTGGAGTGGAAGGAAGAGTGGAAGGAAGGGTTGAGAGGGATTGCCTGACTTCAGTCTGGTCTGACAGAAAACACAGTCTGTCATAGTACCACAGCCTGGGGACATACATAAATGGCATCTGCTGCTGCTCCTGATCTCATGGAATCCTGGACCTTATTGCGCTCCCTATTATAAGTGCTCCTCAGCGTCAAAAAATTGACGCGGGGTTCCCCTTAAAATCCATACCAGACCTGAAGGGCCTGGTATGGAATTTGGGGGGACCCCACGTATTTTTTTAAATTTCATTTTGGTTGGGGGTTCCCCTTAATATTCATACCAGACCCAATGGTAGTGGACTGTGGGGGAATCCCATGCCGTTTTTTTCAATGACTTTTATGTGCATTGCCGGGAACGACAATTCATTATAGCCGCGAGTACTTTTCAATGACTTTTTTTCCTTTAGAAATGTCATTTTGCTCTTGGACTGTTCTAAACACGGGAAACACGTGCCACTTTACATGCATATTATAGACACCCCCCAGGTACGAAATTTAAAGGAATATTACACTTTTATTGTTTCACTTTAAGCAATATTAAAATCACTGCTCCTGGAAAAAAAAATGACATTTGGTGCAGGGACTGTTCTAAACACGGGAAACACGCGCCACTTTACAGACATACTATAGACACCCCCAGGTACGATATTTAAAGTTATATTTCACTTTTTTTTTTTACTTTAAGCATCATTAAAATCACTGCTCCCTAAAAAACGGACGTTTTTAAAACTTTTTTTTGCATTGATACATGTCCCCTGGGGAAGGACCCAGGTCCCCAAACACTTTTAATGACATGCCATGCATATAAGCCTTTAAAATGAGCACTTTTGATTTCTCCCATAGACAATTCATTATAGGTGCGAGTACTTTAAATGACTTTTTTTCCTTTAGAAATGTAATTTTGCTCTCAGACTGTTCTAAACATGGGAAACATGTGCCACTTTAGAGGCATACTATAGACACCCCCCAGGTACGAAATTTAAAGGAATATTTCACTTTTATTGTTTCACTTTAAGCATTATTAAAATCACTGCTCCCGAAAAAATGTCCGTTTTTAAAACTTTTTTGCATTGACACATGCTCCCTGGGGCAGGACTTAGGTCCCCAAACACTTTTTATGGCAATACCATGCTTATAAGCCTTTACAATTAGCACTTTTGATTTCTCCCATAGACTTTTAAAGGGTGTTCCGTGGCTTTCAAATTTGCCGTGAATACCCCAAATTGTTCGCTATTTGGCGAACAGGCGAACACCCGATGTTACATCAGGCTCATCCCTATTCCTGAGTTGGGTATTGTTTTATGGTTTTAAACATGCCTATTTAAACACAAAAAAGGCTATTTGTACTGTCTATACCAAAAATGTTATTCCTAAAATATGTTGGTTTGTTCAAAAACCCTTTTCTAACGCACATGTGAGTGTGCACAGAGTAAAAATGTTAACACTCAACAATGGGTGGCTTCTTTTTTCAATGCTATACCTGACTCAAGCCGGGCTGCTCCACTTCTTCCTGGCTAGAAGGCCCAGGTTGAATGTTGGAAGCCTCAGCTGGAGTGGAAGGAAGAGTGGAAGGAAGGGTTGAGAGGGATTGCCTGACTTCAGTCTGGTCTGACAGAAAACACAGTCTGTCATAGTACCACAGCCTGGGGACATACATAAATGGCATCTGCTGCTGCTCCTGATCTCATGGAATCCTGGACCTTATTGCGCTCCCTATTATAAGTGCTCCTCAGCGTCAAAAAATTGACGCGGGGTTCCCCTTAAAATCCATACCAGACCTGAAGGGCCTGGTATGGAATTTGGGGGGACCCCACGTATTTTTTTAAATTTCATTTTGGTTGGGGGTTCCCCTTAATATTCATACCAGACCCAATGGTAGTGGACTGTGGGGGAATCCCATGCCGTTTTTTTCAATGACTTTTATGTGCATTGCCGGGAACGACAATTCATTATAGCCGCGAGTACTTTTCAATGACTTTTTTTCCTTTAGAAATGTCATTTTGCTCTTGGACTGTTCTAAACACGGGAAACACGTGCCACTTTACATGCATATTATAGACACCCCCCAGGTACGAAATTTAAAGGAATATTACACTTTTATTGTTTCACTTTAAGCAATATTAAAATCACTGCTCCTGGAAAAAAAAATGACATTTGGTGCAGGGACTGTTCTAAACACGGGAAACACGCGCCACTTTACAGACATACTATAGACACCCCCAGGTACGATATTTAAAGTTATATTTCACTTTTTTTTTTTACTTTAAGCATCATTAAAATCACTGCTCCCTAAAAAACGGACGTTTTTAAAACTTTTTTTTGCATTGATACATGTCCCCTGGGGAAGGACCCAGGTCCCCAAACACTTTTAATGACATGCCATGCATATAAGCCTTTAAAATGAGCACTTTTGATTTCTCCCATAGACAATTCATTATAGGTGCGAGTACTTTAAATGACTTTTTTTCCTTTAGAAATGTAATTTTGCTCTCAGACTGTTCTAAACATGGGAAACATGTGCCACTTTAGAGGCATACTATAGACACCCCCCAGGTACGAAATTTAAAGGAATATTTCACTTTTATTGTTTCACTTTAAGCATTATTAAAATCACTGCTCCCGAAAAAATGTCCGTTTTTAAAACTTTTTTGCATTGACACATGCTCCCTGGGGCAGGACTTAGGTCCCCAAACACTTTTTATGGCAATACCATGCTTATAAGCCTTTACAATTAGCACTTTTGATTTCTCCCATAGACTTTTAAAGGGTGTTCCGTGGCTTTCAAATTTGCCGTGAATACCCCAAATTGTTCGCTATTTGGCGAACAGGCGAACACCCGATGTTACATCAGGCTCATCCCTATTCCTGAGTTGGGTATTGTTTTATGGTTTTAAACATGCCTATTTAAACACAAAAAAGGCTATTTGTACTGTCTATACCAAAAATGTTATTCCTAAAATATGTTGGTTTGTTCAAAAACCCTTTTCTAACGCACATGTGAGTGTGCACAGAGTAAAAATGTTAACACTCAACAATGGGTGGCTTCTTTTTTCAATGCTCAATAGCAGTTTTTGGAGTAAGTTGTTGTTTACAGTGACAAAGCGGGTTATTTCCTAAAGGCAAATTCACTTTGCACTACAAGTGCACTTTCAAGTTTTTTGAGTCTTTTTATCATTAATGCATTACATACATTAACAACAAAAACAAGGTGTGTGTGTAGCAGACCCACAACATAATATTTCACTGAAGAAGAGATTGTCACCTCATGTATCAAATAAATTACGTTTGCACTATTGAAGAAAATGGCCATAAAAAAGGCTATTGGAGAACCTAGGAGACAGCTAAAAGAAACACAAGCAGTAAATCAAATGAAATATGAGTTCAGTTTATACCAAAAATATTTATTTGAGTAAAGTTTCACACATTGTCTGGCATATCAATGGCCCCCCTACCTGCAAAGTACTCGGGATACTTCTGTCTAACTTTGTGGGCGCTTTGGGGGGGGGCAAGCCAGGACGGCCAGGTTCAAGTGTGGCCAAGGTAGTTGGATTTGGAACACCAGCCTCAGTCCCAACTGAGGCCACATAGTTTATAACATTTTTACGTAGGAAATTGTGGAGAATGCACCAGGCAAGGACAATATGATTCAGTTTATATTCCACCATATGGATCACTGTCAGAAATAGGCGGAAACGGCTGGCCAATATTCCAAAGGCATTTTCAATGACTCTTCTGGCTCTGGCCGGCTGGTAATTAAAAACCCTCTGGTCCAGGGTGAGGGTCCTCATCGGGAATGGCCGCAGAAGATGGTCCCCCAGCGCAAAAGCTTCATCCGCGATGAAGACAAATGGGAGTCCCGCCACATTGTCTTCCGGAGGTGGTAAGCCCAAGCTGCCATTCTGAAGCCGTATGTAAAACTCTGTCTGGGAGATGACTCCACCATCCGACATCCGGCTAGTTTTCCCCACGTCCACATACAGAAACTCATAAGTCCCCAACACCACAACACAACAACACTATACTATTAAACCCCTTGTAATTATAATATTATGACCCCGAGTTGGGGGGTTGTATAATGTGGACGTGTTTCCCATCTATTGCCCCTCCGCAGTTGGGAAAGCAAACTGGGATGCCACAGTCTGCTATTCCTGTGGCATTGAAGGAAACTGTGGAGTCAAACAAGAAAATAAAATTTGTAATTTTGCATATAAACATTGCAAGCAGATTAAACACAAACATTCTTGACCAACATCAGTATAACATTTATTTGAAGGAGTATTTAAAGGCAAATATATAAAGTACACTTA
Source organism: Lithobates clamitans (assembly GCA_037952925.1). NCBI lineage: Eukaryota > Metazoa > Chordata > Amphibia > Anura > Ranidae > Lithobates > Lithobates clamitans. The sequence continues at coordinate 4,484,644 of JBBGZY010000125.1, read as the reverse complement.
TCACATTCCTCAACCTCTCTGATGGCCCATTGTAAAAATTATAGGGGGGGAGATGTTTTGGACAGGTAATCCTCTCCACTTCCATGGGAGCTGAATGCATAAATAATGTGTTTAACTTTGGCCAGCCCCTCCTTACTTACACTATTGGCAGCCCACTGGACAGGTAAGGAGTGTCATAATAAAAAAATATGAATACACACTGTACAAATTGAAGCACATTTTTTTCATTCTGCAATTACCTATCAAGATATTAATGAACAAAACTTTAAACAGTACCATTTGAAAGTATTCAGGCAGGCCCTTGGACTACATGCTTTGGTGAATTCATCCATAAATATGACCACATAAGAGGTAGATATAGTGTGTATGGGTTGGGCAAAGTCAGCAGATAGAGGATTGGTATCGGTTGACTTAGTGGTTGGGGGGAGGGAGGGTTCCAAATAAGTTTGGAACCCCCAAAAAAGCCTCAGGCACTCTGCATGAAGGACACAAAATAACATTTGTACACATTTTAGGGGGTGTTTAGGATAAAGCACTACAATGGAGCTGACAAAATACATTGTTAAGTGACTAGGCTAGGTGCGTATGGGCCCAGGATAGCATGCTGGGGAGGTTAGTGAAGGCAAATATGCATGAAGGACAAAAAAGGAACTTTAAAAAATTCCAGCATGCGTGAGGACAAAGGGGACATACATAGCATATTACAATCATGGTAATTAGGGAATGATGAAGGAAATACAATACATTAGCAAAAATTAAATACATATAGGGGGTTTGCACTGAAAGTGTACTTGGAAGTGCAATCGCTCTAAATCTAAGGGGTAGATCTGAAATGAGTGGAAGCTCCAATGATTTTATCATCCAATCATGTGCAAGCTAAAATGCTGTTTTTTTATGTTCCTTGCATGTCCCCCTCTGATCTACAGCGACTTTACTTCCAAGTGCACTTTTAGTGCACTTTCACATGCACTTGCAGTGCAAAGTGGATTTTCCTTTAGTACAGGCATACCCCACTTTTAAGTACACAATGGGGTTTATTTACTAAAGCTGGAAAGTGCAAAATCAGGCTCATTTCTGCATAGAAACCAATGAGCTTCCAGGTTTTATTACCAAAGCTTAATTGAACAAGCTGGGGTTAGAAGCTCATTGGTTTCTATGCAGAAGTGAGCCTGATTTTGCACTTTACAAATTTAGCAAATAAACACCATTGCATACTTAAAAGTGGGGTATGCCTGTAAATAACCCCCATAATGTGATGTTAAAGGAGAAATCTTACTTTGATATAGTCCTTCTGCAGGACCTGAATGATAGCAGGACAGGTCTCTGGAATAATGATCCCCAGAGCCTGTGGGGAGATGCCTGTTAAGAACTTGATGTCCTGCAGACTTCTCCCTGTCACCAAGTACCGCAGCTTGGCGACTAGCCTCTGTTTGGCAGTGATAGCTTGCCGCATGCAGGTGTCCTGCTTAAGGGTACAGCAAAGCCAACAGACAGTGAAAAACAGGGTCCGTCATCTGGAGATAATTCCTGAAATCATCAGGATTATTCTCCTGGATCTCCCACAACAAAGGCATGTGCGAGAATTGGTCACGCTGGAGCAACCAATTCTTGGTCCATGAACTCCTCCCCGCCCTGTTCATGGACTGGGCTTGGGTAAAAGTAATAAGAACCCCAACGCCAAGCCCCTGCACAGCACAAACTCTACCATGAGTATGAACGGGAACATGGCTTCAAAACGGTCGGCTAGTCAGAACACACTGAAAATCAGAAAGGCCTGAGAAGAGCGAGCTGAAAATCAGAAATGAGTGGACAAGAACGCACTGAGAATCAAATATGTACTATAAAGTACGCACTAAAAAACAAATTTGAACTGACTACACGCACTGAAATCCAGATACAAACCCGCAAGCACAAACTGAAGAGCAGTAATGATCTGAAAAGCAGGAGGCTGAAAAGCGCGTATAGTCTCTCACCAAATTTCTACTAACACGAGATTAGCAGAAGGAGCCCAAAGGGTGGCACACTGGCTATTGAGCTTCCCTTTTCTAGTGCCGTCGTACTTGTTGTATGGCACCGCGTTCTGGAATTTCCGACAAGATTTGTGTGCCCGTGTGTATGCAAGACAAGTTTGAGCCAACATCCGTCGAAAAAAAGCCATGTATTTTGTTGTCGGAATGTCCGATTGTGTGTACGCGGCATAAGTGTTAATTATGCTAGTTAATTAGTGGGTCCTTATTTTGTTCCACACCGTTTCGAGCTTGTGTATGTGGATCTGTCTCTCTCTCCCCCTTACAATATCTTACACACTAAGAACATCCCAGTGCCAGCCCTTTGGCCTGTTGTCTTCAACTAAATATTACATATAACGTTATGGAAGTGGAACAGTTCTTCTCTATAGAAGGTCCCACTACATTATCGTTATTTCATATTTTCTCACTTGTTGCGCATGGCCAACTTTAGTTCTATCTAATCCCCCTTCCCCATGCTAATCAAACCCACCTGTGTATATTTTAGATCTGCAAGCGATGTTGCCCAGGAGCCTACACTATAGTAGGTGGCACTCAGTTAGAGAAGCAACCCTGCAGGCTTGAAAGTAGACAGCTTTTGCATTCAGGCCTATAAAGAACCCAATATCCCTGAAACCCTGCACCCTGACATTGCAAATCTCTGCCACCTAGTCCCCCTAACACTGCACCACTGCTCTGAACATCCCTGTCTTCCAGCACCCTAGACACTGCATCCCAACACCCCGAAACTGCAGCCCAACACCCCAGACACTGAACCCTTCTGACAGCTATCACCCCCTCCACCATCCAGAAACTCTACTACTGCATGCTCCACCACCACTCCCGCTGCCCCTGCTTCCTTTTGCAGAGACATATAGAAAGGAGGAGCCTGGAGTTTCTGAGATCTCTGCAGAGTCATTTTTTTAATTCCCCTTATTTAACCTCTCTCTCTGGTGACCTCACCTCCTCCCCAGTGCCCAGTGCTGGGACAAGGTCATCCAGTGCCCAGGGCGAAGTTTGCAAACTGCGCCCCCCCCTACCCGTGGAGGAGAGATAGGGCCAATGTATGTAAAGTGGAGTTTAAAATTGATGCACAAATATGGGTCTAACAGTTGCAAAGACAAAAATGTCCCTGCGTCAGTGGTATCACTAAAAAGAAAAAATGGCCTTCCATTCGTGGTGCAATGAAAAGAAAAAAATGCTGCAGTGTCACTATCAGTTTAAGGGGGACTGATTGACAACTTGACAACTATTTCAGTGGGTTTGGAAGCTGGGCTCTGAAGGTGCATGGAACTAAAAGACTGTAGTGGGGCTCAGAGGTAGGGTTCACACTGGTGTGATGCCAGACACCGCTTGTAATTTGCACTGCATTGCTGTGCACATCACATGTGATGTCTTTGCGATGTGAATTCAGCCATAGACCTAGACCCACATAGGTGTAACATAATAATCAGCACATATACCATAAAATATTGCAAAACACTGTGCCTTCCTAAAGTGCAGTGTGCAAGTTTCTTGTGAAAAAAAAAGCTACACCCGAAGTGACAAATAAATCTGCTCACCAGATATCTCTGGCCACAAAGTGACCACCAGGCATAAAGTATGGAAAACCTCCTCAGCAAACCAGGATCCTCCAAGCCAATTTGAACTTCAATCGACCATCTCCAATATCGATCAAACCTCATTCAATCATAGATGGTGAATGGTAATCCTCTGATAATTACACTCACAGTGCAAATCCCAATGCTCCTTATCCTTATCTTTAATCTGTAAAGATTGGCTCTCCCAAGAACGAGCCACAAAACGGCAATATAGTGTAATACTGTCTTTATTGTGAAAGCACTTACATGCCTTAAAACGTACAGCAGATGGCAGCTCAGCTGTGGGATGAGGCAGGGGCTGGTCCGTCACTTAAATGTGAAACAGGGAAGCAAGGCATGCGTCTCAGCTGGGGGTGGAGGAGATAAAACCTGTGTCAAGCATCTACAGCCTCATTTTCAATGCATTTTGTGCTCAGGCGCACGTCATCTGGATTTTTTCCTGTGGGTCTAGGTGACATTCATATGTATACATGGTTTTGCACCCAATTTTTTACTATTTTTTGCTTTATTAGGTTTCACAAATTTTTTGGTGCAGCATCACTTTATTTAATTATTGTTTGTATTCATTTTGGCGCCGTTTCTCATTCCCTTCATTCTTGAAATTGCATTGTATTTGCACCAAAATAGTGCAGGACCCTGCGAACCAATCTGGGAGTGTCAGTAACTTAACATTGAAAACCCCAGTGGTTCGCAGATGTCCGTGTGAATCAGTCTGAGATGTTTAGGGTTTCCCACATCACACCAGTGTGAACCGGGATTGAGGGAGGAAGGGGCCTAAAAGGGCTTGATACCATGTGTGTCTATCGTTGCTGATGTTTGAAGGTGGTGAGGGGGTAATTTTACTGCTTAATCAGTTTGCATGAACAAGTTTGTGAATTAGATGTGGTGAAGATTTGCAGCAAATTTGCACCGCTACTAGTGTGAACTGGCTCCTGGGTGATAACATTTGAATTATAAATAGAAAAAAAAAAGTTGAATCAGGGATAAGGAAAGAGTGAAAACATGAAGACGGTGGGGTAGTAAAGGCCTGTTCCGCATGTCTGCATTTTATTGCCTCTGGTTTGCATTGCACTGGAAATGGGGCACAAATAAACAATTGTATTCTATATATGCCATTGCAGTGACTGGCTTTTCCAGTGTGAAAATAAGCCAGTTAATGCAGTAGAGTGAATGAGCCACTACAGTGTTAATAAAGAGCAGAGTAAAAAGCTGCAGAGAATGTGCAAGGTGAATGATGGTCACAGGATAGTTCCAGAATAGAAAAAGCTAAAAAGTAAACTGTGAAGGAAAGGGTGCCTGTAGCATGTCCAGCGCTGAGATCGGGAGGCTGTAGTGAGGTTTGCTGTGGGGAGAGCAGAGATCATAAGAAAAACAGAAAAGATAAGGTGAACGAGGAGATGGGCAGGAAGATCGGTGTAAGGAGAGTCTAATTGCAGAAATGTACTGGGAGAAATGAGCGGACAGAGGGGGGGGGAGGGTGAAGGGGGTGAAATGATGGGAGGAGCAAAGTGAAAGTAGGACCAGCCTCGTTTTGGAATTTAGCTGTTTACATGTTTAAAACAGTTTTTTTTTGCAAAAAAATTACTTAGAACACCCAAACATTGTATATTGTTTTTTTTCTAACACGCTAGAGAATAAAATGGCGGTCATCGCAATACTTTTTTTCACACCGTATTTGCGCAGCGGTCTTACAAGCGCAATTTTATTTGAAAAAAAATCACTTTTTTGAATAAAAAAAATAAGACAACAGTAAAGTTAGCCCAATTTTTTTATATTGTGACAGATAATGTTATGCCGAGTAAATTGATACCCAACATGTCACGCTTCAAAATTGCGCCCGCTCGTGGAATGGCGTCAAACTTTTACCCTCAAAAATCTCCATAGGCGACGTTTAAAAAATTCTACAGGTTGCATGTTTTGTGTTACAGAGGAGGTCTATGGCTAGAATTATTATTCTCACTCTAACGATCGCGGCGATACCTCACATGTGTGGTTTTACCACCGTTTTCATATGCAGGCGCTACTCACGTATGCGTTCACTTCTGCGCCGCAAGCTCGTCGGGACGGGGCGTTTTAAAAAAAAATAAATTAATTTTTATTATTTACTTTACATGATTTTATTTATTTTTGTAAACATAATGTAAACATCCCTTGTAATAGAAAAAAAGCATGACTGGACCTCTTAAATATGAGATCTGGGGTCAAAAAGACCTCAGATCTCATACTTACACTAAAATGCAATAAAAAAAAAAAAAAGTCATTAAAAAAAAAGACATTGAAAAAAATGTGCCTTTAAGACGTATGGGCGGAAGTGACGCACTACAGTGTCATGGAGACGAGTGAGCTCCATCTTCCGATCATTCGTCCCCATGCACAGCTAGGGAACAGACGCGATCGCCTCCGCCGCTGTCGATGGCTCCGATAAGCGACGGAGGGCACCGGTAAGTGGCAGAAGAGGGGCCCCTCTTCAGCCACCGATAAAAGTGATCTCGCGGCGAATCCGCCGCAGAGACCACTTTTATCTTGTAGCCGATCGCTAGCTACTGCCATAACAATGATATCCGCCGCCAAACTTAGGACGTATATGTACATGCGGCGGTCGGCAAGTGGTTATACAAACACCAGGAAGGAGAGCAAGACGATGCAGTTAACCCATAGTTGAATTGGCTAGAACAGAGCAGGAGGAGAATAACAACCATTTCCGTCTGCCAGGCAGGAGAATTATCTGATGCTCCCAGCGCCCCCTTTGCACACAAATTAACACTGCCCTCAGGGCAAGTGTCCTCTCTGCCCACCCCTTGTACCGGCACTGGTGCAATCTGTAGATTCCGATCAGACTACAAAGATTTGCTTTAATTGCCAGGTGACCTGAAAGAGGATCCTCAAAACTGGACGTCCTCAAAGTGTCCTGGGTGAAGTGACAGCTATTGGCAACTGTGCTCTATAGTCAGGCAAGTAGTTGTCTGGCCTGTGTAGACCGGTTGCGTGTGTACCACTCCAGACTAGGAGAAAAAAGGAAGCCAAACAGGGAGATATTTAATAATTATTTTTTAGTTATTATTAACCTGCCCACCGACTCCATTTATACAGAACTCTTCCAATGCAGCAGCCATGATGTAGAAGTCCAACATCAAAATGTATTTATTAATTTTACTTGCAAGGTAAGTATTTATTTGAAATACAATTCTACTATTTACAGTTGTGCTCAGAAGTTTACATACCCTGGCAGAATTTTTGATTTATTGGCCATTTTTCAGAGAATATGAATAACACAAAAACTTTTCTTTCACTCATGGTTAGTGTTTGACTGAAGCCATTTATTATCAATCAACTGTGTTTACTCTTTTTAAATCATAATCACAACAGAAACTAGCCTGATCAAAAGTTTTATTTGTTCCCCAAAGGTGAACTTAGCCTTTATTAGCACATTTCAGCACTGCAGCAAAACTAACTGGTTTGTTGTGCTGCTTCTCCCTTACCCATTCTAAGCTCTGCTGTATAGGGGATTGCAAGAAGATGAAGGTAAGTCAAATTTAAGTACTTAACAAGTAGTATGAATGGACATTATCAGCCTACAGTTCAGTTTTAAGTCTCAAAAGTCTCATCTTTGTTATGCTTACAGGGATTCCTAAGTTAAAGGAGAAGTTTGGTATATACATACTCACCTCCATACTTCAGCATCCGTGGGATACTGCAACTTGTACACGCTTGTAGGCAGGGTTTACTTCCCTTTCAAATGTGGGAGTGGGAGAGATGGTGAAGTAAGCCTTACTTTAGAAGGGTAGGAGGGTCTGGCCTAGGAGGCGTAAGGGTGGGGTCAGCAACTACATATTTGACTTTCATGTTTGGGTTTAGATACACTTTTAGGCCCCTTTCACACATGCGGTTCGATTTCAGCTTTTAGCTGCGGATAGAGGAACTTATTTACTGTGGCTAAATGCAGACATCATCCCTATGGCCCCATTTACAGACTGCATATAGCAACGTTTTCATAACATGCAGTTTTGTGCATTTAAGAAAAATAAAGTTGACAGCATTCAGAAGCGATGTACCGCAGCTATCTGTATAAATGCATTTAATTGCATTCCAAAGAAAAAAAAAAAAGTAAACAGTTGCTATACAAAAGACAATAATTTACTACCGCAGCTAAACGCAGCCACATGTAAAGGCAAGTAATCTCATATAAGCGCAATGTACAAATGCGAGGAATCTCTGTGCCAGTAGTGTTGGAATTTCAAAATAATAAAACATGCTTTTATCAGCAGCAGAACAAGTGCCTGTGTATAAGGGGCCTAATGAACTGCCAATGCTGTCCAGAACACACTACACCATTGTAATCAGTGACACAATAAGGACCAGTGGTGGCTGGTGCTAAACTTTTGGGGGGGCCCCAGGTCTGCACTCACCCCTCCACAGCACGGTCCCCTTGCACTTACCCCTCCATGGCACAGTCCCCCCGTACTCACACCTCCAAGGAATGATCTCCCCCGCACTCAGCCCCTCCACGGCTTCCTCGGCTTCTCCTCCCGGCCAATCTGATTCGCCTCCTGTCCTGATTGGCCGGGAGGAGAAGCCAATAGCAAATATTGATTCGCTAGTGCCACAAATGGGTGGCACTGAGCCCAACCTTTTTCAAGCCAATTAGAACCTTAGACCCCTGTTCGGAAAGTAAACACCGCAAGCTATTTTCTGATGTTGAGTCTATGTTGAATTCATTAAATATTTTATATTTTGCCACAAGTTTATGGAAAATTACAATAGTTTTTTTCACAAAGTTGTAACTAAATGATATATTGCTCAAACATGCCATGGGCATATGTGAAATTACACCCCAAAATACATTCTACTGCTTCTCCTGAGTATGGGGATACCACATGTGTGAGACTTTTTGGGAGCCTGGCTGCGTACGGGACCCTGAAAACCAATCACCGCCTTCAGGCTTTCTAAGGGCATAAAATGGTGATTTCACTCCTCACTACTTATCACAGTTTCGGAGACCCTAAAATGTCAAGTTAGCACAACCCCCCCCAAATGACCCCATTTTAGAAAGTAAACACTCCAATGCATTTGCCAAGAGGCATGGTGAGTAAAAGCCATCGTGAGTATTTTGCAGCTCTCATTTGTTTTGGAAATTGAAGAAAGAAAAAGAATTTTTTTTTTTCAATTTTCAAAACTTTGTGACAAAAAGCAAGGTCTGCAAAATACTCAACATGCCTCTCATAAAATATCTTGGGGTGTCTACTTTCCAAAATGGGGTCATAGGGGGGGGGGTGCTATCTGGGCATTTCATAGCCTCCGAAACTGTGATAGGTAGTGAGGAGTGAAGTAAAAAAATTACGTCCTTAAAAAGCCTAAATTCAGTGCTTGGTTTTCGGGGTCCTGTATGCAGCTAGACTGCCAAAAAGTCTCACACATGTGGTATCCCCATACTCAGGAGAAGCAGCAGAATGTATTTTGGGGTGTAATTTCACATATACCCATGGCATGTTTGAGCAATATATAATTTAGTGACAACTTTGTGCAAAAAAATCAAAAATATTGTAATTTTCCCGAAACTTGTGGTAAAATATAAAATATTCCATGGACTCAACATGCCTCTCAGTAAATAGCTTGGGGTGTCTACTTTCCAAAATTGGGTCATTTGGGGGGTTTTGTGCTATCTTGGCATTTCATGGCCTCCGAGACTGTAAAATGTACTCCCTTATTGTAATTTTTCAATCACTTTTCAATCACTTGTGACAAAAAAAAAAAAATCTTCAATGTGCTCAATAAGCCTCTCAGCAAATTCCTTGGGGTGTCAACTTTCCAAAATGGGTTCATTTGGGAGGGGGGGGGTGTGTTTGTACTGCCCTGCCATTTTCGCACCTCAAGAAATGAGATAGGCAGTCCTAAACTAAAAGTTGTGTAAATTCCAGAAAATGTACCCTAGTTTTAGACGCTATAACTTTTGCGCAGACCAATAAATATATACTTATTGAATTTTTCTTTACTCGAGACATGTGGCTGAATGCTTTTTGGCCTAAATGTGCGACTGAAATTGAGTTTATTGTATTTATTTTATAACAAAAACTAGAAAATATTTTTTTTTTTCGAAATTTTCAGTATTTTTTCATTTATATTGCAAAAAATAAAAAACGCAGAGGTGATAAAATGCCACCAAAAGAAAGCTCTATTTGTGGGGAAAAAAGGACACAAATTTTGTTTGGGTACAGCATTGCATGCCCGCACAATTACTAGTTAAATCAGCGCAGTGCCAAATTGTAAAAAGTGCTCTGGTCAGGAAGGGGGGTATAACCTTCCAGGGCTGAAGTGGTTAAGCGAGCAAATTTTCTAAGAATGAGTGCTGCCCTCCAGGACTTAAACTGGGAGGGAATATTGTCATCGATGAACTCCCAGAAATTTCCAGAATTGGGAATTCTTCAAAAAGACTGTATGTGAACTCACTGCAAAGCATATTCCCATGGACAATAAGGCTAAAAATTAAACCTATGTGGCTCACGGCAAAATTTTAAATTGTTATAAATAATAAGAAAAGAGCTTTTAAAAAATATAAAAATGAAGGAACACTATCATTGTTTAAATGTTACAAAGAATATAACAAATATTTATATATATATTTATATATTGTTTGCACACACCCCTACTGTATGTGCCACCAGGGAGATCAGTCAACAAACTCCCCTTCCTGCTAATGACCTAGAAGCAACATGTAAAACTTCACTTCTGGGTTCTGGTGTCACTTTCCCAGCCAGTATGGCCAGGGAAAAAGCTGATTGAGTATGATCTGTACTGCATTAGGTTCATTGGAGGGGAAAGGGGAAACATCTGCAGTCTTTTAGACTGCTGATGTCTTATGAAAGAGAACTTGACACTAAAAAATGCATCACATAGGGCATTTTTGTCCTCTATGTGATAAAAAAAAGTTTAGAAAAATAAAAATGCAAAAAATGTGTAAAAAAATTTAAGTTACACCCAGGCACTTAAAATCCTTCCCCCCAAAATGTTTGAGTCCGCCCATACAAGCACGTACAGATGTAAATGTACGTGTTGGAGGAGTGAAATCATTGATTACGCTACATTTGTTATACAACAGCGACAGTGAGAGTGATCTTTTTAAAGCTTGACATGTTCGGCATCTATTTACTTGACACAACTATATCTTTAGGTTTTACAAAAAAAATAAAAATAAATGGGTAACATATTGCCTTTGTTGATGCAGTTACATACTATGGCTAGCACTTTTTGAGGTAATGAATATGCATGCACCTCACTATAATTATTATTACTCTTTTCCCCCCCAACACTCCCTTTCCCCCCCCCCTCCCACTCCCTTCATCACCCTGTTCACACTTCACTGCACTTTTCCTCCCCTATACCTCACTCTCTCTTCCATGCTGATTGTATGCTTTTATCATTTTCACATCCTATCACACCCTTCACTACCTATTTCATTTGTATATGGAAAGAGCACTTCTGCCAATATTTCCATAGTTAGATACTATTTACTAGCCTCCAAAGATATACCATATAAATATGGTTGGAAACTCTCTCTGGTTTGATTTGAACCACATGTACCATAGATATTATATATTATATATGGGTGACCTCGGTCCCTTGGTGGTTGTTTCTGTCCACAAAAAATCTGAAGAATCTGATTATTATCTCTTGGGTGTGCATTTGGCCTGTCTCATAAAGCTCTCATCCTAGGTTTTGTGCTCGTCGGCCGGCTGTTTGTTCTGGCGGGCGGTGCCCCAGTGTGTGGCCTCTCGCAAGTCACTTTCGCCTCTCGCTACCCCGGTCTGGGTTGAGGTGGTGGTGGAGGCATCCGGAATTCTCCCTCAGACTGTGAGGGAAACACAGCATATCTTTCTAAGGGACCTCCATGTGGGAAGTTTTCTCTCCTCTGTTGGACATACACCACTTGGTAACTATACTGTATTGGTGCATTACATGATGAATGTGGTTACTGTTATACAATGTAAGCGATGTATGTATATACCAATGCTATTTATATGTTCTTTCTAGCAGACCGAACCTCTGAAGAAGACCCCAACTATTAAGGGTTGAAACGCGTCAGGTCTTATGTTCATGATAGGATTTGTTATGAATATATGTCTGCCATTGTATGTCCAGCTACTTAGCTTTTAAGCACTCCTCACTGGAGCTCATTGTTTTTAACTTATGGTATATTTTTCAATAAAATTGTATTTTTTCATACAATACTGACTACACCTATTACTGTGCTGCCTAAAAACCCCGCCTGTGGGGAAACCTTTCTTTCTTCTTTTTTGTTCTAATACCTAAGGGGTGAGCAGCAATTCCTTTCTCCCTCTCTAGTGTCTTTTCCTTTTCTTCGACTGTCAATTGGGTGGTTAAACACCCCTTCCCCTATGACACATGAGAGTGGAAATATGAGCTTCAGTATATAGGATTAATTTCTCTCTTTTGGTTGTTGGTACCTATATGTTTTTTGGTTAAGAATTGATATCAATATGAGTCACTTTCAAGGTACAGAATGGGTAAATTTGATGTCAGGCTATGAAACAGAGTTTGAACAAGGTGATCGAGCTAAAACTCAGATCTCATCTCTGTTCCACAAGCTGAACAGAACACTTGAGAAAAAATCTGCATTATTCTGGCACATTAAAACTTTGAACAGATATAAAGAGGATAAAATCAACCCTTTAGGCTTACGCATTCAAATATTTCCCAATCTAGATCAAATCAGCGCCGAACGTAAAAGCGAATGGGAGGCCAATCTGAACGCCTGTTCCCAGGAAATGATGGCCATCCTCACTAGGGAATACAACAAACAAATGGCACTACTAGACACAGAGATTGGTAACATAGACACCTCCCTCAAGCCTTTTATGCAGCACACCCTGTACTCGGAGCTGCAGGCCAACCTTCGGAATGACCTGTCGACCTTTAACAGGAATGTGCTGCAGAAAAAGGAGTCGAAGTTCTGGAGGGATCATGCCGCCTTCTCTGAAGGACGAGCATATAAATGGAATAACAACTCTCAAACAAATCTCCAAAAAAATAAACAATATGTATCACAGCAACAATCTAAACAAATCGGTAGTATATCGAGGCCCAAAAAAGATTTCGATTCCAACCAAAACTCTAAAACATCTAAAGAACGCGGCAAATTCAAAAGGAGCCGTAACAACAAGGGCTCCCCAGAACAGGATAGAAAAAAACGGACTATGGAGGCCCCTTCGGAACTCAGTCCGGAGATCAATAGGGAGGAGGTGAGACATGTAGGATCCAAATCTGATACATCGAGTATAGCTACCAATGAAACAGATGTCCTGCCCAGTATGTTAGCAATTAAAAAACATTCAAATCCATCCCTAGGAGGTCCAAAATCGGGATTACAGAATCCTTTAAACCAAACACAGGGATCCTCCCCATCCCAACCAAACAGGGGAGCAGGGAACTTGGATGCGTATATCACGCGGATTCCACAGAATCCCTCAGCGTGATAAACTTATCATCCCATTCACTATCTGCAGTTGAAATCGATGTACTATCACGTGGATTGACCTTTTGTCCCCAAGAAAATTTCGATTTATTTGAAGTTGTAACCGATTTACAATTATTTGCACGTCGGCTCCTTTTGAAGAGCCTTCATGCAAAAACTGACACTGATACAGATATGACTGAGTGGGCTACTTTCAGTATGAAAGAATTCAAAGCCCTGCGCGATTTGACGCTATTATTCCAAGAAAACAACACTTTGGATCTTATAGATCAAATTGACTTGGAAACTCTATTGGAAAGCGTAAATGAACCTACCCAGAAACCTGCAAGGAGTTTCAAAAAACCTTCCGGCAAATTTCCACCTCTCAGTTTAAACCCAAACATAGAGATTTTTGTCAAACAAACATTAAGAGACCTTTCTAAACTCCCATACAAAAAAACACAATCACAGAACCTAACTGCTGAGGAATCGGCAGCTATTGATTCTCTGTGTAAAAATGTAGAAATCACAATAAAACCATCTGACAAGGGAGGGAACGTAGTTTTGATGGACAATCAGGACTACGTTCGTATGTGTCAAAACATCTTAGACAATGAAGAATGGTACAAAATCGCCTCAAACAAAATGATACAAAGATCGTATACTAAATTTTATGATCTAATCCAGTCCGCTGCGGACAAGGGAGTTATCACCAGAGACCAGTATGAATTTATTCGAACAAAGTACCCACGCATGGCCACGTTTTATAGTTTGCCCAAAATCCATAAGAGTCAAATAAAACCTCCCGGACGACCAATTGTCTCCGGGAATGGAGGAATATCAGAAAACCTGAGTAGAGTGATTGATTCATTTCTACAACCGTTTGTTACAAGCATGCCCTCGTTCCTAAAAGACACGATGCATTTACTCCAACTCATCCAGGGAGTATCTCTTCCATCAAATTCTTTTTTTGTGGCTATCGATGTCGAAGCCCTGTACAGCTCGATCCCCCATCACAAGGGGATTGAGGCTGTACGTACACTCCTTTTAAGAAGCCGCAAATATGATGCAGCATTAAATGAGTTTATCATTGACGCCCTGGAATACATCTTGAATAACAATTTTTTTATCTTTGACCACTCCCACTACCTCCAGGTGCAGGGCGTGGCCATGGGCACCTGCTGTGCCCCGGCCTACGCCAATCTGTACCTGGGGGAGTGGGAGAGGGCACTCCAAGAGGATGAGGGCCTCGCCACATACATGAGTCACATACGTATGTGGCGACGATACATTGATGATGTCCTCCTGATCTGGGAGGGCCCTGAGGAATCTCTATTAAAGTTCTTTGACTATATCAACCAAAACGATCGCAATCTAAAGTTTACCATGACATATGATTGCGATCAAATAACTTTCTTGGATTTGCACCTGAGACGTACCTCAGAGGACCTCATTTCCAGTACTTTGTTTCGGAAAAGCACCGCAGGAAATACCATCCTCCATGCGGATAGCTTTCACCCCACAGGCTTGAAGAGATCCATCCCATACGGTCAGTACCTGCGTTTACGCAGGAACTGCTCCGATGAGACCCTCTTCAAGCAGGAAGCACAGAAACTACAAATTAGATTACTGGCACGGGGCTACAGCCGCTCATGCCTGCGTAGGGCGTACAATCGAGCGGCCATACAACCCAGACATGCACTGCTATCTGGAGAAAAGCCGAAGGGTGACTCTAACATGAATCCCACCAGAGTGATTCTACGTTTTTCCAAACAACATAAGCAGATTAGAAACATTATTGGTAGACATTGGTCCATACTCCGGGATGACCCAAAAATTAGTAAGTTCATTGCAGATACCCCTTCAATCACCTATAGACGAGCAACCTCACTAAGAGACAAACTAGTTCAAAGTGAGTTTAAAAACGCACAAAAAAGAGGAAAGCATTGTTCAGTCCTGGGATCCTTCCCTTGTGGACACTGCTCTTACTGCCAGTACATAAGACATGAAAAGATCTTTAATCTTCCAAATGGAACAATTTTTAAACCATCACACTTCACCAACTGTCAAACGCGGGGCGTAGTGTACCTCATGTCTTGCGAATGTGGGGCACACTACGTTGGAAAGACCAAACAAGAGTTCCACCAACGCATATCTAAACACATCTACCATATGCAAATCAGCAACCCGTACTTGCCACTTGGGCGACATGTGATGGAAACCCACAATTACAGAATGCCTAAAGTAACTTTCGCCGCACTCGATCGAGTTCATATACCAACGCGAGGCGGCGACTGGAACAAAATCTTATTGCAGCATGAACAGAGGTGGATATTTAAACTAAACTCCACCTCTTTCCCAGGACTGAACGATGCTATCTCTTTTGCTCCATTCCTAAAGGGTTTTGTTTCTGGTAAAACCCAATAGGTATGTTCCCCCTCTCTAAAATGTTGAGAGTGGAGTATACCTAAAGCAGTCTATCAATCAGCACCTCATTGTTAGGATCCATTTTTACCCTCCTTCCTTTTTTTCTCCTCTCTCTCTTCCCTCCCTCCTCCCCTCTCTCCCCCCCCCCCCCTTCCAACCTTCCTTCCCCTCCCTTCTCCTTCTTTCTTTGCCTCTAGTGTTATTATATTTCCGATTTGACCTTTTGATAATTTTTTCCATACTTGTTACTTTTTACTTTATATTGGTTTGTTCCTTTTGACCTTGCTCTTTTACCCCTCAATTCGATGTTATCAGGTCACCAATGCATATGATTGAATTTCTCCTTTTTTACTGATGCTCCTTTTATATGTATGTAATGTACAAATAGCAATATGTATCCAATAATGTTTAGTTGAAAATACAATGTTCTCTGCATATTGTATATGTGTCTGTTTCCCTCCGGCCAGGGGGGGCGCTGGTGCTCTCTCCGCCATCGCTCCCAGTGCGGGGGTGATTGGTGATGTGCCTTCCCGGCAAGGGGGGGGGGGGGGCATATGGGCCGACACGATTAGACGGCTCTTCCCCCCCCCCTGTCTTTCCCCGTCCGGCGCTCGGGTGGCCACCGAGCGCCGCACTGGGGATCTATCCCTCCTTGCCGGCGGCGTCCCTGAACATTCTCGGATACTCCGCGCCACTGCGCATGCGCGGGGCCCCGCGCGTGCGACGTGACGTCATGGGTATCGCGAGATTTCGGCGAGAATGACGAGAATTCGGGGCTGACGCTCTTCCTGGACGCCGGGGAGGCCACACACGGCTGCCTAATGGCGGCCATACTGCCCCCCCCACGCAGCTGATGACTGACTGGGCACACCTGGGATGGGGTGGGACGGGCTATGCACACCCCTAATCAATTAAGGACATATAAATACTATTGGCAATAGTCTCATAATCCTTTCCTGCCTGGAGGATCTACACACCCTCCTTCGCCTGCTATCACTCTCTGCCACTCGTGGTCACTACCAAGTAAGTACACCCCTCCAGCCTTATGTTTCTGCATCTTTGTTTCTACCCCATATAATCAGGGCCTTTTGACCCTGTTATTTGCTATTTTTATTTTGTTTGACTACTCATGACCATAGTGGTTGTATACTTTTTCATAGATACAAAATACATTTTTTTCTTTTGTTTTGCTTCTAGACTAGTGGACTTAGGTTTGGACACTAACCCTCTAAGTTCCACATGACCTGTGACCAATCCCGGGTTGGCAAACAGGTGCTAATCTAGTCTTCATGGGGCACTCTGATGCAGTTACATACTATGGCTAGCACTTTTTGAGGTAATGAATATGCATGCACCTCACTATAATTATTATTACTCTTTTCCCCCCCAACACTCCCTTTCCCCCCCCCCTCCCCCTCCCTTCATCACCCTGTTCACACTTCACTGCACTTTTCCTCCCCTATACCTCACTCTCTCTTCCATGCTGATTGTATGCTTTTATCATTTTCACATCCTATCACACCCTTCACTACCTATTTCATTTGTATATGGAAAGAGCACTTCTGCCAATATTTCCATAGTTAGATACTATTTACTAGCCTCCAAAGATATACCATATAAATATGGTTGGAAACTCTCTCTGGTTTGATTTGAACCACATGTACCATAGATATTATATATTATATATGGGTGACCTCGGTCCCTTGGTGGTTGTTTCTGTCCACAAAAAATCTGAAGAATCTGATTATTATCTCTTGGGTGTGCATTTGGCCTGTCTCATAAAGCTCTCATCCTAGGTTTTGTGCTCGTCGGCCGGCTGTTTGTTCTGGCGGGCGGTGCCCCAGTGTGTGGCCTCTCGCAAGTCACTTTCGCCTCTCGCTACCCCGGTCTGGGTTGAGGTGGTGGTGGAGGCATCCGGAATTCTCCCTCAGACTGTGAGGGAAACACAGCATATCTTTCTAAGGGACCTCCATGTGGGAAGTTTTCTCTCCTCTGTTGGACATACACCACTTGGTAACTATACTGTATTGGTGCATTACATGATGAATGTGGTTACTGTTATACAATGTAAGCGATGTATGTATATACCAATGCTATTTATATGTTCTTTCTAGCAGACCGAACCTCTGAAGAAGACCCCAACTATTAAGGGTTGAAACGCGTCAGGTCTTATGTTCATGATAGGATTTGTTATGAATATATGTCTGCCATTGTATGTCCAGCTACTTAGCTTTTAAGCACTCCTCACTGGAGCTCATTGTTTTTAACTTATGGTATATTTTTCAATAAAATTGTATTTTTTCATACAATACTGACTACACCTATTACTGTGCTGCCTAAAAACCCCGCCTGTGGGGAAACCTTTCTTTCTTCTTTTTTGTTCTAATACCTAAGGGGTGAGCAGCAATTCCTTTCTCCCTCTCTAGTGTCTTTTCCTTTTCTTCGACATATTGCCTTTGTGTGCTCTAAAACTACAAAATAACTTTAGTGTATTTTTTACTAAGATTTGGGATTACATAACTGTTGTGCCAATATCGTATGACATAAAAATTGAAACTACCACTATTTTATTCTCTGAGGTATCTGCTTTCAGAAAATACGTTGTATATAATGATTTGGGGGTTTACGTTATCTTCAGGCCTAAAATTATTTTTTAAACATGCGTGTGAAAGGGCTCAGTGCTGCAGCTTGTTGTGCCCCCACGTCTCCATACAGCTGGTGGTGATGATGCCAGACCTGTGAGCTCTACCCCCTCCTCCTCCTCCGCCACCTCCATGCCCTCCTCTGCAGAATTGTCCTATGAACATCAGGTGCCCCCTAAGCATTCAAAGGGCTATTCCCAGAGTCAGGCTAAAAGGTGCCATGCAGTGCTTCAGCTGCTGTGTTTAGGGGACAGGAACCACACCGGAGCAGAGATTCTTGCGGCTCTGCAGGGACAGGCCCAGAGGTGGTTCACACCACGACAACTGGAGCCAGGTATGGTGGTGTCCGATAATGGCTCAAACCTCCTGTCCGCCCTTAGACTGGGAAAGTAGACACATGTGCCATGCCTGCAACATGTCCTCAATTTGGTGGTGCATTGTTTCCTAAGTAGGTACTCAGGGTTGCAAGATGTATTAAAGCAGACCAGAGTCTAGCCATTTCAGGCGGTCATACACAACCAGTGCTCGGTTGGCTGAAATTTAGCAGGAATTCCATCTGCCCATAAACCGCCTGATTTGTGACATGCCCACCATGTGGAACTCAACTTTGGGAATGCTGCAGTGGCTGTATATGCAGCAGAGGGCCATCAACGAGTACCTGTGCCAGTACGGCACGACAACAGGCTCAGGACGCCTCAGCTTTTTTTCCCCACACCAATGGCTGATCATTAAGGATGCATGCACTGTATTGTCACCATTTGAGGAGGCCACAAGGATGGTGAGCAGTGACACAATCCCTGTTGTGTTCCTGCTGGAGCAGACTCTCCGTGGCATTATGGACAGGGCACTGGAGGCAGAGCAGCAGGAGGAAAAGGAGGACTTCCTTTCTTCTCAAGGCCCACTTTATCCAGACACCATCATTCCTATGTCACAGAACACACAGGAGGAGAGAGGGGAGGAGGATGAGGATTCTGGCACTTTCATAGGCTTCGCAGAAGAGGAAGACAAGCGTCAATCTGTAAGCAATGGCTTTCCAACCCCAGGACCCTTGGGAGTAGTACGTGGCTGGGAGGAGGAAGTTCCAGATGGTGTCATCCTGAGTGACCCTGAGGAGATTGCTTCTCAAGCCTCTGCAAATTTGAGGCACATGGGCAACCTCATGCTTCAAAGCCTGCAAAAGGACCCAAGAATACATGGCATAAAGGAGAAGGATGATTACTGGTTGGCAACCCTCCTTGACCACCGTTATAAGGGGAAGGTCTCAGAACTCATCCTGTCTCCACAGGGAGTGCAAAAGATAAAATCTCTTGAGGACACGTTAAAGAGGATTTTATTGAACATTTTTCCTGACTCCAGTAGGTTACAGTGTGGTGGAAAACGTCATTTAGAGTCTTCTGTTGGTCAAAAGAGGAGCGTTGCAGAAGGCGTCCGACAATTACCTTGGGGCCAAAACAGAGATGGAGAGCTTCCCAGCTGACGATCCACTGAGTTACTGGGTCATGAGAATAGACCACTGGCCGGAACTTGCCCAGTATGCTATTGAGTTGTTGGGCTGCCCTGCATCCAGCGTGCTTTCAAAACGGACATTCAGTGCTGCAGGAGGTTTCGTTACTGGTCATAGAACGCGTCTGTCCACAGACCCCGTGGACCGTTTGACTTTTATAAAAATGAATCAGTCCTGGATTATCAGCTATGAAGCCCCTGATACCGATGTCACTGATTAAGTCTTTTTGGGATGTGGAATCTCTGCAGGACTTTGAGGCTGCTTAGCTTTGAGGGCTTGCAATCATTTCATCTGGAAGAATGTTTTTGGTATAGGTTTCATGGGCACAATTAACACCCAAAGACCAATTTTTCAGCACCTAATTGACAGGTGCATATCATTGCAATTTTTTTTGCCTTCATCAAGAGCATCTTTATAGGGTTATGGTGGGAAGGCACCACCGACACCCAAAGACAAATTTTTCAGCACCTGTTTGACAGGTGCATATCATTGCATTTTGTTACAGCAAGGCAAATTCTTGCTTTCATCAAGATTACCTCTATAGGGTTACGGTGCGAAGACACCACCGACACAAAAGACCAATTTTTCTGCACCCGTTACTTCTATTCAAAGTCAAAGTGACATCAGAATGTATCCAAAAAATCTCTAATCTTGTTCCCACTGCACTACATTGTGGCCTCATCATACACACTGGCCCCCCAGCTGTTGTTGAGCAAAATAAAGGCAGCTTGCTGGGAAAATGTCATTTTTTTGGCTTTATTATTATATTATTATTATACAGGATTTATATAGCGCCAACAGTTTGCGCAGCGCTTTACAACATGATTTATAAATGCAATTATTTCTGCAGCAGATTCTAGACATGGTAAAGATCTGCTACTTTACAGGTAGACTAAGGGGACCCCCGAGGCACTATATTGGAAGGAATTTTTCATTTTTATGCTTTCACTTTAAAAATCAAAAAATCACTGCTCATTTAAAAATTACGTTTTTTACAAACTTTTTTTTTATTGATACATGTCCCCCAGGGCAGGATCCGGACCCCTATAACCATTGTATGCCCAATTACTTGCATATAAGCCTTCAAATGGGCACTTTGGATTTTTGATGTTCGGGTCCCATTGACTTTAATGGGGTTCGTTATTCGGGTCCGAACTTTTGCGGTGTTCGAAAGTTCGGGTGCGAACTGAACAGGGGTCCGTTCAGGCCATCCCTAGTAGAGACTTTGGAGAAGCTGCAGCACTGGAATGGAGGAGTTAGGGTTGTAGAGGTGAGTACCTCTTCTGTTTCAAGAGTTGCCTTTTGGATGTCTGGCAGATGCTTTTTAAATAAATCACTTGTCAATTTTTTGATAGGAATGATGAAATAAAGGAGCAATACTTTGTTTTTTCAACTCTTATGCCCTGTACACACGGTCGGACATTGATCGGACATTTCGACAACAAAATCCATGGATTTTTTCCGACAGATGTTGGCTCAAACTTGTCTTGCATACACACGGTCACACAAAGTTGTCCGAAAATCCGATCGTTCTAAATGCGGTGACGTAAAACACGTACGTCGGGACTATAAACGGGGCAGTAGCCAATAGCTTTCCTCTCTTAAGTTATTCTGAGCATGCGTGGCACTTTGTGCGTCGGATTTGTGTACACACGATCAGAATTTCCGACAACGGATTTTGTTATCGGAAAATTTTATAGCCTGCTCTTAAACTTTGTGTGTCGGAAATTCCGATGGAAAATGTGTGATGGAGCCCACACACGGTCAGAATTTCCGACAACAAGGTCCTATCACACATTTTCCGTCGGAAAATCCGACCGTGTGTGCAGGGCAATACTGTATAATAGGTCATACATGCGGATTGCTCATGATCTGCGGATAGTAATCTAATCCTTCCTTTGAATTGATCATTCACATGAACATTCTAATTACACTGGTATTTCTTTTAATTTTCAGTTACTAAAGGTAAGCAGAGTAGATATTTTTTCAACATTGATATTGTTTTCTGCATGGTACTGGCGAGTTACTGACTGTTTTTTCTTGTTACCTGCAAGTGCTCTTATTGCATCTTGCCTAGGGTTGCCACCTGTCCGGGATTCACCTGGACAGTCCGGGTTTTGGATAATATGTCCAGGTTTCAGACTGTCTGAAACCAGGACACATTATTCAGATGGGACTGCAACCCCCCATCCAACTAAGGCATGCCTGGGCACACCCTATTCACCAAGTGCGGTGCAGATTCCCTTTGTTGCCTGGGTTGCACTCACTTATGCCCATTAACCAAGTACCACAACCACCCAATGCATAGGCCCCCTCCCTCCCTTCTCTGTCCTGCCCCTGAGCAAATGAGTACACTAAGGTAAGGGGGACTCAGATGTAAGGGGTGCTGTGTGGACTCTGATGTAAGGGGGAGCTTTGGGAACCCCGATTTAATGGGAAACGCTGGAAAGTCTTATGTAAATGGGGGCTTTGGTAAGCAGAAACCTCCTTACATCAGAGTTCCATTTTATACCACAGTCCATAGCGTTCCCCTGTAAGTGTTCGGGTTCGGCTTGAAGAAAAGGTGGCAACCCTAATCTTGCCCCTTACATGACTACCATTAAGTTTGTACCAGGCTCATTTAAGAGGATAGAAGGAAGACCAAAGATGCAATTAGAAATATATGTTTGTCTTTTGGCCTGAAAATGCCTGAAGCACCTGAATTCCATTACTGTATAATTTTAATACAGGATGTGCAAGCTCCCAGTGACACGCTGCATCTGGTGGCAGGCTACAGTGGCAAGTGACACGCTGCATCTGGTGGCAGGCTACAGTGGCAAGTGACATGCTGCATCTGGTGGCAGACTACAGTGACAAGTGACACGATGCATCTGGTGGCAGGCTACAGTGACAAGTGACACGCTGCATCTGGTGGCAGGCTACAGTGACAAGTGACACTCTGCATCTGGTAGCAGGCTACAGTGGCAAGTTACACTCTGCATCTGGTGGCAGGCTATGGTGCAAGGGACACAATGCATTTGGTGGCAGGCTACAGTGCAAGGGACATGCTGCATCTGGTGGCAGGCTACAGTGACAAGTGACACGCTGCATCTGGTGGCAGGCTACAGTGACAAGTGACACTCTACATCTGGTAGCAGGCTACAGTGGCAAGTAACACTCTGCATCTGGTGGCAGGCTACAATGGCAAGTGACACTCTGCATCTGCTGGCAGGCTACAGTGACAAGTGACATGCTGCATCTGGTGGCAGGCTACAGTGCAAAGGACACACTGCATCCTGCATCTGGTGGCAGACTACAGTGGTAAGTGACATTCTGCATTTGGTGGCAGGCTACAGAGACAAAGAAAAAGAAAAACCTATATCTGAAAAGTTCCAGGATTAAAGAGAATCTGGCACTGGAAGAAGGGGGAGGGGGGACTGCTGCAGGAATAATGTACCATCACTTGCAGCAACCTTCCAAATCTTCCTATTATGGATGAAAAGTAGGGATGAGCCGAACACCCCCCTGTTCGGTTCGCACCAGAACTTGCGAACAGGCAAAAAATTAGTTTGAACACGCGAACACCGTTAAAGTCTATGGGACATGAACATGAGTAATCAAAAGTGCTAATTTTAAAGACTTATATGCAAGTTATTGTCATAAAAAGTGTTTGGGGACCCGGGTCCTGCCCCAGGGGACATGGATCAATGCAAAAAAAAGTTTTAAAAAGGGCCGTTTTTTCGGGAGCAGTGATTTTAATAATGCTTAAAGTGAAACAATAAAAGTGTAATATTCCTTTAAATTTCGTACCTGGGGGGTGTCTATAGTATGCCTGTAAAGGGGCGCATGTTTCCCGTGTTTAGAGCAGTCTGACAGCAAAATGACATTTCAAAGGAAAAAAAGTCATTTAAAACTACTCGCGGCTAATAATGAATTGCCGGTCCGACAATACACATAAAAGTTCATTAATAAAAACGGCATGGTAAAAGTGCGCATGCGCGCGGGCACGGGAGCGGACATGTTCTGACCTGCTCCGCACGCCGCCGGCCTTTCAAAGCTAAAATAAGCCAGAGGGAAGCCACAAAACTAGCATCCTTCCAGGGGATCAGGAGATGAATCGCAGAGGAGGGGGCACAGCGAAGAAAAAAGCCCCAACATCCAGCTATTCGTTCCGTTCGGGGAACGACGCTGCACGGACCCCCCCTTCCAAGATGGCGTCTAACCGGAGGACAGAGACAAACATTACAAAGCAGGTGAGCGGGGCCCAGAACAACCAATCCCCCCCTGCACAAAGAGCCTCCATTCCACACACTGCGGCTGCAGACACGGATGGCACACGGTACCCCTTCTCTTCCCAATCACAGGAAGACACACCAAGATCGCAGAAGGGTGAGTCCCCACATTGCTCTCTATCCCCCTCTCACACTTACCAGGGAGAGGGAATAGATGGAGCTATCTCCCCAGCGTCCTCCATGGAGAGGAACATGGCCGAAATGGCTGAACTCGCTATGAGCCAAAATAGCACAGCAAGTGATCAGCCTCCCCCACCTCCAGCACCATATTCAGGAGACACTGTCCTCCTTGCTCGCTTTTCAGCACTATTGCAAAAAGAATTAACTAAAGCCTGTCAATCAATTACTGCTGAAATGAAGCATGATTTTAATGATATAGGAGAAAGACTGGATCACATTGAATCCAAAATGGATGGCATGGTGCGGAGAGTTAACCAGAACTCAAACATGATGTCCTCACTACAGGAACAGTTAGATGACGCCAACGCCAAAATTGAAGATCAGGAAAATAGATCCAGGCGCTATAACTTCCGCATACGCGGACTTCCAGAAATAGTGACGGATTTGGAAGATGTAGTACATACACTAATGCAAGATCTGATCCCAGACATCACGCCTCACCACATGGAAATTGATAGAGTCCATAGGGCACTGACAGCCCCAAGACCAGACGGCCCCCCAAGGGATGTGATAGTCAACCCACACTTTTACAAAATCAAGGAGCAAATAATGACCGCAGCCCGGGGCAGGAATGAAATCACCCTTCTGGGACATCCCATACAGATCTTCGTGGATATCTCACAAATGACTATCCAAAAGAGACGGGCCCTAAAGCCATTATTGGTGCAGCTTACCAACCGCCAAATTAAGTATAGATGGTCATTTCCCTTCCGCCTCTCCTTTACCTTTAAGGGAAAGACGCATTCTTTCGCTAACTTCTCGGACGGAGAAGACATCCTTATGGGCCTAGGCATAATTTCCAGAGAATCCTTATCCCCGAAATCTAGACCAGAATGGGATCGTCCTGTTTCACCGCTATCGGAGCAACAATGCCCACGTCACTCCTCAAGAAAACGACACCCAGCAGCAGGACCAGACGGATGACGGGAACAAATACCCTGATGAGAAGTATTCTTTCCCCTTTATGCCTACAGTGATGGATGATACCACTGTAAGGTCCCCACTCAGGGACATAGAACTTCCATGGTTGGCTACGGTTGAGCCAGTTTAACATATCTTTATGGCATTAATGAGACTTCCATAATTTTGGAGGGACTTAACCTCCTCCCCATGTTGCGTTATTGAGTGATTTGAATTGAACTTCCTCTATTAATAGATACCAGTGTAAGATGCAGGCCTTACAAATTACTCGAAATTGATTCCCCAGTTTGTTTAAGTCTAGCTTGACGAGACTTCAGTTCTTATAGTATTTAAGTTTACTAGATATGCTAGGATTCCCTCCTCATAGAACAATATTTTATACAGAAGGGTCGGGGCGGAACCGCATGCCACTTCCCTGCGAGCTTGCCGCCATCAGTTAGGTGGCGACAACCTCGCTTTCTAAGATGGAGACTTTGTTCTCCTGGACTAGGTTGTATAAGTTCTCAGGTTTACATATGATGCTTAAGCACTTAATTTCTAGGGGGACGGGTGGACAGTGGTCCAGTTCATCTTACCCCAATATTGTTTTCTCACTTTCTCTCTCTTTCTTCTTTTCCCTTTTTTTCGCCCGGAGTGCACCCCTACAAACGAAAAATGATGAAGACCCAGATCGAAATAATTTCACTCAGACGGAGATGGCAAACAACTACAACGGGCAAGTACAGTCTGTCGAACCATAATGCTAAGTACGTTAACCCATAAATCTTATACCCGCATTTTAACACACAATGTCCAAGGTTTCAATTCCCCTACAAAAAGGGCCAAAGCTTTCCAAAATTATCATAACTTAGGAATAGATTTTCTATTGCTCCAAGAAACACATTTCTCATGCTCCTCAGCTCCCAGATATTTAAACCCCAGATTTCCCACCTTCTACTTATCGAATGGCCCAGATAAAAAGAGAGGGGTGGCGATATGTATTGCAAAGAGAGTCCCATTTACCCCCAACACGGTCATCAAAGATAAGGAAGGGAGATATATCATGGTTGTGGGGAAAGTCAATGATAGTGCTCTTACACTCGTATCATATTACGCGCCTAACACGGGTCAGGTGACATTTTTCGAAAATATGCTGAAAATTTTGCTCCCACACATACAAGGCAAATTAATACTGGGTGGAGACAGCAATGTCTCCTTAGATCAAATTTTAGATAGGTCAAATGTACACAAACCTGTGGTGAAACATATCCCTAAACAAGGCGTTAAACTAGCCCGGGTACTATATTCCCATGATTTAGTGGATGTATGGAGAGACTTTCACCCCACAACCAGAGATTTTACATATTACTCCCAAGTCCATAAAACCTCACTATTGCCGTCGATCACCTCGACTGAAATAGTTCCCAGCTCATGGTTAGACCATTCACCAGTATTATTAACATTATCAGACCTATGGATGAGACCACAGCCCTCAACCTGGCGGCTTAACGCCTCACTACTTAATGACCCCATAATATACACTGAGGTAGAGAAGGACCTCCGACAATACTTCATAGATAACCATCCTAGCGCCACCTCCCCCGGTATTAATTGGGCAGCGCACAAAGCTACTATACGTGGTAAATTGATCCAAATAGCCTCTAGAAACAAGCATAACAATAGGTAGAAAATACAACAGCAGGAGGAAGAATTACATAAGATAGTCCAGGAACAAAAAGCTAACCCACAATTAGATCTACGTCATAAAATAGATGAAGCACGGTCGGCACTAAATTTTAGTCTCACAACCAAGGCTGAAAAGTATCTCTGCTGGTCTAGACATCGCTACTACACCAGGGGAGATAAACCTACCACCCTCTTGGCAAGAAAACTCACCCCCCGCCCATTCAATTCTGCTATGCCGAGACTTCGGACGAAAGATGGGAAACCCACCCAAAATCCTCAAATGATCATACAAGAATTTTTTAGGTTTTTCACCAAACTATATAATAAACCTAACTCATTTTCTACAACCAGAGCAGACGAATTCTTCCATGACATTTCATTACCACAAATTGCACAAGAACATATAGAACTAATGGAAGCAGATTTCACTGAGGGGGAAATTTTGGCAGCTATCAAATGCTTGAACCCTTCAAAAGCACCTGGCCCGGATGGCTTTACGGGTCATTATTATAGGAAATTCGCAGCCATATTGACCCCCCATCTATGTTCCTTTTTTAACGCAATACGAAAAGGTGACACACTAAGTGCAAACGAAAATGAGGCCCTTATACAAGTACTCCCTAAACCGGGGAAAGATCATGGAGACCCCGCCAATTATCGCCCTATATCGCTAATTAACGTGGATCTCAAATTGATGACAAAAGTGTTAGCGACCAGAATGAACGCTTTCTTAGCCAAATATATCCACCCAGATCAGGTGGGATTCATGCCCGGCCGTCAGGCCCCAGATCAAACCCGACGGGCGATAGATATTATAGCCGCACTCAACTCCAACTGGGATAATCTTGGGAAACGGAAGGGTATGCTACTCTCATTAGATCTTTGTAAGGCGTTCGATTCGGTCACATGGGAATAC
Source organism: Lithobates clamitans (assembly GCA_037952925.1). Classification (NCBI taxonomy): domain Eukaryota; kingdom Metazoa; phylum Chordata; class Amphibia; order Anura; family Ranidae; genus Lithobates; species Lithobates clamitans. Next base: position 4,457,045 of record JBBGZY010000125.1, on the reverse strand, counting down.
ATTTATTATGTACTACGGAGGTATGGGTTTGGGTCTCATTTTCTAACAATTCTGCAGTCATTATATAATGCACCTACGGCTAGAATTCAGATAAAGGGTTATAAATCACATAAAATACATATACACAGAGGAACAAGGCAAGGATGCCCCTTATCACCTATCCTATTTATTTTAGCATTAGAACCCCTAGCGATCAAAATAAGACAGAGCCAAGATGTAAGAGGTATTCAATGCGGGGATGGCGAGCAGAAGTGTTCTCTGTTTGCCGATGATATCTTGATGTTTATTTCCTCTCCAATCACATCCCTTCCCAACCTATTCCAGATACTACGACGTTTTTCGGTATTCTCGGGTCTCACGATTAATCATTCTAAATCCGAGGCCTTGAATCTCTCCATAGAACAACAGACGGTTCAACAACTCCAAACGTCATTCCAGTTTAAATGGCAGAAGGATAGACTTCCATACCTAGGCATCTTTTTAACCCCCACAATACAGACCCTCTATAAAGCCAACTATCCTCCCCTGTATGGAAAACTAACTACAGATTTATCAAGATGGGCTGTTAGCCCTCCGTCATGGTTCGGCAGACTGTACTCCATAAAAATGAACCTTTTGCCAAGACTGTTGTACTTGTTTAGGACTCTTCCGATTGCTATCAACAGATCTGATCTTGAAACGCTTCAGCAAAAAATAATGAAGTTCATTTGGGGAAACACAAGACCCAGGGTGAATAAGCTAACTCTATATACCCCTAAAACAAAAGGAGGCCTGGGCTTTCCCAATTTGATTAAATACTTTGAGGCAGCCCAACTGGCCCAATTAATTCGCTCCCATTCTGGGGCTCCAGCTCCGACCTGGATGAAAATGGAATCAGCTCCTTATCCCACAAAACCCATCAGCCACATGATGTGGCTTAACATGAAATACAGACCAACCCTAATGTGCCCCACATTATCGTTCTCAATGAGTATGTGGGATAGACTACAAAAACCTTTTGCTTTCCGCTCCACACATTCTCCCATGGCCCCCTTGGTGGGAAACCCAGATTTCACCCCGGGTCTTAATCCCCAAAGCTTATCATGGTGGACTAATAAGGGACTGATACGCATAGCTGACATGTGTGACCACAGAGGTATAATACCGAAACAAACCTTAATAGAAAAGTACCAGCTACCTCACACTGAGTTCTATCGTTACCTCCAGATAGTTCACTTTTTGCATACTCTACAAGCAAAACCGACATTTTGTCTTCCACCCCAATGGAATATCTATGCAAGTCTTATGATAAACATAAAGGCCACATATCACTAATTTATAGTATTTTGATTTCCAAAACGGAGAAATTACCCTATATGTTGAGGTGGGAAGGGGACATGGAGGTGACGATGGAAACTGACAGATGGTATAAAGTGGCACAGCTAGCTTCAAAAGGTTACATTAATACCTCTTTGATAGAAGCAAACTATAAGGTTTTATTAAGGTGGTACTTGGTCCCGGCGAGAATCGCAACATATGTCGCTGGTGCCTCTCCTATGTGCTTCAGAGGATGTGGCAAAGAAGGTACAATATACCATACTTGGTGGACCTGCCCTAAGGTCAAACGCTTTTGGATACGCATTTATAACTTTATATACTCACTGACCCAAGTAAACCTTTCCAAATCTCCACAACAAGCATTACTAGGAGATCAAATAGAGGGGATACCTGGTCATACCAGGAAATTCATATCCTTTATTTTCACAGCATCCAGAATAGCGGTAGCAGGATCCTGGAGAAAGCCCCTAATCCCTTTTGAAAGGGTGAAAGCAAAATTGACATGGATCATGATTAATGAACGCCTCTCGGCATCTCTCTTAGATAAACAGGGGGCTTTTGACAGGATTTGGGAACCATGGTTGTCCTACTTATCGACAGGCTTTGACAATTAATGGTTCCTGAATGGGATCCCTAGGGGTGCACTCAACCCGAACTTTTCTCTCAACCCCCTTTCCCCTTTTTTTTTTTTTTTCCTTTCCTCTTTTTCTCCTCTTTCACTCTCCTCTTTATTATTCCTATTCTTTTTCTTTTTCTTCCCCCCTTCCCTAACACACCTTGCGGGACTTCCTATCCAAAATGGTTGTCATCGTAACAGATACGATAAATGCTGAAATGTGAGTGATAGGAGGGGAGGGGTGTGGGGCGGAGACCCCCCCGTCCACAGTGGAGCCCCCAATTGGGGTGGGCGGTCGGGTCTCGGCGGCACACCCTCTTTCCACACAAAATGGAGAGGTGGATAATAAACGGTTGGATTGATGTATAATTATAATTAGAAAAATATGAACCCGAATGTACAGTGCTTGGTACTTACTCTAGATGCCTATGCAGGTGAGGGGTGCCTGGCTGACCTAATCTGGGCGGGCAGACACACTTACCTTATATTGTGAAAAGCAACAAAGCATGGTATGGTATGTTCATAGGATTCCCGCAGGAAACAAGCTGAGATACGCCTCCTCCCTCCCTTTATTCCTTTCCCCTTTTTCCTTTATTACCATATAATTTCATGATGTATGAGTCGTGCATTTTGTAAATGTTATTTTATAATCTTCAATAAAAATCATTGAAAAGAAAAACGGCATGGGAATTCCCCACAGGGGAACCCCGAACCAAAATTAAAAAAAAAAAATTACGTGGGGGTCCCCCTAAATTCCATACCAGACCCTTCAGGTCTGGTATGGATTTTAAGGGGAACCCCACGCCAAAATGTTTTGAAAAAAGGGCGTGAGGTCCCCCCAAAAATCCATATCAGACGAGAGAGCGCCCCCCCTCCTGAACCGTACCAGGCCACATACCCTCAACATTGGGAGGGTGTTTTGGGGTAGCCCCCAAAACACCTTGTCCCCATGTTGATGGGGACAAGGGTCTCATCCCCACAACCTTTGCCCGGTGGTTGTGGGGGTCTGCGGGGGAGGTTTATCGGAATCTGGAAGCCCCCTTTAACAAGGGGGCCCCCAGATCCTGGCCCTCCCCCCTGTGTGAAATGGTAAGGGGGTACAAAAGTACCCCTACCATTTCACAAAAAAACTGTCAAAAATGTTAAAAATGACAAGAGACAGTTTTTGACAATTCCATTATTTAAATCCCTCTTCTTTCTTCTATCTTCTATCTACTTTCTTCTATCTTCTATCTTTTATCTTCCTTCGGTTTCTTCCTCCATCTTCTTCTTCTTCTGGTTCTTCTGGTTCTTCCTCCGTTGTTCTCGTCCGTCATCTTCCTCCGCGGAGTCTTCTTCCCTTCTTCTCCTTGGGCCGCTCCGCATACATGATGGCATGATGGGAGGCTCCCGCTGTATGACGCTTCTCCTCTTCTGACGGTTCTTAAATAATGGGGGGCGGGGCCACCCAGTGACCCCGCCCCCTCTGACGCAAGGGAACTTGACGGGGACTTCCCTGTGGCATTCCCCGTGACACCAGAGGGGGGCGGGGTCACCCGTTACGTAAGTCCCCGTCAAGTCCCTGTGCGTCAGAGGGGGTGGGGTCACCGGGTGCCCCCCCGTTATTTAAGAACTGTCAGAAGAGGAGAAGCGTAACACAGCGGGAGCCTCCCATCATGTCATCATGTATGCGGAGCGGCCCGAGGAGAAGAAGGGAAGAAGGCGCCGCAGAGGAAGATGCCGGACAAGAACACCGGAGGAAGAACCAGAAGAACCAGAAGAAGAAGAAGATGGAGGAAGAAACCAAAGGAAGATAGAAGATAGAAGAAAGAAGAAGAATTTAAATAAAGGAATTGTCAAAAACTGTCTCTTGTCATTTTTAACATTTTTGACACTTTTTTTGTGAAATGGTAGGGGTACTTTTGTACCCCCTTACCATTTCTCACAGGGGGAGGGCCAGGATCTGGTTAAAGGGGGCTTCCAGATTCCGATAAGCCCCCGCCCACAGACCCCCACAACCACCGGGCAAGGGTTGTGGGGATGAGGCCCTTGTCCCCTTCAACATGGGGACAAGGTGTTTTGGGGGGCTACCCCAAAGCACCCTCCCAATGTTGAGGGCATGTGGCCTGGTACAGTTCAGGAGGGAGGGCCGATCTCTTGTCCCCCCTCTTTTCCTGCGGCATGCCAGGTTGCGTGCTCGGATAAGGGTCTGGTATAGATTTTGAGGGGAACCCCATGCTATTTTTAAAAAAATTTTGGCCGGGGTTCCCCTTAATATCCATACCAGACCTGAAGGACCTGGTATGGAATTTTGGGGGACCCCCACGTCATTTTTTTTTTTTAATTTTGGTTCGGGGTTCCCCTGTGGGAAAATCCCATGCCGTTCTTATCAATGAACTTCTATGTGTATTGTCGAACCGGCAATTCATTAAAAGCCGCGAGTAGTTTTAAATTAAACATTTTTAATGACAATACCATGCATATAAGCCTTTAAAATTAGCACTTTTGATTTCTCCCATAGACATTTAAAGGGTGTTCCGCGGCTTTCGAATTTGCCGCGAACACCCCAAATTGTTCGCTATTCGGCGAACTGGCGAACAGCCGATGTTCAAGTCGAACATGAGTTCGACTCGAACTCGAAGCTCATCCCTAATGAAAAGTAAGCCATTCCAGCAGGCAAAGCTTCTGCACTTCTTGACGTACTGAAATGTGTCTGCATCTTCCTGCCTCCTGTGTGTTCCTATCTGCCAGAAACTTTTCACGGTGGGGCTGGGCGGTAATCTCCGATGTTACCTTAATGTGCCATAACTTTGCCTGTGAAACCCAGCATTTGGACATGAGAGGAAGGAAAATTGCTACAGGCATGTGCAGGAACCTCACACTTTGTTCTTAGATTGCCCTCCTAACCCCATTGACAGAATCTCTTGGAATGTATTGCTAATAAGCGCTGCCAAGTTTTAATGTAATTTCATATTGGGAGGTTTGTAACAAAAACTGCTAGCGAATGACCATGTATATGTAGAAACATCTTAGAAACCTCCCTGGAAGAACTAAAAGTGAAGGGTCCCTCATGCCAAGACACTAAACTAAGTTTTTAAAGAGGTAGAACCCTGATAGGTTTTACTTCCTCTATATTTCCCTGCAAAGGTAAAGCATAATGGGCTACTATGCATCACGTAATAGCCCATTATGTGTCACTTGTACCTGCGATGTCACCGCTGTCCCCACTAGCAATGAGCGTCCATCTTCACCCCTCTTCCTTCCGGGGCCGCGAATGCAGGCTCTGTGACTGGCCAGAGTCGTGTAACGTTATACCCGCGCATGTGCACAGGAGCCACCAGTCGCGGCATGACCACTTTAGCAATGGTACGGTCTGCCCATTCCAAAGTGTGCATGCGCCGCGGACATTGGCGCACGGCTTTATTGTAAATATCTCCTAAACCGTGGAGGTTTAGGAGATATTTCCAGCACCTACTGGTAAGCCTTAATATAGGCTTACCTGTAGGTAAAAGTGGTAGTACAGGGTGTACAACCACTTTAAAAAAAAAAGGGTAAAACATTTAGTTAATATACTTACCTTACCCCCAGGTTTTGCCTGCAGTTCCTAGGGAAGAATGATATCACCATCCTTCCAATGAGATTGTGGGGACTCCTGAGTAGCCCAAATGTCCCTAGAAGATGCTCCTACACTATACAAGTTTAGCCAAAACAAGTATGTCCTACCAACGCAACCTATTACCTCCCACATGCTCCCAAACATCAGAAACTGACAGCTGATTATGCTAATTATGATATTATAAAGCAAACATTAGCAATCCCCAATCACTAATTTAGAATTCAAAGTCAGTGAAATTGCTCAATATTCAGAAAAAAAGTTTTCAGACTTGTCAAATAATGGCAGAACAAAAATTGAACAGTCAGCTGAAGTGTGAAGATGTTTAAAAATGCTGAATATATAATTTTCTAAACTGTTCATAGTTGCAGGAGGTGTTAACAGTAATTCAGTCTGATCTGCCACTGGCAGTAAATACCTATCTGTTTTATATTTGGCTTGTTCTTTTAGTGGGAAAGCATTTTTGGCAAACATGTGAACTTAATTTTTTTTAATTTACTTAGCAATAGCAACAGTTCTGCTATTCAGCAACTGTCAGTTTGCTTTGCTTAACACAGCATAAAGCTTTTCTGCATTACAGCAGATATTGGTTGAGATCTACAAACATTTACCATAAGTTATGGAAATTAGGCTGTTAGCAGGTCACTGTTGCCTCTGTATTAAATAATAATGATATGATTTGGCCATTTCTGACATCAGAGGGTCTTAACAAACACTTGCTCATCTCACATTGGGCCCTGCTGTCATCCTCAGCTCACTTCATATTGGGTCCCTTTGCTCCTGCAACTCACTCAATGATTGGCAGATACAGTATATTATATGGCCAGAAAGTTTGTGAACACTTGACCATTATACCTATATAAGATTATTGAACACTACATTCAAAAACTATGAGTATTATTAGTGAAAAAATGCGGACTGACTAGTTTAGACTCCGCCTACAGAGGAACCAGACTTTATAGGCTCAATATTATTATTATACAGGATTTATATAGTGCCAACAGTTTACGCAGCGCTTAACAACATTAGGGCAGACAGTACAATTACAATACAATTCAATACAGGGGGGAATCAGAGGGCCCTGCTCTTTAGAGCTTACAATCTAGGAGGGAGGGTCAAGTTATACAAAAGGGTAATAGCTGTGGGGGATGAGCTAATGGAAAAAATAGTGCAGTTGTTTGATGGAGGCAGCATAGGCTTCTCTGAAGAGGAAAGTTTTCAGGGATCGCTTAAAAGTGGATACATTTGGAGACAGTATGACAGATTGGGGTAGCGAATTCCCGAGGATGGGCGAGGCTCGGGAGAAGTCCTGGAGGTGGATATGGGAGGAGGTGATGAGGAAGCTAGAGAGCAGGAAGTCTTGGGAGGAATGAAGAGGGCGATTAGGTTGGTATTTTGAGACTAGGCTAGTGATGTAGCTGGGGGCAGAGTTGTGGATAGCTTTGTAACTTAATGTTAGTATTTTTAATTTAATTTGTTGGGCAAGTGGCAGCCAATGGAGGGATTGGTAGAGAGGGGTAGCAGACACTGTGCGGTTTGTAAGGTGGATGAGTCTGGCAGCAGCATTCATGATGGACTGAAGGGGGATAGTCTATTTAAAGGTAAGCCAAAGAGGAGGGCGTTGCAGTAGTTAAAATAACCAGGGAGTGAATCAGGAGCTTTGTGGTTTCCTTGGTTAGAAAGGGACATAGTTTGGAGATGTTGCAGAGGTTGAGGCGGCAAGCTTTGGAAAGTGATTGGATGTGGGGCCAAAAGGAGAGTTCAGAGTCCAGGATAACACCTAGGACGCTGACATGTGGGGATGGGTGGATGGTTGTGCCATTGCTCTTGACAGAGAAGTCAGGGGAAGAGGCACGTGGGGGAGGAAATATTATAAGCTTGGTTTTGGACAAGTTGAGTTTGAGGAAGTGGTGTGACATCCAAACAGATATGTCTGTTAGTAAGTAAGTGATGCCTGAGGAGACTGATGGAGTGAGTTGAGGGGTGGAGAGATAGATGTGTGTGTTGTCAGTGTAGAAATGATATTGAAAGCCGTGAGAGGCTATCAACTGACCCAGGGAAGAGGTGTAGATTGAAAATAAAAGAGGTCCAAGAACAGAACCTTGGGGGACCCCGACAGAGAAGGGAAGAGGAGTGGAGGAAGTAGAATTGTAAGTGACACTGAAGGTGCGTTGAGATAGGTAGGATGAGAGCCACTGAAGAGCACAGTCATGGAGACCAAGGGAGTAAAGTTTTTTTTTGAGGGTGGTCAACCGTATCAAAGGCAGCTGATAGGTCCAGAAGTAGGAGTACAGAATAGTGTCCGTTGGTTATTGCAGTTAGTAGGTCATATGTGAGTTTTAAAAGAGCAGTTTCTGTGGAGTGTTGAGGTCGAAATCTAGATTGAAGGGGATCAAGAAGGTTATTCTTAATGAGGTGGTCATTCAGTTGGTTGTAAACCAGGTATTCAAGGAGTTTCGAGGAAAAGGGGAGCAAGGAGATAGGGTGTAGGTTGTTAAGATTGGTAGGGTCCAAGGATGGCTGTCAGGAGATTAGTAGACCAGACTGTGTGGACTGCACAGAGATAACCCAAAACACATGTAAGTGAATAGTGATATTTATTAAAATAGGTGATAATTAGAAAATACAAACAGTGAACAACCAACCCAACAAACCCACTACAAACAACAATATCTACAGCAAGGGGCAATACCAGAATCACAGATGTCAGCCAGGCCAGGGTCATACACAGCAGGTCAGCAAGAACAAGGGATATACCAGAGACATAAACGTTTAGCCAAGCCAAGGTCATACACAGGAAGATCAGTAAATGAGGGACAGGGAACCAACAGGACAGAGAGGGGATGGATCGGGCTGAAGGGTACAGGAACACAGAAGGATCGGGTCAGGATAAGCTCGGGCACAAGGTCAGATGCAGGCTCAGGATCGGGTAACAGGCGAATAAGGTCAGGGCTCAAGGAGAGAGATACCAAGGCAAGCATATGAGGGCTTGCCGGGTATTTATAGGACTGACTGTGATTGACTTCAAGTCACACCTGAGCGCAGGGAGTGTTGTCTGCTCCATACTGCCAGGATCCATCCGCTGGTGGACGTCAGTACTGCGGCCAAAAGATGAAATGACACCAGCAAGGAAATATTCTCCTGACAGTTCAACACTGCCAGGAGACACCTGCTGGTGGACCCCAGTACTGCATGCCAAACGATATATCTTGCCAGCGGACGGATCCTTTCCTGACAATGGCTTTTTAAGTATAGGGGTGACCAGTGCATGTTTTAGAGCATTGGGGAAAATGCCAGTGATGAGGGAGAGATTGAAGATGTGGGTTAGAGAGTGTAGGATAGAGTCAGAGGGCGACCGTAGTGTTTGAGAGGGAATAGGGTCCAGGGGGCAGGTGATTAGGTGGGCGTTAGAAAGGAGTTTAGCAACTTCGTCTGTAGTAGCAGCAGATTTGAATAAGGGTAGTGTCAATTGTACCTGTTGATATGGGGTCTTAACTGGGGGAGATAACTGTAGAGTGGAGATTTCATCACGGATTGTATCAATCTTGTTTTTGAAGTGATTAGCAATCTCCTGAGCAGTTTACGGGGACTGGATGAGAAGGTGTTAATAAGAGTTGTAAAATAGGTCTGCTTGGCAGTGTGGAGGAAACAATAGTATTTTTGGAGGGCAGATTTTTATTAGTTGAAATCTTTGAGAGACTTAGTCTTGTGCCACAGACGCTCAAGAACGCGACTGCGTTTTTCGAGAATTTTTGTGTCATCTGTTTGCCAGGGTTGTAGGGGTCGAGGCCTGATTCTGCGTTTAGTGAGGGGAGCAAGCTTGTCCAGGGTGGAGGACAGGGATTTATTGTAGATGGAAGTGGCTCGGTTGGGGCAGATCAGGGGAGAGATTTTGTCATAGAGGTGGTCAGTAGCAGAATAGAGGAGAGAAGAGTTGAAGTTGCCAAAGTTTCTACAGGTGATGGTTAGGCGATTGGAGGGAAAGGTGGTAGAAGACAGGGGGAGAGAGAAACTAATAAGGTAATGGTCGGAGAGAGAAAAAGGATTGTTTGATAAGTTGCATGGAGCACATAGGTAGGAGAATACAAGGTCAAGAGTGTTTCCGTCAGAGTGAGTAGAAGCCTGTACCCATTGCTTCAGGTCAAATGAAGAGGTTAGACTAAGAAGTTTAGAAGTAGCAGGAGTGTTTGTATTAGCAGGGATGTTGAAATCACCGAGAAGGATTGTGGGAATTTCAGAAGAGAGAAAGTAGGGTAGCCAGGCATGGAGAACCACACAAAATATATATAAAAACACAGTATGTTTATTAGTACATATTAAAATAGAGATTAAAAGAAGAACAGAAAATCTCCAAAGGATCCACACATAAATATAACAAAGAGCCCTACTGTTGCTACCGGAAGATAAGTCCATACATGATATATTACATATATTATGATGAAGTTTGTAGAGTCTGTATACTTTTGGTTGTCAGGTCAAGGTTTCGGCAATACAAGGCTTCCTCAGGACCCCATATAACAGTAGAGCAACAATCAATATGGTGGATCAGGGAGCGCTCAAATAGCATAGCCTGGGGGGCAGGCATAGGGGCACCAGGGCCAAAAAATGGAAAACTAAATGCTGCCAGGGGCAGCATGGAGATGCAGGAAATGAGTCAATAGATCAAAGAATTGAAAGGTACTGTTGGGCAATTAGTAGACTGCTGTACATTGATGTCACAATTTCCAGACTATAATGTAATCCAAGAGCAAAAGACCCACAGCTGATGGAATATAGTGCACCCTCAAGTACAAGGATCCAAAGTCAGCGGACACACTGTGTGTCTGTCCATCCACTGCATCCATGACCTGGTGGGCAGCGGGGTTTGCGGATGCAGTGGATGGACTGACACACAGTCTCAATTCCTGCATCTCCATGCTGCCCCTGGCAGCTTTTTGTTCTCCAGTGGTCAGCCCTGGTGCTCCTATGCCCGCCCCCAGGCTATGTTTTTTGAGTGTTCCCTGATCCACCATATTGATTGTTGCTCTACTGCTATATTGGGTCCCGACGAAGCCTTGTTTTGGCGAAACGTTGACCTGACAACTGGAAATATACAGACTCTACAAACATATTAATATCTTACCTAATATATCATGTATGGACTTTCAGTATCAACAGTAGGGCCCTTGGTTTTAATTTATGTTTGGATCCTTTGGAGGTTTTCTGTTACTGTTTTAATCTCTATTTTAGTACAGTATGCAGTAATAAACATGCTGTGTTTTTATATATTTTGTGCGGTCTCCCATATTGAGCCAATACAGAGGAACCAGAATTTATTGGATCAATATGGGAGCTAGTCAGCATATTTATCACATTACATTTCAGATGTAGCTTCTAAGTCAAAATATCTTTTTGTGGGTATCAATATGGAGTTGCCCCTGCAAAGGCTGCCCACAAGATTTTGAAATGTGTCTGTAGGAATTTCTGCTCATTCAGCCAAAATTGCTTTTGTAGGTCAGGTACTGATTTTGGATGAGAAGATCTGACTTGCAACTGATGTTCCAATTTACACAAAAGATGTGCAACAGGGTAAAAGTCAGATCTCTATATGTGCAGAATAGGGCTTATCCAAAATTGTCAGCATAAGGTGCCATGCAGTGTATCTTTCCACTCCTCATTCTTAGATATATATCTATAGACAGCCTCCACCAGCAGACAGCAGACCCATTCATTTTATAGGAAGATGCGTATTGTTTGTGGCCTTGCCTCGAGGGCTGTGCCCCAACCCTTCCAAGACTTTTTCAGCCGGCACTGTAAATAATTAAGTATAGGGTTCATTCATACCTTCTTCTTCTTGTGTTAATGTATGCATACTATGTCTCGCTATATTATGCTTTGCATTAAGATAGCCCAATCATATATACGGTATATGGGCTGTCACTACGCTCAAAATTTGACATGCATAATTTTTGCATTTTTGTACTTGTATATGCTTTGTGCTATGGTGCAACTGTGCATTGGAGGTGCATTGAATTAGTGGGTATTATTTACAAAAAGGCAAATCCACTTTGCACTGAAAGTGCACTTGGAAGTGCAGTCGCTCTAAATCTAAGGGGTAGATCTGAAATGAGTGGAAGCTCTGCTGATTTTATCTAATCAAGTGAAAGCTAAAATGTTGTTTTTTATTTTCCTTGCATGTCCCCCTCGGATCTACAGTGACTTTACTTGCAAGTACATTATCAGTGTACTTTCAAGTGCACTTGCAGTGCAAAGTGGATTTTCCTTTAGTAAATAACCCCCATTGTCTTGGTGTGCCATTGAAATAGAAAGGCACTGTAATTCATTAACACGTGTAAGGTGAGTTGCTGTACGACCAACATTACTGCAACACTATAATTGAGAGGTATAAAATAATCAGTTTTTGCCAATAATCTGCAAGTACCCAAGCATTGTCAATGTGACTGCCTTGGTCAAATATAATAATCATAATAATCAGCACTGAAAAGCCACACCAACACAGTGGCATATCTAGCGTAACTGACGCCCAGGGCAGCTTATTTTTTAACAACCCCCCCGGTAAGTTAAAAAATATTTTTTATATTAATCATGATGACATCAGTAAGAAAACAGAGAATATGAATTTTCTTTATCTTTCTTTATTATATATAAATCTTTTTTTCTATACATCTAAATGTTGTATATTTAATCATCACACTCCTAACATCTTTCTACACCGCTTTTGAATCAATTGTACAATAATCGGATTGTTAGTACAGAGCTTTCAAGAGCCGATCACGACAGTTCATCTGATATTATCCGATCGGACAAACACGAACATTTTCCTTGTATAATACGAGATAGTATAATTTTCGTTTAATCAGTACAGTTGTTGTCCGAAAATACAATAGAAATAAACTACAACACATGACATTACTTCTGTTTTTTTATTGTGTCGTACGAGAATTTGCCATTTTAGTAACCTCTCCAATTTCGATATGCGACTAGCATGCCAAAAAAATAAAATAAATCTGTCATCCGATTTTCAGATCATGTGTATGGGCCATAAGTCCCTCATAAAATGCAAATGCATTGGAGGTGCATCACAATTTCAGAAATCATCAATTTTACATGAACGCAAACCTGCAATATACCTCTTGGCTGAATAAGGAACTGGCTAGTTTTGATACTTGTCCTTGTTTGCAGTGTTGCTTTGTTTACTTTTTATTTTGTACTTTTTGGAATTTCGGACTTCAATGTGTGTCTTATGTTGTTTGTGGAACTTTATTGCTGTATGCCTGGTCTACTTAAATAAACAATTTAAAAAATAGAGCTTTGCAGAAAATGTCTAGTATTACTAATGTCCTTTGCACTGCTTTGCACTAGACAATTCATCTTTGCAAAGGAGGTAATAAATGACAGACATCTATCCGCAAAATACTGTTGAGTAAAGCTGACTGCTTCCAGTAGGTGTGCAAACTTCTGGGTGATTCTCTGACAGAGGTTTGAATGGGAGTTAAGGGGAGCATGCTAATATACTAGCCTGCTGACTTAGTCCATTCCTAAATTGGCTGAAGAGGATCTAATGAAGAGGAGACTCCCCTTGAAACGCATCAGCCATACCATACCTGGTTGACTACTGCAAGCAATACATGCAGCGGACCCAACGTTTTTGAGTTGGAATGTACTGACGAGCTAAGATATACTGGTGTCTGTGAGTTTAACATTTGCTTTTATTATGCTAATAAATCATTTATGAAGATAAGGCACTAGGTTGGTGTGCCCTTTATTTTTTTAGTGCCCTGAACTGGTTTAATTGGGATGATCTGTACCCACTGCCAACTCCCACCCCCCTTAGGTGCACAATAGCACACATTTTAAAAAATGTAATCAAATAACAGCATTTTTACTATATATTTACAGTGCCTCTCCTAAAATGTCATAATTACTTTGTTTTGTTTTTTTTAAGATTCATGTGTATTTCTAAAGCCCCCCTTCACTACTTTTACCATATGGTAAAGTATGGAAGGTCATTAAAGAAAACCCCAGCATATTACCCAACTGTGGACCTAATAGCCTTTCCGTACCTACATTTACCCATAGCACACTTGCCCTTTCCCCCACTCCCCATTGCTTACCTGTGAAAATCCTAGTACTTCTAGTGATGGGGGAACACATGACAATCCATCTACTCTTCCACAATTTGTTGGCCAATCATCACACCTAAGCATAGTCACTTGGGGGCAAGATGGCAAGCATTGTATTGCTGGTGAAATATCAGAGGATTGGGTTGGGAAAATGCATAAGCAAGCATTGGTGCATGAGGACAAACATTCTATAATGTTCAATACCTTACCAGTGCTTACAGTATGAAGCAATGAATCCTTACAGTCCCTGCATCTTACATGATGAGATCATTTTGCTCAGAATATAAGATATGACGTATACATAAAGTGAAATTGCTATATGAATAAGACTCCTAAAATGAATGCACATGATTTATGATGTGTGGCCAAAACCTTGCTAGTCCACATGCCAGGGCATTAAATTAAGCAAACATTCACTTTTGCAGAGAAAACCAAGATCTGGCCAACCCCTAAATATTTCAATATTGGTATTGGTCTGTGAAACTGCCAAACACACAAAGAAATTAATAGTATAATTTCATTTTCTCATCCTTCCCTTTCTTATACAGTTTCTTCTCTCAGTAAATTAACAAATATTATTGAATAAACTCCTGGCATTTCAGAATATACAGCAATGGTAACAGTATCATATTACCCTTTATCATTGAAAAGCATAGTCAAGTGACTTTGCCTAGGCTGAGTTAAGGATAGCAGTCTGCGGTAAATCCGGGTACATATGGGCCGAATGTCGGGAGACATGGGCCAGTTAAAAAAAAGCATCCCAGGAAAGGATGCTTTCCCTTTACCACAATGGTTTCTTGCAATAAAAAAATAACAGCAAATCCTCAGCATGTGTGGACCATTGGCATAATGCACAAAAAATTCTCCATAGGTGGTACATGACACCAATGAACCTAAACAAAGTGGACCCAAATCTGTCCCCTATGTGCTGGTGAGACTTCCACTGTCCTGGCAATCTCCTACACATTTTGTGGTACTGTCTGGCTCTACACCCTTTTTGAAAGAATTTGCTCTTCCTCATATCAGAAATTACTGGCACTACATGTACAATCACCCCAGCATTAACACGATTGAGTTTGGGGATATACTTTTTCCCTCCTCTTTTCGAGAAAAGTGGTAATACATATATTTTATGCAGCCCGTATCTCTAACGCAAAAAAATGGCGATCAAATACTTCCCCAAGCATTGAAGAAGTCACAGCTAGAGTAAATTCACAATGTACAATGGAACGAATGTTTGAAGGGAGAGCACATGCCTTCCACAAACACTGGAACACATGGCTATCATCCAAGAAGGCCTCTGGTATCAAATATGAGATAAATGCTGTATTACATATTGATGTAAGTCCAGTATAATGAAACCATTATTATTAGTAAAATTCCATCTTGTGGTACCAAAAAAAAAAATATAATATACTGACAATTCTGTGTATTTTTCTTTGTTCATTATAGTTATTACTCTGTTTATTATTTGATGCATTATACAACTGACCCCATGAGACCCTCAGTGGGATCAATACCGGGCTTCCTAAGCATACTTCTTATAAAACTGCTCACAGTATATTCTCAATAGGGGTGACAGGCTTTTCCTCATTAAGAGGGCATTCCAAAATATATGTCTAGGATCCCTTGTAAACAGCAATGTTTTGTCTATTATGTTTATTTTGTTTCATCCTGTTCCTCAAATGTACAACGTATGTATACAACATATATACCTGTTCATTGTGTTTGTGCATTTTCAACTTCAATAAAAAATTTATGGTTAAAAAAAAAAAAAAGTCCGACATTCAGCCCTTGTGTATGTCAGTCTGTCCAACAGCCAACCCACTCCAGGTCATGTGCTGTCAGCCAATAGCAGAATGGAGTGTTCTGGCAGGGGGCCGTCCCTCTGTCAGAACACGATAGCTAAGCGGGGGAGACATTAGTACATCCGACATTAGTACAGCGGATCCATCAGGAGCTGACAGTTTTTTTTCCTTCAACCCGCTGGGTTGTTCAAATAAAACTTGTAGTTTGTACCTGGCTTTAACAGGATGAAACATTTGTTTAGTCTCCTCTTCCCTATAGATTAGACTGCAACATTTTACATTTGTAGCAAGTCACAAACTGAAAGGCTGCTACATGAGGCTGTGAACATTTGTGACCAGAACATTTTCAAATACAGCCAAGAAATGCACAGTTACTAGAATTTACATTGCCATTTTATTGCTGTGTTCTCTAAAGCAACATCTCTATCCAAGAATTAGTTGCTGACCCTAGGGGTGATGCTTGACTAAATATGGTATTTTTCTTCTAGAATGAAAAAATAGATAAGGGGACAGTCAGGGGGAGTACAGTAATCTGGGTTAAATGCCCGTAAAGCCTCCCGACTGCCAAACTACAAATTAACATGGCGGCCACCCAGCCACAGCTGTGATGCTTCGCGTTGTAGCAAATTTAACTCAGGAGGTCACGTTTGGAAGGTGGTGCCGCTTTCCAAACATACCTGTCAAAGTCAATGGGACCATGCCACAACTTTGTGGCAAACACTTGGCATTCAGTTGTGGCACAGTATTTCCAGGTAAAATCTGCCCCCGATTAAAAAAAAAAACAAAAAAACAAACAAACAGGCATTCTAAAGGGCAGCCTTCTGCAAACCATGGCTGAAAAATCTGCTTACCATTTTACCAAAGCCTGATTATTACACTTATACTGTATATTACTTAGAATTCACTTAACATGAAAAATATACAGTATCTGATTGTACTTTTACTTTAAGTAAAACGGGACAGAACAATATTTCAGAATTGAACTGTAGAATGTCTAGTCTCTTCCCTAATTTTACCCTTATGCCGCGTACAGGCGATCGGACATTCCAACAACAAAATCCATGGATTTTTTCTAACGGATGTTGGCTCAAACTTGTCTTGCATACACACAGTCACACAAATCTTGTCGGAAATTCCGAACGTCAAGAATGCGGTGATGTACAACACGTACTAGCACTAGAAAAGGGAAGTTCAATACCAAGTGAGCCACCCTTTGGGCTCCTTCTGCTAATCTCGTGTTAGTAGAAGTTTGGTGATAGATGATTCATGCTTTTCAGCCTCGTGCTTTTCCGATCGTTACTGCTCTTCAGTTTGTGCTTGTGGGTTCATATCTGGTTTTCAGTGCGTGTAGTCAGTTCGCATTTGTTTTTCAGTGAGTATTTTATAGTACAGTTCAGTATAGTATAGTTCAGTTTGTTCTGACCAGCCGACCATTTTGAAGCCATGTTGCGGTTACGTACTCCTCATAGAGTTCGTGCCATGCAGGGGCATGGTGCTGGGGTTCTTATTACTTTGACCCAAGCCCAGTCCATGAACAGGGCAGGGAGGAGTTTATGGACCAAGAATTGGTTACTCCAGCACAGCCAATTCTTGCTCATGCCTTTGTTGCGGGAGATCCAGGAGAATAATCCTGATGATTTCAGGAATTATCTCTGGATGACGGACCCCGTTTTTCACCGTCTGTTGGCTTTGCTGTCATCTTATATTACCAAGCAGGACACCTGCATGGGGCAAGCCATCACTCCCGAGCAGACGCTAGTCGCCACGTTGCAGTACTTGGCGATGGGGAGAAGTCTGCGGGACATCAATTTCTCGACAGGCATCTCCCCCCAGACTCTGGGGATCATTATTCCAGAGACCTGTTCTGCCATCATTCAGGTCCTGCAGAAGGACTATATTAAGGTAAGATTTCTCCTTTAACATCACATTCTATGTATTTAATATTTGCTAATGTATTGTATTTCTTTCATCATTCCCATGACTGTAATATGCTGTGAATGTCCTCTTTGTCCTCATGCATGCTGGAAGTTTTTAAACTTCTTTTTTGTCCTTCATGCATATTTGTCTTCACTAACATCCCCAGCATGCTATCCTGGGCCCATACACACCTAGCCTAGTCACTTAACAATGTATTTTGTCAGCTCCATAGTACTGCTTTACCCTAAACACCCCCTAAAATGTGTTTTAAATGTTATTTGTGTCCTTAAATTCAGGCAGAGTGCCAGAGGCTTTTTTTGGGGGTCCCAAAATCATTTGGAACCTTCCCTCCTCCCAACTGCTAAGTCAACTGATACCAATCCTCTATCTGCTGACTTTGCCCAACCCATACACACTATACCTACCTCTTTTGTGTTCATATTTATGGATGAATTCACCAAAGCATGTAGTGAAAGGTCCTGCCTGAATACTTTCAAATGCTACTGTTTAAAGTTTTGTTCTCCTATTATCTTGATAGGTAATTGTAGAATGTCAAAAAGTCCTTCAATTTGGACAGTGTGTATGATTTTAATTTTATTATGACACTTCTTACCTGTCCAGTGGTCTGCCAATAGTTTAAGTAAGGAGGGGCTGGCCAAAGTAATACACATTATTTATGCATTCAGCTTTCAATGAAGTGGAGAGGGTAACCTGTCCAAAACATTTCCCCCCCCCCTAAAATTTTTACAATGGGCCATCAGAGGGGGTGAGGAATCTGATAAGTGGACCTTATACTTTTGTCTTTAAATACTCCTTAAAATAAATGTTATACTGATGTTGGCCAAGAATGTTTTAATCTGCTTGCAATGTTATGTGCAAAATTACTATTTTTTTTTCTTGTTTGACGCCACAGGTTCCTTCAACGTCACAGGAATGGCAGACTGTAGCTTCCCAATTTACCCAGCGGTGGGACTTTCCCAACTGCGGAGGGGCAATTGATGGGAAACATGTCCACATAGTCCCACCCCCAACTCGGGGTCATACTATTACAACTATAAGGGGTTTAATAGTATTGTGATGTTAGCGGTGGTGTCGGCGACATATGAGTTTCTCTATGTGAACGTGGGGAAAAATAGCCGGATGTCAGATGGTGGAGTCATTGCCCAGACCGAGTTTTACAGATGGCTCCAGAATGGTGGCTTGGGATTGCTACCTGCTGAAGAGAATGTGGAAGGACTCCCGTTCGTCTTTGTCATTGATGAAGCGTTTGGGCTGGGTGATCACCTGATGCGGCTGGTGGAGAACGCTTTCGGGATAATGGCCAGCCGGTTCCGCCTATTCCTCACTGCAATAAACATGGCAGAATATAAAATCAATCACATTGTTCTTGCATGCTGCATATTACATAACTTTTTAAGAAAAAATGCATCAAATTATGTGGCCTCAGTTGGGACTGAGGCCGGCTTATTACCGGATCCAACACATCTGATGGCTCTTGAAGCTGGCCATCCTGGCTTGCCCCCCCAAAGCGCCCGCAAAGTTTGTGAAAAGTATCCAGATTGCTTTGTGGGTGGGGGGCCATTGATATGCCAGACAATGTTTAAGAAACATTTTAAAAATATTTTTTTAGTTAAACTGAAATAAGATTTCCTTTGATTTACTGCGTGTGTTTCTTTTAGCTGTCTCCTAGGTTCTCCAATGGGCTTTTCTTTTTGGCCATTTTCTTCAATAGTGCAAATGTAATTTATTTGATACATGAGGTGACAATCTCTTCAGCTAACTATTATGTTGTGGGTCTGCTACACACACACATCTTGTTTTTGTTGTTAATGTATGTAATGCATTATTGAGAAAAAGATTCATAATTTTCAGCACCATGAATGAATTTTTGTGAGTCAAGAAAATGGTGTGATTGTGGCAAATTATAAAGCACTGTGGGAGTTATTTACTAAAGAAAAATCCACTTTGCACTCCAAGTGCACTTGAAACTGCACTGAAAGTGCACTTGTAGTGCAAAGTGGATTTGCCTTTAGTAAATAACCCCCATTGTCACTGTAAACAACAATTTAGTACCAAAACTGCTATTGAGCTTTGAAAGAAGAAACCACACATTGTTGATTGTACATTTTTTACTCTGTGCACATTCACATGTGCTTTAGAAAAGAGTTTTTGAACAAACCAACATATTTTTGGAATAACATTTTGCGTTTGACAGTACAAATAGCCTTTTTTGTGTTAAACAGGCATGTTTAAAACCATAAAAAAATACACAACTCAGGAACTTACAAAGTTCAACTTTGATAAATTGAAGGCAATATCAGACTGTCCGAACTGTGTTGCTATTGCCTTCATCAGATGGGGTGATGTCACCCCTGTGAAAGTCAAATTTTGAAGATGCACACAAATTGAGAGTCAAAATGGGGATTTCACTCCTGATCCCATGCCTAATGTCAACATGTGCTAGCTCCCATCATGGGGGATCAATGGACATGTTTCAGGGGTGCAACCCCTTCCTCTCAGCTACTTTAGTTGTGAGGAAGTTGTTGCACCCACAAAACGCGTACCTTGATATGCCATGTTGGCAGATAGCACATGTTGACACACTGGGGTTGATTTACTAAAGGCAAATAGACTGTGCACTTTGGAAAGTGCAGTTGCACACAGCAAGAGCAATTGCTCCAGAGTTTAGTAAATGAGCAGAAGATCTGCTGACTTTCATCAACCAATCATGTGCAAGCAAAAATGCAGTTTTTTTAATTTTCCTTGCATGTGATTGGGTGTTCTTGGCAAAGTGAAGCTTTACCTCATTTACTAAGCTCTGGAGCAACTGCACTTGCAGAGTGCAATTGCACTTTCCAAGGTGCACAGTCTATTGGCCTTTAGTAAATCAATCCCATTGTGTGCATCTTCAAAATGTGGCTTTCAATAGACTTCAAAAAATTTTAAAATATTTAGAAAATCTCAACAAACTGAAGTATTTTGGTGCATTTTAGATTCTGCCTAAAACATCAATGATGTTTATGAGTCTTTTTTCAACATCATTGATGTCTTCCTTGATCTTCTGTAAATCACAATTGCACACCATGATCTCCCCGATGAGGACGTGTGCACTTGCACTTGTGAAATTAGTTTCTTCTTCCACAACATCCACATAATCTAGAATTCAAAAACACACCATCTATTAAAAATATGCAGGCATCCATCTATTACCTGAAGCTGTGGTCTTAGACACTCACCTGTTGTGGTCACTATTTCACCAACTTCATAAATGTCTCCCTCTACATCCTCTGGTTGTTTTGGTGGTATTTCCCCTTCTTTAGGAGGTTTTGGTTCCCTGGTGTCCTCAGATGTCCCGAGTCTTTTCTCCTCTATGTGAAAAAAAGGTATACTTAGCACACAGATATTTGAGGGCAGAAATAGGAATCTGAAACATTGCTTGGAAGTGTCGTACAATTGTCTTTTTGGGCAGAGTTTCAAGCTGAAGAAATTTTTTTTTCCTTTCTAAAGCTGGAATACTTACCTCTTTTGTACAATTTGCACACATGGAGACACCCCTAGTGTCCACTGAAGCACCTGTATGGGACACCCTAAAAAGTTTGTTCTGGTGTCCCACACTAGTGCTCCTGCGTCCAGATGTGTAAACAGCTGCCGAGTGTCCTCTCCTTACGCTGAATCAAGTTTGCATTTCATTCTAGTTACAAACCAATCTAGACAGCAATGTACTAAACTTCTTTTAATACAAATAGGCATGAACAAATGTAGTTAACCTGGATCTTCCCCAAACATCGTATTAGTGGGCGAACAAACTATGTTTACTACAAACGATTACTGTGCTCACAAACCTGAAAGTTGCCATTTTAAACTGTACAACAGTAAAGAAAAGCACATGGAGCAGCAAGCAAGTAATAATAATAATAGGAACACACGACAAAAACTTACTTGACAACAACTTACTTTTTTTAAGAACTCTCTTGATCCTTCTGTACTGATCATGCTCCCTCAATTTCAGGTCTGACCAGCATTTCCTCAGTTGATCCTTGGATCGCCGTACCCCAAAATTACAGCGCAGACTCTTCACAACTTTAGTCATGATCTTGGCCTTTCTGACATTTGGGTCTGGGTAAGGTCCATGCTTCCCATCATAGTCGGCCCTCTTCAAGATGTCCACCATCTCCACCATTTCTACAAAGGACATATTTGAGGCCCTAAATCTCCTCCGGGATCGGGACGTTCATTGCTCCGGGCTTTCATCGTTGCTGCTGTTGGCTGCCTGCACTTGCTCTGTCTCTGCCATGTGCTCTTCCATTGCGCCGAAACACAAGGGGCGGGGAATAGACTAGAAAGAACATCAGGGGCGGACGGAGTTTCACACATGCGCAGTGTATATAAAGCGTAACACGCGTGCGTCGTACGTACGATCTGTGAGCAGAGGAAGGAGTATTGGAAGCACCGATCATTAGAACAAAGGTACAATTTGAACTTGGGGCATCAGTGGTCTATAATGCTTATAGATTGAGGCCTATATTGGGACAAGATTAGGAGAGTTTAGCCTGACATTAGGGTTTGTCTTGTGTTGTGTCTTGCAGAGGAAATTGATGACTTCAATGATCACAACTTCCTCCCCCTTTTCATAGACAAGGACAGGGAGTTGCCCTGTCTGTGGCAAGTGAAACATCCACATTATAATCATAAACAAAAGAGGCAGGCAGCGCTGGAGAAACTGCTGGAGTTGGTGAAGCTGGTGGTCCCCACCCCCTATTTAAAAGACAAAATTGGTGGCCTGAGGAGCACATATAATAGGGAGCGCAATAAGGTCCAGGATTCCATGAGATCAGGAGCTGCAGCAGATGCCATTTATGTCCCCAGGCTGTGGTACTATGAGAAACTGCAGTTTCTGTCAGACCAGACTGAAGTCAGGCAATCACTCTCCACTCTTCCTTCCACCCCAGCTGAGGCTTCCGACGTCCAGCCTGGGCCTTCTAGCCAGGAAGAAGTGGAGGAACCCAGCATGAGTCAGGTATAGCATTGTTCAACATATTTCTGGTTCTAAAATTAATGATGTTAACTAGATGTTATTATTGATCACTAATTGCTGAATTAATAAAGTGTTTTACATATCAATAGACAGTAGTGGCCAAAAATATTTGGGACAAGAATGAAAAATGCAGGGGTCAGAATGATAGTCTTTTCTATTTGTTAACATTCAATTTGCAACAGTCATGAGCTGAAAATTGTGTGTGATTGATGAACAAAAAACTAAAACCATGTCCCTTTTTCATACACAGGAAATAAAGCCAGGAGGAGGGCGTGGAATGTGGCAGCCAGGAGCAGGCTGTGGAATGTGGCAGCCAGGAGGTTGCCTGGCCCACTAGTAGCCTGACAGAATCCAAGGTCCCTCCCCTCCACCTTCCAACCAAAAGGCTCAGGAAGGGAAGTAATGTGCAGGAGACAGCGCTTGTGCTGATTCGGGAGGCTAAGGCAGCCCTCAGAGCCACCCCCACTCCTCAAGAGGCCTTTGGCTGAATGACTACCAGCAAAATGCAGGAAATGTAGGAGGGCCAATGCCTCATCTGTGAGGAAATGATGTATACAACCCTAAATAAGGGGTTGAGGGGACAACTCACAACCAAAACACACCTGTGTGAGTTGGACCATCCTCCTTCACCTCCTGCCACACCTTCAACACCACAGCCACAGCCTGGAAGGAAGCCTGGAAGAAAGAGTGGAAGTAAGACAAGAAAGTGATGGCCTGGGTTCAGTCTAGTCTGACAAAAGATGCAGGCTGTTGTATGACCACAGCCTGGGGTCATACATGTCATCTGCTGCTGTTCCTGATCTCTTGTAATCCGGGACCAGATTGTGCTCACTATTATATGGACTCCTCATGCCACCAATTTTGGCTGTAAAATAGTAGATGTGTGCCCTGGGGTACAAAAGCTTTGCCAATTTCGCAAGTTTCTCCAGTGTTGCCTTTCACTTTATTTGATTCTGACCCATAATAAATGGCTATTTTGTATTCACTTGCCTATGTGTTTTACTTCAAAAAGGACAGTTTGTTTTTAAGTAGGCAGGTACATTTCAAAAAGACAATGTCAAATTAACAAGGGACACCAACACCAACCACCTTGAGGTTAAAAAATACTAGAGCACTAGAAAAAAACAAACAAGGAGATCTTCATTAAAAAAAAACCACTATAAACAAAAATTAAATACATTATAATGGAGATCTGATAAAAACCAAAAAATAAAATATTCAGAAGTTAACGAGAAATAATAAAGAATAATTTTTTCAGAACTCTGTGTGAAGATCAGCAGCAAAACAACTTCATAATTCTAGCATTCTAAAGAAGAAGAGAATGCGCTGCATTAAAAGATTTAAAAAATTGGAACTTTGTGCGTCGGAATTGTGTACACACTATGGTAATTTACGAGAACTGATTTTGTTGTCAGAGAATTTGAGATCCAGATCTCAAATTTTGTGTGTCGGAAATTCCGATGGAAAATGTCCGATGGAGCCTACACACGGTCAGAATTTGCGACAAAAAGCTCCCATTGAACATCTTCCATCGGAAAATCCAAACGTGTGTACGTGGCATTATTGTCATTTGCTACAAAGTGACAGACTCATTTAGAATCATAAAATTGAAGTGTTGTTTCCTCAGTACTGATAAATGGACTTTTACATCACCTCCTAAAAACCTTTGTTAGCCTTACTGTGTTATGAAAATGTGAAATATTAGCCATTTGTATGGAAATGCACTTTGTTGGGACCTTAATGAAAGAAAATTATACTTAATAATTCAGCATAGTTAAAACTCATTATCATCCCTTAGATAATGGACATCCTGTTGTTAAAATGCTTTTTTGCCACCATCTTCAATACATAATGAAGATATATGCTATTGTAGCCCTCTTTTGGGGGGGGGGGTTGTGAGAAATGGTCCTCCACAAACAGGATATTGCGATAAACCTGCAGGTAAATAAGCGAACCAGAACCTTCGCTAAAGTGGGATTGATATAAAAGTTGGCAGCACCTCCACCCATGACAGGGCCTCAGTGAAAAGAGGGGATTCCCTTCTTAAGAAATTAACCAGTAATCTAATTAAACTATTTGGAAGCTGAAGAACGACTGCAACCAGCTTATAAAACTAGCTATCAGTATATAAACGCACACCAGTATAGAAATATTACAAGCTTTATATAAGAAAAACTTAAAGTAGAACTATAGGCAAACCTTTTTTTTTCATTTTGGATAGACTAATGTCGCGTACACACGACCAGACTTTCCGGCAGAAAAGGTTCGACGGAATCATTCCATCAGTCTTTCCGATCATCGGTGGGCTTCATCTGACTTTTGCTTTCGAAAATTCTGACGGACCTAGAAATAAAACATGTTTCAAATCTTTCCGATGGAATCAGTTCCTATCGGGAAAACCGCTCGTCTGTATGCTGTTCCGACAGACCAAAAACGACGCATGCTCTGAAGCAAATACGAGACGGCAACTATTGGCTCCTCGCTATTGAACTTCCTTTTTCTAGTCCTGTTGTACGTGTTGTATGTCACCGCGTTCTAGACGGTCGGACTTTGGTGTGATCGTGTGTAGGCAAGACAGTTTCAGCGGAACTCCGTCGGAAAGTCCTTTAGAGTTTATTCTGACGGAAAGACCGGTCGTGCGTACGCGGCATAAGGGGGGGTTCTAACCCTGTCAGATTTTTTTTCGCCATCTGTGTCCCATTGCTGAGATTTTCCTTCACTTCCTGTACTATAGCCAAACAGGAAGTGGGAGGTAAACCCTGAAAATTTGCCTGTGTTCTAAACCTACAGTAATGCAATGTCTTTACTATTATTGTCCTTATTATTATTGCTATCATTGTTATTAAAATCATCCTCAATATACTTTAATCTGAGCATGCTTTATCAGGGTATGGTGATTTGATGAGGAAGCATTCCATACCATAAATTGTTTCACAGCAGCAAAATGCGTACATAGCAAGTACTTTGTTGTGTTTTGCTTGGCAAGAAGGAACGGTGTTTTCACTCTTCAGTTGTGACGGTGTTTAGAATCCTGTTTTGTTCCTCACTTCTCACAGTGCAAAGGAACGCAGTACTGACAATCTAATTATAGCAACATGTCAGAGGTGTACAGAATACATTTAGGAGGGAGTTTGACACTGTAGTCATTTCTTCATTTCCATATATGTCACTCTGTCGGAACTAAAATAACATTGATGGAAGCAAAGGTGCAATAAACTTCTATGCTAATAGGGGGTAGATTTGCCATTGCATGAATTTTTAGGTATTTGGTGGATAGTTATAGGTTAGAGTTTAACAATTATATTACATAGCACAGGAGAATTATAAGACTTAAAAGCAAAACATGAACAAATATCCCTATTTAAATGCAGCTAGCCCAGCAAGGAACAATGTTTTGAGACAGGCTGTCACTATGATGGCTGCCAACTGTCATTAAACTGTACATAACACCAGAAGGTATAAATCCATAGCTCACAAGGCTTCCCATATTTTTGCTGGCAGCAGAGAAAATGTTTTAAGTCTGCTGCATAATATGGCTGGTTCAGCTCATAAAGAAAGCTGTGACTTCATATCTTTGCTTTCCAGAACCAAGATCTTGGCACTGTTGGATCTTGGCAAAGGACTGGTAGCTTTCTATGCTGATGTTTCAGGTGTCTGACAAGTGTCCTGTATGAGTTAACGAAGTGCTAGGTGTTAAGTAAGAGAACAAGTTAGGGTTAGTGTATGGCATAGGTGGTTAAAGTTAAGGATTAGTTTATGTATATTTAAAGCTGCCACATGAGCACATTTTTGATAGAGTAGGGCAGTGATGGCGAACCTTGGCACCCCAGATGTTTTGGAAATACATTTCCCATGATGCTCATGCACTCTGCAGTGTAGTTGAGCATCATGGAAAATTTAGTTCCAAAACATCTGGGGTGCTAAGGTTCGCCATCACTGGAGTAGGGCATGGTTGATACCATGTCAATTTGTATTTTTTAGCTATTTGATAAAGATGCCAGCACTCAGCCAACTCACCATTTAGTAAGATCGAATTGCAGAAGCCATATACAAAAAGCAAGGTCAATAACAAATAACATTGATGTTTCAGAGCCACAAAGGATCCCTTTCTCAAGGTGATGGAGATAGACAGCTGTCTGTCTTTGTCACCTTGAGAAAGGGTCCTTCGTGACCCCAAAATGTCAGCGGTATTTATTATTGACTGTGCTTTTCGTGCATGGCTTCTGCAATTCGACCTTACAAAAATTGTGAGGTGTATTGGCTGAGTGCTGGCATCTTATCATGCAACGATAAGTAAAAAATAGACAAAACATGCGCTTGAACTCAATTTACCGTACTAAATAGCTGTTAACATAATTTGCTGGCTGCAAACATACATAATAAAACAGAGAAGTGTAGCACTGCTTAATAATGTCACACCAAAGTGAATATAAAGTGCATATGGGGTATTGGTACATTAGCAGGCCATTTCTTTCCAGACTGTGGCCTATGTTGCTGCCTTGGGTAAGGGCCATGATCACCTGTTTGGGAGAGGCACCATGCTTGCTACTATTATGCTGTTTGCTGTTGCTACTATTAGTCATGTATGTGACGTTTTATTTTTTATTATGTATATTATAATTAACTTGTTCTTTTCTTTCTCATCCCTGTAGTATTATATACTGTCTCTGTTCCTATAAGCTCATAGTATGCAAACAAAATCTCCTGAAGAACACCCCCACGAAACACGTCGAGCATGCCAATTTAACTGATATGGGGTGAACTGGTACTGCCATTTTTTGTTAGTTGTACCCTCCCCTGAATGAATAGACAGAGATATATTTTAAACAAATATGTATGTTTTAACATCTTGATGTTAATTCAATAAAACCTACTTGTTTTAAACTTTTGTGTATAATTCTCCAAGGTGCTGCAGCTATTGTCATTTCCTGGACCTGACCTTAAGATCCCTTTCACACTGCAGGTGTTTTTCAGGCGTTTTAGCACTAAAAATAGTGCCTGTAAAAACGCCTCCCAGGCCTCCTCAGTGTGAAAGCCTGAGTGCTTTCACACTGGGGTGGTGCACTTGAGGGACTTTAGAAAAAGTCCTGCAAGCAGCATCTTAGGGGTGGTGTGAGAGCGGTGTATACACCGCTCCCAAAACGCCCTGCCCATTGAAATGAATGGGCAGCGCTGCTGAATAGCTTGCAAATCGATTCGGCAGCGCCGTAACACGGGCACTTTCAACCCTTTATTCGGACGCTAGGGGGGTAAAAGCACCCCAAAACTGCTGCTAAAATGACGTTAAAGCACCGCTAAAACTAGCTACGCTACCGCTACGGCTGCGTGTGAAAGGTGCCTAACCAAGGTACTGTAAAGGACCGGTGAAACCTTGAGTTACAGTAGCTGCAAAGGCTGTCAAAGTGTCAGAGTGATTTAAAATAGAAGTACTATTTTCAGGGCAGCTGGACAAAAAAAAATTTAAATAAGGCTTACTTATTGGTATGTGTACATTTACCTGCTATACTGTGCATTGGGTGATGACAAGGCCTCTTTAAAGAGATATTGAAAATAATGATGATGCTTCATGCATTATTAACACATTACTAACTAATCATATTTTTTATAGGATAACAGAATCATTGATTGGTTCCTGTAGAGTACAAATTTTTTCCTTTACTGTTCATTGAAAAAGAAAAGGAGATATGGATCAGATGATTCTGGTTATAGCCAGCACTGTTCTGCCTATGTGGTAGATTTTAGAATGATTACAATAATCATTCTAAAATAGCAAAAATTGACATTTTAATCTGTACTTTCATCCATGATTCCCAACTGTGCAGCACCACACTGTGATTAGCAGCAGCGTAAAGGGAAAAGCATTTTACGTAATACCACAACATAATATTATGAACCGGAACATGACATTATGAACTGCGCCAGGGTTCTATAGGAAGGTACAAGAACCCAAGCTGCTTGTTGATATAATTAACATTTTCATCATCACAGCAGCACTTGGATTTTATTTAGTAACAGATAATTGTAGTGATAAGCATTTTAAATATAATATTTAAATCAGCTTAAGGATCCAGCCTTTTCTGGCACTTTTTGTTTACAGGCAAAAGCAGTATTTTTTGCTTGAAAATTACTTAGAACCCCAAACATTATATATATAATTATATTATAATCATTATATCTATATATATCTATATCTATATCTATATCTATATCTATATCTATATATAGATATAGATATAGATATAGATATATATGTATCTATATATATATATATATATATATATATATATATATATATATTGCAGGGATTCTAGAAAATAAACTGGCGATCGTTGTCGTTTTTTATGTCACATGTTATTTGCGAAGCATTTTTTCAATTATTTGGAAAAATACACTTTAATAATATTATTTCATTTTTTTGTAAAATCTAAAAGATAATGTTACAGTGAGTAAATAGATACCCAAGATGTCACAATTTAAAATTGCGCACGCTCGTGGAATAGTGACAAACTATGATACTTAAAAATCTCCATAGGCGACACTTTAAATTTTTCTTACAGGTTACCTGTTTAGAGTTACAGAGGAGGTCTAGTGCTAGAATTATTGCTCTCACTGTAATGTTCACAGCAATACCTTACATGTGTGGTGCAAACACCGTTTACATATGCGTGTGCAACTTATGTATGTGTTTGCTTCTGCACGTGAGCATGGGGGGATGGGGGCGCTTACATTTTTTATTATTATTTATTTATTTTTATTTTCACACTGTGCCTTAAATTTTTTTAAATCACTTGTATTCCTATTACAAGGAATGTAAAGAAATAAAATAGAAGAATTAAAAATAAAGGATGTCAGGTCTTCTTTATGGAGAGATCTGGCGTCAATAAGACCCCAAATTTCTCCTCTACCTTTTTAAAGCAAAAGATAAAAAAAATTTATCTTTTGCTTTAAGAAAAAAGAAAATTGTTTACTTCCGCCCTAGATCAGAAGTGATGTCATGATGTCGCTCCGGTCCTCTTAGATCAATGATGGCCAACCTTGCCACCCCAGATGTTTTGGAACTACATATCCCATGATGCTCAGCTACACTACAGCGGCATGAGCATCATGGGAAATGAACAGTGCCTTGAAAAAATATTCACACCCTTTGAAATTTCCCACATTTTGTCACGTCACAACCAAACACGTAAATGTATTTTATTGGGATCTTATGTGATAGACCAACACAAAGTAGCACATAATTGCGAAGTAGAAGCAAAATGATAAACGGTTTTCAAAAATTTTTACAAATAAAAATGTAAAAAAGTGTGGCGTGCATTTGTATTCAGCCCCCTTTACTCTGATACCCCTAACTAAAATCTAGTGGAACCAATTGACTTCAAAAGCCACCTAATTAGTAACTAGAGTCCACCTGTGTGTAATTTATTCTCAGTATAAATACAGCTGTTATGTGAGAACCTTAATGAGCAAACAGCACTAGCCAAGGAACACACCAGACAGGTCCAGGATAAAGTTGCAGAGAAGTAAAAGCAGGGTTTAAAGCAGGGTTAGGTTATTAAAAAAATCCAAAGCTTTGAACATCTCATGGAGCACTGTTCAATCTATCATCGAAAAATGTAAAGAGCATGGCACAACTGCAAACCTACCAACTGCAAACCTACCAAGACATGGCCATCCACCTAAACTGAAAGGCCGGACAAGGAGAGCATTAATCAGAGAAGCAGCAAAAAGGCCCATGGTAAATATGGAGGAGCTGCACAGATTCACAGCTCAGGGGGTAGAATCTGTCCACAGGACAACTAGTAGTCACGCACTCCACAAATCTGGCCTTTATGGAAGAGTGGCAAGAAGAAAGCCATTGTTGAAGGAAAGCCATAAGAAGTCCCATTTGAAGATTGCAAGAAGCCATACAGAGGCGTCTCTAGGCTTTGTGAGGCCCTTTGGGCAAATCTGAGACACGAGGCCCCACTGACGCCCATAATGGGAAAAATAATTCAAGCGATAAAAATTAACTGTATGAATTGCATATATTAAGAGTTTTAAATTCTATGAACTATGAATTCACTGTGTATAGAATTTTCTCTAACCAATTCTTCTTTAATCAAATATATATATATATATATATATATATATATATATATATATCTCTATATATGTATATATTACACGCGTATTTCTGCATTTACATGAAGGCCAGGTTAATATAACCCAGCCAGCACAGAGTTCCCCATATATCAGAGTCTGCAGGATTCCCACTTACAGTGCAAGGGCAACACTGATGTAAAGGGGAATGCTGCATATCATGATCTAAAGGGGGGACCTGCAGACTTTGGTGTAAAGGGGAACTCTAATGTAAGGGAGGGGGGGAGCTCTGGTGACCAAAGATTACCTTATATTAGAGTCCACTGCATTCCCCTTTACATCACTGTTGACAGAGTTCCAACTTGCATTTAAAATGGGAACTCTAATGTGGAGGGGGCTCTGGAGCACCTTCCGCAGAGTGAGTGAGTGAGTGAGAGAGTTGCAGACATGATACAGAAGATGGTCAGAGACTGCAGACATGGTGCAAGAGATGGTCAGAGACTGCAGGCACAATACAGGAGATGGTCAGAGACTGCAGACATGATGCAAGAGATGGTCAGAGACTGCAGACATGATACAAGAGATGGTCAGAGACTGCAGACATGATACAGGAGATGGTCAGAGACTGCAGACATGATACAAGAGATGGTCAGAGACTGCAGACATGATACAGGAGATAGTCAGAGTCTGCAGAGATGATACAAGAGATGGTCAGACACTGCAGACATGATACAGGAGATGGTCAGAGATGATACAGGAGAAGGTCAGAGATTGCAGAGATGATACAGGAGATGCCCATCAAATGCAGCCACTGTGTCCATCAAATGCAGCCACTGTGCCAATGAATTGCAGCCACTGTGCCCATCAAATGCAGCCACTGTTCCATCAAATGCAGCCACTGTGCCCATCAATTGCAGCAACTGTGCCCATCAAATGCAGCCACTGTGCCCATCAAATGTAGCCACTGAGCCATCAATTGCAGCCACTGTGCCCATCAAGTGCAGCTATTGTGCCATCAAATGCAGCCACTGTGCCATCAATTGCAGCCACTGCATCCCCCCAGCGGCATTTAACTAGCACCCCCCCCGCCCGCTTGTCTGACCGGCACTTACCCCATCTTGGTGGTGGGTCAGGCAGTGGGTGACAGCGGCTAGCTGTGGGACAGGCAGCGGGTCAGGCAGCGGCGAGCTGTGTCCTTCATGCTTCCGCCATGCGTCTCTCTTCTTTCCTCCTGCTAGGAGTCCAATAGGATCGCCTGTGCTTTCAGCCAATCAGGTGACGGGTTTCAGATCCATGCTTCCTGATTGGTGGTTAAGTGTTAGAAAAGTGACTATTCATTTGCTTTTCTAACACACCTGGGTGGTCTCCAAGCGCAATGCTCTGCGCTCCGAGTCCACCCTATTTTGAAGCCTATTAGAGCCTCTGGCTCTAATCAGGTGCTTAAAAAAACACCCCTGCCGCTGTAATTCAGGTGCCGGCATCCTAAAAGGGACTGGACGCACGAATAGGGGGTGGCCGCGGTGGCCATGGATAGATTTATGCTATGCATGAATCCATCTATTATACATATAAGGAGTGGTGTGATAGAGGTGGTGGCGCCAGTGCGCCCTTGAGCCCAGGATCACACTAGTGCGATCACAGACCACACATGGGATTCACACTCGCACCTGCAATGCCAATCACATGCGATGTCTGTGAGATGCGAGTTCAGTCATACAGTTGTATGGCTGAACTTGCATTAGATTTGCAGGAAAAAAGTATTTTTTCCCTGCAGTGAAATCAGATCACATGGGTGTTCTCATCTATGCGATCCGATTCCTGTGCGAGTTCACAGTTTGCACTGTGATCTGTGAACTGATCTGGGGATGTCATTAACAATGTATTGACACCCGCAGCGGTTCGCAGAGGGCAGTGTGAACTGCCGGCGGGAGAGATGTGATGCGGGAACCAGCGCTGTAATCACGCTTGTTCCCGCATTGCATCAGTGTCAACCTAGGCTAATGGACGAGCCACCACTGCAAGAGATGGTGAGAGACCGCAGACATTATACAAGAGATGGTCGGAGACTGCAGACATGAATGGGCTGAAATTGCATTGCACTCAGGTCACATGTGAATTTCACACTGCGTTCCTGTGCGATTCATTGTGTGAACCCGCCTTGTGTCTTGGAACCCACACTTTGCTCCACTAACTTGCCTGGTAGGAAGGCACTAGTTTGGGCAGTGGGTGCATTTAACCACATCGCTTGTGGGGTGCCTAGAGCCACCCCCTTTGTGGCAGACATCTGTTTGATTGGGGGGGAGAGAATATGTGCTAGGGGGCTTTGGGAGGGGAGAAGGCATGTGCTGGGGGGGTTGGATTTCATATCCAAGCCCTCTTGTATCACCAGTCCTAAAGTGCCCCCTAACACATATCCTCTCCACCAAATCATTCCAAGTGAACTCTTTGGTTGCCCCCCCTCCCCCACCCTCTTCTTTATGCCCCCCTCCCCTCCTCTGCAAGACTCACTTTTAAATTACTCAGACCAGTGTGCTCTCGGTACAGTAGTGAGCCTCCCCCCTCCTCCTCCTCTGTGCACAGGAAAACATCACAGCAGGAGGAGGAGGGGTGGGTTCAGTTTGCTTCCCTCTGCAGTGCACTGTATGTGTCAGGCAGCTGGGGAGAAATGCCAGCTGCAATGCACAGTGGAGCTTGCGGCGTGCAGGAATTGAGACACCCCTCATAAGCCGCGGACATTGCGGGACTCTGATTTGCCGGGACACCGGGTCATATTGCAGGACGGTCCAGTGAATGATCGAGGTTGCGGTATGGGCAAATTAGGCGACCACGAGGCCCCTGTGGGGGAGAGGCCTAAGGCGACCGCCTAATTTGCCTAATTAGAGAGCTGCCTCTGAAGCCATGTGGGGGACACAGCAAACATGTGGAAGAAGATGCTCTGGTCAGATAAAACCAAAATGTAACTTTTTGGCCTAAAAGCAAAACACTATGTGTGGTGGAAAACTAACACTGCATATCACCCTGAACATACCACCCCCACCGTGAAAAATTGTGGTGGCAGCATTATGTTGTGGGGATGCTTTTCTTCAATGGGGACAGGGAAGCTGGTCAGAGTTGATGGGAAGATGGATGGAGCCAAACACAGGGCAATCTTAGTAGAAAACCTGTTAGAGTCTGCAAAAGACTTGAGATTGAGGCGGAGGTTTACCTTCCAGCAGGACAACAACCATAAACATACAGAAAGAGCTACAATGGAATGGTATAGATTAAAGCATATTCATGTGTTAGAATGACCCAGTCAAAGTCCAGACCTAAATCCAATTGAGAATCTGTGGCAAGACTTGCTCTTCATAGACGCTCTCCATCCAATCGGACAGAGCTTGAGCTATTTTGCAATAGGCAAAAAATGTACTCTCTAGATATGCAAAGCTGGTAGAGACATCCCCAAAAAGACTTGCAGCTGTAATTGCAGTGAAAGGTGGTTCTACAAAGTATTGACTCAGGGAGGCTGAATACAAATGCACGCCACACTTTTCATATATTTATTGTAAAACGTTTTGAAAACCATTTATTGTTTTCCTTCTACTTCATAATTATGTGCCACTTTGTGTTGGTCTATCACATAAAATCCCCCCAAAAAACATTTATGTTTTAGGTTGTAACATGACAAAATGTAGAAAATTTCTAAGAGTGTGAATACTTTTTCAAGGCAAACATCTGGGGTGCCAAGGTTTGCCATCACTGTTCTAGATCATAGAGGTGATCAGAGAAAATCTGGTCTATATATGTATATGTATATATATATACACAGTTGTGTGAAAAAGTATTTGGCCCTTCCTGATTTTTTTGCATATTTCTCACACTTAAATGATTCAGATCATCAAACAAATTTTACCATCACACAAAGATTACCCGTGTTATTTCATTTATTAAGGGAAAAAAGCTGTTCAAACCTGACTGGCCCTATGTGAAAAAGTAATTGTCTCCTTCCATGCTGAATCATGAAAACTGTGATTAACTACAATGTTTTGGAAAGCTGAGTTAAATTTCACATTCCACACCCAGGCCTGATTACTGTCAGACCTGTTGAATCAAGAAATCACATAAATAGAAGCTGTCTGACAAAGTGAAGGACGCTAACAGATCACAAAAAGCCACACATCATCCCACAATCTAAAAAAATTCAAGAACGAAGTAAAGTACATGTATCGGTCTAGGAAGGGTTTTTAAAGCCATTTCTAAGGCTTTGGAACACCAGTGAACCACGGGGAGAGCCATTATCCACAAATGGAGATAACTTGGACAGTGGTGAACCTTTCCAGAAGTGGCTGGCCTACAAAAATTACTCCAAGAGCATGACGACGACTCATCCAAGAAGTCATAAAAGAACCCAGAACAACATCTAAAGAACTGCAGGCCTCACTTGCCTCAGGTAAGATCAGTGTTCATGATTTAACAATAAGAAAGAGACTGGGCAAAAATGGCATCCATGGGAGAGTTCCAAGGCCAAAGTCACTGCTGACCAAAAAGAACACAAAGGCTCATCTTACATTTACCAAAAAACATCTTGATTATCCCCAAGACTTTTAAGCAAATATTCTGTGGACCGATGAGACAAAAATGTTACTTTTTGGAAGGTGTGCATCCTGTTACATCTGGCATAAAATGAATACAGCATTTCATAACAAGAACATCATACCAACAGTCAGACATGGTGGTGGTAGTGTGATGATTTGGGGCTACTTTTCAGCTTCAGGACCTGGACGACTTGCCATAATTGATGGAACCATGAATTCTGAGCTCTACCAGAAAATCCTAGAGAATATCCGTCCATCAGTTTGTGACCTCAAGATCAAGTGCACTTGGGTTATGCAGCAGGACAATGATCCGAAACACAACAGCAAATCCACCTCCAAATGGTTCAAACAAAGCAAAATTTAGGTTTTGGAGTGGCCTAGTCAAAGCCCGGACTTAAATCCAACTGACATGCTGTATCATGACCTTACACAGGCCGTTCATGATGGAAAACCCTCCAATGTGGCTGAATTAAAATAATTCTGCAAAGAAAAGTGGACCAAAATTGCTCCACAGCAATGTGAAAGATTCATTGCCAGTTATCGCAAACGCTCGATTGTAGTTGTTGCCACCAAGGCTGGCAGAACCAGTTATTAGGTTTAGGGGCAATTACTTTTTCACATAAAGCCAGGCAGGTTTGGAGAGCTTTTTTGCCTTAACAAATGAAACCATCATTTAAAAACTGCATTTTGTATTTACTCAGGTTATCTGCAAAAAAAAAAAATCAGACAGGGGGGAAATATTTTTTCACACAACTATATATATATATATATTAACTTTATTTACTTAGCTAAGCAAAAAAATCATATTGATTTTTATCAATAAAAATTTTGAGACAATATCTCAAAATCCTGACTAGAGTTGCCCCCCCCCCATTCGGTTTGTGCCAGAATGTTGCAAAAGTTTGAACCTGAACCACAAACCCTATCAAAGTCTATGAGACCCATGAAAAAGAGGGGACACTCAGAGAAATATAGGTAAGGGGGCTGCGCACCCCATAAGATACATGAGAAAAACAAAGAACCCCCCCTAAGTGGGGCTTTAATGCAGCCAATGATACATAATTCGAAAAAGTAATGGAATGGTCAAATATAATTTTTATTGGTACAAAGGTTATAAAAAATGATAACTTCTGACATTAAAAGTCAAGACATGAGCTGTAGTACAAAAAATTGTTAAAAAGCCGGCAACAGTATACAGTACAGTATATCCAAAGCAACAAGATCAAAATTTGTTATTGATGTTCAGACGCGTTTCGACCCCAATGGGTCTTCTTCAGAGGACAGATGATTAACAGCTGCAAAAATGTAAGCGTGTATCACAATCTTTTAAAACAACGCAAATCAAAACAAAGAATATAAGTACATTAAATTTATGTATATATATATATATAAACATCTTATAGTTACCAGTCAAGTTGCTTCTAATGATTATAGATGGCCGTGATGTGGGGGAGTTGTCCCCTCCCTTTTCTCCTCTGTTTCCCAGAGGGTAAGCCAGCCCCCCAGAGAGCAAGCATTGAGCCAACTTGCCTTGAAAGGGATCACACAGAACCTACCCCTAGACAACCGGGGGAGGAGGGGGAGTGTGCGCACTGCACCTGTAGTAAAGTAACAGTAATACTAAATTGAAAGCAAAAACATAAAAGGGAATTGCTTGTTCCAAAAATGGTAAAGAAAAATGGGCCATTTTTCTTTACCATTTTGGGAACAAGCAATTCCCTTTTATGTTTTTGCTTTCAATTTAGTATTACTGCTTGCTCTCCGGGGGGCTGGCTTACCGTCTGGGAAACAGAGGAGAAAAGGGAGTGGACAACTCCCCCACATCACGGCCATCTATAATCATTAGAAGCAACTTGACTGGTAACTATGTAATACATAAGATATATATATACATATAGATATATATACATATAGATATATATATATATATATATATATATATATATATATATATATATATATATATATATATATATATATATACGCATTTAATGTACTTATATTCTTTGTTTTGATTTGCGTTGTTTTAAAAGATTGTGATACACGCTTACATTTTTGCAGCTGTTAATCATCTGTCCTCTGAAGAAGACCCATTGGGGTCAAAACGCGTCAGTATATCAATAACAGATTTTGATCTTGTTGCTTTGGATATACTGTACTGTATACTGTTGCCGGCTTTTTAACAATTTTTTGTACTAC
The DNA here is from genome assembly GCA_037952925.1 of Lithobates clamitans. Taxonomy (NCBI): domain Eukaryota; kingdom Metazoa; phylum Chordata; class Amphibia; order Anura; family Ranidae; genus Lithobates; species Lithobates clamitans. The sequence continues at coordinate 4,419,785 of JBBGZY010000125.1, read as the reverse complement.
AGCTCATGTCTTGACTTTTAATGTCAGAAGTTATCATTTTTTATAACCTTTGTACCAATAAAAATGATATTTGACCATTTCATTACTTTTTCGAATTATATATCATTGGCTGCATTAAAGCCCCGCTTAGGGGGGTTCTTTGTTTTTTTTTTTGTCTATGAGATCCATAATTGAAAAATCAAAAGTGCCCATTTTTAAGGCTTATATACAAGTTATTAGCCATAAAAAGGGTATGGGGGCCTGGGTACTGTCCTGAGGGACATGTATCAATGCAAAACATTTTTTTTAAAAAGATCATTTTTATAGGAGCAGTGATTTTAATTATGCTAAAAGTGATACAATAAAAATGAAAAATTCCTTTAAATATAGTGTCTGGGGGGTCCCCTTAGTCTGCCTGTAAAGTGGTGTACTGTGTATTGAACCTGCTGCAGCAAAACTGACATTTATAAAGAAAAAAATTTACATTTAAATTGCCAGTAATAAACAAAATAGTAAAAAATAAGGATAAGGGTTGGTGCTGTGCTTTTCCCGGCAGAGTGAAAAAATATGCTGCTAAAGGTAGCAGTACAAATGTAGGTAAAATGAATGGATGGTGTCAACAAACATAATAATCCAAAGTACAAAAATATAAAACCACTGTCATAAAACTTCTATAAGACAGTAAGTGCAATGTGGTCAAAGTGATAATGACGAAGTGCGGAGTGCAGAGGTAGATCCATAGTAACACTAAAATAGGTGTATAAGGTAAATACAAAAACTAAATAAACTGAGCAAGTTAGCAAAAAATGTGCAAAATCAGCAATAGCGAACTTCCTGTGCAAAGTGCAAAAGACCTGTGCAAAATACAAACGGTGTGCAGCATACACACAACATATAAATGTGTAAACTGCAGAAACTATAAAAAGTCCAAACAGATCAAAGGTGTACAAAAATGTAATACGGCTGTGGATATAGTTCAATAGGAATATATCTTCTTTCTGTGAATGAGCATTCACATGTGCAAATAGTGAAATAAGGTGCTCCTCTTCGTGCACAAAACACACACTGGTGAGAAGTGGCCTCTTACATTGCGGTAATGAGGTAACCGCATATAAACACTGGTAATGGCTGCCTTTCCCTTTGTATTCCTGGAGCAGATTGGGTTCTTTGTGTGTCTTTGTCTCTCAGCAGATGCGGGAGGAGAAGCAAAGAAAAGGGGGAACTGGATAGTGTTGTATTTTCAACAGTAGTAGGTGTTTATTAGTTAACAATGAGGGTACTCACATAACTTACATAACGAAATAAAACAATACACTTATCTCCACGAGCGGCGAGCTTGTTTGCCTACGTCAGTATGGAGTGCCTGTCCCGTCCCTACGCGTGACATCACTGTCACATGACTTCATCAGGAAATAGAGGAAGGCACAATAGATTTCTTTAAATAGTCTCTAACATTGATTCCAATAAGCGGCCATTTTCCGAGAGACCATGGGCGCGGCCATTTTCTTGGTTATCTCTTCCTATATACGGCTTAAAAAAGCAATATTATAAAAAAATATATAAATATATACAGCCGTAAGTCAAAGCATTGTTAGTGCTAAAGGAACGTGGCCCTTGACTAAATTCTATGGTAATGTGGGCGCAGCCATGACACAGAAATGGTGAATACTGTCAGCAGAGCAAAAGGATATAAGAATAGAGGCTCAACGTGGAGCTGACACAGCGGGCTTAAAAAAGCAATATTATAAAATAAATGGCACGGCCGTCAGTCAAAGCATTGTTAGGGCTAAAGGAATGTGGCCATTGACTAAATTCTATGATAATGTGGGCGCGGCCATGACACAGAAATGGTGAATACTGTCAGCAGAGCAAAAGGAACTAAGAATAGAGGCTCAACGTGGAATTAAATTTCTTTTAATTCGGAGGTCTAGTTCTCAAACATGCAAAACATCTCTTGCAAGGATAAAAGCCTTTTCCAGTAAAAAAAAAGTTAAATTTCTCTTAGGTGGATCCAGTATGTTCTTCACTACTTTATCCTGAATGGTCGGTGCTCTCTTGTATATGAATCTAGGGTTAGTGGGTAGAGTATATTGTAATTGTTTGCCTGCCAGAAGTATATGCCAATGTCGTTTGATAATTTTTTCTATTTTCTTATGCTGTACATTATAGTCCAGGATTATGGGTGCTACCGCCATTGACGGCTCCTGTTTCGTCTTGTCTTTGATTAATTTGTTGCGATTCATTTCTGTCACTTCTATTATCTTCTTTTTGATAAACAGATGGTTGTAGCCTTTCCTGGTGAATCTCTGTCCTATCTTTTCTGCCTGGTCCAGAAAAGTGTTTAGATTAGTGCAATTGCGTCTTAGCCGCATTAGTTGTCCTTTAGGGACATTGAAGAACCAATTTTTGTGCTGGCAGCTCTCTATTGGAAGGTAACTATTCCTATCCACGTTTTTAAAGTGTGTTTGTGACCAGAGTTTGGAGTCTTCTTGTATAATCTCCAAATCATGAAATGTTACACTCTTCTCACTGATGTCCCAAGACAGTTTTATATTCCTATCATTCATATTCAGTTTTTCAAAGATATGGTGAGTTGAACAGGATCTCCTTTCCACAGTATAAAAACATCGTCAATATATCTTTTGTATATTACCAGTTCACCGGGTCTGTTAATAAAAACATTTTCCTCCTCCCACTGGGCCATAAAAAGGCCTGCTACACTCGGGGTAAATTTGGCCCTCATCCCAACTCTGGTGTGTTGATGATAGTAATTTTTGTCGTACCAAAAGTAGTTGTTCTTTAAACAAATCAAGACATTTTATTAAAAACTTTCTCTGTATACACGGTAGTTTTGTATATGTCCTCAGGCCCCATTTTGCAGCTTCACACGCTTGATAGTGGAGTATTATCGTGTATAAGGATGATACATCTGTAGTAGCCATGATCCAGGGTCCTTCTTCTTTAGAGATATTTTCTAAGATCTGCAACATCTGTTTTGTGTGCCTTAAATATGCTTTTGTGGGGGCGTGGCCGAGAGATGGCAGAGTGAGGACGCACACCTCGGAGCTCTGTGTGGGGAAGCCCTGAGAACGATCAGTAAACCGTGTCAGTGAGAGCCGGAATTCATGCCAGGGGACCGCAAACACCCGCTGGACTTGGGGGCACAGAAGGGTTCGGAAATCACCCACTATTTCCTCAGGCAACACGCTGTTTCTTCCCCCGCCGCGCCGGCCAAGATGGCGCCGCCTCGAGTGCCTCCGACGAGTGCTGCCGCCTCATCTAAGAAAGGCACTCAGCCAGGACCCAATGCTGGAGGAGACCGAGCTGCTCCAGATGACAGGTCAGCCTCCCCTATACTATCCCCTGTGATCCCAATTACAGACATTCAACCCAGCTGCGGCCATACAAGGGAGACAGGCAGTGATGTGGAGGGCTCTCTCAGAGACATTGTGTCCGGTCTACCCACAAGGCAGGATCTGCAGGAAATGGCGGCATCCATAGTTAATGCACTCTCCAGGGAATTACATGACTTGCGCCAACAGGTGGACACAGTAGAAGAGAGGGTCAATGTGCTGGAGTCCTCTACATCCACCTCTGATGCCCGCATTGCCGCCATGGAACAGGAGCAGCGTGGCTTTCGCCGCCATCTTGTGGATATACAATTAAAGCTAGACGACGGCGAGAACAGGAGCAGACGCAACAATTTGCGCCTCCGTGGCATCCCTGAAGCCACCATGGGGTCAGACCTACGCGCAACGGTGGTAGCTATCCTGAATCAGGTACTCGGAAAACCGCCTGCTGCAGAGCTGGAGCTGGACAGGGTCCACCGTATTCCAGGACCCAGGGCACCCCCCGCAGAATCCCAGGATCCTGATGCCACAGGCCTCCCACGAGATGTCCTGTGCAGGGTGCATTTCTTCACTATAAAAGAGGAAATCCTGCGCTTGGCTTGGGAACGCGGCCCAATCGACTTTGACGGTGCATTGATCCGGATTTACCTGGACATCTCCAGGCAAACAAGAGCAATGCGGGGCCTTCTGAGACCACTGCTGGAGGTAATCCGTTTGGCAGAGGCGACGTATCGCTGGGGTCACCCCTTCCATCTCATTGTGCGGTGGCGAGGAGCAGAATTCTACCTACGCTCACCAGACTAACTCTCAGACTTGTTCAGCTTCCTAGCCAAGCCTGCTGTAAGTGTCCCCAACTGGTTTGACCAACTGTTGTCCCTGGAGGCCTTGGGCCCACCTCTGCCCAGGCCGCAACGTGTCCGTAGACCGCGCTCACGCGCCACTAGTCGAGAGACTGTTAGACCTTACCCGAGGTCCTCCGAAGCTTAATTTTTCATCTCATCCCAAGGACTGGTAAGACATGATGAACGCTCACACTACATTACCTCCCTGGGTATTCCAAGAACATTAGATCCTCCCCTACAAGAGGTCGGTGAAACCGCTTCGATGGGCGACTTCCTGGGTCCGAGTTGACTACCCTACATAGTACACTCTAAGGATTCCTGTCCCCTGGATGTGCCTTTGAACCCCACTTGGGAACTACAGGATGTCAACTGACATTTGCTAGCCTGCTCAGTGAAGTGCTGAGTCATTTCAGATTATTATTAGCCTTGTCCTGCACGCCGCTTCTCCCATACGGATTCACTATTGGTGGCCGGTGTGAGGGGCGGATGCAGTGGGGGGGACAGCAAACGGGCCTTAAGCCCCGGCACCTCAAGATGCTTCTGCTAAATTTTATTATCTCCTGGCCTTATTACCTCCATGTTGGCTCCCCAATCTCAGATAAGAGTCCTGGGGGCCCGGTCTGTTTCTCTGTTCTCCCCCCTTTTTTGTTTAATAGGTACTTTGTTAGCCACCCGGGGTACCTTCAAGACCCTCTCCTCCCCTTAGCTCTTTCCTGGTGGATATGCAAGTAGCTATGCATTAGGAGGGGGAGGGAAGCGTAGTGCCATAATGTGTAACAATCCCAGGGACATGACAATTGTAGATGACATGCTCTGTTTGTTATGTTCTGTTGTGTTACTTATAACGTTTTATTTCATTATTTTATTATCTTATTGTTTTACATTTGCAATGTTGGTTCTGACCTCGCCCTTCATGACTCGCTTCGGTACTTCTCGATGCGAAGGTAAAAGACCCTTGGTCCTGGTGTTGCGGGCCATGCCGTGAGGCTCCAGCATGGATCCTGCCGGTAATATCTATCGATTGCACTGGTAATGGGGTTCGTTCTGACGTCCTTGGGCCTCCTGGAGACACCATCACTGAATGGTCGCGGCGAAGGGTGCCCGGCAGCTTCGCTGCAGGTACCATTCATCAATGGTTATGTTTAGCTGTGTTGGTTCTCATATCAGAAACACCATGATTCTCAGAGGCGGTATTCCCCCACATCTCCACCTTTTATGTTTACTCAGATTACTGCCTAAACTCTACTTATTTTAGAGTAGATCTCAATGCACTTTTCACCCCCACATTAGGGCGGACCCCTGCTTGGACACTTTAAGTGTGCAACAGGGGTCCATAGTTAGTCTACGACAGAAACCGTTTACTCCCTTCACCCCATCCTTCTTCCCCTCCTCCTTATTCACTTTACTATTCTCCCCCCCTGGTCTATTTTCTCCTTTACTTGACCTCTGCCTGAAGGGGGTTCTGTTTTTGGGATTCTCCCACACGCATACTGTCATCCATTTCCCTGCCAGAAGACACAATGGGTCACCTTAAGATCACCTCTCTAAACGTGTGTGGCCTTAATATACCGGAGAAGCGCTCGCAGCTTCTGGCTGACCTGCGCAGGGGCAAAACATATGTAGCTTTTCTGCAGGAGACGCACTTCCGTGCAGATTCTATACCTAGGCTGACTAACGGGGCCTTTCCTGTAGCATACCACAGTGTCTCTCCGATCTCCAAGTCGAAAGGGGTCAGCATCATTTTGGCCAGGTCGGTTCCATGGGTGTTTGAGGCACAGCGGGCAGACGAGCAGGGTCGCTTTCTTCTCCTAAAGGGAAGGGTGTCTGATGTGCAGGTCACCTTCGCAAATGTCTACTTCCCTAATGTGAATCACCCTCAGTTTTTGCGCAAGCTCCTCTCTGAGCTCTTTGAGTTCTCAGAGGGGATGCTTATCTTTGGCGGAGACCTTATTTTTGCCATGGATCCGACCTTAGACGTCTCACGTGGAGCCTCACACATGTCCTACTCTCGTCTGAGGCGTCTCAAGGCGGACCTCCATACCCTACACCTAGTTGACCCGTGGCGGTTGCTCCACAACCAAGACGGAGACTATACATTTTACTGCCAGGTGCACTACACCTACTCACGGTTAGACTATCTGCTGTTGTCACATAAAGATCTTAACAAAGTGGTATCTACGTCCATAGATGTCATATCTTTCTCTGATCATGCACCAGTTCACCTGACTCTCCAGTTGGGGCCAATGACTAGGTCTCCCCCATCCTGGCGACTGAATGAAGCACTGCTTCAATTGGAGGAAACCCGTTCAGAGATACTGAACGCACTGCGGGAGTACTTTTCTGTCAATGAGGGGTCAGTTCCCAACCCCCTTGTGGTCTGGGAAGCCCACAAGACGGTTGTGAGAGGTGCACTGATCAAAATAGGAGCCCGTCTCAAGCGGGATAGACTGAAACGCACGGAGGAACTCCTAGCATCAATTCGCAAGCTAGAGAGTATACATAAAGCTAGTCTTGCCCACGCAACCTTCCGGGATCTACAGAAGGCCCGTGAGGAACTTTGTACACTGTTATTTCATAAGACCAAACAGAAACTAGCATAGGCACGTCATACTATGTTCGAGTTCTCAAACAAACCCGGGTCACTCCTGGCCAGAGCCCTGCAGGGCCCTCGCACGAAAACATATATCCCTCACATACAGTCATCCACGGGACAGAAGCTAAATACCTCTTCGGACATGGCAGAGGAGTTCCGCTCCTTCTATACAGGCCTCTATAATTTAGACAGACCGCAACCTATGGACTCCCCCTTGGAGGGCAGGCATACCCCCCAAGCATACGTAGCTCAGGCATGACATCACTACCAGAGGATGTTAGGGAGGAGTTGGAGGAACCCTTGACTGTTGAAGAACTGGGAGTGGCACTGGCCTCTTCGAAACCAAAAAAGGCCCCTAGTCCTGACGGTCTAACCCCAGTGTACTACAAAACCTTTTTTGACATACTGTCGAAACCTTTGGTCTCTGCTCTTAACACCCTTACGGAGGGGAACTTATTCCCAATAGACACCCTAAGGGCCTATATCTCCCTCATTCCAAAAGAGGGTAAAGATCCGTCACTTTGTGGGAGCTATCGCCCAATTGCACTCCTGAATTCGGACCTTAAACTTTTTGCCAAGATTTTAGCTAATAGGCCGCTTGCCCCACATACCGAGTCTGATTCACAGAGACCAGGCAGGCTTTGTGCCGCTACGAGAACCAAGGGACAACACTATCCGAGTTATTAATCTGATACATGCGGCAAAGACCACCAAACGGGCTCTTCACCTGCTGTCAACCGACGCGGAGAAGGCCTTTGATCACGTCGACTGGTCCTTTATCCGGGCAACTTTGGAGCAAATAGGCCTTCGTTCATCCATGTTGCAGTGGATACTCTCCTTGTATACTCACCCCACTGCATCGGTTAGGGTAAATGAGACGAGATCGGACTTTTTTGATATCCAAAATGGCACACGACAGGGATGCCCCCTTTCCCCCCTGATCTTTATCTTGTCCCTAGAACCCCTTTTGTGCACAATAAGGGCGAACTCTGACATTGTAGGATACCCGAAACCCTCAGGGTCCCATAAGGTGGCCTCTTTTGCGGACGACCTTATCTTCTTTTTAACAGAACCACTTACTTCTCTCCCCAACCTGCTACGATCCCTTCAAGAATATGGCACTCTCTCTTCGTTCCAGATCAATCTAACCAAATCCTCCATCCTTAACATAACGGTAGAAACAGGAATTGTCCAACGTTTATGTTCGTCCTTTCCACTGAGATGGGCAACCAAGCTTATACGATACCTAGGAGTTGACATCACATCAGATCCTGCTGATCTGTACTCGGCTAATTTTGCCCCACTACTCTTACGTCTCAAAACTGACCTCTTACACTGGCACTCCCTGACGCTGACGTGATTCGGCAGATGTAGTGCCCTTAAGATGACTTTACTGCCAAGGGTGTTATACCTGCTACAGGCGCTTCCCATCCGATTGCCTCCAGCATTTTTCAAACAAATTGATTCCATGTTCCGGGCCTTTGTCTGGTCCCACCGCAAACCACGAGTTAGACTCCAACTTCTTTATCTGGCAAAAAGTAGGGGTGGGGTGGGCCTGCCGGACATTAAGGCTTATTACAGAGCAGTTCACCTAACTAGGTTGGTTGACTGGCACTGTCACGCGGAGGCGAAACACTGGGTCGCTATGGAGGAAGAAGATTCCGGGGGTTCGGCCAAGAGTTGGCCTTGGATTACTACGCCACTGCCTAAAGATCTCGCAGAGCACCCCACCCTGGGCAACACCCTAACGGTGGTCAGAGATGCTTTCCGGCGTTCATCGGTGTCCCCGCAGCCGTCCCCCATGGTTCCGATTCTAGGTAATCCGGAATTCCCACCTGGAGTTCAGAGTCCACAATTTATGCGACTGGCAATGGGCACCAGACTTCGTTTACACGATTTCCTGGAGCCCAATGGCCAACTTTCCCTAGAAGCCAGGACGTTGGTGACGGACCCTCCCCTAGATTTTTGGAGCTGCATACAGCTGCGGAATTTTTTTCGCAGCTGTCTGAGGAAATCAGGCATTACCCGCAAACAAACTGAACTGGAGCTCATTTGCCATCGTGGGGAACAGATACGACACTGTCTCTCGCTGATATATTCATCCCTAACCCAACCAGAGGAAGGGTACGTACCCCTGTTTCTCACAAAATGGGAGGTGGAACTTGGAATCCAATTCACTGATGTGCAAATTCTTTACTTTGCTCAGAAATCCTCAATTGCTATTAGGGTTCAAGAAACTTGTTACAAAATCATGACACGTTGGTACAGGGTCCCTGCCATTCTACATCGCTTCTTCCCTCAGGTACCCAGCCTCTGTTGGCTTTGTGGTGCTCAGGAGGGGACGATGTTACACATCTTCTGGTCATGCTCCAAGCTTGCCCCATTTTGGCTCGGGGTTGCCCGCACAATCGGACACCTCACCGGTGTTTCCTTGGAGGGGAATTCTGCAGCCTGTCTGCTCCATCTATCAGAATGACCCATTAAGAAATATAAGACCTCTCTCACCATCCAACTTCTGAATGCCGCAAAGGCATGCATTCCCTTGTGTTGGAGATCGGAGAGACCACCGGTGAAATCCTTGTGGTTTACTAAAGTAAACGAATTAAGGGATATGGAGGATCTTACTGCTACCCTACACAATAGGGAGGAGACCTTTCGAGAGACCTGGAGACCCTGGCAGCATTTTATATACACAGAAGCCTATCTTCAGGAAATGGCACAATCTAGCTAACTTAATGGACTAGCTCCATACCTCAGGCAGAGGACAACACACCTTAACATATCATATTCTCATACTTTCTGTACCCTTCTTCTCTATTACCTCAACCTCTCAGCTTCTACTCCCCTTTCTGTCCCCCCCCCCTCCTTGCCTTCCCTTCCCCTTTTATCCCGGTTACATTTTTCTCCTACCCCTGGGGACACCAGTTTTTTATAACGCATCCTCATTCATGGGTTTCTTTTTGTCCAGATACAAAGAAAATCTTAAAATCCACTACCTTCTCATTGGTCCCATGTCTGGGCTTTATAGTTTTTTAGATCCCCACCTTTACCAATCACACGGAAAAAATATCTTATATCACTGAGTGATGCAATCTAACATTCAAGGAAGTCTGCATTAAATCAAACAATTAAGATCCCAGAGCACTTCCAAGGTCTCATACATTGGCAGTAGTGTTATTTTGGGGTACCATTCCCACAAACCTTGATTATGGTGCTAATTTAAGTAATTAGATCTACTGACCCTGTTGTTTTTGATACTACGGGTTGTAATCTTCTATCTGTATTTCTCGTGCTTCATTCTGACATTGTTTTATAAATGAATATGTAACTGGTTGTACCTACTCAGTGTGAAAATAAAGGAATTAAAAAAAATATATATATATATGCTTTTGTGCTTTGAACTGCTAGTTGCAAAAAAAGTCTATATATTAGCCCATTCTAGAAGTGAGTGAATCTATTGCATTCACTATTGGCCTCGGTGGTGGATTTATTTTGTCCTTATGTATTTTGGGTAGTGAATATATGACAGGAGTCCGGTATTAAAAATCTGGCTTATTTTTTGTTCAGTATATTTTTCTTTAACCCTAGATGTACGACTTGTTCAAGTGCATTCCTACACTTGAACATGGGATTACTCAGTAGCTTACTATAAGTGTTTACATCTTCAAGCATATTCTATATGCTGTCATACTATTGTTCTTTTGAGAGGACCACAATCCCGCCTCCCTTGTCCGCTGGTCGGATGACCAGGTCCTTTCTTCTTGTAAGTTTCCGAATGCCACTTTTTATGTAACTTGGTTCTTCCTTCTTCTTTATCTTAAGATCATTAATATCATTTAAAACCACTCTTTTAAAAACCTCCATATATTTATTATCTTTAACAGGGGGGTTAAAAACAGATTTATTCCTCAGAGTACTATGTAAAATTCCATCATTACCAACGTCTGGGGGGTCTGTGTCTAAAAGGGTTTCCTACAATACAGTATATTTTTTGATATTCAGTTTTCTCACAAATTTCTGGATACCAATGTAGGTCTTGAATTTTTCCAGATTCTTGGTTGGTGCATACTTCAAACCTTTGTCCAAAACCCCAATTTCTTTGTGTGTGAGTGGATGGCTACTTAAATTAAAAAAGCCCTCCCCTTTAACTCTCTTTTTCTTTTGCTCTCTCTTGCCGGATCTCCGTCCTCTCTTCTTTCCTTGCTTCTTCTCGTGCCCCTCGTTTCGTCTGCATCTCTCGGTGGATGGTTCTCCCTGCCCCTGTCTAAAAAAGACCTATTGTAATCAGGGCCACCATATTGTAAAGGGTATTGGCTATCATACCTTTCTTCCTCGTCACAATTCATTAACGGGGCATAAAAGTTGTGGGTAGGTATCGGGGTTCATTCGCGCTGGCGATAATTTCTCTGTTGTGGGCCTCTTCTATCACCATGTCCATATTCCTGGGCAGGGCTCCTTCCTCGTGGTCCATAATGTTCATATGGTGGTGCCCTGTTATCTCTGTATTCATATGTTGGTTATCTATGATCCCTATGTTCCTGTGGTGGTCCTCTATATTCCCTCTGGTCGTTTGGCGGTTTATGCCAATTGTTCCCATTCTGAGGCTTCCTGTTGTTCTTCCAGTAATATGTTTTTTCCAGCCATTTTGTGGTGTCCGGTCATTATACTGGGGTCTTCTGTTGGTCTGATGGGGGTGTGTGTTGATAGTAATTCCCATAACTCTCATCATAGGTCTGTTGTCTTGGGGTCATAGCTCCATTTCTCTCTCTGGGATCCTGATATCCTCTGTTCTGGATCTTTAGCCCAGGTTGTTCGTTTGTGTGTTGTGGGTAAACCCTCACTGTTTTTTCTGGTGTAGAGTATGTTGAGATAGCATCCATTTTGCCAAGTTGGCTTTGCCATTTAAAAACCTGGTCATTTTGGAAATTATTCATATCCCTAATATACTTTTTACTTTTTATCTGTTCTACAGAGAACCTCTGAGAACCACCCACTGAGAGATCCAGGTGAAATGAGGGGCACGAGAAGAAGCCAGGAAAGAAGAGAGGGCGGTGATCCGGCAAGAGAGAGCAAAAGAAAAAGAGAGTAAAAGGGAGGGCATTTTTAATTTAAGTGGTCAGCCACTTACACACGAAGAAATTGGGGTTTTGGACAAAGGTTTGAAGTATGCACCAACCAAGAATCTGGAAAAATTCAAGACCTACATTGGTATCCAGAAATTTGTGAGAAAACTGAATATCAAAAAATATATTGTAGGAAACCCTTTTAGACACAGACCCCCAGACATTGGTAATGATGGAACTGTACATAGTACACTGAGGAATAAATCTGTTTTTAACACCCCTGTTAAAGATAATAAATATATTTTCGGAACCCTCCCCCCCTCCGGTGTCACATTTGGCACCTTTCAGGGGGGAGGGGGGTGCAGATACCTGTCTAAGACAGGTATTTGCACCCACTTCCGGCATAGACTCCCATGGGAGTCTATGCCTCTTCCTGTCCCTCCGCGCTGTCTCCTGGGAAACACACAGCTCCCAGGAGATAGCAGGGACCAGTTACGATGCGCAGCGCGACTCGCGCATGCGCAGTAGGGAACCAGGAAGTGAAGCCGCAACGCTTCACTTCCTGATTCCCTCACCTAGGATGGCGGCGGCAGCTGCCGAGAACCGAGAGGGTTCTCGGCGTCGCCTGCCGACATCGCTGGACCCTGGGACAGGTAAGTGGCCATTTATTAAAAGTCAGCAGCTGCAGTATTTGTAGCTGCTGGCTTTTAATATTTTTTTTTTTGGCGGTTTAGGTGGCCTCCCTCTTTAAGATAAAGAAGAAGGATGAACCAAATTACCTAAAAAGTGGCATTCAGAAACATAGAAGAAGGAAGGACCTGGTCATCTGACCAGCGGACAAGCAAGGCAGGATTGTGGTCCTCTCAAAGGAACAATACCATGACAGCATGAAGAATATGCTTGAAGATGTAAAAACTTATAGTAAGCTACTGAGTAATCCCATGTTCAAGTGTAGGAATGCACTTGAACAAGTCGTACATCTAGGGTTAAAGATAAATATACTGAACAAAAAAGAAGCCAGATTTTTAATACCAGACTCCTGTTATACGCCTATCATATATTCACTACCCAAAATACATAAGGACAAAATAAATTCACCACCGAGGCCGATAGTGAATGGAATAGATTCATTCACTTCTAGAATGGGCCTATATATAGACGTTTTTTTGCAACCAGCCTTTCAAAGCACAAAAGCATATTTAAGGGACACAAAACAGATGTTGCAGATCATAGAAAATATCCCTAAAGAAGAAGGACCCTGGATCATGGCTACTGCAGATGTATCATCCTTATACATGATAATACTCCACTACCAAGCGTATGAAGCTGCAAAATGGGGCCTGAGGACATATACAAAACTACCGTGTATACAGAGAAAGTTTTTAATAAAATGTCTTGATTTCTGTTTAAAGAACAACTACTTTTGGTACGACAAAAATTACTATCATCAACAGACCGGAGTTGCAAGTAGGAGCAGAAAATGATTTTAATAACAGACCTGGTGAACTGGTAATATACAAAAGATATATTGACGATGTTTTAATACTGTGGAAAGGAGATCCTGATCAACTCACCTTATTCTTTGAAAAACTGAATATGAATGATAGGAATATAAAACTGTCTTGGGACATCAGTGAGAAGAGTGTAACATAAACGCACTTTAAAAACGTGGATAGGAATAGTTACCTTCCAATAGAGAGCTGCCAGCACAAAAACTGGCTCTTCAATGTCCCTAAAGGACAACTAATGCGGCTAAGACGCAATTGCACTAAACACTTCTGGACCAGGCAGAAAAGATAGGACAGAGATTCACCAGGAAAGGCTATGACCATCTGTGTATCAAAAAGAAGATAAAAAAAGTGACAGAAATGAATCGCAACAAATTAATCAAAGACAAGATGAAACAGGAGCCGTCAATGGCGGTAGCACCCATAATCCTGGACTATAATGTACAGCATAAGAAAATAGAAAAAATTATCGAACGCCATTAGCATATACTTCTGGCAGACAAAAAATTACAATATACCTACCCACTAACCCTAGATTCATATACAAGAGAGCATCGACCATTCGGGATAAAGTAGTGAAGAACATACTAGATCCACCTAAGAGAAATTTACCTTTTTTTACTGGAAAAGGCTTTTATCCTTTAAAAAATAAAAAACTGCGCTTGGAAAAATAAAAATAAAACTAAAATTAAAATTAAAATAAAAGCTGCGGTTATAAGTGAGGCACACCAATACAGAAATAAAAACAAACAAAAAAAACGCGCTAAAAAGTATATAGTCCTATACAGAAAAAAGTCCAACAATCATAAGTGAGTGATGTGAAATTCCTCAATAGTTCATATATTGTAGGGTGAAAATTCAGATGAACACATCTATAAGGTGAAGCGCTTACCAGAAATAAGCCAAAAACGGGCGAGTGGCTTAAAACCCAGCCTGGGCCTTTTTGAGAACGATCCCAATGGAGCAGGATAGGTCACACTCGTACCGTGTATTCAGATCCCCCAAGGATTAACCAAAAATATATAGCAAAAATATAGCATAATACTGATAATATAACAAATTCAAAAGAAAAAAGGAGAAATGGTGCAACACTACACAAAACAAAAATCATATATATTCATAAAAAACATCCAGTGTCCTAAACACACAAAGGATCGTTTGTGAGTGCCATGTAATCATGCAATAAAGTGTGATTTCCCTAAAAAATTGTTTTTTTATACCTTACAAATAATCTGCTTACCAGATATTAAAGGCAGTGAACATATAACCATCACCAAGATAAACGGTATGGAAAAAATCCCACTAGGTGCAGCAAGCCACAAGTAAAACCTGTTTACCAGATGTCAACCTAATGTGACCAGATTACACACAGCAGAGGTATAAACACCGTAGGAGTGACAAAGGGTGTGAAGTTCCAGCGAACCTTGTGAAAATCCTGCTTACCAGATGTCAAATATGAGTGAGCAGATTGACACAAACACAGACCGAACTCCCGGCAGAAACAGCGTGGGTACGTCCTGGCAATCTTGACCCGAGCTCAGCTCACTGTCCTCCAACCATGTTCCAAATATATCTATTGTAGGTCATGACACAGGAAGGAGTTGACCAGCTGATCTCATTAGCACACTCCCTGCATCATCTACCACTGTGCAAGAGATGTTTTGCATGTTTGAGAACTAGACATCCAAATGAAAAGAAATTTAATTTCACATCCACAAGCATGGGAGACACGTACAATGTGAAAGATTTAATTTGTTGCAACACAGAAGGGGCTGTATATGCCCTTGAGTGTAGTTGCGGCTTGCAATACATCGGTCACACCAAAAGGCCTCTAAGGGTGCGCATTAAGGAGCATGTTCAAAACATCCTTAGTGGATACGACAAACATAGTGTATCCACACACTTTCTTCTATGCCACAATAACCCCCCATCCGAAATTCTGGGGAATAGAACCGTGTATAAAACACTGGCGGGGGGGCACAAGGTGAGGTCCCGCAGCCAGTTGGAATCAAAATGAATATTCACACTAGATACTTTCTCGCCTAGAGGTCTGAATATCGAATTTGACCTCAACTGCTTTCTCAGCTACTTATAAAACTTGCATCTCACGTCATCCATTCCTCCGTTTTTAGTATTTCCCAGTGTGCTATTCCATCTGCCCTTATGTCCTCTACACTACTCCCTCCCCCTCCCCTCCCTGTTGCCGCCTCCCCCTCTCCCACTTCTTATACACATATGTTTTATGTGTACTTTATATATTCACATCAATACTTCTCCTGTCTTTACTGTGTTTTATATCACAATGTGGTTTTATTCTATATTTTCATTAGCATTGTCATATATTTACCTGTTGTAATTTTTGCTTGTATATGCACATGTCAGTGCTGAGGTCTATCCGACCCGTTTGATATACACATGTATTTTAATTTCTCTATAGGTATATATATATATATATATATATATATATTTTTAATCATTATTGTTACTATTCAATATAGACATGGATTTTATTTTTTATTATAGGTACTTTTTTAATTATTATTGTCATTTGTTTTATATTATTGCTTTTTTAAGCCCGCTGTGTCAGCTCCACGTTGAGCCTCTATTCTTAGTTCCTTTTGCTCTGCTGACAGTATTCACCATCTCTGTGTCATGGCTGTGCCCACATTACCATAGAATTTAGTCAATGGCCACGTTCCTTTAGCACTAACTATGCTTTGACTGACGGCCGTGCTATATAGGAAGAGATAACCAAGAAAATGGCTGCGCCCATGGTCTCTCGGAAAATGGCCACCATGCTACTAGTACATTGAGCCACAGGAAAATGGCCGCTCATTGGAATCAATGTTAGAGACTATTTAAAGACATCTATTGTGCCTTCCCTCTACCCTGATGAAGTCACGTGACCGTGACATCACACGTAGGGACGGGACAGGCACTCCATACTGACATAGGCAAACAAGCTCGCCCCCCATGGAGATGTGTATTGTTTTATTTTGTTATGTAAGTTATGTGAGTACCCTCATTGCTAACTAGTAAACACCTACTACTGTTGAAAATACTACACTATCCGGTTCCCCCATTTCTTTGCTTCTCCTCCCGCATCTGCTGAGAGACAAAGACACACAAAGAACCCAATCTGGTCCAGGGATATAAAGGGAAAGGCAGCCATTACCAGTGTTTATATGCGGTTACCTCATTGCTGCAAGGTAAGAGGCCACTTCTCACCAGTGTGTGTTTTGTGCACGAAGAGGAGACACCTATTTCTCCAGCACCCTATTTCAATATTTGCACATGTGAATGCTCATTCACAGAAAGAAGATATATTCCTATTGAACTATATTCACAGCCGTATTGTATTTTTGTACACCTTTGATCTGTTTGGACTTCTTATAGTTTCTGCAGTTTACACATTTCTGTGTTGTGTGTATGCTGCACACCGTTTGTATTTTGCACAGGTCTTTTGCACTTTGCACAGAAAGTTCGCTATTGCTGATTTTGCACATTTTTTGCTAACTTGCTCAGTTTAGTTTTTGTATTTACCTTATACACCTATTTTAGTGTTACTATTGATCTACCTCTTCACTCTGCACTTCGTCATTATCACTTAATATTGTGTTTGACCACATTGCACGTACTGTCTTATAGAAGTTTTATGACAGTGGTTTTATATTTTTGTACTTTGGATTATTATGTTTGTTGACACCATCCATTCATTTTACCTACATTTGTACTGCTACCTTTAGCAGCATATTTTTTCACTCTGCCGGGAACAGCGCAGCACCAACCCTTATTTTATTGTTTTATGGGTTTGGTTTGACATATTCGGTGCCTGCAGCAGTTCCACCATTAGCCCCTCCTTTTTTACATGGTAGCACAGGAATAACTATATACTTCAGTATCAAAATAGTAAAAAAAAAAAAAAGTGGGGGTCCCTGCCAATCCATACCAGGCCCTTCGGGTCTGGCATGGATTTTAAGGGGAACCCCACACCAACATTTTTCTTAAAAATGGTGTGAGGTCCCTCCTAAAATCCATACCAAACCAGTTGGGACCCAGCTGTGAAGCCACAAGAAGGCTTCCCACAGTAACATGCAAACACCAGGGACCTGAAGAGTGGCGAAGAACCAGCCCAGGTAAGGACAGCACTCCCAGGACACATGAGTGTACAGTTTTTAGCTGCTGACTTTTGATTTTTGGAAACCGGGCTGAAGATCTTCTTTAACTTCATTCACTAAGATCAGTGGAGGCTGGTGCTCAATATTTTGGGGGGGTGGCAAACCAAGCCCCCCCCCCCCACATGAGACAGGCAGGAATGCAGCGATCCCCCCGCGAGACGGAGACGGATAGGATTTTGCAGTGATTCCTCCCCGCGGGAGAGGGATGGGAATACGGCGATCCCCCTGCAGAAGGAGGCAGATCAGACACACATGGATCTGGGCTGCAGCTCCTCACTCCGGGGCCATTGCTTCTCCTCCAGGCCGAACAGGAAGTGGGTCCTGACTGAGACCAGATTGGCCGGAAGTCCCAAGACTCCATGGCCAATCGGGTCTCAGGAACTGCTTCCTGATTGGCCGGGAGGAGAATCAGGAAGATAATAGCAAATATTAATTTGCTATTGTCACACAAGTGGGTGGGCTTGGGACACAGTGCTCTGTATGGACAGACCGCCACTGACTAAGATAAGAAAAATTATTTTGAAAGTAAACTTGCTTTAACTCCTGAGTAAATCTACCATATAAACTCCTCTGTATTAATATTTGGTAAATAGAAGACTATTTTCAGGCAGTCTCATATAGTTTTCATAAGCTCTTTTTACCTTTGGAAGTGCACTGCTTAGTTGCTTGGCATCACTACATTCAGCAGCAACAGTTATGTACTGTATAGTCCTGTTCTACAGATCAGATTGTTGCAGCTGTGTCAATCCAGAATTGGTCTGCTGTCTCTTACCTGGGTTACATGCTTGATTCTTTCTCCTTGTAAATCTATATCAAAGCTTATTCAGCCCATGTGTTTAGGAGCTCTTCCACCCCCCACCCCCCCGCTAGTTACCTTTCCATTACTTCCTCTAATATCATGGCCAGTAAAGCTATTTAGACTTTAGTGCAATACTGAACTACATTAGCAAAAACCTCTTTGACATTCTGTTTCCATGCTGCTGTTCCTGTGACCTTTGCTCTAATGGCTGATACTTGTTTAGAACCTCTGCCTGTTCTCAGCAATCCCTGTTTTCCCCCAGCTGTGGCCTCATGCTTGTTTTCTTATCTTTCTGAATCTAGCCATCTGCAGCAAAGCCCATTAGGATGCCATGCTAAACACCAGGCAGCTAAATGGATTCTGAGCCTCACTCCACTTTGAGGCCAACATTCCCCTGGCTTCAGAGAGGGCCCATTATTTCTGTGACACAGCTATGAGGCTCAAGGTATAGAAATGCCTAGGCACAGGAAGTCCACTTTTTTCATGAAGGATTTAGGAGAAAAGGTAAATTTTTCAGGGTATTGCTTAGGTACAGTTGACAGTTCCAGATGGTCCCTATAAGATAGCAAATCCTCACTTTTTGAGTTCAGGTCCACTTTAAAAAAAACTCTCTAAACGTATCACCAAGTAACTGGCCCTAATCACTTGTAGCTACTTTCATATATCTTACTCATTGTAAGGACAGTATGTTGGACAGCCTACATCCAGGGCTGTCTTTAACACAGGGCAAAAGGGGCAGCTGCCCTGGGCCCTGTCATCGCTGTGAGGCCCAAAGCAGCTGCCACTTAAGCCCTGCACTGCCCGCAGTTTTCCCGGAGTAGCCGATGCAGCCGACCACCCCCCTTCTGTCCCAAGCGGCAGCCACAATATGACAAGAGAGCAGGACAGCTGTGAGCTTCTTGTGCTTGAGTCCGCTTGTCCTGCTTCTCCCTCTGTCAGGAGCTGCGGACCGTAGTGACAGGGAAGGACAGAGCGGCACTCTGTGTTCCTCCCGCCCCCACCTCACCTGACAGACATGTGTAGCACACAGCCGAGGGAAGTGTTCTGGCTGTGTGCTAAAGGTCTGATAGGCGGAGACTGTGTTGCACTGCCGTGTCATCAGGTGAGAAAGATCACCGTGGAGAGAAGGGGTAGGGTATTCACATGTGCAGAGAATTGGGGGTACAGCGGTATGGTGGAGGAGGGGGTTACAGAGGTAAACGTAGATGGGGGAGGTGTGGTGGAGGAGGGGGGTACAGGGGTGAACATGGATGGGGAGTACAGAGGTGGTGGAGGAAGGGGGGTACAGAGGTGAACGTGGGTGGGGGGTACAGAGGTGGATGTGGATGGGGGGTACAGAGGTGGAGGGGGGTACAGAGGTGGATGGAAGGATACAGAGGTGAACGTGGATGGGGGTACAAAGGTGGACGGAAGGATACACAGGTAAACGTGGATGGAAGGGGGGTACAGAGGTGGACATGGCGGGGTACAGAGGTGGTTGGAAGGATACAGAGGTGAACATGGATGGGGGGTACAGAGATGGACAGAGGTACAGAGGTGGATGGAAGGATACAGAGGTGAATATGGATGGGGGGTACAGAGGTGGATGGGGGAGTACAGAGGTGGACAAGGGATACAGAGGTGAACGTGGATGTGGGTACAGAGGTGAACAGGGGTGTCAGGTCACCTAGAGGCTGGGTGACAGATGCACACCGTTGGGATCAGGAGTGCACCGCAAGGTAGTGGACCCTACGGCTGACTGCTGCGGACTGAACCCTGGGAGGTCCAGGAAGCAGGTCTACTGGATCACTGACACAGATCCCACTGGGAGCTAGAGCATAGATTCCCCAGGGCGCGGAGTCTAAGAGCCAGCAGACAAGGACAACAGAGTACACAACAAGGTTCAGGGTCACAGGCAAACAGGGATGGTCGGGAACATGCCAAAGGTCAGGGTCACGAGCAGACAGGAATAGTTAAGAACAGGCCAAAGTCGGTAACAGGAATCAGATGTAGGAAACACAGCAAGTACACACAGAGGCTAACACACAATGGTTGATCAGCACTGCTGGCTTGCAGTGCACAGGTTAATATAGAGTTCCCTGATAGGGCCTGGGGTGGGGCCATGCTTAGAGGAGAGGTTACAAAAACAGTCAGGTGAGGGTCAGCTGGTCTCTAGAGATGAACACATGGAGACAGGTATGCTGATCGACAAATTCTATTGCATAATCATGACAGTACCCCCCCTCTTAAGACCTCCCCCGCCTGTGCCCAGGCCTAAAGGTAAACTCCAGATGGAACCTCCTCAATAGACGAGGAGCAAAGACCTCAGATGCAGTGATCCAAGACCTCTCCTCAGGACTAAACCCTTTCCAATGTACGAGGTACTGAAGAATGCCTTTACGGAGCCAGGAATCCAAAACTTGACTAACCTCGTACTTTAGATTATCCTCAGAGGCCGGAACCGAGGTAAGGAGAGGGCGAAAGAACTTATTGAGGACTAAAGGCTTTTTAGAAATGGGTAAGGGCACGAGAAGACCATCAGAAGTCTGAGCAGGGTCCCCCAGACCCTTAAAGATGTGCTGGACATCCAACACAGGACCATCAGACTGGGTAGAGGTCAGTGGATCCCTGAGGTCAGGTTGGTTAAAAGGGGACGTGTCACAAGAGTTAGGCTGGATAGCTGGAACACAAACAGAATGCAGAGAGCCCTGAACAAAAGATTGAAAACCCCACCTGGCCGAATGAGGCAGTCTATCCAAAGGATGGATTGAGCCTCTTAAACAGGTTTGAACGGACGTAGTAGTAGTAGGGTGAGGCCAGGTTACAGAAGGTCCTGAACAAGAAGCAGGAAGCTCACTGGGCATAGGCTGGACTGGTGCAGAGGCCGACTGAACAGCATTGCCAGGTGCAGCGACCACCAGAATTGCATCGCAGGGCGTAGCGACTGTGGAACTGGTGGAAGAGTCAGCCTGGGTGTGTGTCCAAGGGGGTCCAGGGACAGGCAAAGGGGAATAGCCATACAAACTGGAGTGACTGATCGGCTCAGGTTCACAGGTAGGCTCCTCATCCAGAGTGCCACACGACCCAGAGAGTGCCTCAGCAGGAGACATTCCAGAAATCGCTATATGCAGCGGGAAGAGCAGAAGATACTGGGATGGTGGCAACAGGAGGATTCTCTTTTGGGGTAACCTTGAGTAGGCAGGAGGAGGAACAGGAGGAACCCCAAGTCAAGATCTGTCCAGCAGTCCAGTCAACATGTGGAGAATCTGTCCCTGGGGGGAACCTTTTCTCAGTTACACCCCCTTTTTACCTCAGAGTGCTGGGCTTCCTCCATTTTGTTCAGAGTTTAACAGACAAAGGAGGTATGGAGTAACCTGGTCATATTGGAGCACACAGCTTACCCTGGAATATTTGCAAGGATCGCATCAATTAGAGTAACAGCAGCATAACAGCAGAGATCACCAACCACCCTAAGGCACCCACTCTATCGCTCGGTACCCCTGTAGGGGTGATTAATTCTGGTGAGTGGGGGAGCACTGGGGGGTGAGCACTTCAAGTCACTACCTGAATAACAAGCACAGAAGTCACTGATGCAATGCCCTCAAGGGTGAAAAATATATAATATATACACTGTACTTATTTTTCCCATTTGGCTGAAAACATTTTTCTATATGGAGTATATGCATATATAAACTAACTTTTTAGAAATGAATTATCACCAACTATGATATATAAGATACTGGAATTTATATTTTGTGCATGATAAGTTTGGGACTGTTATATGCATTGTATTTTATGTTCAGGGAGTGTTTACCCTATATTTCACTTTAATTAGTTTCTTACACTTCACTCATAGCAGGCACTCATTGTCACAATACTTTTGAACCTTAGGGTTATTCACTACCCAATTGCATCAATTCACTTATAATTTGAGACTGGTTTAATAGATATTGCACTGACACTCTTAATTCACTGATGTTTTCTTATTTAATTTTAATTTTTTTTTTACTTTCTGGCGCCATTTTGTCCCAAAACTTTTGAACTTTGGGGTGTATTTTTTAATTTTCTTTTTTAACTATTGTAAAGAATATTGAACTATCTGTTTCACCCTTGTCAGCACAACAACACACGTTAAACCATATATGTATTTTTCAGTAGGGTATTTCTCACAAAATCTACCCAGCACTAATTTAATACCTTTTGCATCATAGGTTTATTTTATTTTATTTTATTACAATTTTTCCGGCGTTCTCATATCATAAGGATATTCTATCTTGTGACCAGGATACGGCATTTAGTGATGGAGTTCCTATATGTCATAGACATCTGAACTTAGGGTATAGATTATATTATTTATTAAGTATTTCAGAGGGCAGCGCCACTTCTATCTCCTTAATATCTATTAACATGTGGAGAATGGAGCCGTAACCAAGGAAGACCTAATATGATAGGAGACGAAGCCTTAGGTAAGACAAGGAAGGATATCCACTCCTGGTGGAGTGTCCCTACCGACATCTTAACAGGGAGAGTCTGGAACCGGATAGGGCCCCCTGGGAGAACAGTGCCATCAATTGCCAAGACCACCAATGGCGTTGTAAGGGGCAAAAGGGTAAGTCTCATGGAAGACGCAGTTCCCCAGTCCATGAAATTGGCAGCGGCTCTGGAATCCAGATGTGCCGAGACCGAACGAGAGGAAGCGCCGACATGAAGGTACACAGAAAGAAGAAGACGAGAAGGTGAAGGTGATACTTCTGGGTCTAATACTCCACCTTCCAGATGTATTAGCCCCGATCGTTTTTCCGGACGAAGAGAACAAGTGTCACGAAAAATGACCTTTGGCCCCACAGTAGAGGCACAGGCACAGAGTTCTGCGCCTAGCGCGTTCTTCAGGAGACAACTTGGTCCAGCCCAGCTGCATAGGTTCCTCAACAGGCAGGGGGTGCTCCTCGGATCGAAGAGAAGGGACTGGAAGCTCAAGCTGCCTAAGGAACGGGGAGTGTTGGCGTCTTTTCTCCAGGGCCCTCTCCTGAAAGCGAATATCGATCTGGTTACACAAGGTGATGACACCGTCCAGATAAGCAGGAAGGGATCTTCCTGCTAATTCATCCTTCACTCTATCAGAGAGGCCATGTAAAAAGGTTGCAACTAGGGCCTCATTATTCCAGCTCAATTCAGCTGTGAGAATACGGAACTGAAGAGCATACTGTCCCACAGAAGCGGACTCTTGACGAAGATGTAAAAGAGCGCTAGCCACTGAGGAGACACAGACCGGTTCCTCAAAGATATTCCGAAAAAGTTTCAAGAAATCAGACAGGGTAGAAACCACTGGATCATTCAGTTCCCACAGAGGTGCAGCCCAAGCTAGCGCCTCGTTGGACAGAAGGGATATAACATAGGCTACTTTCGCCCGATCGGACAGGAAGTTTTGGGGCTGAAGTTAAAAATGAATCGTGCACTGGCTAAGGAACCCCCTGCAAGCCTTGGAGTCCCCAGAGAAACATGCCGGAGCTGGCAGTTGTAATGAATGTGTGGCTGCGACTGATGCGATAGGTGCAGCAGCAGATAGCGGTTGAGGTTGTTGAACCGGGGGTCCTAATGAGGCCTGAACCTGTTCAAAACGGGATGCCAAATCCTGAAGGAATCGCATCACTTGGGTCTGATGCGATTCCTGGGTCTCAAGTCTGCGAACTAATCCCTGCAATGGATCATCTGCAGGTAGCGGCACATCAGCCGGGTCCATGGCTGATCAAACTGTCAGGTCACCTAGAGGCTGGGTGACAGATGCACACCGTTGGGATCAGGAGTGCACCGCAAGGTAGTGGACCCTATGGCTGACTGCTGCGGACTGAACCCTGGGAGGTCCAGGAAGCAGGTCTACTGGATCACTGACACAGATCCCACTGGGAGCTAGAGCATAGATTCCCCAGGGCGCGGTATCTAAGAGCCAGCAGGTGTTCACCAGAGCCTTTAATGGTAAGGATGGACTGCACTGCAGTCTGGCTCCAGGTTGCGGCCCCCAGGGTCTCACAGCTCACGCTCAAGGTAGACTACAGGAGAAGAGGAAGGAGGCAGCAGGCTGGAACAACAAGGAAAGTAAGGGACAAGCCAAGGTCGGGGCCACAAGCAGACAAGGACAACAGAGTACACACCAAGGTTCAGGGTCACAGGCAAACAGGGATGGTCTGGAACACGCCAAAGGTCAGGGTCACAAGCAGACAGGAATAGTTAAGAACAGGCCAAAGTCGGTAACAGGAATCAGATGTAGGAAACACAGCAAATACACACAGAGGCTAACACACAATGGTTGATCAGCACTGCTGGCTTGCAGTGCACAGGTTAATATAGGGCTCCCTGATAGGGCCTGGGGTGGGGCCAAGCTTAGAGGAGAGGTTACAAAAGCAGTCAGGAGAGGGTCAGCTGGTCTCTAGAGATGAACACATGGAGACAGGTATGCGGATCGACAAACTCTATTGCATAACCATGACAAGGGTATAGAGAAGTGAGCTGTGGATAGAGTGGTACAGGGGTGAGCTGTGGATGGGGGGATACAGAGCTGAACGTGGATGGGGTACAGAGGTGGACGGGGGGTACAGAGATGGACAGGGGATATAGAGGTGAATGTGGATGAGGGTACAGAGGTGGACGGGGGATAGAGAAGTGAGCTGTGGATAGAGAGATACAGAGGTGAGCTGTGGATGGGGGGAAACAGAGGTGAACTGTGGATGGGGGGTGGTACAGAGGTAGACAGGGGATACAGAAGTAATCTGTGGATAGAGAGGTACAGAGGTGAGCTGTGGATGAAAGGGGGTACAGAGGTAAACTGTAAATGGAGGGGGATACAGAGGTGAGCTGTGGATGGAGGGGGGTACAGAGGTGAGCTGTGGATGGAGGGGGGTACAGAGGTGAGCTGTGGATGGAGAGGGGTACAGGGGTGAGCTGCGGATGGAGAGGGGTACAGAGGTAAACTGTGGATGGAGGGGGTATAAAGATCTGCGCTTTATACAGATGCTCCCTAGCAATACGTCCGTTCTTACAGTAACTAAGGATCCATATCATCAAGTCCGTCATGACATTACAAAGGTAGTGTTAGTATGTTATTTGGCAACCCCCTCTTCTCATATGTTTTTCTCAAATCT
Source organism: Lithobates clamitans (assembly GCA_037952925.1). NCBI lineage: Eukaryota > Metazoa > Chordata > Amphibia > Anura > Ranidae > Lithobates > Lithobates clamitans. Next base: position 4,394,358 of record JBBGZY010000125.1, on the reverse strand, counting down.
GTGATATTGTGCTAATTTTTTTGAGTCTTTTGGCGGGATTTGTAACGTCATACCTGTCTAGGGGTGGGAGGAATCTTGGTTTTCTTTCTTTTCCGATTGGTTGATGGTTATTTAAATTCTTTTCACTGTTACCCTTCTTGTGTTGTGATCATGCAATAAACTATCCCTTTGGACGCTACTTTGTGTCGATCCATGCTGGCAAATATCTACTTTGTCAATTTCTCCCAATGACACCAACGATGGGGCACAATTGCTCCCGCTGACACCAATGATGGGCCACTGATGTCAGGACTTTTTCTATTCCCAACTGTCTGGCCCCCCCTAAAGTCTGAAGGACAGTAAACTGGCCCCCTGGTTAGAAAGTTTGGAGATCCCTGGTCCATAGGTTCAAGGCTGGGGACCATAAAGTAGGTTTGAGAATAAGTAAAGATAGACTAAAGTAGTAGAGCATGTTCACTTCACCTGCAGACTCAGAATTATTAAATCTTTTGTGAGTAATAAACTAAATTTTTCCTTGCACATGACTGGGTATTTTTTGCAACGTGAATTTTCACTTTATTTATATTTTAATATGTTTATTATTTTTTTCATAAATAACAGTAGCAAAAACATAAAATAACTCCAGACTGCACTTTATTTAAAGTGAAACTTCACCCAAATAGCAAAGTTCCGCACTCCATTTTCCTCCCCTCCTCCTCTGCCATATTTGTTTTTTTTTGGAGGGGGAAGTGGATACCTAGTTTTGGGTGGTACCCGCTACCACTTCTGCTCAGATCGCCTAGATGATCTTAACAGAAGTTGCCGGTCCGCAACCTTCTGAGTTACATCATAGGGCCCAGGAGCCTGCAGAACCATTCACAGGACACAGCATGAAACAGTTTAGGGACCATGAAGTAGGTTTGAGAACAGAAGTAGAATGGAACAGCCTAGAGGTTCACAGCTGGAGACCATGAAGTAAGTTTGAGCACTAGTAAAAGTAGAATGGAACAGCCTATAAGTTCACAGCTGGGGACTATGAAGTACTGTAGGTTTAACTACAGGTAGGAGTAGACCAGAACAGTCTATAGGTTCACGGCTGGGGACCATAACGTAGGTTTGAGTACAAGTAGAAGTAGGCTCTACTCAAAGAATCTTGGAACATGATCAGTCCATAGGTGCAGCCCCTTGTAGAGTAGTCCAGCAAAATAGGTTCCAGGGGCAAGCAGCCTCCCCGTCCATTCAGCTCACTGCTCCATTTCCCTAGCAGGGAGAAAAAGGCAATTAGTCTAGGGCTCCAGACTATTTAAAGCGGAGTTCCACCCAAAAATCGAACTTCCGCTTTTCTGTTTCCTCCCCCCCTCTGGTGTCACATTTGGCACCTTTCAGGGAGGAGGGTGGAGCAGATACCTGTCTAATACAGGTATTTTGCTCCCACTTCTGGGCATAGATACCCGAGCCACCTGCGGGTATCTATGCCACTTCCCACCCCCCACCCCCGCTGTTTTCTGGGATACACACGGGTCCCAGAACACAGCAGGGACCAGTGGGATAGCGCAGTGCAAGTCGCGCATGCACAGTAGGGAACCAGGAAGTGAAGCCTTGCAGCTTCACTTCCTGATTACCTTACCGAGGATGGCGGCGGCACCACCTGACAGCCGAGGGATAGATCGGCTTCGGGTGCCGACATCTTGGACGTACCTGGACAGGTAAGTGTCCATATTTTAAAAGTCAGCAGCTGCAGTATTTGTAGCTGCTGACTTTTAAAAGAAAAATAATCGGCGGAACTCTGCTTTAATCACAGCCCAGCCACGATCTCCCCAGGCATTGGTTAGGCCCTGCTCAATATTCAGGCTGATCATTTGAATTTTCTCTCCCCAAGCTCCAGAATTTTCTTCTAGAAGCAGGGGGGGAATAAATCATACTCCCAGCCTGTGGAGCCCTGAACACTCCTGACTAAACACTGCTACCCTGACTACAGAAAGAGACAAAAACGAAATGTACCTAGCAGCCTAACTTGGAGGGTCAAACAAAGGGCCTAGTAATGTAGTAACTAAAAATGCAGGGTGACTCTACAGGTACTAGATAAAAATTTGTGCCAGCGTCCCCAACATTAAAGTAGTGGATATATAGAAACTAGGGATGGGACTTTGAAGGCACAACAATATTAAACTACAGAAAGGTAAATTGGTTTAGGGATTTTTATTAATAAAGTAAAAAGACAATGGACAGACATACATGTTTAAAATCACATCAGACTAGGCATAGGACCTAATATTCATATACCCTGTGGACCCTATCCTGCAAGCTTGCATAGTGACGGAAATATTGTAAGTACATAAGCAAATCACTTGGTCAAGGTAGAGGAGAGATACTTCCCCAAGTGTTACACAGTAGATAGTCAAAAAACTAGGACAAGCTGAATGCTGCAGGTTTGATGATCCACGATGGATAATCTCTGGTTGCTCTACATGTTTCGCGTTTCGCAAAACGCTTCCTCAGGAGCTAGAGATTCTAGATTAAAATACATAAAGAAACAACAAAGAAAAGACAAATTCAAAAAATGCAAACAATACAAGGGATATACATGAAGATTTCAGAACTGTAAATATGACCACTGCCAGGTATAATGACCCATAGGACAGGCCCTATACAAGATTATGGTCTCCAGATGACCCACGGCAAAGCCCGGGAGTTAGGGTCGAACAGGTTAGGGGAAACAGAAAATACATATTGGGGTCAAGAGGTTTTCAATACTATACATATGTGTGTAATGTAAATAGTATATAATCAACTTTTTAAAGGAACAGTGCGGGGGGAGAGAGAAAAAAAGGACCACAAAAGAAGAAAGGGGGGAGGGGGGGGGAAGGGAAATAGGGGAAGAAGGAAAAAGGGGGGGGGAAAGGGTAGGGAAGAGAGGAAAAAGGGGAGGGGGAGGGAGGGGAAGGGGGGGAAAGGGAAGGTAGGGCAGGAGGGGAAGTAGGTAAGGAGGATGGGGCTCAGGGGGGGAGGGGGGGGGGACAAGAAAAACGGGGAAAAGGGGGGAGGGGAGAAAGAGAAAGGGGGAAAAAGGAAAAAGGAGAAACAGGAGGGAAAAAGGGACAATGAGGGAAGTATGTGGAAAGATGAAGTTCACTTACCAGTGAAAATGGTAAGACCAGAAACTGTAAGTAATAAGGTGCATATGATCACGATTCGATCAGAGGTCACTGTTGTCTGGAGTAAAAATGAGGACAGCAGCCGGCAATATATACTGGGATCTCTCAATTGAAGGGTAGTATCAGGTATTCATGGATGAAAGGGTGAGGACTTTGTGTGGTAGTGCTAATGAATGTATAGGGGGAAGAAGGTAAGCAGATAAGGTACTATTATGAGGTATTGCAGTTAAGCAAAGTACAGAAATAGTCAGAGTTTGCTTGTAGTTAAGGAAATATAGAAATAGATGTCCTGGACTTACCCTCAAGTCATTGAGAGGAACCATGTATGTGCGCCGTCCGGTCAGTGAAAGGCCGGTGCTGTGAATACACGGGGGCAGACAGTGCTGTGCCCCTATATATGGTGACCCAGACCGGAAACGAGTGGCTCGAGGGCACACGCCGTGTTCCGGTCCCGTGGCAGGCTACCGCGCATGCGCCACGCCACGTCACCCCCACGCAGTGATGACGCAATGACGGGATGATCCCACGCATGCGCCGAGAGATACCGCGAGGGGGAGCGGGGCCAGGCTGACACGCAGGCAGCAGAGGCGGAGATATGGGGAAAGGAAGCCATGCGTGACAGATGGAGACCAACACTAAGGGAAACAGTCCCTGGGGCATCACGATGGCAGGGAAAAGAAATAGCAAAAGATAAACATAGTGCTTGTAACATCATTCTAATAACACGCTTTAACACTTCTTCCATTTCCTTTGCTGTTCTGGCCGTCGTCCCCCAAAGTCCTAGAGGTGGCGAATGGGACAAACTCATACTACAAAAAGAAGTCCTATGGATTGAGCGGTTAAATGCCACTATAGCACCGGGTCTCAATGAATCCCATTCATATAGACCATTTCTCTGAGTTTACACCTATGACTGGCATGTAGCCCCTCCAATATGTACCAGTTTATTTATAAGGACTACTTATAACGAGAATAACTGTTAATGACATATTATGATAAATTCCATCTGAACCACTCCTAATTTCCATATCAATGCAACCATATGTTCTCCCCTTTTATGTATTGTTTAAACACCATTGGTACTCTTTATTTGTTATCCAGTGATGCCTCACGGGATATCATGTTATTAGAATGATGTTACAAGCACTATGTTTATCTTTTGCTATTTCTTTTCCCTGCCATCGTGATGCCCCAGGGACGGGTTCCCTTAGTGTTGGTCTCCATCTGTCACGCATGGCCCCTGCTCGGTCAGTTCCGTTGCCCTGCGCCGCACATCCGGTCCGAATCCTTGGCCGGATGTGCGGTGATTGGCGGAGATGCGGGGGCTTCCTTTCCCCATATCTCCGCCTCTGCTGCCTGCGTGTCAGCCTGGCCCCGCTCCCCCTCGCGGTATCTCTCGGCGCATGCGCGGGATCATCCCGTCATTGCGTCATCACTGCGTGGGGGTGACGTGGCGTGGCGCATGCGCGGTAGCCTGCCACTGGACTGGAACACGGCGTGTGCCCTCGAGCCACTCGTTTCCCGTCTGGGTCACCATATATAGGGGCACAGCACTGTCTGCCCCCGTGTATTCACAGCACCGGCCTTTCACTGACCGGACGGCGCACATACATGGTTCCTCTCAATGACTTGAGGGTAAGTCCAGGACATCTATTTCTATATTTCCTTAACTACAAGCAAACTCTGACTATTTCTGTACTTTGCTTAACTGCAATACCTCATAATAGTACCTTATCTGCTTACCTTCTTCCCCCTATGCATTCATTAGCACTACCACACAAAGTCCTCACCCTTTCATCCATGAATACCTGATACTACCCTTCATTTGAGAGATCCCAGTATATATTGCCGGCTGCTGTCCTCATTTTTACTCCAGACAACAGTGACCTCTGATCGAATTGCGATCATATGCACCTTATTACTTACAGTTTCTGGTCTTACCATTTTCACTGGTAAGTGAACTTCATCTTTCCACATACTTCCCTCATTGTCCCTTTTTCCCTCCTGTTTCTCCTTTTTCCTTTTTCCCCCTTTCTCTTTCTCCCCTCCCCCCTTTTCCCCGTTTTTCTTGTCCCCCCCTCCCCCCCTGAGCCCCATCCTCCTTACCTACTTCCCCTCCTGCCCTACCTTCCCTTTCCCCCCCTTCCCCTCCCTCCCCCCTCCCCTTTTTCCCCTCCCTCCCCCCTCCCCTTTTTCCCCTCTTCCCTACCCTTTCCCCCCTCTTCCCTACCCTTCCCCCCCCCCTTTTTCCTTCTTCCCCTATTTCCCTTTCCCCCCCCTTCCCCCTTTCTTCTTTTGTGGTCCTTTTTTTCTCTCTCCCCCCGCACTGTTCCTTTAAAAAGTTGATTATATACTATTTACATTACACACATATGTATAGTATTGAAAACCTCTTGACCCCAATATGTATTTTCTGTTTCCCCTAACCTGGTTGACCCTAACTCCCGGGCTTTGCCGTGCGTCATCTGGAGACCATAATCTTGTATAGGGCCTGTCCTATGGGTCATTATACCTGGCAGTGGTCATATTTACAGTTCTGAAATCTTCATGTATATCCCTTGTATTGTTTGCATTTTTTGAATTTGTCTTTTCTTTGTTGTTTCTTTATGTATTTTAATCTAGAATCTCTAGCTCCTGAGGAAGCGTTTTGCGAAACGCGAAACATGTAGAGCAACCAGAGATTATCCATCGTGGATCATCAAACCTGCAGCATTCAGCTTGTCCTAGTTTTTTGACTATCTACTTTGTAACACTTGGGGAAGTATCTCTCCTCTACCTTGACCAATTGATTTGCTTATGTACTTACAATATTTCCGTCACTATACAAGCTTGCAGGATAGGGTCCACAGGGTATATGAATATTAGGTCCTATGCCTAGTCTGATGTGATTTTAAACATGTATGTCTGTCCATTGTCTTTTTACCTTATTAATAAAAATCCCTAAACCAATTTACCTTTCTGTAGTTTAATATTGTTGTGCCTTCAAAGTCCCATCCCTAGTTTCTATATATCCACTAACTTGGAGGGTGCTACGTGTGAAATTTAAACAACCTACAGTATATCACAAAAGTGAGTACACCCCTCATATTCTTGTAAATATTTTATTATATATTTTTATGTAACAACACTGAAGAAATTACACTTTGCTACAATGTAAAGTAGTGAGTGTACAGCTTGTATAACAGTGTAAATTTGCTGTCCTCTCAAAATAACTCAACACACAGCCATTAATTTCTAAACCATTGGCAACGAAAGTGAGTACACCCCTAAGTGAAAATGTCCAAATTGGGCCCAAAGTGTCAATATTTTGTGTGGCTACCATTATTCTCCAGCACTGCCTTAATCCTCTTGGGCATGGAGTTCACCAGAGCTTCACAGGTTACCACTGGAGTCCTCTCCCACTCCTCCATGATGACATCACGGAGCTGGTGGATGTTAGAGACCTTGCTCTTCTCCACATTCCGTTTGAGGATGCCCCACAGATGCTCAATAGGGTTTAGGTCTGGAGACATGCTTGGCCAGTCCATCACCTTTACCCTCAGCTTCTTTAGCAAGGCAGTGGTCGTCTTGGAGGTGTGTTTGGAGTCGTTATCATGTTGGAATACTACCCTGCGGCCCAGTCTCCGAAGGGAGGGGATCATGCTCTGCTTCAGTATGTCACAGTACATGTTGACATTAGTGGCTACCTCAATGAACTGTAGCTCTCCAGTGCCAGCAGCACAAATGCAGCCCCAGACCATGACAATCCCACCGCCATGCTTGACAGTAGGCAAGACACACTTGTCTTTGTACTCCTCACCTGGTTGCCACCACCCACGCTTGACACCATCTGAACCAAATAAGTTTATCTTGGTCTCATCAGACCACAGGATATGGTTCCAGTAATCCATGTCCTTAGTCAGCTTGTCTTCAGCAAACTGTTTGATGGCTTTCTTGTGCATCAACTTTAGAAGAGGCTTCTTTTTGGGATGAAGCCATGCAGACCAATTTGATGCAGTGTGCGGTGTATGGTCTGAGCACTGACAGACTGACGCCCCCATAGGACAATGAGCATGTGCACTCAACTTCTTTGGTCGACCATGGCGAGGTCTGTTCTGGGTGGAACCTGTCCTGTTAAACCACTGTATGGTCATGGCCACCGTGCTGCAGCTCAGGTTCAGGGTCTTGGCGATCTTGTCAGGAACCATGAATCAGATTGAGACAGAAGAGCAGTAAAAATCACACTATTTAACAAAATGATAAAATGGTATAAACAGAACAAACGTAGTCAAAACATAGCCAGAGTTCGGTAACCAGGGCAGGTAGTCAGTACAAGCCAGAGAAACAGGTGTCCAGAGATCAGCAAAGTCAGGTGCAGAAAACAGGATCAGGAACCAGAAGGGAAGTCAGCCAAGCAAAAGTCTTTCACAGGAAAACACAGCAGAGAGAGTCCGGATATGTTGACCAAGGCAAAGGCACAGAAGATCTGATTCAAGGAGTTTATATAACCTGCAGCTCTAGCTAACGAGCAGGAAATGAAGACCAGGTGAGTCACTGTGGACAGAAGAGTCTTTGGCAATTAACCGACAGCTGAGCATAGAGCTCTGAGAAGGAAGGGCAGAGCCCACACAAATCTTCTTATAGCCTAGGCCACCTTTATGTAGAGCAACAATTCTTTTTTTTCAGATCCTCAGAGAGTTCTTTGCCATAATGTGCCATGTTGAACTTCCAGTGACCAGTATGAGAGAGTTAGAGCAATAACACCAAATGTAACACACCTGCTCCCCATTCACACCTTAGACCATGTAACACTAATGAGTCACATGACACCAGGGAGGGAAAATGGCTATTTTGGCCCAATTTGAACATTTTCACTTAGGGGTGTACTCACTTTTGTTGCCAGTGGTTTAGACATGAATGGCTGTGTGTTGAGTTACTTTTAGGGGACAGCAAATTTACACTGTTATACAAGCTGTACAATCACTACTTTACATTGTAGCAAAGTGTCATTTCTTCAGTATTGTCACATACAAAGATATAATAAAATAATTACAAAAATGTGAGGGGTGTACTCACTTTTGTGAGATACTGTATGTCAGTTAATTTAAAAAAAATTATGGCCACTTTTGCATTACTTTTAAGACAACTTTAGTATTTTCTTTCTGCATAAGTACACATATATGTATTTTACTGTGTATTTAGCTGTTTTCCTGGAGTACAAATTTATATTGCATTTAATATAACAAAGTACACGCATAGAGCAATAAAAAAAATCAAATGATCCTAATTTATCAACTTTACCTTTTGGTATTATAGCATATTATTAAACCTTTGCTATTTGAATCATTTTATGTGTGTATAATCTAATAGCAGAAAGAAAATGATGAAGCCAACTGCCTAATAATGAAGCATTATGTTATACCAACATGCAGCATCATTCATAGTCATACAGGGGCAGAGCTTGATAAGCAGAAAAAAACCTTAACCCCACTGTAATTGCTGTAGCTAAACAATATTTCAGTCTGATTTTTTTGCAGATAATCATAATCAACCTGTTGCTATGGAAACCCGTAGTGTAGGTGGAGTTGTTATAAGAAATTGCACATGGTATGTTGCCAGGGAAACCAGTCCCTTTTATTTTCCATTGGGGCAGCTGCTTTTATTCTGCATTAAGATGTTGACTAAAACCTTTTCACCTCAGGTCACTGTGGCAATGACTTCTTAAATTGAAGTGAATTTCAGCTGACCAACCCAATTATGTCTCACGCTAGAACAGCAGGCTGTTTTTAATCTGGGCAAATATTATTGTATTTTGTAGAGAATAATACACATCTAGGCCCAGAGATGTAGGTTAAAGCATGCTGGTTCATCCTGGGTTTTTTTCGACTACCATAGACAAATAATCCAAAGATTTCAACCAAATCCCACAAGAAGGTGTCAAAAATCACATTTTAGCAATTTGTAAAAAGCCTCTTAGGTTTTCTCTAACGGTGTGCTCCAGAATAATTCACTTCATTAAACCTTACTGAAGTGAATCACTGCAGCTAAATTTGGTCCCCGGGATCCCCCTTCCCTACTCACCCGCTTCCTCCTCATTGGAATAAAATAGAATAAAAGATTTTAGTTTTTTTGTTTTCCGATTGTTCTCTTCATGGAACTCAATATGCGTGGTACCCTGTGAGATAGGCTAAACACCAACCTTTCCCAGGGGCAGTGACAAAAATGTTTAATAGGTTCAGGAACTCTAACCACTGGTGCTATCTGACAACTCCAGGTGTGACATTATGCCCCGTACACACGGTCGGATTTTCCAACAGAAAATGTGTGATAGGACCTTGTTGTCGGAAATTCCAACCGTGTATAGGCTCCATCACACATTTTCCATCGGATTTTCCGACACACAAAGTTTGAGAGCAGGATATAAAATTTTCCGACAACAAAATCCGTTATCGAAAATTCCGATCGTGTGTACACAAATCCGACGGACAAAGTGCCATGCATGCTCAGAATAAATAAAGAGATGAAAGCTATTGGCCACTGCCCCGTTTATAGTCCCGACGTACGTGTTTTACGTCACCGAGTTTAGAACGATCGAATTTTCCGACAACTTTGTGTGACCATCTGTATGCAAGACAACTTTGAGCCAACATCCGTCGGAAAAAATCCTAGGATTTTGTTGTCGGAATGTCCGAACAAAGTCCGACCGTGTGTACGGAGCATTAGTGTGTTTTCCACTGGAAACGATGGTTCTTCCTGATGACACCTTCAGAAAAAAGTAATGAAGTTGGGTGTCGGTGGAAGAATAACCTATTTTCCTCTGTTGCCACTTCTTGGTTCTCAAACTGTCACCACATGCCATACAGCTGTAAATCCTGAAGAATGGCAGCTCATATTCTGAGCTTGTATTTATTTCTGTACTATGGTTCTTATTGCCCTCATTATTCATCCCTGAATTTAATGTAAGGCATAACCACCTTGCCTAGTGTCTAAAGCAGTAGTGGTCAACTATATTGATATGGAGAGCCTCAAGCGTGCCCCCCCCCCCCACACACAACATCAAAGGGCCGCACATAAAATTCAGTGAATGTTCCTTATCAGAGACAACAGACACACAACAGGATTTAGTAAAAGACTGGGCATGATACAAGAGATTGTCAAAAACTGTGGACATAATACAGGAGATGATTAGTGACTGAGAACATTATAAAAGAGATAGTCATAGACTATGGATGTAATAGAAGAGATGGTCAGAGATTGCAGATATGGTACAGGAAATGGTAAGAAACTCCAGACATTGTGCATGAGATGGTCAGAGACTGCAGATGTGATACAAGGGATGGTTAGAGACAGTGGAAATGGCTCAAGAGATGGTTCGGGACTGGGGGCATGTTGCAGGAGACTTTCAGAAACTATGAACATGCTATAGGAGATGTTGGAGACTATGAACATGCTATATGAGTGATTTGAGACTGCAGACATGCTGCATGAGACTTTCAGAGACTGTGAACATGCTATGGGAGTTGCTGGAGACTGTGAACATTCTATAGGAGTTGTTTGAGACTGCAAACATGTTACAGAAGACAGTAATAGACTGGAGACATATTACATGGGGCTGGTAAATAGTAGAGCGATTACCTCAAGCCAATGACAGGGGTTGACTTAGCTATGTTGCTTAAAAGAGAAGTAAGGGTTCTTTTTTTTTATTTTAGAAATCATACTTACCTAGGTGGATGCAGCATTGGTCTGGCTCTAAAACTGATAACTGAGTGATCAAAGACTGCTGATTGCTCAGTTCTCGGTGCTCTGTGAGCAGAAAGTATGTGACTGTCAGTCACTGGGGGTGGGAACGGCTGGCTCAGGCTCTCGGAGGCTCGCTGAAAGGCTGGTCCAGGTTCTGGTCCAGGCATCTGGGTGGATCCTGACCATATGGTTTTTTCTTTCCCCTGCCTGGATTAGGAGGATTAGGTTATAAAAGAATATCCCAAGCTTTGAACATCTCACGGAGCACTGTTCAATCCATCATTGGAAAATGGAAAGAGTATGGCACTACTGCAAACCTACCAAGACATGGCCGTCCACCTAAACTGACAGGCTGAGCAAGGAGAGCATTAATCAGAGAAGCAGCCAAGAGGCCCTTGGTAACTCTGGAGGAGCTACAGAGATTCACAGCTCAGGTGGGAAAATCTGTCCATAGGACAACTATTAGGCGTGCACTCCACAAATCTGGCAAGTGTGTCAAGTGGCAAGAAGAAAGCCATTGTTGAAAGAAAGCCATAAGAAGTCCCGTTTGCAGTTTGTGAGAAGCCATGTGGGGGACACAGCAAACATGTGGCTCTGGTCAGATGAGACCAAAACTTAACCTTTTGGCCTAAAATCAAAATGCTATGTGTGGGGGAAAACTAACACCGCACATCACCCTGAACACACCATACCCACTGTGAAACATGATGGTGGCAGCATCATGTTGTGGGGATGCTTTTCTTCAACAGGGACAGGGAAGCTGGTCAGAGTTGATGGGAAGATGAATGGAACCAAATCTTAGAAGAAAACCTGTTATGCCTCGTACACACAATCGGACATTCCAACAACAAAATCCATGGATTTTTTCTGACGGATGTTGGCTCAAACTTGTCTTGCATACACATGGTCACACAAAGTTGGTCAGAAATTCCAAACGTCAAGAACGCGGTGACGTACAACACGTACGAAGAGCTGAGAAAAATGAAGTTCAATAGCCAGTGCTGCTCTTCTACTTGATTACGAGCATGCGTGGCACTTTGTGCGTCGGAATTGTGTACACACGATTGGAATTTACAGCAACGGATCTTGTTGTCGGAAATTTTGAGAACTAGATCTCAAATTTTGTGCAACGGAAATTCCGATGGAAACTGTCCAATGGAGCCTACACACATTTCCGACAAAAGACTCCCATCGAACATTTTCTGTCAGAAAATCCATGTGTACGAGGCATTAGAGTTTGCAAATAACTTGAGACTGTGGCAGAGGTTCACCTTCCAGCAGGACAACGACCCTAAACATACAGCCAGAGCTACAATGGAATGGTTTAGATCAAAGTATAATCATGTGTTAGAATGGCCCATTCAAAGTCCAGACCTAAAATCCAATCAAGAATCTGTGGCAAGACTTGTAAATTGCTTTTCACAGACGCTCTGCATACAATCTGAGAGAGCTTGAGCTATTTTGCAAAGAAAAATGGGCAAAAATGTCACTCTCTAGATGTGCAAAGCTGGTAGAGACATACCCAAAAAGACAGCTATAATTGCAGTGAAAGGTGGTTCTACAAAGGAAGTAGAATTATAGGGGTCTGATAATGTTGAGTATATATATATATATAAATATATAACTATCACTTTAAGAATTTGTAATACACCTTCTTGCTACTTCTTAGACAGAGTTTTCAGTCTATGATGACCTTCACTGCCAGATAAGAAGCAACAGTTTACTCCTTTTTGCTCCGAGAAATGGACAGTCTTATCTAGCTTGTCTGATCCAGTACCGTCATGGCGGCGCCCATGTTTTCTTTCGCTTTCTATCAGTCACATGATGTAACCACCCATTTAACTGTTCCCTTGCTACTAAGAAGATATGAATGCTGATTGGACTAAACTATATGATCACACCTATAACATGCCTAGAACTTATGCATATTCATACATATATATTGTTAAACTTGATGTTTGTACAGCAGGAACACTTTCACTTTTACTCGCTTATAGTAGCTGAGAAATGTGTTGTATTTCTCCACTGCAGTGAATAAAAAGCACCTTCTTATATTGTACAAAGATCTGGGTCTACTATATCATCTGAATGTCTTGTTTGAAGACTCCCTAACCTGATTTAACAGAATGGTGCTTTCGACTCGGATACAGTCCAGTGGGCTCCCGACCAGAAAGATATGAAACTCACGTTGGGCAGACAAGTGGCCACGGTAAGAAACTGTTATTCTTTCTTATTCTGCTCTCCATGGCGAGTAAATAGTTGGTGTCTGGGGTCCATTGGCTGAAGGAGTCTTATGCTGTTGATGAGATGGTGAGATTAAGGTAAAATTAAGTGTAAACTAGAGTAATGTTGATGTTACACAGTTTGACCCAAATAACTCCTTTACTTTACCTGTTGCAGAAATAATAGAGCCGATAATAATTATCAATGTTGATGTTTTGTTTCTATGCTTAGGGTGTCAATAGATTTATGAGACTTGTGAGAAGGTCTGACCAGAAGACTGTAGTAGTGAGCCTGTGTGGTGAGTAATGCCTATGTGGCAAGTGTACAGGCCTGTGTGGCCAAGTGTAATAAAGTGGCATTTGACAGGTACTGTGTGTAGCCCACAAATTTTGTAAGTAGACTCTAGATTGAGAGCACGGAACTCTCATGGACCTTTGAAGCCAGGAAAGGTAGATGTGGCACAAGTAAGTCCTATGACTGACATGACTACCATGACAGACAGAAAGATACGGACAGCGATTAAGAAATTACACCAAGACTATTATAGGCTGGACTAAAACAGAGCTGATCTAATACCAGAAGGAGTTATGATCAATTTGGGTTTCTGTGTATGTTAATTTTTATGGCAGATTGACAGAATTGGATAAGGTGATTAAATGTGTACAATATTGGATTTTTTAAAGTATGTAACGTCATGAAACTTTAACTAGTAATAAGCCTGTCAAAGTTTTTCTATTCTTTTATAACAAAAACAGTGGTGCTTTATTGTTGTACAAGATAAATTAGAGTTACAGAATACCATTCAACAGAGTACAATACACAACATATGTAGATTACACATTTTAGGATAAGGAAGACAATATGCAAAGCCCGCAAGCAATACGTAGGGATAATAGTACCATTCGCAACAAGTACCGTCCACCCGCCACCCTCCAAAACCCTCCCCTCTTGGGGCAAATGATCGTAATGAACTGAGTGTTTCTCTACGAGGCCATCCACGGAGCCCAAACTTTTTCAAACTTCCACGGACAGCCACGGTTTATATATGTAATTTTATACATTGGGATTACTGCCTCAATCTGTGCCTCCCAGGCTGAAAAGGATGGAGGGGAAGAATCTATCCATTTCATGAGTATTTCTTTTTTGGCATAGAAAAGAAGGAAGGAAATTAGTAATTTAAGATGATATGGCCTCTGCTCATCATCATGTATCCCCAGCAACGCCATAGCCGGTAAGAGCGGAATAGAGGTCTGCAGTCTGGAGTTGATTTCACCTACTATCTTAGTCCAAAATAGTGCAACGAGTGGGCACTCCCAGAACGTATGTATAAATGTGCCTATATGAATTTTGCATTTAGGACACATGGGGTCTCTCTCAGGGAATATGCGATGGAGTCTCTGCGGGGTATAGTAGATCCTGTGTATAAATTTAACTTGAATCAGTTTGTCCTTGGCTGTCAAAGTTTTTCTAATGCATATCACTGATGGGTCAAAAGAGAATTAGACCAGGCAATGCAAGTGTTATATAAATGTTTAAGAAATGTCTGGGAAGCAGAAAGATAGCTAAATATGGCTGAGTTGAAAAAAAAATAAGTGTGAGAATTCATTGGAGATATGAGAGGAGCCTGCTCATTTTTTGCAGTTTCCTCACCCCTCCTTTGCGCTTGTGTATCTCTGTGTAAGAAAGGAAGTGAGTTGCCCCCTCGCCTTCATATTCCTGTGTAAAATTGTGTATTTGTAGAAAAGAGAAACAGGCGGTTTGCAGATATTTTCTTAAGAAGATGGTGCCCGTCTGAAGCCAGAGATTTTTGAACATCTTAATACTATAAAAAATGGTATATGAGAAAGATAGAAGCCTTTGTAAGAAAGTCTTTGTAAGTTTAACTGAGAAATCATTTGTAGAAGAGGAGAGAAGTGAGACGGGTTTCCAGCTTCCCCCTTTGACCCCCCCTTAATTCTCCTTCTTCGATGGACACTATGTAACGCTAGGATTCATTTTAAGCAAAGAAAGAAAAGGCTGATTTACATTTCTAAAAGGTAGCCATGGTTATTATAATTATTTAAATGTTAAGTTCTCCATTCTAGCCTACTGAGCTTGAAAAGGGAAAAGATTCCACTCACTGATGAGACCGGGTTGATTTAGTATTTTAGCATGCCAGAATATTAAAGGAACTATGCTAGTTAGGAAGCAGTAGTTGGACAAGGAAGCACATGCCAGAAGTTATCAGAAGGTTATTGATGGTTTAAGGGTCATGAAAGTGAATTGCACTATAAAGAAAGTGAACAGAATGTTGTAGAATTATTATCAAGTGGCTTGATGGATGTGAGACAAGAAAAGGCTGAGGATGTTTTGATTACTTTAAATGTGTCCAGTCCATGGCAGAGACAGTAAATGGGGAGGTGACTGAGTACTAACTTTACTGTCATAATAAGGAAACAAGGATTTAAAAGGGCGTTGCTAAGAGAAGTGTGCAGTAGCATTGAGGCTCAGGAAGAAGAAAGAAAAGAAACGGCTGAATGCTTTTGTAGCCCAAAATGATAGTCAATAAGCTGTTTTTCAGAAACCAGGAAATGTTATAATTGTGGCAGGATTGGCCTTCTTGCCAGAAAATGCAGATTGCCTGACAGACATAGCCGAAGCAAGAGGGAGTTGGTGATAAATTACTAGTAAAGCAGCATGACCTTTTTGAGCACACAGAAGTTAATTTGTGCATCTCTGAGATGGATGGTAAAGACGCTTTTGTAATATTATGCTTTCCACAACTAAGTGATCAGGAAATTTCATGCTTAGTCGATTCTGGCTCTGTCTGGAATATAATTCAAAAGTCCGCCTACCAAAAGACATCTCCCTAACATCTGGGCCACTAGCAGCTGGAGTGGGAAGGAAATCTACACCTCACAAGGAAATGCCCCCATACAAATTGGAATTGGAAGCCACAATATGTTTCATAAGCTGCTTGTCTCTGACTATGTACCATGCAACCTATTGGGAAGAGACCTACTGAGTTACTTACAAGTCTGTGTACAGTATACACCCAACCGTGTAAGTACATATTGGAGCATTAGATGAAGAAATTATATGTGGATTAACAGCAATTGAATTAAAGCAAGAGATTGAAGGTAATATTCCACCTGAAATTGTTGATCAAATACCTGATATTCTCTGGGCCAAGAGAAAATATTATGTAGGAGTTCTACAAGTCCCTCCGGTTAAAGTCAAAATAAAAGCAGGAACTCTAATCCCACACATACCACAGTATCCACTGTCACCAGATCGAAGCGCTGGTGTACGAGTACAAATAAAAGAATTATTTGAAGCAGGTGTCATAAAGAAAACAGAAAGTAGAGCACAGACGCCATTGTTTCCTGTAAAGAAAAAGGTTAAACGGGGAGAAAAGCCAGTATATCGAACGGTACATAATTTAAAGGCCATCAATCAAATCATCAAGGAAAGCACTTCTGTTGTCCCAAATCCCAGTACTTTGCTCAATGACATACCTACAGAAACACTGGTGTACACCGTATCAGAACTGGCAAATGCTTTCTTCAGTGTCGCCTTGGATGAAGAGAGCCAAGAACGATTTGCTTTCCGGTTTGAAGGAGCAAATGTTTTTGCTCATCTGATGCTAGAGACCAGCAACATGAAGAAAAAGATGGTGATGAAGGCAAAGATGGGACTGGTGCCAGTACTTTAGCATTAAGTTCAACGGAGAGGTGTCCAATTTGCCTGAACAGTCTTTCTCTGGAGGCTGGCTTTCCAGAAGTATGTTGTCACGTTTTCTGTATATCCTGCATTTTTAAATGGTGTGAAACCTCCTCATCCTGCCCTTTCAAACCCTTACAAACTGTGTATGAAATAGATCAGGTCAGTGGATGCATCAAGATCCATGTCGTAGCAAGAACACAAAAAGAAAACTGCAGCTGCAACCTGTGCCAGTGGTGCTGTACAAAAAGGGAAGATATGCTTTAGAACAGATGTTATACAGAAATATGCAAGTTAAATCTTGAAAAAAGCAAGGACAAAACATTTGTCATCAGCAGGGCTGATAGCAAGTATGAAGCAATACTGCTTAAATTAGGAGAAATAGAAGTGAAAAGATGTATTACAATCAATCCCGTCAGCTTTTTCCTAGTGAGAAAAGAAGACCTTGAAGAGGAGGGTGACCACATTTGCTTAAAACTTATGTAAGAAGAAATGCAGCAAATATCTCCAGTAAAGGACACTCCTCTTAAAAATTCTGATCTGATCCTGTTTGCAGAGGGTTCACGCCTGTACAAAGATGGAGTCGCAAGAATGGCATATGCGGTGACAACATTGGAGGAAGTGATTGAGACCCAACTACTCCATTTATCACTTTCAGCTCAGGTTGCCAAAGTGGTAGCACTCACAAGAGCCTGTGAGGCTGCAAAGGATCAAACAGCCAACATCTACACTGATAGCAAGTATGCTCTCAAAGTAGTCCATGATTATGGACCCATAAGGAAGAACAGAAGATTCACAACTGCTGCAAGAGAACCAATTCAAAACTGGAAATATGTTCAAGAACTTTTGAAGCAGTCACCCTCCAAAAGGAAGTAGCCACCCTGAAGATCAAGGCACATAATGAAGGACAACCCATGGAAGAAAAAGGAAACCAGTTGTCTGATCATACTGCCAGGAAGACTGCTGAAACACCAATGGAAGCAATCATGACCCTAATTATTGATTTTGCAAAGGAATAAGAAGCCTGTAACAGATTGAAGAGAAGGAAGAGAACAAATACAGAAAGCAAAGGAACTGATTAAGAAATTGCAAGAATCTGTACCTGATGATTGGAATAAAATCATGTAAAGGAACGGAGCAAAGAAGGATCAAGATGGACTTTTGTGCAAGGAAAATGGAATATGTGTCCCACCTCAAATGGAGAAGATGATCATGCAACTAGCCCATGGCCCGAATCATGTAGGCCCTAAGGCAATGGAGAGAAACAGAAGCAAGACTGGATAGTTTATTCGATACTCCAGAAATTCATGTCAAGACTTTGTTGAGGGATGCATAAACTGTGCTAAAAATAACCCAGAAAAACAGACCAGAGTGACACAAAGACATTTGGCCAAGCCACTATTCCCTTTTCAAAGACTTCAAGTTAGTTACATCCAATTGCCCAAATCAGGCCAATATCAGTATGTTTTGTTGCGCGTAGACATGTTTTCAAGCTGAATATAAGCCTGACTGGTGGCTAAAGCAAATGCCAAGACAACAGCAAAGAAGCTCCTTTCCGAAGTAATATGCCGCTTTGGAGTCCCTGAAACCATAGAGAATGACAGAGGAACACATTTCACAGGACGGATACTACAAACTATATGCAAGGATTTGGAAATTGAGCAGGCCTTCCATGCCCCTGTCATCCTCAGAGTTCAGGGAAGGTAGAAAAATATAGTGGAATCATTAAAGACAGGATAGCTAAATTAATGCAGGAAAAGTGAAGATGGGTCAGTAAAGAAACAATAGCCACAACCTGTTGCCTCTGGTTCTTTACAGCATCAGGACTACCCCTACTTATAGGTCAGAGGACTTGAGCCCTTATGAGATTTTGTTTGGGGCCCACCTAAGACAGGGTTGTATTTTCCACATCAGACTGCTGTAATGTATAATGATTTTGTTTTGTTATGTCATTGTCTAATACAAGCAACTAACTGCGATGCACAAGTTTGTTTTTGATTCAATTCCAGATCCAGATCAAGTAACTGGAACACATGATTTACAGCCAGGTGATTGCGTCCTAATAAAATAACATGTGAAAGTACCTTTGGGACCAAAGCTTGAAAGACCCTTCCAAGTGTTCCTGACAACTGCTACAGCTGAAAATTGATGTGGATACATGCCAGCCGTTGCAAGAAAGTACAGCTAATTTCAAAAGATGAGTAAACTATTGTTATGCCTTGGCTTGATCTTAGCAGTCAAGGCTATAGAGGAAAATCACCTGTACAAATTACACATGCTAACAGGCATAAGGAGAAATTTGATTAATTGTAAGATATGTTCACATAGGCCAGAAAGTTAAAAAAAGGCATACACCCAGTACCAATTTACTTTCATTTTTGAGTTTAAGCAATACGAGGCTGCCCAAAACTAGTATGTCAAGAATATCACAAATGTTCTATTATTGTGAAAATACATTTTATGTTAAATATAACTTAAGGCCTTTGGGAATATTGACCTTGTTTAGTAAGGGAAAGAGGTATACAATGTGACATTGTGATAGGAAATATGACAAACCCAGATTACACTTTGTTTAGAAATGATAAAGTTTCATGGATTCAACAGATATTTTTTGTCCTCATAGGAATCATCCTTATTGGATTGCTTGTTTTTTTTTTTTTTCAGGTGTGCTAAATGTGAAATACAAGGATTACTACAATGGCAGTTAGAACTGAGGAAGATGACCCCAAGGAAGAGATAGAGTGTTATCAAATAGTCAGATTAGCAGATTCGTATAATGTTGAGATGGGTGATGTGAATGAGTAAAGATATGTATCCACATACACCCTAAGAAGAACTTTACTCCACATAGATGTGAAGTAGTACTGTGGACCCTCTGGTATCATACTAGGTAGGAAAGAAATAGTAGTGACCCCTCTATAGAGGTCAAGAGGAGGGACATGAGTAGAATTATAGGGGTCTGATAATGTTGAGTTTTTATATATATATATATATATATATATAACTATCGCTTTAAGAATTTGTAATACACTTTCTTGCTTCTTCTTAGACACAGAGTTTTCAGTCTATGATGACCTTCACCGCCAGATAAGAAGCAACAGTTTACTCCCTTTTTGCTCCGAGAAATGGACAGTCTTATCTAGCTTGTCTGATCCAGTACCGTCATGGCGGCGCCCATGTTTTCTTTCGCTTTCTATCAGTCACATGATGTAACCACCCATTTAATTGTTCCCTTGCTACTAAAAAGATATGAATGCTGATTGGACTAAACTATACGATCACACCTATAACATGCCTAGAACTTATGCATATTCATACGTATATATCGGTAAACTTGATGTTTGTGCGGTAGAAACACTTTCACTTTTACTCGCTTATAGTAGCCGAGAACTGTGTTATATTTCTCCACTGCAGTGAATAAAAAGCACCTACTTATATTGCACAAAGATCTGGGTCTACTATGTCATCTGAATGTCTTGTTTGGAGATTCTCTAACCTGATTTAACAAAAGTATTAACTCAGGGGGGCTGAATACAAATGTACGCTACACTTTTCACATTGTTATTTGTAAAAAAAGTTGAAAACCATTTATCATTTTCCCTCCACTTCACAATTATGTGCCACTTTGTGTTAGTCTATCACATAAAATCCCAATAAAATGAATTTATGTTTTTGGTTGTAACATTAAAAAATGTGGAACATTTCAAGGGGTATGTGCATAGGCACTGTATATTGCTGCCCAGAGTTTAGCTTTACATGCAAATCTTGTCAGAGCATTGTAGTTTAACACTGTGCATAGTTACTGTAATGCAAATCTTTATTTTGACCACAAGATGGCAGTGTTCTACAACTCTATTCATCACAAGTTCCAATACAGGAGTGCAGAGGAACACTGGAACTTCTATGCTGGAAGCAGAACTTGTCCTACAGTTAAGCTGAGATAAAACTACACAGCCCAAGAGCAAATACCAGGGGGGAGAGAGAGAGGCTTTGCTGCTGTAAGGGCGTGTGTGGGAGAACTGAGTGGAGCAGCATGGGTCTGGACCGGACCGGCTTGGGCCAGAAAGCTGGGTAACCTAAAGAGGAAGACTGGTGGAGACGTGCTCACTGCTGGATCAGATCATCACAGCTACTTCTTCAAAGAACAAAAGGGCCCCTCCCATGCAGGATGATCTTCGCTATGCTCTGCCTTACAAAAGATCTGAGTGAGAGGATTTCTAACATACTTTACGCTACTCTTGTTGCAAGTGTGTTGCTTTTCAAGCTAGTTCATGTTAGGGACACTGTACAGTACAAGGCTTTGCAATCAGCACATGTGCCAGGTCCATCTAATGCTACAGTCTGCCATTCTTACCCGTTCTTACAAATACTGCCTGCAGGTTATCTGAGCTAACCCTATCACTCACTGCTAGTCAGAATGCTGCATTTACTTTTGTAGCACCCTCTAATTAGTGTACATAGTTTAGTTGCTAGTGTAGGTAAATTGGCTTGGCTGAGAGCCAGGCCTGGGCTGAATCTAGGTCAGGGTTTAGGGATTCAGGAAGGCTGGATGACTCATCTGACAGCTCTTCTGGTGACTCCCCCTGTTTTTTGGAAACTTGGAGAAGGTTCTGGATGTAGTGGGTGGAGGCTAGGAGGGGCTGTCATGCATATTTATGAGGACCTTGCCCCCTTCCAGACCCCCAGCAAAAAGGGTCTGGAAGGGGGCAGCTCACATCATAAATAGATATGAGTCATGCCAGCAGAAGCAGTCAGGTGGAGGATAGAGATGGAGTGCTCAGGGGGCTGTTGGGGGCCCTTGCAGGGAGCTCCCTGGTCTAGGGGGATGACCTCGGGTCTGGGACTTGGGTGCTGGAGGATCACCCAAAACACACTGAGGAGACGCGGGAGCAAGGAGAGAAGACAGCGGGAGCAGGCCAGCACATCTGGGAGATCTCCTGTGGAGTCAGCCAGGTAGGCTGGTGAGTGTTCAGTCTGGGAGGACTGTGGAGTGGTTGGCCGGGGGGCTGGTAGGGGGGGTGACTGTGGCTGGGTAGGTTGGCGGTGCCTGGGGAGGTGGTGCTGGGATCAGTGGCCACAGGAGGAGAGAATAATACTGGACACTGACTTTTTGCTACACTTTTAACACAGTGCCACTAACAGTGCCACTAATAGGGATGAGCCGAACACCCCCCGGTTCGGTTCGCACCAGAACCCGCGAACGGACCGCAAGTTCGCACGAACGTTAGAACCCCATTGACGTCTATGGGACTCGAACGTTCGAAATCAAAAGTGCTCATTTTAAAGGCTAATTTGCATGGTATTGTCCTAAAAAGGGTTTGGGGACCCGGGTCCTACCCCAGGGGACATGTATCAATGCAAAAAAAACTTTTAAAAACGGCCGTTTTTTCGGGAGCAGTGATTTTAATGATGCTTAAAGTAAAAAAAAAAAAGTGAAATATTCCTTTAAATATCGTACCTGGGGGGTGTCTATAGTATGCCTGTAAAGTGACGCGTGTTTCCCATGTTTAGAACAGTCCCTGCACCAAATGTCATTTTTAAAGGAAAAAATCTCATTTAAAACTGCTTGCGGGTTTAATGTCATGTCGGGTCATGGCAATATGGATGAAAATCAGTGAGACAAACGGCATGGGTACCCCCCAGTCCATTACCAGGCCCTTTGGGTCTTGTATGGATATTAAGGGGAACCCCGCACCCAAATTAAAATAAGGAAAGGTCCCTATATACTCTGAACAGCAGTATACAGGCGGTGCAAACAAGACAGGGACTGTAGGTTTGTTGTTAAGTAGAATCTGTTTGTAATTTTGAACATTTTTAATGTGTTTAGCTCCAGCCAAAAAATCTTTTCTAAGCTTTTTGGAAAACATAGGGAAGGGTTATCACCCCTGTGACATTTGTTTTGCGTCTTTCCTCCTCTTCAGAAGATTTCACCTCACTTTTTTGTCCCAATGAAAAATGTTTTTTGAAAATTTGTGTTTTTTTGTGGAACAAGGATTGGAAAGCATCAGTGGAAAGGAAAAATTGTTTTCCCATATTAACTCTTACAGGAGAGAATTTCCCTTCCTTAGGGGTAGATTTCATCTCACTTCCTGTTGTCTCCTTCCGTTTGCAAGTAGGAGTCGTTTGTAAGTTAGATGTTTGAAAGTAGGGTCCTACCCTATATACTCAGCAGAAATTTGGGCCTTAGGTGTTGCTGTGGCCAAAACACTGTAAGCCCTCACAGGGCCCTGCTGTGAAATATTAGATCAAGAATTGTAATTACATGCTCCTGTTGAACAGGAGCTGAAAAATTAGGCCTTAGGCACTGGTGCTGGTGCCACAACACTGCAACCCCTCACAGACACTCTAGTTGGAATGCAGGAACAAGCCCTGCTGCAAAGTATTGCATCAAAAATTGTAATTACACGCCCCTGTTAGACAGGGGCTGAAAAATTGGGTCTTAGGCACTGGTGCTGGTGCCACAACACTGCAACCCCTCACAGACACTCTAGTTGGAATGCAGGAACGAGCCCTGCTGCAAAGTATTACATCAAAAATTGTAATTACACGCCCCTGTTAAACAGGGGCTGAAAAATTGTGCCTTAGGCACTGGTGGTGGCGCCCAGAACCAAAAATGTTCTTACAAGCTATCAGCGTGATGATTGAGGAGGAAGAGGATAATTACTCAGGGATAGTCACTCAGCATCAGCATAGGCAGTCTTTGAAGGGATCTGAGATTTCAAAAAAAATTATTCGGTTACATCTGCATCAGGTGCTTGGTAGCTGGTGGTGATCCAAGACTGATTCATTTTTATGAAGGTCAGCCGATCGACCGAGTCGGTGGACAGACGCACCCTGTGATCGGTTACCACGCCTCCAGCAGCACTGAATGTGCGTTCCGAAAGAACGCTGGATGCAGGACAGGCCAGTAGCTCAATTGCATACTGTGCAAGCTCTGGCCAGTGATCCATCCTCAAGACCCAGTAACCCAGAGGATTTTCGGTGGGAAAGGTGTCCAAGTCTGATCTTGCCCCTAGGTATTCCTGCACCATGTAAAACAGACGCTGGCGATGGTTGCTGGAACCGATCATACCTTGGGGCTGCGGACCAAAAAATTGTCTGAACGCATCGGTCAGACGGCCACCTTCTCCACCGCTCCTTCTTTGACTGACCGAAGCCTCAGCAACACGTTGTCCAGAAACAGGAGTTTGTAACCTCCCAGTCTCTGGGAACGCGTTGCACAGACCTTTCTGCAAGGCCTCCCGAAGATGTTTCATCCTCTGCTCCCTCTGCGATGGCAAGATAAGGTCCGCAACCTTACCCTTGTAACGTGGATCAAGGAGGGTTGCCAGCCAGTATTGGTCCTTCTCCTTGATACCACGAATACGAGGATCCTTACGCAGGCTTTGCAGGATCAGGGAGGCCATGCAGCGTAGGTTTGCTGAGGCATTCGGTCCGGAGTCCTCTGGGTCACTAAGGACAACAACGTCCGCAGCCACCTCCTCCCAGCCACGTACAAGTCCATGTGTTCCTTGGGACTGATCCCTTAAAGACTGCTGATGCTGAGTGCCAGGCTCCACCTCCATACTGACACAATCTTCCTCCTCCTCCTCCTCCTCCTCCTCCTCCTCCTCCTCCTCCTCGTCCTCTTCCTGTGTGATCGGCGGGCACGCAGGAACACTGTCTGGATAAAGGGGGCCTTGAGAGCTAAGGAAGTCCTCCTCTTCCTGCCTCTGTTCTGCCTCAAGTGCCCTGTCCATTATCCCACGCAGCGTGTGCTCCAACAGGTGGACAAGGGGGACAGTGTCACTGATGCATGCACTGTCAGTGCTCACCATCCTCGTGGCCTCCTCGAATGGTGACAGGACAGTGCATGCATCCCTGATCATGGCCCACTGGCGTGGGGAAAAAAAACCAAGGTCCCCTGACCCTGTCCTGGTGCCATAGTCGCACAGGTACTCATTGATGGCCCTCTGCTGCGTGTGCAGCCGCTGCAGCATGGCCAACGTCGAGTTCCACCTGGTGGGCATGTCACAGATTAGGCGGTTCTTGGGCAGGTTAAACTCCTTTTGGAGGTCCGTCAGCCGAGCACTGGCATTATATGACCGGCGGAAATGCACAGAGACTTTCCTGGCCTGCCTCAGGACATCCTGTAAGCCCGGGTACCTGCCCAAGAACCGCTGCACCACCAAGTTAAGGACGTGAGCCAAACAGGGCACATGGGTCAGTTGTCCCTGTCGGAGGGCAGAGAGGAGGTTGGTGCCATTGTCGCAAACCACCATTCCTGCCTTAAGTTGGCGTGGCGTCAACCACCTCTGAACCTGCCCCTGCAGAGCTGACAGAACCTCTGCCCCAGTGTGGCTCCTGTCCCCCAAGCACACCAGCTCAAGCACCGCATGGCATCTTTTGGCCTGCGTACTTGCGTAGCCCCTTGAACGCCTACGGAGCACCGCTGGTTCCGAGGAAGAGGCCATGGAGGAAGAAGAAGAGGAGGGGGTGGAGGAGAGAGGTGTGTCACAATCAGCATTTTGGAGGCGTGGTGGCGGAACAACCTCCAACACTACTGCACCTTGTCCTGCATCCTTCCCAGCTGCCAGCAGAGTCACCCAATGCGCCGTGAAACTTAAGTAACGTCCCTGTCCATGCCTGCTGGACCATGAGTCAGCGGTAATATGCACCTTACCGCTGACCGCCCTGTCCAGCGAGGCATGGACATTGCCTTCCACATGCCGGTAGAGAGCCGGAATCGCCTTCCGTGAGAAAAAGTGGCGTTTGGGTACCTGCCACTGAGGAACCGCACATTCCACAAACTCACGGAAGGGGGCAGAGTCTACCAACTGAAAAGGCAGCAGTTGAAGTGCTAGCAATTTTGCCAAGCTAGCATTCAACCGCTGGGCATGTGGATGGCTGGGAGCAAACTTCTTTCGGCGGTGCAGCAGCTGGGGCAGGGAAATTTGCCTGGTACAATCTGACGTCGGTGTACCCAAAGCAGATTGCCCATAAGTACTTGGCTGTGACACACCTAATTCTACACCTTCATTCCTCTCACTGCAGGTCGCAGAGAGGACTGAAGGTCTAGTGGGGTTGGAAATCTCAGCTGATGAGGAGCAAGGAGAGATCGTCTTTGTTCTTTGGTGTGGGTCTTTTAGATACGCTTGCCAACGAACTGCATGGCAGGTCAACATATGTCTGGTCAAGCATGTGGTACCCAAGCGGGAGATGTTTTGGCCACGCGAGATACGCTTGAGACATATATTGCAAATAGCAGCGGTGCGATCTGATGCACTCGTCTCAAAAAAGGCCCACACCAAAGAACTTTTTGAATAACGCGCAGAGACTGCAGCGCCCTGCACATGTGGAGCTTTGGGGTGTGATGCAGTCAATGTGCTGCCCTTAGGCTGGCCCCTGGAGGGCATCCTGCCTAGTTGGTGATGTGCCACCTCCTCCTCCTCCTCCTCCTCCTCCTCTCTCCTATCAGGCACCCACGTTGAGTCAGTGACCTCATCATCCCCTCCCTCCTCATCACTGGAGCAAACCTGGCAGTATGCTGCAGCAGGGGGAGCATGACTGCCAGATTGCTGTCCTTCTTGGGCACCCCCTCTGTCCGTGCTCATGTTACTGCCTTCATTGAGCTCAGTATCATCATCAGAGCCTTCCAAACGCTGGGCATCCTCCTGGAGCATGTACCCAACACTGTGGTCAAACAGTTCGAGGGAATCCTCAGGAGGACATGGTGGGGCTAGGGAAGGAGTCACTGATGACATTGAGCTGAGGGAAGAGGCCGCTGCTTTGCCAGACAAAGCACCCTGGGCATGGGTGAGAGAGGATGAGGAGGATGAGGACGGCTTGGTCATCCACTCGACCAAGTCTTCCGCATGTTGCGGCTCAACACGGCCAGCTGCCGAAAAAAAGGCCAAGCGTGTCCCATGGCCACGTGCTGATGAGGATGCACCGTCTCCACGACCAGCACTAGACACAGAGCCTGCTTGCCCTCTCTTATTGGCTTGTGACTGTCTGCCTCTCCTTCTTGGCCTTCCAGACATACTAATGGCCTGTAGCTGCACTAAGCTGGGATAGAACACCTGTAATTTTCTTCAGGTAGCTTTATATACTGTAACCAGACAAGCCTGCCTGTCAGTAGGAAGATAACAGGAACGGATCTAGCTGAACACTGTGAGCAGGACGCACTGCACTGAATGTAAATAGCAGGAACGGATCTAGCTAAACACTGTGAGCAGGACGCACTGCACTGAATGTAAATAGCAGGAACGGATCTAGCTGAACACTGTGAGCAGGACGCACTGCACTGAATGTAAATAACAGGAACGGATCTAGCTGAACACTGTGAGCAGGACACACTGTACTAAATGTAAATAGTCTAGCTGCCTGACCGTGGTACTAATAGGATCAAAAAGAACACCTGTAATTTTCTTCAGGTAGCTTTATATACTGTAACCAGACAAGCCTGCCTGTCAGTAGGAAGATAACAGGAACGGATCTAGCTGAACACTGTGAGCAGGACGTACTGCACTAAATGTATATAGCAGGAACGGATCTAGCTGAACACTGTGAGCAGGACGCACTGCACTGAATGTAAATAGCAGGAACGGATCTAGCTGAACACTGTGAGCAGGACACACTGTACTAAATGTAAATAGTCTAGCTGCCTGACCGTGGTACTAATAGGATCAAAAAGAACACCTGTAATTTTCTTCAGGTAGCTTTATATACTGTAACCAGACAAGCCTGCCTGTCAGTAGGAAGATAACAGGAACGGATCTAGCTGAACACTGTGAGCAGGACGCACTGCACTGAATGTAAATAGCAGGAACGGATCTAGCTGAACACTGTGAGCAGGACGCACTGCACTGAATGTAAATAGCAGGAACGGATCTAGCTAAACACTGTGAGCAGGACGCACTGCACTGAATGTAAATAGCAGGAACGGATCTAGCTGAACACTGTGAGCAGGACGCACTGCACTGAATGTAAATAGCAGGAACGGATCTAGCTGAACACTGTGAGCAGCACGCACTGCACTGAATGTAAATAGCAGGAACGGATCTAGCTGAACACTGTGAGCAGGACGCACTGCACTGAATGTAAATAGCAGGAACGGATCTAGCTGAACACTGTGAGCAGGACGCACTGCACTGAATGTAAATAGCAGGAACGGATCTAGCTGAACACTGTGAGCAGCACGCACTGCACTGAATGTAAATAGCAGGAACGGATCTAGCTGAACACTGTGAGCAGGACGCACTGCACTGAATGTAAATAGCAGGAACGGATCTAGCTGAACACTGTGAGCAGGACGCACTCCACTGAATGTAAATAGCAGGAACGGATCTAGCTGAACACTGTGAGCAGGACGCACTGCACTGAATGTAAATAGCAGGAACGGATCTAGCTGAACACTGTGAGCAGGACGCACTGCACTGAATGTAAACAGCAGGAACGGATGTAGCTAAACACTGTGAGCAGCACGCACTGCACTGAATGTAAATAGCAGGAACGGATCTAGCTGAACACTGTGAGCAGCACGCACTGCACTGAATGTAAATAGCAGGAACGGATCTAGCTGAACACTGTGAGCAGGACGCACTGCACTGAATGTAAATAGCAGGAACGGATCTAGCTGAACACTGTGAGCAGCACGCACTGCACTGAATGTAAATAGCAGGAACGGATCTAGCTGAACACTGTGAGCAGGAAGCACTGTACTGAATGTAAATAGCAGGAACGGATCTAGCTGAACACTGTGAGCAGGACACACTGCACTGAATGTAAATAGTCTAGATAGAAGATAACAGGAACGGATCTAGCTAAACTGAATACAGTGTATATATATATATGCAACACCTGGGATGCATATATATACACAATACACTGTAAGTGCAGCTAACTGACTGACTGTTCTGCCTAATCTATCTAACTCAAATCAAATGACACTGTCTCTCTCTCTCTCTATCGCTCAGCACACCGGAACACACACTACACAGGGCCGCCGTGCAGGCGGCCTTATATAGTGTGGGGTGTGTACTAAATCCCCTGAGCCATAATTGGCCAAAGCCACCCTGGCTTTGGCCAATTACAGCTCTCTCTACTGACGGCGCTGTGATTGGCCAAGCATGCGGGTCATAGTGCATGCTTGGCCAATCATCAGCCAGCAATGCACTGCGATGCCGCAGTGAATTATGGGCCGTGACGCGCCACACGAATTTGGCGCGAACGGCCCATATCGTTCGCAATTCGACGGACGGTCGAACAGCCGATGTTCGAGTCGAACATGGGTTCGACTCGAACACGAAGCTCATCCCTAGCCACTAACAGTGTGCCAGCGGAGTTCTCCAAGCAAGTGAGTGCTGGAGGAAGCAGTGGAGTGTATATAGACCGTATATAGGAGGAGTTGTCCCTGAGGTTGTTTTGAGGTTGAGTATCCCGTGATCTTCAATCCCTATCCAGGTTGTTATGCCTCTATAGAGGAACAAGATGAGGTCACAGACTGTTCTCTGGCTCTGGGTGCCTGTGGAAGTTCGATGTGCCTGGCTGTGCAGGGTGGGGGATCCCATTCTACTTGGTGCTCCTAAGAGGTGCGCTACACTCTAATTCAAGTTCAAGCCATCCAAGGATGGAATTAGCCACTCAAGTTCAACTTCAGATGTACACCTGCCAATCCTTCTGCTCCTCTCCTTCTACTGAAATAACTTCCACAACAACTTCACATAGTAAAGGAGAACTCTGCTGACCAGTTTACCATTCATAGCAATTATTCTGTTTTCTTCTCATCTTAAAGAGACTGCATCCTCCATTGTGCACCAACTTGTGGTCCCCAACTAAGCCAGCAGAAGGGTCCAACATATACTTATGGTTTACTGGTGAGAGGTAGCTCTGACAATCCTCCTGAAGCTTAAACTTATGCCTCATACACACGGTCGGATTTTCCGACGGAAAATGTTTGATGGGAGCCCTTTGTCGGAAATTCTGACCGTGTGGAGGCTCCACTGGACATTTTCCATCGTAATTTCCGTCGCACAAAATTTGAGAGCTGGTTCTCAAATTTTCCGACAACAAAAATCCGTTGTCGTAAATTCCGATCGTGTGTACACAATTCTGACGTACAAAGTGCCACGCATGCTCAAAATCAAGTAGAAGAGCAGCACTGGCTATTAAACTATTTTATTGGCTCGTCATACGTGTTGTACGCCACCGCGTTCTTGACGCTCGGAATTTCCGACCAACTTTGTGTGACCGTGTGTATGCAAGACAAGTTTGAGCCATCATCCATCGGAAAAAAAACACGGATTTTGTTGTCAGAAAATCCTACCGTGTGTACAGGGCATTAGTCTCTCCTGACTGAGGGTCTACAAGTGAGTTAGCCTTGTATTTTGTTACCCCTCTTTCCTCACTTAGGGAAAATCTCTCAGCCTGAGAGCTATTGTTTATATTCTCAGTCCTGCAGGATGGGTGGGCATGTTTTAAAATGGTACTGTATTGTGTTGCATTGGCCCTTTTGCTGTATTACCTTGCTTATTGATGACTTAACTGTTAGCTGTTTTCTTTGCTTGTCATACAATTCTTTGATCTTAATACAAGCTAATCATTTATTTTACCAGTGTGTACATATTTTTCCTTGTGTGACAACCAGGGAACTACCTGGCCAAGGTATTTTGGTGGTCTCAGCAGGAGTGGTGTTCGGCCCAAGGCTCAGTAAAGGACAGAGAACCTAAAATATTCTAGCGGCTTCTGTGGGGTTAGCACTACAGCAATTACACTTTGAAGTTTTCAAGATGTAAATATAATAGCTGCTATTAATCTGTTTATTAAGGTGAAATAAACAGGCCATCATCCTCTTCTTTGCTTCACTACTTTGTGAGTCACTGACCTGGAAGTAAGAACAAAGTAAGTTGTGAATTAAGTCACAATCAATAGGACTTATTCTGGGTCATTGGAGCAAGGATGAGGATGATAACCCCAGCTTGAATCTTCAAAAGCAAGCTGATAATATAACCTTCGGTATTTTTATCCTGATAGTTTCTCTTCAACTCTCTTACCAAACAACTTTTACTATGGCACCCAGCAGAAATTTCTGGTCCTATTTTTTATGTCTTTTCTTTGCAAATTAAATCCTAAGGTCCTTTCTATGATCTAATGAGCAGATGTCTTGAATTATTATTTATTTATCTTCATTATTACGTGATGATGGGATTGTGAAAATTGCTGCATGCTATGAAAAGTGGGACAAATTATAATAAAACCAAGGGGGCTGTAGCAGTTGCAAATCATTTTTTATTGAAAGTTTAACATGGTTTACAAGTAAAAACATTTTTTTTCTAAAAAGAAGCCTCAAATAGAGGACCTCCCCTCCCACTGAACAATTGCCCCAATTGCCCCAGCAATGGGTGTACAAAAAGCATACATACATATGCTGGTAGGGTTTGGGATAAGCAGTTGGAGTAGTGCAAATACATGTCAGCTACAAATAGTTAGTAGAACATGAAGATGTATATGAAAGAGAAATGCAAAACCTAATAGACACCAGTTATTGATGGTGTGATATTTATGTGGAATTCAAGAGATAGATCAAGAAGATTTTCCCATGTTTTTACTTCAGAGTGCCCTAATACTGTATAGAGATAAAAGAAAGAAAGGGGATACATATCTGAGAAATTGGGTTCCATCCTCACAAGGAAGAAGATCAGCATTGCATTCAAGTGTTTTTTAAAACTAAGAAAGCATGATACTATGCATAAATCTATGCCCATATTAAGTTGCTCCATAATTTACCAAACTTGGTTAGGCAGCCTCATCTGGTATAGGTTAATTTTTATCTTGTCAAGATATCATTGACTGCTTTGATCTCAATTACATGGATCGGTGGAAATGAGGCAGTCCATCTTTGTGCAATAAGTTTACGAGCTAAAAAGAGAATCTGATTAATCTGAGTTGACAGGAGTATTACTTCCTCATCCATTAAGCCTAGTAGGCACAGTTTAGAGTCCAATTGGGGGGAAGCATAATATGCAGTATTTATGGTAGACAATATCTATGTTGTTTTGGATGCCTCCAAAGCATAGGAATAGGAACACCCAGAGATTGACCACATGTCAGGCATGTCACATCAGGGTTTATTTACTAGACCTCAGCTTGTTCAGTTAAGCTTTGGCAATAAAAGCTGGAAGCTGGTTTCTATGCAGAACTGTGACTAATTTTACACTCTCCAGCTTTAGTAAATAAACCCCATAATGTCTAAAGCCATATTACAATTTATTTATTTTATTTATTTAGTACAGGTACTTATATAGCTCCATCATGTTATGCAGTGCTTTACATTGTTACAGTATAAATTGTACATTCACATCAGTCCCTGCCCTTAAGGAACTTCCAATCTAAGGTCCCTAAATCACATTTATACATTACACTCACTAGAGCCAATTTAGACATGGGCCAATTAACTTATCAGCATGTGTTTAGAGTGTGGGAGGAAGCCAGAGTACTCAGAGCAGACATTTGCAGGCACCAGGAGAACATGCAAACTCCAGGCAGGTAGTGCCGTGGTTGGGATTCAAACTGATGACAA
This sequence comes from Lithobates clamitans, assembly GCA_037952925.1. NCBI lineage: Eukaryota > Metazoa > Chordata > Amphibia > Anura > Ranidae > Lithobates > Lithobates clamitans. Next base: position 4,362,021 of record JBBGZY010000125.1, on the reverse strand, counting down.
AATAATTTCTATAGATAATAGATCATAAACTTGATAGCAGCATGCAATGCCAAGCTGTAATTTCCAAAGCGAGCAAAATCCTTTCTTGTATTAAAAGAGGTATAGACTAAGAAGGACCAGATATTATTTAAATGAAGGCTGAAGATTTTAAAATGTTGAAAATAAGTTTTGAGTTTACGTTACCATAATATAACATGTGTGATTGAAGTGATTATGTGTAAATATACTTTTAGCCACTGTAGGTCCCAAAGAATTGAATGGCAGCATGCAACAATGCTTAACAGCAAACCTACCCTAATAAGAAAAAAAATGCATCAAAATGCAGATGCAGAGGTGTGAAATCAGCATTATTCTTTAGCAACATAAAGGAACAAGATGCATTATAAATATTATTTAACCACTTCAGGAACACCCTCTGCACTTACACTGCGAAAGGGCAGCTCTGCTGAGCTGGATCACGTACAGATATGTGATTTTGTACTACTAGGTAGGGGGCATGCGTGCGCCCGCCACCCCCGCTGTGCTGTCATTCACTAGTCGATCAGTGGGTCCCGGCCAATGATTTATGGCTGGAACCTGCTGATCAGCTGAGCGAATGACAGAAGAGACCCCTGTGTTGGTAAACAACACAGGGCTTTCTACAGACCGTAGCAATGTGTTTTTTTCTCCCTGAAAAGCAGGGAGTAAGAACTGGCACATTGCTTAGTAAAAACAGCACACAGTACACACAGTAAACATTGTTAGGCACACAGTTAATCCCTTGATCGCCCCTAAATGTTAACCCCTTCCCAGCCAGTGTCACTAGTACAGGTGGCATTGTGTATTACCCTGTTTCCCTGAAAATAAGACCTAGCGTGATTGTCGGTGATGGCTGCAATATAAGCCCTACCCCCCAAATAAGCCCTAGTTAAAGTCTTTGTAGGTCTTATTTTCAGGGTAGGGCTTATATTTGGGGAAACAGGGTAGGGCTTATTTTCAGGGTAGGGCTTATATTGCAGCCATTACCGACAATCACACTAGGTCTTATTTTCGGGGAAACAGGGTAGTAGCACTGATCACTGTATTGGTGTCACTGATGATCAGTGTTGCCAAACTACCAGATTGAAATTTACTGACACAACACTCAAAATTTACTGGCACAGCCAAGTTTTTACTGGCATTTCCAAAGGTTACGAAATTACAGTTTTAAATGCAAATCTTAGTATTTAGGCTACAAACGAGTACAATATGCAATTAGCAATGTGATTAAAGGTGGATATTAAGGCAAAAAACATTTCTTATTTTATTACTGATATAGTAAGTAAGTAGTGAAGATCACTGGAGGAATCAATGTCCTTATGAGATTTATGACCCAAATAATCAACAGCCCTTGAATAATACCAATCCTGGTCCTCCAAGATCCCAAAGTCAATCAGCTCCTGGCCCAAGGTTTCCAATCCAGTGGACCCAACCGAAACAACAATGAAGCTGCCCAGAAGGTGGTATCCCAGTATTTCCTCTTGTGTCTCACTCCTTTGATGACCAACCTCTAGTGATCCTACATGTAAATGGGTTACTGAACCCATTCTCCTTGACATTGGGGCGACACTGAGTACTTTAAGCCAAGATTAGTATAGAGGTAATACCACAAATACTGAGCCTTGGGATACTCACCAAGACCTACAAAACCCCTCCCCTCCCAATTGTAGATGATGAAAATGGGTCTGTAATAATCACAGTTTTAGGATCATACCAAATTGTCCAGTGAATCTCTTGGGTAAGGATTTGCTGGGAAAATTGGGTATGGACATAATAATGTCCCTAAGTGGCGGTCCTAATGTCTGTTTAAAAAAGGTCCCCATCATGCCCATTTTAGCCCTAAGTAATGAAGTACCAACAAAAGAATTCCCAAAAGATTTACAAAATGCCTGGTCAGATGGGTCTTTGGATGTGGGTCTCATCTCCTGTACCCCATACAAGGCCACCCTGAAACCTTGGGCAGAACCCATATACCACAAACAATACCCTTTGTCAAAAGAAAAGGAGGACAGATTTGCTCCCATGGTGGAACATTTCCTTAAACAAGGAATTTTAAAGGAAACAATTTCACCTTACAACAATCCAGCCAATAAGCCGGATGGCAGTTATTTGTTTGTTCAAGACCTTAGAGCCATAAATAATCATGTAGTGTGCATAGCACCTATAGTACCTGATGTGCCATTACTCCTGACTTCCATACCATTCGATGCAGAATATTTCACAGTAATTGATTTAGCAAATGCATTTTTTAGCATCCCGGTGGACGAGGAGACACAGCCTATTTCTGCATTTTGTTTTAGAAATCGCCAGATAACCTAGTGCAGAATGCCCCAACGGTATGTAGACTCCCCTGTAGTCTGTTCAGTTGTACTCCAGGCAACCCTACGGTCCTGGACTCCCCGCCATGGTTCAGTCCTATTACAGTATGTTGATGATTTGTTGTTTATGCAGTCCGAGTCAGGTTGCCAGCAGTGAGGATGGTAAAGATTTATTGTACTGGTTAGCAGAAAATGGTCACAAAGTCTCTAAAAAGAAATTGCAATAGTGTCAAGAGACTGTTGAGTACCTTGGTTTTACCCTCACAAAAGAAGAAAGAAGATTCAGTCACAAGAGAGGTGCGGCTCTCGTGGGTCTGCCCCACCCACTGACAAAGAAAGATATTGCTATCTTATCTTGGTATGATTGATTACTGCTGCCAATGGATACCTGACTACTCTTTCTATAAAAATATACTGAGGCAAGCCACAGGCTCAGACATGCCAGATTGTGTAAAATGGACAGATAAAATGTGTGATGCATTTGCCTACCTTAAGACATTAATGGTAACGGCCCCTGACCTCGGATTGCCCAATTATGGCAAGATGGTTAACTTGTTTGCCAGGGACAATTGTAAAACAATGGTGGTAGCCCTGGCGCAGGAACACGGAGGAAAACTTCGCCCTATTGCATTTTTTTCAAGAGTAGTGCCAATGCCGATACAGGGCATGCCAGCGTGTCTCAGAGTTTTGGCATCCTGTGCTATGGTAGTAAAAATGGCTACTTCTTTTACTCTGGGACATCCAACCACCTTACATACTACTCATAATGTATCCATTTTGTTAAAAAATATTCATACCCAACATATGTCAGCCCAAAGATTGAGTAGATACGAGGTCATTCTTCTCTCAAATCCAAATCTAGAAATAAAATATGCTTCACCTACTTCAGGCTCAGCCCCGATCCTAAATGCGTTACTAGGTTTAAAAGGAGAAGAGGATGAGGTAGTTCCTCAACATGAGTGCATTGAAATAATCCACCAGGACACATCTTCACGTGCAGATACTGTATGTCTTCAACTGCAATCCCTTGGCACAAAATGTTTTTGTTGGTTCTTGTTCTAGACCAAATGACAACACATATTATGCAGGATATGTTGTAGTCCAGTTGCCTGATGAAGTGCTCAAAGCAAACTCAGTCCCATTTCAATCAGCACAGGCTGCTGAACTGATTGTTCTTACAAGAGCATGCCAGCTCTTTGAAGGACAAGATGTGAACATTTATACTGATTCTAAATATGCATTTGGTGTATGCCACGATTTTGGTATTATCTGGTTAAAAAGACGGTACATAAAAGCAGATGGCAAATCAATTTCACATTCAACATTAATGTTCCGCCTTTTTGAAGCGATTAAATTTCCTCGCTCTATAGCTATCCTCTATTGCAAGGCACATACCACAAACCAAGATGATGTTTCAAAAGGAAATGCCTTAGCTGATAAAGCAGCAAAGGAAGCAGCTTCTAAACAAGAAGCTACCATACAAATGCCATCACTTGCACCTGAAATGCCCCTGTTAGACCAAAACTTGTCAGATCTTCAGACGTATGCTACAGACACAGATATTAAACAATGGAATATTGCAGGAGTGCAGAAAAGCCCAGATACTGGACTTGTCTGTCAAGAGGGGAGACAGTGTATACCTGTAGCTAGTACACCTTTATTTATTTATCAGTATCATGGGGTAGGGCACAGAGGCTGGCAGGTCACATGTGAATTATTGGACAATGATTTCTTTATCCCCGGTCTTTACTCTTTGGTCAAATCATATGTTGCCAGATGCATCACATGCATCCGAAACAACCCAAGAAATCCACACAAGGCAAAACATAAACACCTTACATATCCATCCACATCTTTTACACATTTGCAGATTGACTTCACCCATATGCCTAAGTTAGGTAAAAGACAGGAATATTTACTGATAGTAGACATGTTCTCAAGATGGACAGAAGCATTTGTAACCACAAAAGAAGATGCACAAACAGTTGTAAAAATCCTCATGCAGGAAATTATCCCTAGATGGGGATGCCAGCTCAAAATTAATTCTGATAATGGCCCTGCCTTTATTTCAAATGTGTGCCAAAATTTAGTGAAAGCACTTAAATTGATTGGAAATTTCATATACCTTACCACCCACAGAGTTCAGGTATTGTTGAGAGAATGAACAGAACCATTAAAGATAAAATTGGAAAAGCGGCAGGAGGCACATAGTGGCAGAAAGTCCTACCAGCAGTCTTGGCTGAAATAAGAATGACCCCCTCTAAGAAAACAGGGTACTCTCCATTTGAGGTCCTTATGGGTAGGCCATTTCCCACCCTGTGGGCCAGTTAACCACTTATGTTAGAAAGAGGGGACCTAGAAGTAATACAGGGAGAGTATATTAGGAAACTCATTGAAACTCTGAACAGAGTTGAAAGAAATGTTGCTCGCACCTCTCCTTTCTCTTCACAGGAACCTACACACCCTTTCTAGGTAGGAGATGTAGTGGTGGTCCAACAGCTGAATTGTACTAAGAAGCAAGAGTACCTGTTCGGACCCCCTGACCACTGTGATCGCAGTCACACATACCACAATCCTTACCGAGGGACAACAGTCCTGGATTCATGCCAGTCATGTGAAGAAGGTGAACCAAACACCTAAGAAGCAAGATAAAGCACAGAGAGGTGAAGCAGGTGACACAAATCCTTGAAAAGAGAGTGAAGCACGCAGGGGCGTAACTAGAAATCACAGGGCCCCATAGCAAAATGTTGTATGGGCACCCCCCCTGCAAACAGCACCCCCCCACAAAAAAATTAACTAATGCCATTGAACAACAGATTACCACACTCATGTAGCACAGTACCCAGGCAACAGCTTATATTAATTTCGAACAACAAAGTATGCAGTATACGGTATGCAGCCCCTGAAGGACACACATGCATACCCCCATCAGTACAGACACCCCCACCTCATTGCAGACCCCCCAGCAGTACAGACACCCCCCTTAGTACAGACTCACCCCCAAGTGCAGACCCCCCAGCATTACAGACCCCCCTAAGTGCAGACACCCCCCTTAATGCAGACCACCCCCCTCAGTACAGATACCCCCCAGTGTAGACCCACCCATCATTACAGACCTCCCAGAATTACAGACCCCCCTCAGTGCAGACACCCCCCTCAGTGCAGACCGCCCCCAGCAGTGCAGACCCCCCTCAGTAGTACAGACCCCCCCCAGCAGTGCAGACACCCCCCTTAGTACAGACACCCTCCCTAGTGCAGAACCTCCCCAGCATTACAGACCCCACCTCAGTGCAGATCCCCCAGCAGTACAGACACCCCCTCTCAGTACAGAGACCCCCCTAGCACAGACACCCCCCTCAGTGCAGGACCCCCCAGCAGTACAACCCCCCCAGCAGTGCAGACACCCCCCTTAGTACAGACACCCCCCAGTACAGACCCTCCCCAGCATTACAGACCCCACCTCAGTGCAGACCCCCCCAGCAGTAGAGACACCCCCCTCCTCAGTGCAGACCCCCATCAGTACAGAGACTCCCCTATCTGTACAGACACCCCCAACAGTACAGACACCCCCCAGCACAGACACCCCCCTCAGTGCAGGACCCCCCAGCAGTACAGACACCCCCCAGTGCAGACCATCCCCCTCAGTACAGACATCCCCCAGTGCAGACCACCCCCCTCAGTATAGACACCCCCCAGTGCAGACCCCCAGCATTACAGACCCCCCTCAGTGCAGACACCCCCCTCAGTGCAGACACCCCCTAGTAGTACAGACCCCCCAGCAGTGCAGACACCCTCCTTAGTACAGACACCCCCCCTAGAGCAGACCCCCCCAGCATTACAGACCACACCTCAGTGCAGACCCCCCAGCAGTACAGACACCCCCCCTCAGTGCAGACCCCCGTAAGTACAGAAACCCCCCAGAAGTACAGACACCCCCCTATTACAGACCTCCCCTCAGTGCAGACACCCCCCTCAGTGCAGACCCCCGCCAGTACAGACACCCCCCAGCAGTATAGACACCCCCTATTACAGACCTCCCCTCAGTGCAGAGACTCCCCTCAGTGCAGGACCCCCCAGCAGTGCAGACCCCCCCTTAGTACAGACCCCCCACAGTAGTGCAGACCCCCCTCAGTAGTGCAGACCCCCCTCAGTACAGCCCCCCTGAGTAGTGCAGACCCCCCTCAGTGCAGACCCCCCCTCAGTAGTGCAGACCCCCCCCTCAGTACAGACCCCCCTCAGTAGTGCAGACCCCCTCAGTACAGACCCCCCTCAGTAGTGCAGACCCCCCTTAGTGCAGACCCCCCCTCAGTAGTGCAGACCCCCCTCAGTACAGACCCCCTCAGTAGTGCAGACCCCCCCTCAGTGCAGACCCTCCCCTCAGTAGTACAGACCCCCCAGCAATATAGACGCCCCCCTTCTTACATACCTCAGAACAGCGCTGACAGTCTCCAGATACACACAGCGGTGTGTGTCCCTCGAGGCTCGAGTGCAGGCTCCTCCTCCTCTGTGGATGCAAACAGAGAGGAGGGGAGGTGGCTTCGCTCTGCGCCGCTGAGGGACACAGTGGCATGAGGCACAGCGAGCGGTGCGGCTGCTGCTACCCAAGGGTGTCACCCGGTGCAGCCTGCATCCGCCTAGCAACGCCACTCACCGGGCCCTAACTGTATATATCATCCTGAGGACTTGGGAGCCCTTAAAGGCATATGCGGGTCACCCAATAGCACCATCAATCTGGCAGGATGGGGGACTGATATGATGAATACATTAAATAATTATTCTAAGATACTAGATGAAATACTGGATAAAAATTCAGATGACATCACTAAGTTAAATTTGGAAACAATAGCAATCAGAAAACAACTAGAACTTCATGACATGGCCATAGAAAATATGAGTGCAGCCCTTACAGTGTTATGTGAGATGACTGAAGACTATGAATGTTGTACTTGGATACATAATACCAGTATAGAAATACCTGATTATTTTGACATAATCTCACACCACAGAAAATAAGTAGATAAATTACAAATAGAAGCACGAGACGTAGCAAAGAATTGGGATCCTTTCAAAGGATTAGGCGGATTTAATTTTGGAGGAATATTTTCATGGCTGAAAGACATTGCTATGAATATTATAAGGATTTTGCTTTTTCTATTATTTTTATATGCATGTTTCAAACTTGTAATGTGTATTACTGCTAGAGCTACCCGAACCCCTGAACCCACTGCTGCTAATAAAGCCTACCTTAGCATGTACTATATGAAAGCTAATTATGTTACCATGGAGAGAAAGTAAGTCATGTTCATGACTTAAGAGGAGATTGTAATAGAATGTATAAACAACTGACTCCATCTTAGATTCCCCTCCATTTTACATAAAGTATAAATTAACTTTTTGTGTGTGTGTTTTGCCATGGTCAGTTTGACTAGTAGTTTGCATAGAACTACACCCTATGAAATATTGTGGTTAAGCATGAATGTGTGTTAGCAAATCATCAGCTATTTCTTGTTATCTAGTCAAGCAGCCTAACTCTTGATAGGAAAGTACTGAGTGTAAAGTTTGAATAACCCTTAGACATGTATTTTTACTGGTATATATACACTACTGTTGTATTCAATAAAGACAGAGATCTTATGAACACACACTCAAGCTTGTTTGTGTCTCATGTGGTCTCTCAGGGATCCGAGGTACCCGGTGGTCTAGCTGCATAAACCAGGGTGGTCATCAAGGTGTATAATTCTTTTCAAGTAGCTCAGGGGCAGGACTCAGGAGGGCAAGAAATTAGAATGGACAGTACACACAAATGAAATTGACACTCACAGTAACACTGACAGCAGTGTGCAGCAGCGCAGATGATGATGACAACTCACCAACACGAACCGTCCCCTCCTGAGCCACAGTGATAGTCTCTGTCTATGCCAGGTGATCCCCTCATTGCACTCCAGTCCAAACAGCACTGACAGTCCCGCTCCCGGCTTACCTTGCTCCCGCCCCACATACTCGCACAAGAGGCTGCAGCCGCTCCACTCAGCTCCCTTGAACCACGACACGACACACAATGCTCTGCCGGACCTGCCCCCCCACCGCCGCCCCCCCCAAACACTTTGTAGCAGGTACTTGGATATTTTCAGCCAGCTCCAGACTGGAAATGTGCATGCATAGTCCTGAGGGTCACAGCCATATTTTTAACTGGCAGCCTTTTCTTGTCACTGGCATTTACTGACAGGAGAAAAGTGCCTTTTTTTTACTGGCTGCCAGAAAAAATACTGACGGATGGCAAAACTGCCACATTATCACAGTCCCACAATAAGTGGCTGATCAATAAATGAATAAATAAATTAGTAAAAATTCCAGTATCTATACCATCATTTGTAGACACTATAACTTTCACACAAACTAATCAATATACACTTATTGGGATTTTGTTTTTACCAAAGACATGTACTGTAGCATAATACATTTTGACCTAAATGTATGAATACATTTGAAATTTTTATATTTTTAAATTTGATTTTTTTTTTTCAAAATGTATCTTTTTTAGATTATATATCGCAAAAAAAACAGTGGTGATCAAATACCACCAAAAGAAAGATCTATTTGTGTGGGAGAACCTTTATATATTGTTTTTAGGTTTAGCATGGTTCTGTGGGGAGGGTGTTTTTGAGTATTGGCTGGCAGACAGGCAGTATTTACTAGTACCTAGCATTTCTGTATGAGGCAGAAATGACTATCAGCAGTGGCATTTTTAGCTTGAGGTTCATGTCCAGCCATTTGAGATAGTGCAGCTAGTTTGGTACAGGCAGGAATTTTGATAGACACTGTCAGCAGGGCCAGGACAAGGGGTGGGCGAGAGGGAGGGGCTGCCCTGGGTGCAATGGTTTACTGTAGGGATAAGGGCGCCTTCCTTCTGTTACAAGGCTGACAGGAGTAGTGACAGCTGCAGTAATTTTGACAAGCTGGTGACTGTTGAGAGTAGGATCCCTTAAGCCTGCACATCGTAAATGGCTGAGTGGGGAGGGTGGTTTGGCATCTTTGCCCTGGATGACCTTGTCCCAGCACTGACTGTCAGTATTAGTTTGTCTATGAGGAACCCTTAGAATATTGGAGCCTTATGATCAGTATACAAAGAAGGAGCTCTTTTTATAGGTACATGTTAGTACAAGCATGTCTTTCCAATGGAAGACCAGCCAGATTCTTGAGATTTTGATTTGAGCTTTTATAGGTATTGGTCAGGACTGCATTTATTAATAATAGGGGCTTTACTCAGTATACCCAGGAGGGATTCTTAGCATAAATACAAGTCAAGTCTCACAGGGCCTGATAGGTGCAATGTTATCTAGTGGACACCAGAGTAGTTTGGGCCTTCTAATTATTGGGACTGGGAGTTGTTTAAGTATTTTATATACAATCAGTAAGGAGGGTTTTTCCCATCTCATCCCTTTCTTTTCTTTTTTCTTGTTCTGGTTATTGTATTCACAAAATCACTGCCAACACCATCTGCCAATCAATAAACATGAACCCTCCCTTTATGAATATATATATATATATATATATATATATATATATATATATATATATATATACACACACAGTCAAGCCACATTTTATATCATTTGAATAAAAGTTTTAATACCAGTGGCCTTTGGTGTGCAGGGTACCGGTACCGTACCCTCTGTCTAGTTAGAATTAATAGATTGCCAGTATAGGCATTTTCTAAGTACTCAAGGCATTAGTCTATAGCTACAGCATTGCATGACCACGCAATTACCAGTTAAAATAGCGCTGTGCTCTATGTACCTTTATGTATGGTTATTATGTATTTGTCTTGTACATTCCAAAAATTTCTCTCAATAACATTTTTGTGAAAAAAAAAAAATTGCTCAGTGCTAAATAGCAAAAAATGGCCTGGTCATGAAGGGGGTAAAATCTTTCAGAGCTGAAGTAGTTAAAACGTCAAAATGTTTGGTAACTTTGCTGTCCTGCCTTAGCAAATATGGTCAAAATGTAAAATCATTATATTAATTTCCACAATGTACATCAATTAATTCTAGCTTACTCCTCCTAATCTGAATGATCTTGAAATTTGTAAACGTACTTGATGAAGAACCCACACATTTGCTTCATTGATTTCTGTGACATATAATCACTATGTCCTGTGAGTAGACACTGCTGTGTCACACATTTCACAGAGCCTGCTTTCTAAACTACAGAGGTGCTGAGGGTAGGAGTTTTAGAGGGATAAGTCAATATAGAAATCACCGAATGCAGTCAGCAAAGTACCATGGGATATGTGATCCTTAGAAATTAAAAATAACTGCAGAGAATAAGCTGCAAAGCATGGAATACAGAAAGTTATGGAAAGAAAGGCCAGCAGACAGGCTGAACACACAGAATAAAAGAATATTTTTTAAATAAGCTTATTTTGCATACCTCCCAACTTTTTAAGATGGGAATGAGGGACACCTATTAGCAAAAGTATGTAGGCATAGGACACACCCCTTGAACCCAGAAGTGTTTTTTTTTTTACCACTACTATTCCTTTATATTGGCTTTTGAAATTTACAAAATGCAGCAATTTAGAAATTGGATGAAAGGGGTAGAACTGAGAAACACTTTTTGAAAGATAAAGAGTGCATTTTATGTAGAACTATATAGACCGGACTAAAATGAGGGACAAATGAGAAGGAAAGAGGGACTATGGGGTCAATTAACTAACGTTTACCGCATGTGATAAGGGTATCGTGTTACTGATTTGCATGAATTATTGCATGTGGTAAGTTAAGTACAATTCACTAAAAAAAATATATATTTTGCGGTAAACAACGAAAATAATTAATTGTCGGTAAATATCGCAAAAAATCATGCAGTAATCTGTTAAAGTGGGGTTCCACCCAAAAAAAAAAACTACATGAAAAATCCTAAAAAAAAATACAGTCTGCCTCTTCCAGTGCCTGGGGTGGTGACATCACTTCACCCTCAGCACAGGAAGGGCTCGACTCTGCTCCCTCCCCCTGTCAATCATCTGGGACCCATTACAGGTCCCAGGTGACTGAGCGGCCAATCACGACGCGCGGCGCCGCTCGCGCATGCGCAGTGGGTGCCAGGTTGTGAAGCCACAGCCCGGCGCCCACAGTTGCAATACCGGCGCCGCTGAACGGAGGGGGAGACGAGCGGGGCTTCGATCCCCCGCATTGCTGGACCCTGGGACAGGTAAGTGTCCAATTAAAAGTCAGCAGCTACAGTATTTGTAGCTGCTGACTTTTAATTTTTTTTGTTTGACTGGACCTTGGGTGGAACTCCTCTTTAAGTCCAAGGAGACTGGAGTTAAAAAAAGGTGCAATATTTTTAAGAAGGGCCTATTCAAACCCTCAGAGGCAGGGGCATTTCACCCACGAGAGCCTAATTCAACCCACAGAAGGGGGCCTAATTCCAACCACAGAAGGGGTGCAATGACACCCTCAGAGAGGGGTATAATTCCAACCACAGAGGACCCACAGGTAGGGGTACCATTTCACCCACAGAAAGGAGTACAATACTAGCCTCAGAGAGGGGCCTAATTCCACAAACAGAACACCCATAGGTAGGGGCACTATTCCACCCACAGAAAGGGATGCAATGCTACCATAAGAGAGGGGTCTAATTCCACCCACAGAGGACCCACAGGAAGGAGTACTATTCCACCCACAGAAAGGGGTACTATACTACCATCAGAGAGGGGCCTAATTCCACCCACAGAACACCCACAGGTAGGGGTACTATTCCACCCACAGAAAAGAGGTATAATGCTACCCTTAGAGAGGGGTCTAATTCCACCCACAGAGGACCCACAGAAAGTTGACAATATTACAACAGAAGTGAACACACAAAAATGTGGCATTATACATCCCGAGTACACAAGTATTTTTCTTTTTTTTTAATAAATCCAAAAGGCATGATGTGCAGTGCAAATTAAATGCTAGCATCGGCTGAAATTTAACATCAATAACTTTAAAAAAACATATTTTTTTTAAGTAAACGTTTACAAAAGTGCAACAATGGAGTATGTCAGCCATGACAATTACTCCATCTAGAAGTGACCTCTTGAAGTTGCCACTGTAATACTTTTGGTTATATACACCATTACAACAAGTTAAACTTGGATAGGAACTTGAAAAATAAATAAAAATGTTTACAAAAAATATAAAAAAAATATAGTCCAGTTTTCTTTAGTTTCCACAATTTAAAAATAGGCAGCAGCACAGAATTGGGCCAAAAACATATAAAATAGCTCTTTCAACATCTCTAGGCCATACATTTACAACAAAAAAAACACATTTTTATGAATGTATGGCATGATGAATTTGTTAAAGGGGCTTGGATTACCAAGCATTAGGAGACATAACTTTGAGAAGGTAGTTCAAATTTCAATGCCTTCAAATACGGAGTACTGTAAAAAATGTTAGAATAAAAAATATTTTTTTGCAAAAGAAAAATAACAAACAAGATTTAAAAGTAAAATATTATAAGGAAATGACCTTCAACAACCCTTAACCACTGACACATGCGATAAATTACCTAAATTTTTGTTTTTACTGAACAATCGAAAAAAATACTGCATTTGTTATTTAACGCTAAATTCATGAATTGTACTTTCACAACTGATTTACCACATTTCATTTGCTGTTAATTAACTCTTAGTGAATCGACCCCTTTGTTTCAAAGCAGGGACAGTCCCTCAAAATCAGGGACAGTTGGAAGCTATGTTATATTGTATTTTTAAATATTTGTATTGTTATTACAATGCTGATGTTACAAAATTAAAGTTCATTCTGTGACCATAGAACGCATTTAAAATGTTTCCTGATTATTTCCAATGTAGAAATGTATGTTTCATTACCAATAAGTAGCACCATTTCATAATGTTTATTTTTATTCCAACATCCCTGTCTTAGAACTTCCCAGGGAAATCAGCACACAGTAAGTGATATATAGAGAACTCAGCTTCACAGAAAGACCCATGCCCTCATTAAATTTCAGCAGATGCTTCTCCTGAACCCACAAAGGTCCATTGAAATAAGTTTACTGTATCATTCTTTTGATGTTCAGATTTAGTTGAAACTCCGCTGAAAAAAAAGAAACTTATTGTTCTTAACCTGTTTGACATTTTAGGAAAGTGAACTAGTTTTCTATAATAAGTGTGGACAGATAGATTGTGTATTGAGCCAAAACACCAATTGTATTACAGCCTATCAAAATCTGAGGTCTGATAATTAGGAACTTCATGGAGGAAACATGTTTTCTATGAAAAATGAATGCGTGCTTAACAGAGGCACAGATGGAAATAAAAATCTCACTTCCCCTTTTCTACTAAAAAAAGCTAATTTTTTTCTGTTAGTGTTGGGATTGTAGAGTTCCCCTGCTTTCCTGCTGGATAATATGTTGTCAGCAGGACAGAAAGAATAGGGAAAGCTCTCTGTTACAGCCCTGAGAGGGGTTTAGACATTATTCACTTCATGCACAATTAAGAAAAAAAAACTGGCTTGACCCACCCATACTGAAAAAATACTGTATATACAGTCAGGTCCATAAATATTGGGACATCAACACAATTCTAATCTTTTTGGCTCTATACACCATCACAATAGATTTGAAATAAAACAAACAAGATGTGCATTAACTGCAGACTTTCAGCTTTAACTTGAGGGTATTTACATCCAAATAAGGTGAACGATGTAGGAATGTAGGAATTGCAACAGTTTGTATATGTGCCTCCCACTTATTTAAGGGACCAAAAGTAACGGGACAGATTAACAATCATCCATCAAACTTTCACTTTTTAATACTTGGTTGCAACTCCTTTGCAGTCAATTACAGCCTGAAGTCTGGAACGCATAGACAACACCAGATGCTGGGTTTCATCCCTGGTGATGCTCTGCCAGGCCTCTACTGCAACTGTCTTCAGTTCCTGTTTGTTCTTGGGGCATTTTCCCTTCAGGTTTGTCTTCAGCACGTGAAATGCATGCTCAATCGGATTCAGGTCAGGTGATTGGTGATTCATGAGCAGTTCCTTTCCTTCTCCATACTCTTCTCTTCTCATCACTCTGGTACAAGTTGATCTTGGTCTCATCTGTCCATAGGATGTTGTTCCAGAACTGTGAAGGCTTTTTTGGATGTTGTTTGGCAAACTCCAATCTGGCCTTCCTGTTTTTGAGGCTCACCAGTGGTTTACATCTTGTGGTGAACCCTCTGTATTCACTCTGGTGAAGTCTTCTCTTCATTGTTGACTTTGACACACATACACCTACCTCCTGGAGAGTGTTCTTGATCTGGCCAACTGTTGTGAAGGTGTTTTCTTCACCAGGGAAAGAATTCTTTGGTCATTTTCCGTGGTCTTCCGGGTCTTTTGTTGTTGCTGAGCTCACCAGTGCGTTCTTTCTTTTTAAGGTTGTTCCAAACAGTTGATTTGGTCACACCTAATGTTTTTGCTATTTCTCTGATGGGTTTGTTTTGTTTTTTTAGCCTAATGATGGCTTGCTTCACTGATAGTGACAGCTCTTTGGATCTCATATTGAGAGTTGACAGCAACAGATTCCAAATGCAAATAGTACACTTGAAATGAACTCTGGACCTTTTATCTGCTCCTTGTAAATGGGATAAAGAGGCAATAACACACACCTGGCCATGGAACAGCTGAGCAGCCAATTGTCCCATTACTTTTGGTCCCTTAAAAAGTGGGAGGCACATATACAAACTGTTTTAATTCCTACACCGCTCACCTGATTTGTATGTAAATACCCTCAAATTAAAGCTGAAAGTCTGCAGTTAAAGCACATCTTATTCAATTCATTTCAAATCCATTGTGGTGGTGTATAGAGCAAAAAAGATTAGAATTGTGTCGAGGTCCCAATATTTATGGACCTGACTGTATATGCTGTCTTTCTGCTGTACTTTGCTGCAAGATAAGATGTCTTTTTTTTTTTTTTACATGGAACAAAAACTCTTTACATGGAAGGGGGATCTAGTGAGTGTACAGCTTGCATAATGGTGTAAATTGGACATTTTCACTTAGGGGTGTACTCACTTTTGTTGCCAGCGGTTTAGACATTAATGGCTGTGTGTTGGGTTATTTTGAGGGGACAACAAATTTACACTGTTATACAAGCTGTACATTCACTACTTTACATTGTAGCGAAGTGTAATTTCTTCAGTGTTGTCACATGAAAAGATATAATAAAAAATTTACAAAAATGTGAGGGGTGTACTCACTTTTGTGAGAAACTGTATGTCGGTTCATTTAAAAAAAAAATATGCCCACTTTCAGGACAGATTTAGTATTTTATTTTTGCATGAGTATGCATATATGTATTCTACTGTGTATTTAGCTGTTTTCCTGGAGTACAAATTTATATTACTTTAAATATATATATATAGGTAAAAAAAAAATCAAAAGAGTGGCAAACTCGATGGACCACTTGGTCTTTTTCTGCCAACACTCTTCTATGTTTCTGTGTTTAATAACAAGGTAGCAATTGGTACATTTACTGTGTACAATGTGGTAGTATAGCAAGGCAGGGTTTATTTACAGTGCCTTGAAAAATTATTCATACCCCTTGCAATTTTCCACATTTTGTCATGTTACAACCAAAAATGTAAATATATTTTATTGGGATTTTATGTTATGAACCAACACAGAGTTGCACATAATTGTGAAGTGGAAGGAAAATGATACATGATTTTCATTTTTTTTTACAAATAAATATCTGAAAAGTTTGGTGTGCATTTGTATTCAGCCCCCTTTACTCTGATACCCCGAACTAAAATCTAGTGGGGCCAATTGCCTTCAGAAGTCAGTTAATTTGTAAATAGAGTCCACATGTGTGTAATTTAATCTCAGTATAAATACAGCTGTTCTGTGAAGCCCTCAGTGGTTTGTTAGAAAACCTTAGTGAACAAGCAGCATCATGAAAGTCAAGGAACACAACAGACAGGTCAGGGATAAAGTTGTGGAGATGTTTAAAGCAGGGTTAGGTTATAAAAAAATATCCTAAGCTTTGAACATCTCACAGAGCACTGTTCAATCCATCATCCGAAAATGGAAAGAGTATGGCACAACTGCAAACCTACTAAGACATGGCCGTCCACCTAAACTGACAGGCCGGGCAAGGAGGGCATTAATTGGAGAAGTAGCCAAGAGGCCCATGGTAACTCTGGAGGAGCTGCAGAGATCCACAGCTCAGGTAGGAGAATCTGTCCACGGGACAACTAATAGTTGTGCACTCCACAAATCTGCCCTTTATGGAAGAGTAGCAAGAAAAAAGATATTGTTAATAGAAAGCCATAAGAAGTCCTGTTTGCAGTTTGCGAGAAGCCACATGGAGGACATAGCAATCATGTGGAAGAACGTATTGGAAGAACTGGAAAAGGGGATTTTTATGGTGCCACAAATATGACAACAATTTTTAAAAATGTATTAAATATTTTATTAATAGGAAAATATTAAAAAATAAACATATGTTGACTCTCATAAACAGACAAACGTATAAAATTATCACAGCATGATAACAAACAATATACTGCATATACAGTTAATGAAGCTATATAAATGCCTGTTGGCTCAACATGTTTTGCTAAATGCTTCTTCAGGAGCTGTAAGGCATATATGGGCTACAAGAAAATACAAAAACTAAATATAAGATATCGACACCAACAATAATTTATTGCACGCCATAAATAAATAAAATAAACAGATACATTTTAATAAGAATTAGACATTTACAGACTGCAAAATACATAGGGCATACAACATCCTAATCTTCTGTATGCCATATGTATTATGCAGTGTGTAAATGTCTAATTTCTTATTAAATGTATCTGTTTATTATGATGTATAATAAATTATTGTTGGTGTCAATATCTTATTTTTGTTTTTTATTTATATATACTTACTTATATTATTTACCTATATTTTGTTTTTTGTATTTTCTTGTAGCCAATATATGCCTTACAGCTCCTGAAGAAGCAATTAGCAAACCAACAGGCATTTATATACAGTAGCTTCATTAAATTTATATGCAGTATTGTTTGTTATCATGCTGTGATATTTGTATACATGTTTGTCTGTTTATGAGAGGCAACATATGTTCACTCTTTTTTATATTTTCCTGTTAATAAAATATTTAATATTTAAAAAAAAATGTTGTCATATTTGTGGCACCATAAAAATCCCCTTTGCCAGTTCTTCCAATACATTTTAATTTAGGGATGAGGGTGCCTTTAATCTCCTGAATTGGTGTGACTGTTTTAATACATGTGGAAGAAGGTACTCTGGTCAGATGAGACCAAAATTTAACTTTTTGGCTTAAAAGCTTAAAACTAAGCTTAAAACTAACACTGCACATCACCCTGAACACACCATCCCCACAGTGAAACATGGTGGTGGTGGCATCATGTTGTGGGGAAAGCTTTTCTTCAGCAGTAACAGGGAAGCTTGTCAGAGTTAATGGAAAGATGGATGGAGTCAAATACAGGCCAATCTTAGAAGAAAACCTGTTAGAGTCTGCAAAAGACTTGATACTGGGGTGGAGGTTCACCTTCCAGCAGGACAACGACCCTAAACATACAGCCAGAGCTACAATGGAATGGTTTAGATTAAAGCATATTCATGTGTTAGAATGGCCCAGTCAAAGTCCAAACCTAAATCCAATTAAGAATCTGTGGCAAGACTTGAAAATTGCTGTTCACAGATGCTCTTCATCCAATCTGACAGAGCTTGAGCTATTTTGCAAAGAAGAATGGGCAAAAATGTCACTCTCTAGATGTGCAATGCTGAGACATATCCAAAAAGACTTGCATCTGTAATTGCAGTGAAAGGTGGTTCTACAAAGTATTGGCTCAGGGGGGCTGAATACAAAATGTACAGTTTTCACATATTTATTTGTCAAAAAAAAATTAAAACCATTTATCATTTTCCTTCCACTTCACAATTATGTGCCACTTTGTGTTGGTCTATTCACATAAAATCCCAATAAAATATATTTACGTTTTTGTTTTTGTTTGTTTTTGGTTGTAATATGACAAAATGTGGAAAATTTCAAGGGATATAAATACTTTTTCGAGACACTGTCAATAAGACAGGGTAAACATCATTAGTTTATTAAATGAATAAATAGATTTTCTGTATACTCACAAATCAAATCAATATGATGTGAATTAGGTAAACCAATAAAAATGTTTGGCACGCTAATAGAGTTATCCTTATAAACTAATGAGGAAAAGAGAAACAGGTTTGGAAGGGAAATAGGTGGCATTCAACTAAATTAATCCACAGATGGCATTGGTCTTGGGACCAGTTTGGGCCAACCAGCAAGGCCTAGGTGTTAATATGGGAGAATATTAACCGATCCACACTTTCCAGGCATGGCAGAAGGAGGTGATTTAGTCATTTGAGGAGCAATTGTGGACCTTGCAATTTCATGTGAGGTCCACTTTAAGAACCAGTACTTAAAATAAGAACTCTTTTTTGAGTAAGACCATAAATGTACTTTTAGAACGTCTTTTGATATGTTGTTATAAACTCGGAACAGCTATTTATTTTCATTTGTTGGCATACAAGTTGGTAAGTGGTCCTGTAACAAGGTTTATACATTAACAAAGAGATGGAATGGCTTTTCAACAATACGTGATGCACTGACCGTATGATATCATCTGACCATAAAGTGAGAACATATTTATTCTTCGTTCAGTATAGGAAGTGCTTGAAAAAAGTTTTTTTTTCTCTTCCTGATGAATGTGAAACTAATTCAGATTAAAACAAAGTTAATTGTTCTTATGGTATGGTCCTAATGATACATGCAGGAGTTTATGATGTATCAACGGTTTTATATATATATAATATATATATATATATATATTGTGAGGCACTGGCTGGCAGGATTGAGGATGGTAAGTATGTGTCACCTTGGTTTTTACATACACATGAGTGGTTCCTGGGTTTATGAATGATTTGAAGCTGGAGGCTACAAAAGCTTTTCCCAGAATCTTAAAGTGTAGCTAAAGGCATAACTTTTTTGTTTTAGTTTTGGATAGAGTGGAGAGGGTTTAGAACACCTTTCAGTTTTTATTGCTGCCTTTGCCACAATTAGGGGGATTTACTCTCTATTTTTCCTGTTGGACTGACATCAGAACACTAATAAATGGGGAAAACTTCCAATGGGGGCACTAGTTTTGGTGACCCTGATGACACATCAGGATTCCCTCGCTTTGGAGGGAAGTAAAGGGAAATCTCCCCAATGGGACATAGATGGCAGAAAAAAAAAACACTGACAGGGGTTATAATCCTTCCTTACGCTATCTAAAATGAACAAAGACATTTAGCTTTTAGTTATACTTTAGTATGCTGGAGGCTTTGTAAAGTTTTCTGTTGCAACTACTGTTTTATTTGAACATACCTCCTGGGACCCAGTCTGTGCAGACAGAATGGCAACTTGCTGAGATGGTGAAATCTATGGGCAGTGTCAATTTACAAGTGAAGAGTGAAAACCATTGTAGTTTATTGCAGACTTTGCAGGTTACAATGATGTTTTTTTTTTTTTTTTTTTTAAAGATTACAATGATGTTTTGTGAGGTCAAAGAGCATCCCCGTGTAGGTCTGCTCCCTTCTACTGTTCGAGAGAGAGAGCTGTGTTAAGTATCAGAACCATTAACGTTTGGTATGATTACAGTAATTGTTCAGAAGATCATCTATATAAAAATGTAAACAAATACATTCTATAACTGATTTTAAATGTAGGAGGAAGAAGAAAACAGAAGAGAAAAGAAAAAAAATCATAGGGGAAGGATATGGGGGGTTGATTATTCCCTTTCCCTCTCTATAGGTGAAACAGGTTCTAAGCATCGTTTTGGTAAAACAGGTTCTAAGGCATATTTTAAGGAAGATTTAACTGTCTGCTTCATAGGATGGGGTAGTCTTGGAGTGTAACCAGTTGTACCAGGTTGAGATTAATTTAGAGAATTTATAGAGAACTTATAGAATTTCTTCTATTTTTTCTGTTGTTGAGTCTATGAAACCACTCTTTTCTCGTTTGGAGAGTGTTTGAGAACCAGTGGCAGGGTATGCAATGTTTTACAGCATTCATTATGAATATTTAAAAAATATTAGACCCCCGCGCTTACGATGAAAATTAAAAATGAGGAGCTGCAGCCTCTATCAATAAATTCACCCTAAGGTGAATTTAGAAGAAATGTGAAAAAGAGGGGATAGGTATGGTGCTGCTCTTATTAAGAGGTGACCTACAACCTCTAAATACTTGAGGGGTGTATGTCACGGGTGCATTTAGTGCAAAAAGTGACAATAAAAGTGCAGAAAATAAATATTCGTATATTTACAAAAAAATTCTACTGTGTAAACTTCCTAACCGCTTATATATAATGCATATTGTTATGTTCAAATGAAAACACAATCCTGTGCAAAACATGCATTTCAAAGTGACATTTCTGTGCAAAAAAATCCAACATATATGACTGGTGTATATTGTTGCTGTGAAACTGGGTTCAGAAATATGCATATACCGTCCTTAAACCCTGGTGTATAAAAAAGTCCAGTAAAGTAACAATGTGGTCCTTCAAATTGTTCTGTGCTTCTTGGAAAACAGTGCCCCATAAGAAACGCACTCACCGCTATTATTCACCCCACAAGGAGGTATTTCACCTTCACAGTATGAGCCACTGTGCAGCCTGTGGAGTGGGAGGAAACCTGTCCTGTGTTCTCCAAGTGCCTCCTTGTCTGCGATGTAAGTGGTCTCCTCTAATAAGAGCAGTGCCATACCTATCCCCTCTTTTTCACATTTATTATGAATATGGTTAAGGATTTGAGGTAGTGTCTCTTTGGAATGGGATTGTAATGCAGAAGGTATTGAGCTGGTGTGAATTCTATGTTTTCTGATGTAACTGTAAAATGGTCTCATGTACTTTCAAGAACTTTTGAATTTTGGAACATGACCACCAAATGTGGATCATGGAACCTTCTGCCTCATTGCATCTCCAACACCTACTATATATGCATTACATATAGGAAGCAGGGTGTACTATTATTATTCTTATATAAAGCTTGTATTATTTAAATACTGGTGTATAGCTATATAGTTATGGGTACTGTTATATGCTGGTTTCAGCAGTTCCTCTGCACCTAATTACTTTGATTAGATTACAGGTTCATTTTCCAATATGTGAATCCCCTCTGTTCACAGAGGCCTTGTCCCTGTGTGGAGGCACTGCCAACTTTAATATGAAACCCACTCTTTCACTTAGTGAAGGTTCTGGTTTACTATTGCCCCACATGTGTCCCACATGGCGATATCCTATTTGGGGAGAGCCATTTGTCATTATACCCCCCAAAAAAAACATTACTACACCAGGACAATAATCTTTCTGACTCCTAATCCTAATAATCCTTACTAACAAAGCATGGAGAAGCAAGAAGTGTCTTTTATGGTACTGGTCTAACTTGTGCGTAACGGGAGAGGGGAAATGTACCAAAACACAAAAAACAGTAATAATAATAAACAGGATGCATGTGGTAACACATGGAGCTTTGAGTGGGGTAAAGCCCCCATTCTTAGGTCTCTATTTTACCTTCAGCTACACACTGCTTTGTTATATGTGAGCTGGTTGAAAAGGCTGAGTGCTGAAAGACTACTAAAAAGGTACACGTGCTGCCTGTTTGTGTTGGGGAACCCATTAAGGAGCACTCTGTTAGGCAGGAAATGACCTTCAGTTTAACCACTTCCCGCCCGCCCTATAGCGGATTGACATCCGGGAAGTGGTTCTGTTATCCTGACTGGGCGTCATATGACGTCCAGCAGGATAACATGCCACTGCGCGCCCCCGGGGACGCGCATCGCGGCGATCGGTGGAGCGGTGTGTCAGCCTGACACACCGCTACACCGATCTTGGTAAAGAGCCTCCGGCGGAGGCTCTTTACCACGTGATCAGCCGTGTCCAATCACGGCTGATCACGCTGTCAATGGGAAGAGCCGTTGATCGGCTCTTCCTCACTCGCGTCTGACAGACGCGAGTAGAGGAGAGCCAATCGGCGGCTCTCCTGGCAGGGGGGTCTGCGCTGATTGTTTATCAGCGCAGCCCCCCCTCAGATCACCACACTGGACCACCAGGGATCGGGCAACATGTGGATGGCCAGGTATGTACCCCATGGCCATCCACATGTGCCCAATGTGCCCAATCTGTGCCAATCAGTGCCCACAAATGGGCACTGATTGGCATTATGTCCAAGATCTGCCCAGCAATGCCCCCAATGTTTTATCAGTGCCACCTGTCATTGCCCATCGGTGCCACCTGTCATTGCCCATCGGTGCCACATGTCAGTGCCCATCAGTGCCCATCTGTGCCCATCAGTGCCCACCTGTGCCACACATCAGTGCCACCCATAAGTACCCATCAGTGCCACCCATATGTACCAATCAATGCCACCTACGAGTGCCCATCAGTGCTGCCTACGAGTGCCCATCAGTGCCACCTATGAGTGCCCATCGGTGCCACCTATGAGTGCCCATCAGTGCGGCATACCAGTGCCACCTATCAGTGCCCATCAGTGCCAAATATCAGTGCCCATCAGTGCCGCCTATCAGTGCCCATCATCAGTGCCACCTCATCAGTGCCACCTCATTGGTGCCACCTCATCGGTGCCCATCAGTGCCGCCGTATCAGTGCCTGTCAGTGCAGCCATATCAGTGAAAGTTTTCGGGTTTTTTTATTTGTTGCGCAAAAAATAAAAACCGCAGAGTTGATCAAATACCACCAAAAGAAAGCTCTATTTGTGGGAACAAAATGATAAAAAATTTGTTTGGGTACAGTGTGTATAACCGTCATTCAAATGCAACAGCGCTGAAAGCTGAAAATTGGCCTGGGCGGGAAGGTGTCTAAGTGCCTGGTATTGAAGTGGTTAATTAGTGTCTTGGATGAGCAGATGTTTTGTGTGTTTAATACAGTGGGCTTTCTGTGCAAAGCTCTCCTACATTAAAACTGTGTTAGTTTCCTGCCTTGCTGAATAAAAGTACAGAACAAACTTGCTGTTTTCCTCTCCTCTATTACCTGTAGGACCAGGGCCTGCCCTAACATGGAACCCAATGGGACCATGGTTCCAGGCGGCATTTTAAGAGGAGCGTCAGCCCGGGCGGGACTAGTACCATACTCAGACTCTGTAGTAGCCGCCAGGAATCCTGGATCAGTCAGCAGGAGCAGAGCAGGGCGAATGCTAGTCGGCTGTGTGCTGCCTCCTGCAGTGGTTGCTAGAATTCCCTGCCATCTGGCGTCTAGCAACCAGTGACGTCAGAGGCCGTGGCCGCCCCAGCATTCAGATCGCTCAGCCTCCGCACTAGTCAATTTCTCCACCCACCCACCTCTTGCATCTTCCATCTCCAGCATGAGGGAAGTAGGGGCTGAAGAGAGCTGCCTATGTGGCTGTGCCTGTGACAGAGTGTGAGCTGAGCCTGAGCAGCCTGCACAGCACCTGCCTATCTGAAGAACAAGGTGGGTACAACTTCAAGTGAGCAATAGTGACAATTTTAGCAGGCAAGTAACAATCTGCGACTTGTGGCAGGTGGCAATCCCCAAAGTGTGGCAGATGACAATCCACAATGCGTGGCAGATGATGTGGCAAGTGACAATCCGCAACTTGTGGCAGGTGACAATCCACAACGTGGCAGGTGACATGGCAAGTCACAATCCGCAACTTGTGGCAGGTGGCAATCCGCAACATGTGGCAGGTGACATGGCAAGTGACAATCCGCAACGTGGCAGGTGACAATCCGCAACTTGTGGCAGGTGACAATCCACGTGTGACAGGTAACGTTGCAAGTGACAATCCGCAACTTGTGGCAGGTGACAATCCGCAGCATGTGGCAGGTAACATGGCAAGTGACAATCCGCAACTTGTGGCAGGTGACAATCCAGAACGTGGCAGGTGACGTGGCAAGTGACAATCTGCAACGTGGCAGGTGACATGGCAAGTGACATTCCACAACATGGCAGGTGACGTGGCAAGTGACAATCCGCAATGTGTGGCAGGTAACGCGGCAAGTGACGATCCGCATTTGAAGGCAGGTAAAGGTTTACTAGTACTGGTGATCTGCGATTTTTAGCAGGACTGCGACATTGTGGCAGTGAGATTGGACACTTTTGACACATTTTTGGGACCATTGACATTTATACAGCGCTCTGTGCTATAAAAATGGTTAAAAATTCTTATTCTTAAAATAAAAAAATAAAAATGTCCCGCGATGTAAATCCATCTCACGCCACCCGACAAACCGAAAAAATAAATAAGAATGCAACAGCTTCTCCTCCATGGGAGGATCCTGCACACTGTATGCTTCTCGCTTTGACAGCTGTTAGATAGCTGAGGGCGGGGGCACTCGGTGACGTAAATGGGAGGCCTTTTCCTTTGCTTTTATATACATTTTTACATTGGAGTTAAGCCATCCCTCTGCCCAGTCTATGTCTGGATAATAACCTCCCTCAGGTTAGGGGGCCTATAGCATACTCCCAGTGTTATTTTCCTCTTAGCTTCATCCCTTTGGAGCTCTACGCATAAGGATTCCACCTCCTCTCTAGCTCCCTCAGTGATGTCATCTCTCACATTCACTTGTACATTATTCTTGATATATAGGCATAACCCTACCCCTTTTTTAATCTTCCTATCCCTGCGATAAATGGTATACCCTTGAATAGTTGCCAGCCAATCATGAGAGCTGTTGAACCACAAAATCCAAATCCTCCTCGTACAACAGTATCTCTAGTTCACCCATCTTGTCCGCCAGGCTCCTGGCATTGGTGAACATGCCACGTAGTTTAGACCGGTCGCATACTAGCCTCTTATTGGGTGTTCCAAGATTGCAACTTGGACTTGTTACTATACTTACCTTGGGTTTATGTGCTTTAGTCAACCTGCCACTAATACCAAATTACTACCCTCTGGAATATGTTCTGCGCTAACTCTACCTCTGGGCCCTCTCCCCCCATCGCCTAGTTTAAAAACCCCTCTAACTTTTTGGCCATCTTTACTCACAGCTGATCTGCATCCTGCTAATTTAGGTGCAGTCAGTCCCTTCTAAGTTCTAAGTGTTGTTTCTCTCTGGTGCTTCGTTCCTCTGTTATCAGCATGTGTCACTTCTGAGAAGTTTTCCCGACACATGAGAAAAATTTGTGTTGGGGAGGGAGCTCAGCACGGAGCTTCTCTATTCACAACACATTTCTTCTGCTGTGTGGAGGAGGGGGGTATACCTTTCCTCCAATCAACTCTCACACACTGTATCTGCAGCCTCTCCGCCCTCTCCTCTGTAGGGATGAGCTTCGAGTTCGAGTCGAACTCATGTTCGACTCGAACATTGGCTGTTCGCAAGTTCGCCGAACAGCGAACAATTTGGGGTGTTCGCGGCAAATTTGAATGCCGCGGAACACCCTTTAAAAGTCTATGGGAGAAATCAAAAGTGCTAATTTTAAAGGCTTATATGCAAGTTATTGTCATAAAAAGTGTCTGGGGACCTGGGTCCTGCCCCAGGGGACATGGATCAATGCAAAAAAAAGTTTTAAAAATGGCCGTTTTTTCGGGAGCAGTGATTTTAATAATGTTTAAAGTCAAACAATAAAAGTGTAATATCCCTTTAAATTTCGTACCTGGGGGGTGTCTATAGTATGCCTGTAAAAGGGCGCATGTTTCCCGTGTTTAGAACAGTCTGACAGCAAAATGACATTTGGAAGGAAAAAACCCATTTAAAACTACCCGCGGCTATTGCATTGCCGACAATACACATAGAAGTTCATTGATAAAAATGGCATGGGAATTCCCCACAGGGAAACCCCGAACCAAAATTAAAAAAAAAAAAATGACGTGGGGTTCCCCCTAAATTTCATACCAGACCCTTCAGGTCTGGTAAATAAAGGAATTGTCAAAAACTGTCTCTTGTCAATTTTAACATTTTTGACAGTTTTTTAGTGAAATGGTAGGGGTAAGTACCCCCTTACCATTTCACACGGGGGGGGGGCGGGATCTGGGGGTCCCCTTGTTAAAGGGGGCTTCCAGATTCTGATAAGCCCCCCGCCCGCAGACCCCCACAACCACCGGCCAGGGTTGTGGGGATGAGGCCCTTGTCCTCATCAACATGGGGACAAGGTGTTTTGGGGGGGCTACCCCAAAGCACCCTCCCAATGTTGAGGGCATGTGGCCTGGTACGGTTCAGGAGGGGGGGCGCACTCTCATCCCCCCCTCTTTTCCTGCGGCCTGCCAGGTTGCGTACTCGGATAAGGGTCTGGTATGGATCTTTGGGGGGACCCCAGGCCGTTTTTTTTTTTTTTTGGCACGGGGTTCCCCTTAAAATCCATACCAGACCTGAAGGGTCTGCTATGGAATTTAGGGGGAACCCCACGTCATTTTTTTTTAAAATTTTGGCCGGGGTTCCCCCTAATATCCATACCAGGCCTGAAGGGCCTGGTATGGAATTTAGGGGGACTCCCACGTCTTTTTTTTTTTTTTTTTTTGGTTCGGGGTTTCCCTGTGGGGAATTCCCATGCCATTTTTATCAATGAACTTCTATGTGTATTGTCGGCAATGCAATAGCCGCGGGTAGTTTTAAATGGGTTTTTTCCTTCCAAATGTCATTTTGCTGTCAGACTGTTCTAAACACGGGAAACATGCGCCCCTTTACAGGCATACTATAGACACCCCCCAGCTACGAAATTTAAAGGGATATTACACTTTTATTGTTTGACTTTAAGCATTATTAAAATCACTGCTCCTGAAAAAACGGCCATTTTTAAAACTTTTTTTTGCATTGATCCATGTCCCCTGGGGCAGGACCCAGGTCCCCAAACACTTTTTATGACAATAACTTGCATATAAGCCTTTAAAATTAGCACTTTTGATTATTCATGTTCGTGTCCCATAGACTTTAACGGTGTTCGCGTGTTCGAACAAACTTTTTTCCAGTTCGCATGTTCTGGTGCAAACCGAACAGGGGGGTGTTCGGCTCATCCCTACGCCTCTGTGATACTAGCAGATGACGAAGGATTTTAATAGGTTTATGTTAGAGAAGAGAATACTGCAGATAAACAAGTAAAACTTATGTAGGAGGATCTGTTTCATCTCTGTGTATCACCTGAGGCTGTTCACTTCACTGGGTTTATGTGAGGGTTTACAACCACTTTAAAGTACATTGTATAACTATAGTTTTACCCATGCCTATTGCCTTTAATTATACCTTAAAGTGATACTAAAGTCTAATTCTCTTTTCTTTAAAAATAACAAAAATGTTATACTTACCTGCTCAGTGCAGTGGTTTTGCACAGAGCAACCCGGATCCTCCTCTTCTCAAGTCCCTCGCCGGCACTCCTAACCCCTCCCTCCTGTCAAGTACCCCCACAGCAAACAGCTTGCTATGGGGGCACCTGAACCAAGCCGCAGCTCTGTGTGTCCATTCAGACATGGAGCCACGGTGCGTCCCCGCCCCCTCTCTGTCCTCATTGGTTAACAGACTTTGATTGACAGCAGCAGGAGCCAATTTGCGCTGCTGTTGTGTCAGACAATCAGGAGGGAGCATTCCAAATGGTCGAGGCTGAGGTTTCGTTCACATCTAGGTGTTTTTGAGCATTTTTCTGCTCTAAGCCTCGGCTCTAAAAACATCCAACAAGACAATTCCCATTCATTTCAATGGCCCTTGTTCACATCTGAACATTTTCACTGTTACAATATGATTATCCTATTTAAAATAAAAAAGATATTAAGCAACATGTTTTGAACTTTCAAAACTAAAACTGTAATATATGCTAGAAGCACTTCATGAAGCATTAGTAAAAGCTATTATTTCTCACTAATGATGGGAAAAGTAAGATTATTACTCTTCCTCACACTTAAATCTCCTTATTAATAATAGAAAACCTGAACAAAATAGACAGCTAATGTAACAGGGTTTAAAAAGTCCAAATTGAGTTTCTTATCTAAATGGGTTTTGTGGTGTAAAAGCAATTAAATGACTTTGCTGGGTTTCTCTAAGAGACTGTTGCTTGTATAAACACAGCAAATTTATTAATTAATGATCTTCCCTGAGACACCTACACATTGAGATGGAAATTATTTCCCCTTCATTTAAATGGGCAATTAGATGTCACCTAGTGAATTTGTCAAATGAAGTATTTTATTTTCCTTCTCTTGTGTATGCTACTGGTAAAATGGAGCGGGCTTACCGGCTGCAGCCAGCTACTTATTAGTAATCAGCCCTGAACAAGAGGCAAAGATAAAGACTATGAAATATATACGTTTTTGGGAGCTGCTTTGAGGGTAGTTTGACTCTTTAAACACACTGTGTAAAAGGCATGACACCAACAGGACCATCAATATTTTTATACTTCCAAAGAAGCCGAGCATTGTTAATTTCAGGCATAACCTATTTGGGCATATGGAATCATGTAGACCAGGGATATGCAATTAGCGGACCTCCAGCTGTTGCAGAACTACAAGTCCAATGAGGCATAGCAAGACTCTGACAGCCACAAGCATGACACTAAGAGGCAGAGGCATGACGGGACTTGTAGTTTTGCAACAGCTGGAGGTACGCTAATTGCATATCCCTGATGTAGATGATGGGGCTGATTTACAAAAGGCAAATAGACTATTCACTTTGCAAGGGAATTTGCCAAAGAGCTTAGTAAATGTGGTGAAATTTCACTTTGTGAAGATGGGTAAATCAAGTGTAAGATACTAATAAAACAAATTCTGGCAGATGATTGGACGATGGAAGTCATTAGAATCTAATCTCATTGCAAAGTGCTACATCCCTTCCAAAATAAACAGTCTGTTTGACTTTAATAAATCAACCCTGATGCCGTGTCTATCCCTGATGCTAAGTGAGAAATTTTCTTATAATACCAAACTTTTCTCACCTTTCAGGCATCGACTACACATGAAAAATGCATTTTAATAGGACTGAACTGTCGAAAGAATTGACTGATTGATTTGCAGTAAGCTCTAATGAGCCTGCCCAGCAAATTTTCATTTTTCTTATTTCTATGAAGTATAATTCATTGATAAAAAAATTATGAATGGGTTGTATTTCAATTACTTGAATCTTCAGATTGTTATAAATTAGCCGAATCTCAGTCTACCCAAACCTCAGCAGATTTTCTCATCTCTAACATTTACTCAACTTTATATGCAAAAGCCTAAAGTGGTTTAAAGTCAGAAGGTTTTTTATCTTAAAGCATTCTCTGCATTAAGATAAAAAAAACCCTTCTGTGTGCAGCAGCCCCCCTCAGCCCCTCCAATACTTACTTGATCCCCATCTAGATCCAGCGATATTGCAGGAGAGTCTCAACTGCCCGGAACTCCCCTCCTCATTGGCTGAGACAGCAGCACGGCACCATTGGCTCCCACTGCTGTCAATCAAAGTCAGTGATTGATGGGATTTCTAAGGGCGTACGTTTTTGATTTTACTCCTCACTACCTATCACAGTTTTGAAGGCCATAAAATGCCCAGATGGCATAAAACCCCCCCAAATGACCCCATTTTGGAAAGTAGACACCCCAAGTTATTTGCTTTGAGGCATGTTAAGTCCATGGAATGTTTTATATTTTGACACAAGTTGCGGGAAAATGACAATTTTTTTTTTTTTTTTTTGCACAAAGTTGTCACTAAATGATATATTGCTCACACAGGCCATGGGCATATGTGGAATTGCACCCCAAAATACATTTAGCTACTTCTCCTGAGTACGGGGATACCACATGTGTGGGACTTTTTGGGAGCCTATCCGCGTACGGGGCCCCGAAAACCAATCACCGCCTTCAGGATTTCTAAGGGTGTAAATTTTTGATTTCACTCTTCACTGCCTATCACAGTTTCGGAGGCCATGGAATGCCCAGGTGGCACAAACTCCCTCCCAAATGACCCCATTTTGGAAAGTAGACACCCCAAGCTATTTGGTGAGAGGCATGGTGAGTATTTTGCAGCTCTCATTTGTTTTTGAAAATAAAGAAAGACGAGAAAAAACATTTTTTTTTTCCTTTTTTAAATTTTTAAAACTTTGTGACAAAAAGTGAGGTCTGCAAAATACTCACTATACCTCTCAGCAAATAGCTTGGGGTGTCTACTTTCCAAAATGGGGTCATTTGGGTTTTTTTTTGCCACCTGGGCATTCCATGGCCTCCGAAACTGTGATAGGCAGTGAAGAGTGAAATCAAAAATTTACGGCCTTAGAAAGCCTGAAGGCGGTGCTTGGTTTTCGGGGTCCCGTACGCGGCTAGGCTCCCAAAAAGTCTCACACATGTGGTATCCCCGTACTCAGGAGAAGCAACAGAATGTATTTTGGGGTGTAATTTCACATATTCCCATGGCATGTTTGAGCAATATATCATTTAGTGACAACTTTGCGCAAAAAAAAAAAAAAAAAATTGTCTCTTTCCCGCAACTTGTGTCACAATATAAAATATTCCATGGACTCGACATGCTTCTCAGCAAATAGCTTGGGGTGTCTACTTTCCAAAATGGGGTCATTTGGGGGGGTTTTGAACTGTCCTGGCATTTTATGCACAACATCTAGAAGCTTATGTCACACATCACCCACTCTTCTAACCACTTGAAGACAAAGCCCTTTCTGACACTTTTTGATTACATAAAAAAATATTTTTTTTTTGCAAGAAAATTTCTTTGAACCCCCAAGCATTATATATTTTTTTTTAAAGCAAATGCCCTACAGATTAAAATGGTGGGTGTTTCATTTTTTTTTCACACAGTATTTGCGCAGCGATTTTTCAAACGCATTTTTTGGGGAAAAAACACACTTTTTTAAATTTTAATGCACTAAAACACATTATATTGCCTAAATGTTTGATGAAATAAAAAAGATGATCTTAGGCCGAGTACATGGATACCAAACATGACATGCTTTAAAATTGCGCACAAACGTGCAGTGGCGACAAACTAATACATTTTTAAAAGCCTTTAAAAGCCTTTACAGGTTACCACTTTAGATTTACAGAGGAGGTCCACTGCTAAAATTACTGCCCTCAATCTGACCTTCGCGGTGATACCTCACATGCATGGTGCAATTGCTTTTTACATTTGACGCCAGACCGACGCTTGCGTTCGCCTTAGCGCGAGAGCAGGGGGGACAGGGGTGCTTTTTATTTATTTTTTTTTTTTCTTTATTATTATTTTTTTTTTATCTTATTTTTAAACTGTTCCTTTCATTTTTTTTTTAAATCATTTTTATTGTTATCTCAGGGAATGTAAATATCCCCTATCATAGCAATAGGTAGTGACAGGTACTCTTTTTTGAAAAAATTGGGGTCTATTAGACCCTAGATTTCTCCTCTGCCCTCAAAGCATCTGACCACACCAAGATCGGTGTGATAAAATGCTTTCCCAATTTCCCAATGGCGCTGTTTACATCCGGCGAAATCTAAGTCATAAAATGCTCGTAGCTTCCGGTTTCTTAGGCCATAGAGATGTTTGGAGCCACTCTGGTCTCTGACCAGCTCTATGGTCAGCTGGCTGAATCACCGGCTGCATTTTCAGGTTCCCTGTTGAGATAGGAGAGCCAGAGAAAAACACGGAAGACGTTGGGGGGGGGGGCATTCCCTCCCACTGCTTGTAAAAGCAGTCTAGAGGCTAATTAGCCTCTAGGATTGCTTTTACATGAAAGCCGACCGCTGGCTGAAAAGAATGATACCAAGATGATACCTAAACCTGCAGGCATCATTCTGGTATAACCATTCAAAGTCGTGAATGGCGTACCTGAAGACAAAAAAATGGTTAACAATAAAGCACAGTAAACGGTAAAGTATAAAAAATTGCATACCTGAAAAGCAAACATGATAAAACATAATAACAATAAAACATTGCAGAAAAGAATACAGTAAAAAAGAGCAGAACAATAGAGAGAATAGAGAGAGAGAGAACAATAAAACGACAACTATTTTTTTTTATTTTATATTTTTGTTTGTGTTTTTTTATTTTTTTTTTTTACACTTTTTTTTGTAACTGTAACTTTATAACTGTAACCGGTTCCAGGTTCGGGTCTCTCAAAATGCGATGGCATCTTGGGAGACCCTGTGAAAGTGTG
Organism: Lithobates clamitans; assembly: GCA_037952925.1. Classification (NCBI taxonomy): domain Eukaryota; kingdom Metazoa; phylum Chordata; class Amphibia; order Anura; family Ranidae; genus Lithobates; species Lithobates clamitans. The sequence continues at coordinate 4,329,580 of JBBGZY010000125.1, read as the reverse complement.
TCCTAGTCTGTGCAATGCTGTACCCTACGCTAATACTCAACTAGTGCATAGTAGCGTTCAAAACATTCACCAATGCAAAGACCAGGATTGTCAGGACAGGAGGGACAATAATAGCGGGTGTCACGCCTATATCCGCGCTTGCTGCAGACACAACATCTTTTTTGGGGGGGTTCGTTGGGTAGGGCTACTCGGGAGGACATAAAGAAAATGCCTCTCATGCAGCCGACTGCATTCGGTTGGGGATGTGAATGGGGGAAGTACGGGCGCTGCAGAAGCGGTGGGTTCCCAATTAGGATTGGCGAATGCAGCAGGAAGGGCATTATGGGCACGACGGCCTGTGTTTGTCTTTTTGGTGGCAGCGGGACGCTACTTGTGCTTGCCACCTCACCAGTTTGAACTGCACTTATGGGACTCGCCACGTCACCAAGTGTTACTGCAGTGCGGGTTTGACTACGACCGGGGTGTACTAGGCCGCTGGTGCTTGCCAGTTCACCAAAACGCTACCAAAAAAACTGTTAGCGATCGCAGGGATCAGGCCTGACTCTGCGAACGCTGCAGTTATGCGTTTAGTGTTTTGTAAGTGACAGTGATCGATCGATACTGCACTTGGGTGGGCTGGGCAAAGGGGCAAAACGCAGGTGCTAGCAGGTATCTGGGCTGATTCCGCTAACACTGCGTGTTTGGGAACCCTAAACTGCTGGGGACGCTAGTATAGATCTGATCGGATCAGATATTGATCCGTTCAGATACTATACCACTAAGGGAGGTGTACGGTGCGTGCGTGGGTGTTAGCGGTACTGGCGCTAACCTGACGCTGCCTGGGGCTGGTGCTTGCCAGTTCACCAAAACGCTACCAAAAAAACTGTTAGCGATCGCAGGGATCAGGCCTGACTCTGCGAACGCTGCAGTTATGCGTTTAGTGTTTTGTAAGTGACAGTGATCGATCGATACTGCACTTGGGTGGGCTGGGCTGGGCCGGGCAGAGGGGAAAAACGCAGGTGCTAGCGGGTATCTGGGCTGATCCCGCCAACACTGCGTTTTTGGGAACCCTAAACTGCTGGGGACGCTAGTATAGATCTGATCGGATCAGATATTGATCCGTACAGATACTATACCACTAAGGGAGGCGTATGCTGCGTGCGTGAGTGTTAGCGGTACTGGCGCTAATCTGACTCTGCCTGGGGCGACGCATATCACCACCGGGCGATCAGGGGGCTAAACCTTTATTCGGTAATAAACGGCGGGTGCCCTGACACTATACAAAATAAATGAACTAACCAGCGTCACCCATAACAGTTATACGGTGATCAGTGGTGAAAGGGTTAACTAGGGGGCAATCAAGGGGTTAAAACATTTATTAGATAGTATATGGGGGTCCCTGACGCTATAAAACGCTGACGGCGAACCTAAATATTTACGTCCCTAACTAGCGTCACCAGCGACACTAATACAGCGATCAGAAAAATGATCGCTTAGTGACACTGGTGACAGGGGGTGATCAAGGGGTTAAAACTTTATTAGGGGGGGTTAGGGGGCTAATACTCACTAATACTCACTGCCCTACCACTTCTAACTGTCACAAACTGACACCTAGCAGTAATCAGAAAAAAAAAAAAAATACTGCTTGCTGCCAGTTTGTGACGGGGGGGGATCGGGGGTGTAAAGTATGCCTGGCATGTTCTACTGTGTGTGTTTGTGTGTTGTGCACTTACATGTCTTCTCTCCTCGGCGCTGGAACGGAAACTGCCAAGCCGAGGAGAGATAACATCACATCCTCTGCCTGTGTGAAACTACACACAGGCAGGGGAGGATTCCCATTGGCTGGGAGCGATCGCGAGGGGGGGGCCACGATCGGATGGTCTCCCCCTCGCCTCCCAACGCTCACAGTCACAAGCCGACCGCCGATGGCACCGGGGGGGGTCCAATCGGACCCCCCGCCCGCGGGAGGCAGATCACGTACGGGTACGTGATTCTGCCTGCCCGTGCCATTCTGCCGCAGTATATCTGCGTTAGGCGGTCGGCAAGTGGTTAAGGACCAGGCTTATTTTTCAGACTTGGTGTTGACTAGTTAAAATCATTTTTTTTTTTTTGCTAGAAAATTACTTAGAACCCCAAAACATTATATTTTTTTTCTAACACCCTAGAGAATAAAATGGTGGTCATTGCAATACTTTCCGTCACACTATTTGCTCAGCGGTCCTAAAAGCGCACTTTTTCTGGAAAAAATACACTTTTTTAAATTAAAAAATAAGACAGTAAAGTTAGCCCAATTTTTTTTATATTGTGAAAGATGATGTTACGCCGAGTAAATTGATACCCAACATGTCGCGCTTCAAAATAGCGACCGCTCGTGGAATGTCGACAAACTTTTAGCCTTAAAAATCTTCATAGGCAAGGTTTAAAAAATTCTACAGGTTGCATGTTTTGAATTAGAGGAATTCTAGGGCTAGAATTATTGCTCTCACTCTAACAATCGCAGTGATACCTCACATGTGTAGTTTGAACATCGTTTTCATATGCGGGCGCTACTTACGTATGTGTTTGCTTCTGCGCGTGAGCTCAGCAGGACAGAGAGCTTTAAAAAAAAAAGTATTTGTTTTTTCTTATTTATTTTACCTTTTATTTTTACACTGTTCTTTTTAAAAAAATAGTGTTACTTTTATACTTATTACAAGGAATGTAAACATCCCTTGTAATAGAAAAAAGCATGACAGGACCTCTTAAATATGAGATCTGGGGTCAAAAAGACCTCAGATCTCATATTTACACTAAAATGCAATAAAAAAAAATTAAAAAATGTTGTTTGAAAAAAAAAAGTCCCTTTAAGTGCTATGGGCGGAAGTGACGGTTTGATGTTGCTTTCGCCCTGCAATGGTATGGAGCCGGGTGGGGACAATCTTCCCCTCAGTCAGCTCCATGCCAATCAGGGGAGAGGACCCGATCGCCTCCGCCGCTGCCGGCGGCTATGGTAAGCGGCAGAGGGCACCGGTGAGCGGCGGGAGGGGCCCTCTCCCGCCACCGATAAAAGGGATCTCGCGGCGAATCCGCCGCCGAGACCACTTTTATCTTAAAGCAGACCACCCGATGAAGAAGTGGATACTGGGGTTATGGCAGCTAGCTGCTGCCATAACAACGGTATTCCTCTTCAATGAGCCACCGTATAATGACGGTGAGCGGTCCGGAAGTGGTTAAGGAAGAATTCAAGCCAAAGTTATTTTTTTATTTTTATTTGATTTTGTTTTGGATAGAGCAAGGGTCTCCAAACAATAGGCCAGTTTACTGTCCTTTAGGCTTTAGGGGGGCCAGACTGTGGCCAATGGGAGTAGAAAATGCCATGGCATCAGTGGAAGTAAACAGTACCCCATTATTGTGTTAGTGGAAGTAACAGCCTCATTGTTGGTATGAATGGGACAAATAATGCTCCATCAATGGTGTCCCATCATTGGTGTCAGCTAGAGGAAAAGTGTCCCAAAGGTCTGACTAAAAGCAAGCAGACCTTGCCACAGTTTGGAGGCCACTGCAAAAGAGTAAGGATCGGTGTAAACGTCTAAGGTTTTTATTGCTGTCCATGTCCCTTTTGGAGAGGTTTTCTTTTATGTCTGGTTGTAACACTGGGACAGGAATTCTAAAAGCAGTACGACACTTTTATTGATAGAATAGGAAGTGTCATGCCATGTACACACGGCCGGACTTCCCGACAGAAAAAGTCAGATGGGAGCTTTTGGTTGGATATTCCGACTGTGTGTATGCCCCATCAGACTTTTTCTGACTCAGATATAGAACATGTTCTAAATCTTTCCGTCGGAAATGCAGATGGAGTTTAGCTCGTTGGTAAGTCCGCTCGTGTGTACGCGGCATTAGATTCTCTATTGCTTTTATGTGATCGTATTTTTTCTCTGTTGTAGAGATTTTCCATCACTTCTTGTTGCATCAATATATCAAAAATTGGAGGTAACTCTTATCTGCTTTTGTAGGCCAACATCCCTATACTATATGATAAACAGCGTTTTCCCTTAAATATTGAATTTTAAAGGCACAGGAGCGTAACAAAATTGTATAAAATTCAGAGTTTAATAGTAACAAAATTGACAAATATGAAATAATGTTATATAAAGACAATTAGACTAAAAGTGCTGACCTATCGAAAAATGGAATAGCATGGTACTGAACCATATATAACATGGCATGGAAGCAATGTAGAATGGGTTATGTAGAGGTCTACATTGACAATACCAATGCGTTTCGGAGTAATTTTGACTCCTTCCTCAGGGTTAGTCCATTTTGCAGCTTAATATAAATACAATCAACAAGATAAAAAACAAATTACACACGTCATACAACAAATGGCTGCTTGTTAGCAATGAGTAAGACAGTTTGATGTAATACTCACAATGCCCAAGAACCCATAGCTCATAACCAGTCAGGGCATAAAAAAAGGATATAAGTGGCTACCGAGGATCACACACAGAGATGAAAAACCCAGAAGGGTGAAATGTTGCGTCAATGAATATAACAGTGGTGGGAAATCTCCACAATGAGGGCATGGGCAGTATTATTACCCTGACAGAGGTTCTGACTTTTTTCTGCTCCCTTCAAAGCTAAATGAAGAATCTGGGTTCGGTTCCAGTTTGATATCAAGGTAAAGCTGAAATTGTTCTTTTAGGTGAAAGTAATTATTTTAAAAAGTCAGCATTTTAAATGATAAATGGCACAAAAATTTTCCATTGACATACATCCTAACTTGTTATCAAACAATATTTGTTTTTCTTTCCAGTAGCTGTAGAAAAAGCCAAATGTTTCCATTTACAGGGGAGTAATTTGTGTAAAATCAACTAATTAATCCCTTTGTGAATACACAGAGCACAATCATCAAAATATTTCTGGCAGCACCTGCTATAAATGACATAACTGCTAAAATACCAACTTTCTAGCGTAACAATTTGTTAATTTACTATGCTCCTTTGATTTAGACAAATGTGAAAATTATACATTTTGTGTTTAACAAATGTCCCACGCAATGCAACCTATAGAATGTTTGATGTGGATGTGATCCATATTTAAATTAATTTCCAGTTACAGAGAAATTAGTAAATTGTACTATTTTTACAATTCTATGTATTTATTATTATTATTATTATTATTATACAGGATTTATATAGCGCCAACAGTTTGTGCAGCACTTCACAACATTGGGGCAGACAGTACCATTACAATACAATTCAATACAAGAGGAATCAGAGGGTTCTGCTCGTTAGAGCTTACAATCTAGAAGGGAGGGTCAAGTGATACAAAAGGTAATAACTGTGCGGGACAATTTGATGGAGAAAATAAATGTACAGTGGTTAGGTGGGGGCAGAATAGGCTTCTCTGAAGAGAAGGCTTTTCAGGGATTGCCTAAAAGCATGAATGGGAGAAGCTTGGGAAAAGTCCTGGAGGAAAGCATAGGATGAGGTGATCAGGGAACTAGAGAGCAGGAGATCTTGGGAGGAACATAGAGATCAATTTGGTTGGTATTTTGAGATTAGGTTAGTGATGTAGCTGGGGAATGAGTTGTGGATGGCTTTGTAAGTTGTTGTTAGTATTTTAAATTGAATTCTTTGGGTGAGTGGAAGCCAATGGAGGGATTGAAAGAGAGGAGTAGCAGACACTGAACGGTTGGTAAGGTGGATAAGTCTGGCAGCAGCATTAATGATGGACTGAAGGTGGGATAGCCTATGTAAGGGTAATCCCATGAGGAGGGAGTTGCAGTAGTCAAGGCGGGAGATGACCAGGGAGTGAATTAGGAGCTTTGTGGTGTCATTGGTTAGGAAGGGACGTATTATTAAAGCTGAACTTTGGCATAATCCAATGTTACCTCTGCAGCAGCCCCCACCCCCACATTGCAAGGGTACATTAAAAAGCACTTTTACTAGTAGCTAAATAAACACATAAATGATGTGTACAATATGGAATATTTAACTGCTAAGCTCAATAATTTAGTCACTAACTTTTTATCAAAATCTGGCACCCCTGGCATATCTTGGATGTACATTGACATTTTGCTAAACATGCAGAACCTGACCTGCATACCCCCAGAGAACCTAAAGAGGACCTTCACATTTATTTATTTTATTCCCTGCTTACCTGATGCTGGATAATGTACTGTTCAAACACTCATCCACTCAGCAGATTCAGCTTTGATCTGCTGAGATCCACTTCTCTGCAGCCACCCTGCCCAACCATTTTCTCCTGTGTTGTTATTGGGAGGCTGCTGGCTCTTCTGAGTTTAGGCGCCACCTCCCGATAATGTGCCGCTAGGCCCTTCCCACTACTCCTTTAAATTGAATGGAAGGATGTGCAGTGCTCCTGGTGCCTCCTGGAATATGCCACTCACATATCCCAGGAGGCACCGGGAGACTACACTACATTAAAAAAAAAAAAGTAAGTAAGCAAGAAAAAAAAAAAAGACACCTATATCTATAGCACATTGGAAGAGGGTTGGAAAAGAGGAAACTTAATTTTAAAGGGAAAAGACATGCTTTAAAGTGGTTCTTTGCCCTATTTGAAAAAAAAAATAGAAGTTAGCTGCTACAAATACTGTAGCTTCTGATTTTGAATAAAAGACATTCATCTGTCCAGGGGTCCAGTGCTGTCCTCACCTAAACTGATTCTTCACCGGTCTTTGGGTACCAGGCCCCAGCATGTTTACTGTGGGCAACCAGCTGTGATTCCTTGTGGCCCACTGCGCATGCGCCAGCCATACTGCACTTTGTAAATGGTCCCGCAGCCTTAACGGACCTGTGATGTGTCCCAGTAGGTTATGGGTAGGGAGGGAGGAGAAGTTCTGGTGGAATCACAGCAGCGATCAGACCGGAAGTGAGAGCACGTACCTGTCAAAACCAGGTATCCCCCCCCCCCGAAAGGCAGTTTTTTCAATATGTAACCCAAATCAAGAACACAGGGACATCACCTCAAACTGACTGGAGGGAAGTTTAAAACTAATCTTAGTAAGTAATATTTTACAGAAAGGTTGGTTGATGCTTGGAACCGAGGTAGTGAGACAGTCAACAGAAAATGGCTACAAACATGCTTGGCATAAACATATATCTACAGTATAGTCAGATAACAAAGTTAACGAAAAAAAACAAAACAATAAAAAACAAAACAACTACAACAAAAGAAAGGGGCAGACTTGATGGACTACTTGGTCTTTTTCTGCTGTCAGTTTCCTATGTCTCTACTTACCCCCAACATTTTTCCCTTTTATTTCTTTTTACAATTATATTCTTTATCTGCGTTACAGAAATGTGATTCAGGTTACAATAGATACCACTACTACTTGCTTATTGTAAGATTTATTATTAGCACATAAAAGAAATTAAACTTTTTAAGCTAATACTTGGAATACATTGCTGGCAATTATCCGCATCCATGCTGTTGTTTAGCTCTACTTTTTGCTTCTTCCACATCTACTAAGTGACAACAAATAAATTATTATGCATGATATTTGATTCACAAGTGAAAATAATCTGCTATTTGGCTTTTACTACAGATAATATCTGTAACAAAATAAATAATCTGTTGTAGCAAAATGTGCATCTTTTGAAAATTCTCAATAAAGAAAAAGTAAAAAAAAAAAAGTTTTAGTTTTCCGCTGGACAAAAGCAAACATTAATCTCGGTACTAAGAGGGGAGACCCACTTCAAGAGTAACTATGGGTTTTCCCTGGAGGCTAGCTTTTATTATTAAATTACAATGTCCACACCCCACCTCTCTTTAGCCTTTTCACATATCACTTTTCTGCACCTAACTACTGCTTTTAATTACTTTAAAGTGAATTTATGTTTTGCCTGTTGTCCTACATGGCCAAAGTTTAGGTTTACTCTTAAGAAAAAAAAATCCCCAATCCAATGAGACATCGCAATGCACCAAACTGCCAGCACACAACCCATCCATCTATTGACAACTTGTTCTAGTTCTTGCAGCCAAATAACTGTAGATGAGGCCACCTCTCTATTTTCTTCATCTCTCCCTGCAACCTTTACATTTGATTGAATCTCCTCTGACTCGGTAGCCATTCCTCGTTTGAACCGATAGATGTAGATGTATTCCCCTAGCCTTTAAAAAGCCATTATGCTTTATTTACGGAGAAAAACCCTTTTTTGACCCTTCTTTTTTCACCCTATTTTCCTTCTGTTACTCTTTGTCACATACAAATCCTCTTCCTCTAATGTGGCCCATTTCTTGATCTTCTTTCTCCTGCACTACACATTTAAGACAAATTGCCTTAACAAAAGTGGCCTACACACAGCCAAATTCAATGGCAACTTTTCCTTGCTTCTCTTCACATTTATTAAACTACTAGGAGTTTTTTTTTCATCTGTGCTTTATTCTCTTTGACATCACTTTCTGTCAGTGTTCCTCAATGCTCAGTCCAAGGCCACTGGTTTTCTTTGTTTATGCTACTTTACTTGTTAAACATACAGTAGGTGACCGCGAGATTGTGTCAATCTCGCCGCATTTCTCGGCGAGATTTGACACCTGCGAGCCCCGTCGCAGGAGCCAGCGCCGAGATGCTTCACTCATCGCGAAAGGAAAACTTTGTTTTCCTTCCGCGATGAGTGACAGGCAGTGCTGACAGCTGTCTGGTATGAATCCTGAGGCGGGAACACCGCGCCAAATTTTAAATGAAAAAACCGGCGTGGGTGCCCCCCCAGGGGCATACCAGGCCCTTAGGTCTGGCATGGATTGTAAGGGGAACCCCCTATGCCAAAAAATTGGCGTGGGGGTCCCCCCAAAATCCATACCAGACCCTTATCCGAGCACGCAGCCCGACCGGCCAGGAAAGGGGGTGGGGACGAGCGAGCTCCCCCCCCTCCTGAGCCGTACCAGGACGCATGCCCTCAACATGGGGGGGTGGGTGCCTTGGGGGAGGAGGGCACCCTGCGGGGCCCCCCCACCCCAAAGCACCTTGTCCCCATGTTGATGAGGACAAGGGCCTCTTCCCGACAACCCTGGCCGTTGGTTGTCGGGGTCTGTGAGCGGGGGGCTTATCGGAATCCGGGAGCCCCCTTTAATAAGGGGGCCCCCAGATCCCGGCCCCCCACCCTGTGTGAACGAGTTTGGGGTACATGGTACCCCTACCCATTCACCTAGGGAAAAGTGTCAATATAAAAAAAAAACACAGTACACAGGTTTTAGGAGTAATTTATTAGTCAGCTCCGGGGTCTTCTTCCAACTTCGGGGGGTCTCTTTCCGCCTTCTCCCGGTGTTCAGCCTCTTCTCCCGGTGTTCAGCCTCTTCTCCGGGCCCCACCGCTATCTTCTTCCAGCTCCATTGCCAGCGAGGGGCCCGGTCTCTGCTGCCGCTGTCTCGTCGCCGCTGTCTCGCCGCCGCTGTCTCGCCGCCGCTGTCTCGCTGCCGCTGTCTCTTCTTTTCTTCTTCCCCGATGTTGACACGACGCTCTCTCCGGCTCGAATGCTGTGTGCAAGCTGCGGAGCCATTTATATAGGCGGTGACCCCGCCCCCTTACGACGTCATGGTCCCAGCATGCGCAGGGACTCTGGGGTCACGCCCCCTTATGGCGCTAGAGTCCCTGCGCATGCTGGGACCATGACGTCGTAAGGGGGTGGGGTCACCGCCTATATAAATGGCTCCGCAGCTCGCACACAGCATTTGAGCTGGAGAGAGCGTCGTGTCAACATCGGGGAAGAAGAAAAGAAGAGACAGCGGCGGCGAGACAGCGGCGGCGAGACAGCGGCGACAAGACAGCGGCAGCAGAGACCGGGCCCCTCGCTGGCAATAGAGCTGGAAGAAGATAGCGGCGGGGCCCGGAGAAGAGGCCGAACTTGGGAGAAGAGGCCGAACACCGGGAGAAGGCGAAAAGAGACCCCCCGAAGTTGGAAGAAGACCCCGGAGCTGACTAATAAATTACTCCTAAAACCTGTGTACTGTGTTTTTTTTTATATTGACACTTTTCCCTAGGTGAATGGGTAGGGGTACCATGTACCCCAAACTCGTTCACACAGGGTGGGGGGCCGGGATCTGGGGGCCCCCTTATTAAAGGGGGCTCCCGGATTCCGATAAGCCCCCCGCCCCAGACCCCGACAACCAACGGCCAGAGTTGTCGGGAAGAGGCCCTTGTCCTCATCAACATGGGGACAAGGTGCTTTGGGGTGGGGGGCCCCGCAGGGCGCCCCCCTCCCCCAAGGCACCCACCCCCCCATGTTGGGGGCATGCGGCCTGGTACGGCTCAGGAGGGGGGGGGCGCTCGCTCGTCCCCACCCCCTTTCCTGGCCGGCCAGGCTGCGTGCTCAGATAAGGGTCTGGTATGGATTTTGGGGGGACCCCCACGCCAATTTTTTGGCGTAGGGGGTTCCCCTTACAATCCATGCCAGACCTAAGGGCCTGGTATGCCCCTGGGGGGGAAACCCACGCCGTTTTTTTCATTTAAAATTTGGCGCGGTGTTCCCACCTCAGGATTCATACCAGACAGCTGTCAGCACTGCCTGTCACTCATCGCGGAAGGAAAACAAAGTTTTCCTTTCCCGATGAGTGAGCCAACGCGACATGCACAGTACCCTGTCGCCGAGAACCAGCGCGATGCTATCGCGCTGGAAACACAATCTCGCTGTCAGGTACTGTATGTCTTTCTTACACCTCCAGTACCATCTACAGTATATGGATATAACACCCAGCAGGGCTGAGACAAGGGGTGGGCAGGAGGGGCAGCTGCCCTGTGCGCAATGAATTATTGCAGGGATTGGGGGTTCCCTGTGCCATTTGATTCTGTTACAAGGCTAACAGGAGTGGTGACAGTGGTATCACTGCTAATCCTATAAAAGGGGGGGGGGTGCAATTTGACGCATATGCCCTGGGCACTGAATGACATTTTTCCTGGACTGACACCCAGATCTACCAATCCACTCCTGCCTTTATCTATACTAATAATCATTTCAGGTAACTTGTCAGCCATTTTATCATACAGTGGTGCAAAAGAGTATTTAGTCAGCCACCATTTGTGCAAGTTCCCCCACTTAAAAAGATGAGAGAGGCCTGTAATTGTCATCATAGGTATATCTCAACTATGAGAGGCAAAATGTGGAAACAAATCCAGACAATCACACTACTAATTTGGAAAGAATTTATTTTCAAATTATGGTGGAAAATAAGTATTTTGTCAATATCAAAAGTTCATCTCAATACTTTGTTATATATACTTTGTTGGTAATGACAGAGGTCAAACGTTTTCTGTAAGTCTTCACAAGGTTGTCACACACTGTTGCTGGTATGTTGGCCCATTCCTCCATGCAGATCTCCTCTAGAGCAGTAATGTTTTGGGGCTGTCGCTGGGCAACACAGACTTTCAACTCCCTTCAAAGGTTTTCTATGGGGTTGAGATCTGGAGACTGGCTAGGCCACTCCAGGACCTTGAAATGCTTCTTACGAAGCCACTCCTTCATTGCCCGGGCAGTGTGTTTGGAAAAATTGTCATGCTGAAAGACCCAGCCACGTTTCATCTTCAATGCCCTTGCTGATGGGAGGAGGTTTGCACTCAAAATCTCACGATACATGGCCCCATTCATTCTTTCATGTACACGGATCAGTCGTCCTGTTCCCTTTGCAGAGAAACAGCCCAAAAGCATGATGTTGCCACCCCCATGCTTCTCACTAGGTATGGTGTTCTTTGGTTGCAACTCAGCATTCTCTCTCCTCCAAACATGACGAGTTGTTTTTCCACCAAACAGTTCTACTTTGGTTTCATCTGACCATATGACATTCTCCCAATCCTCTTCTGGATCATCCAAATGCTCTCTAGCAAACCTCAGATGGCCCGGACATGTATTGGCTTAAGCAGGGGGACCTGTCTGGCACTGCAGGATCTGAGTCCCTGGCGGCGTAGTGTGTTACTGAAGGTAGCCTTTGTTACGTTGGTCCCAGCTCTCTGCAGGTCATTCACTAGGTCCCCCGTGTGGTTCTGGGATTTTTGCTCACCGTTCTTGTGATCATTCTGACCCCACGGGGTGAGTGGAGGACAGAGGAGCCTCCTAAAGAATAAGATACAGGTCTGTGAGAACCAGAAATCTTGCTTGTTTGTAGGTGACCAAATACTTATTTTCCACCATAATTTGCAAATAAATTCTTTCAAAAATCAGACAATGTGATTGTCTGGATTTGTTTCCACATTTTGTCTCTCATAGTTGAGGTATACCTATGATGACAATTACAGGCCTCTCTCATCTTTTTTAAGTGATAGAACTTGCACAATTGGTGGCTGACTAAATACTTTTTTGCCTCACTGTATATATCTTCGAGGTACCTATAACTCAACCTAGATAGGATCAAACTTACCATCCTCCCTGCATTGCCTTCCACTCTTCTAACCAACTATTTGACTATCATCCTACCTAGCTCACATCGTTTGCTATCTTACAGTTGCTTTTAGCTTAGCCTTTACAGTCAACCTTCACACCGAGAACATTTAAAAATCTTAACTTCATTCACCTAAGAAAAATCTCCAGAATACTCTTCTTCCAAACTCAGCTGATCACCAAAGTCAAGCCATCGTCTTTCATGTTTCAGACCCTCCTCTCTTGCCCTTTTCTCTGCAACATCTTCTTGCCTGGTATTTAGTTAGGTAAACTCTCCCTTCTTCAAAGTTTTTATGATTTTTTAAAGCCTTAACTTCAAAGCACTTTATCAATGATCCCTGCCTATATTTGTGACTAGATACGACAGTACTCTCTAAAGTGTCCTCTCTTCTACTCCACTTCTTTAATAATATTGTCACTCATAACCTCTTCCCACTATTAATTACAGTATTTCTCTTGAGCTTTCCATTCTTGGGAATTTTCTATATTGTCAGCTTTACAATACCTTCACGGGAAACCTCTTCAAAATTGCTTATCCTTGCTTATCCTTCCTCTCCGCCTTAACAAATATTTAAAAGAGCTCTTCAATAAGCAGAAAGTGTGAATTTTGCGGATTGCAAGGCTATAGGTCTAACTTAGCTAGGTGTGTGAGGTACAAATGAGTAAACAGGACTTTAAGGGCACAAATGTAAGTGATTGTTAAGCTTACATTTTTTTCTTTTATTCAAATAATGATCATAATATATTTAACTGCTCTGTGCAACTGTATTGCATAGAGCAGCCCCCAACCTCCTCTCCTTGGGTCCTCCTCTGACGCTCTGGGCTCCTCCTCTTCTTGGTGCGCCACCAAAGGAAGCCACTTCCCATGGGGGCACACTGTCAGGGCTGGGCTCAGCCCTTCCTTCTCTGAGCTAGCCGCTCAGCTGTTGGCTAATTGCCAGCTCCTTTCTCTCCACAGCTACTCACCTGTTGATATCCTGCTCATTAGTCCTCTCTACTTAAGCTGTCCAGCCCAGAGGATCTATGCCTTCGCCTTGGTCAACATCACAGAGACTATCTCCTGCATTCCTGTTTAAAGACTTGCTTGGCTGACATCCCTTCTGGCTCCAGATCCTGCTTGCTGTTTCTCTACACTGATCCCCGACTTTCTGGCTTGGCTGACTATCCATTCCAGTTACCGAACAAATGTTTTGACTACGTTTGTTCTATTTACTTTTATTATTAAACAAGTGTGATTTAACTTTACTTCTGTCTCGGTCTGATTTCATGGTTTCTGACACACACCTGCGGGCTTGCTTCCTAGTTGGGCTGTGTGTGTCAATGCAGCTCAGGCCTGCCCCCAACTCTCTACTCACAGTATTTAATTGATAGCAGCAGGAGTCAATGATTTCCACTGCTACCTCTGTGAGCAGAGAGAGAGGAGAGGGCCAGACCCAGCACTGAATCGAGATTGGATTAGGTAAGTATACAGGGGGGAGATGAGCGATACAAATATAGGGACATTTTTTTACCTTAAGGCAAGGAATGCCTTTAGGTAAAATTGCCATGCCTTTAGAATCACTTCAAATGACTTTTTTATACAAAGAATATAATTGTTTAAAAAAACAATAGCTGATCAAACAGAAAAGATATTCACTCTTGGATACAATATTTCAAAATTTCACACATTTCTGTAGATATAAAAATACTTTGTTGTAAATGTGATATATCAACAGATGAAGAATATGAGATTTTGCTTTTGCTTAAGAGGCAAAATCTCATCTGTTGAAACTGTTGAATATATATATATATATATATATATATATATATATATATATATATATATATATATATATAAAATGATTTATAATAAAGTATATACAGGGGCATCTCTCAAAAATTAGAATATCATCAAAAATGTATTTCAGTAATTCAATTAAAAAAGTGAAACTCATATCAGTGGCGGAAGTATAGGGGTCGCTGAGGTCGCCATGGCGACTGGGCCCCATGCTGAAGGGGGCCCTTGAGGGCCCCCCTGTTTATCTTGATAGGAGGAGCGGCTGAGATCGATCTCCCCGATCGTCGGCCGAACTGTAATCGGCACTGTGCAGGGAGCTTGTCACACTGTTCTAAAGTGAAAGCACAATGTGTGCTGTGCTCTTTGTCTCCCCATACAGTGCAGTACCCGGCAGGAAGAGGGAAGGTAAAGCACTGCCATTTTTTAAAAGGCTTTCTGTATGTCTGTATGTGTGTGTTCTTATGTGTGTTCTTATGTGTGTGTTCATGTATGTGTTTGCATGTGTTTATGTGTGTATTTATATATGTATATGTGTTTGTGTGTGTATATACAGTATATGTGTGTGTATATTATGTGTGTGTTTATCTATGTGTATGTGTGTGTGTGTGTTTAGATGCAGTGTTGGCCCATGCATTAAGGGCGCACGGGCGCCGCCCTCTCTCTCCAGCCACCCCTCTATCACCAATAGATAGATTCATGCATTGCATGAATCTATCCATGGCCACCGCTGCCACCCCCTATTCTGGTGCCCAGCCCCTTTTTGGGCGCAGGGAACCTGAATTACAGCGGCGGGGGGTGTTTTTGAAGCACCGGATTAGAGCCATAGGCTCTAATAGGCATCAAAAAAGGTGACCTCGCAGGCCACTCAGCTGTGTTAGAAAAGCGAATGACTATTCACTTTCCTAACACTAAACTGCCTCTCCGCCAATCAGGTGCTCGGGTCTGTTACCCGTCACCTGATTGGCTGAAACGACAGGCACCGCTATTGGACGCCTATCAGGAGGAGAGGACGGGAGATGTGGACAGCAGGAGACGCATGGAGGACCCAACTCGTCGCAGTCACCCGCTGCCCCACGAAGACAGGGTAAGTGCCGATGAGCGGTCGGGGGTCACACTGGGGGCATTCAAGGGCACACTGGCAGCATTTAAGTGGCACAGTGGCAGCATTTGATGGGCACACAGGCAGCATTTGATGGGCACACTGGCTGCGTTTGATGGGCACAGTGGCAGCGTTTGGCACAGTGGCTGCGTTTGATGGAACACTGGCAGCATTTAATGGGCACAGTGGCAGCGTTTGATGGCACAATTACAGCATTTGATGGGCACACTGGCAGCATTTAATGGGCACACTGTCAGCATTTGATGGGCACACTGGCAGGATATGATGGGCACACTGGCAGCGTTTGATGGGCATAGTGGCAGCGTTTGGCACAGTGGCTGCAATTGATGGCACACTGGCAGCATTTAAGTGGCACAGTGGCAGTGTTTGATGGGCACAGTGGCAGCGTTTGATGGGCACACTGGCAGCGTTTGATGGGCACAGTGGCAGCGTTTGATGGGCACAGTGGCTGCGTTTGATGGGCACAGTGGCAGCGTTTGGCACAGTGGCTGCATTTGATGGCACACTGGCAGCATTTAAGTGGCACAGTGGCTGCAATTGATGGCACAGTGGCTGCAATTGATGGGCACAGTGGCTGCATTTGATGATTTTTTTTCAAAAAATGTTTGCCCCCTCCAAAAAAAAAATTTTGAGCACCAGCCGCCACTGTTTACATGTATGTATGCACATTTTATGTATGCACGTTTAATCCTGACACCCTATATGTGTACAATCAGGACTGATTTTTTTTTCTTGCTCGTTCAAAGTACCAGCAACAAAATGCTGTTCCTCTGAAAAGCGATCCATGCTCAGATCACTTTTCAGAGGCATTTGACAGCCGGTAAAGAGGCAATATGTTGCCTCCTGACCAACTGTTTTAACCCCTTAAAGTGATTGTAAAGGTTTTTTTTTTAAATAACAAACATGTCATACCTTCATTGTGCAGTTAGTTTTGCACAGAGTGGCCCCGAACACCGACTTCTGGGGTCCCTCGGCGGCTCTCGCAGGTCCTCCTCTTATCAGACATCCCCCTAGGAAAATCGCTGTCCGGGGGTCAGGGGGACCCTTCATGATTTCTTGCATTGGGGCCCTGAAGGTTTGAGTTACGCCACTGACTCATTTATTTTATAGATTCATTACACACAGAGTGATATACTGTATTTATCGGCGTATAACACGCACTTTTTCCCCTGAAAATAGGGGGCAAATCACGGGTGCGTGTTATACGCCAACAGCGTATCTCAGAGGGGTAGGAGGGTGATGAACGCCGCCAGAATTCACAAGCTGTCATCTCCTGTTTATTCGGCTCTAACTCGGCTCTCGCTCAGCTCCCATGTCACACACACAGTCCCACCATCGCCACTGGCATTGGACCAGTGTTCTGTCTATCACAGGAGCTAGTCCAATGCCGATGGCGGAGACGGGACTGTGTGTGTGTGAGAGCCAAGTGAGAGCCAAGTAAACAGGAGATGACAGCTCTGTGATTTTCTGCACTGTCCAGGCTGCATCAATGGTGAGGCTGCAGATGAGCATTGAGGGGCATTGATCAGGCTGCATTGATGAGATGTGCTGCAGATGGGCATTGATCAGGCTGCATTGATGAGATGTGCTGCAGATCGATGGGCATTGGTCAGGTTGCATTGATGAGATGTGCTGCAGATGGATGGGCATTGATCAGGCTGCACTGAGGCTGCAGATGGACATTATTCAGGCTGCATTTATGGGAGATGAGGAGGCTGCAGATGGGCACTAAACAGGCTGCATTGATGGGCACTGACCCTTATTTTAATTCAAAGTTGTTTATTTAAAAAATACGTTTTCTTTCCTGAAACTTCACTCTTAAGGTGCGTGTTATACGCCTGTGCCTGTTATACGCCAATAAATATGGTATTTCAAGCATTTATTTCTTTTAATTTTGATTATTATGGCTTACAGCTACAGAATGTTGTGAAAGTTTAATATTGTAGACTCATAGGGGTTGATTTACTAAAGGCAAATGGACTGTGCACCTTGCAAAGGGCAGTTGCAGTCTGCAAGTGCAGTTGTTTCAGAGCTTAGTAAATGAGGTAAAGCTTCAGTTTGCAAAGAATACCTAAATACCGTATTTTTTGCTCCATAAGATGCACCTGACCATAAGAGGCACCTAGGTTTAAGAGGAGGAAAACAAGAAAAAAAAATATTCTGAACCAAATGGTGTCCTAAAATATTTACCCGTGCCCATGAAATGCAGCCTGACCATTGCCATAAATGCAGCCTGAACCATGTGCCCACCAATGCAGCCTCGCTGTGCCCATGATTGCAGCCTCTCTGTGCCCATATTTTGCAGCCTCACTGTGCCCACCAATGCAGCCTCATTGTGCCCACCAATGCAGCCTCATTGTGCCCACCAATGCAGGCTCTCTGTGCCCACCAATGCAGCCTCTCTGTGCCCACCAATGCAGCTTTACTTCATTGCAGCCTCTCTGTGCCCACCAATGCAGCCTCACTTTACCCACCAATTGCAGCCTCACTTTGCCCACCACTGCAGCCTCTTTGCCCACCAATTGCAACCTCTGCGTGCCCACCAATTGCAGCCTCTCTGCCCACCAATTGCAGCCTCTGTGCCCATTGCAGCGTCTCTGCCCACCAATTGCAGCCTCTGTGCCCATTGCAGCCTCTCTGCCCACCAATTGCAGCCTCTGTGTCCACCAATTGCATCCTCTGTGCCCACTGTCAGCCTCACCATTTTCTTAATAATACACAGCGCTCTCCTCCCTCTGCCCTCCGGTGTCTTGCTGCTCGGCAGAACACGGCGTTTGTATGTCACGGAGCTGGGTCTGTGTGCAAGGTCCCGCCCCCTAGGTCCCGGCCCTGCTCACAGGAGCTTCAGATGTCTGCCCTCCACTCTCCTGCCTCTCTTCTGGCAGTGGCGGTGGGGGGGCGTTGCCATCTGCGGTGGGGGGGCAGAGCCAGAAATGGCAGGGGGGCGGTGCTTAGCATGCATTCGCTCCATAAGACACAGAGACATTTTCCCCCATATTTCTGGGGGGAAAAAGTGTGTCTTATGGTGCGGAAAATACTGTACATGCAAAGAAAAAATATGTATATTTTTTGCTTGCACGGGATTGGATGTTGGGAGTCAGCATAGCTTCTTCTCATTTACTATACTCTGGTGTAACTGCACTCTCCAAAGTGCACAGTCTATTTGCTTTTAGTAAATTAACCCCATGGTGTCACACTAACTAATAACTCAAACACCTGTAAGGCCAGGTTCACACTGGTACGACACGACAGTCCTACCACTTTGATTCCGACTTTGCCCGACGACTTGAAGTCGGACATGCGTCCGACTTAATCGAATGGGGATCCGACTTTGATCCCTGACAATACCAGGGACTGTCTGGTATGGGAGAACCCCACGCCAAATTTAAATTAAAAAAAAAATGGCATGGGTTTCCCCTCCAAGAGCATACCAGGCCCTTAGGTCTGGCATTGATTTTAAGGGGAACCCTTATCCGAGCACGCAGCACGGCAGGTCAGGAAAAGGAGTGGGGACGAGTGATCGCCCCCCCTAAAATTGTAGCCAGGGGGGCCCAAAGCACCTTGTCCCCATGTTGATGACAAGGGCTTCATCCCGACAACCCAGGGTTGTCAGGAAGAGGCCCTTGTCCTCATCAACATGGGGACAAGGTGCTTTGGGGCCCCCCTGCCCCAAAGTACCCCCCTATGTTGAGGGCATGTGGCCTGGTACGGTTCAGGAGGGGGGGCACTCACTCATCCCCACCCCCTTTCCTGACCTGCCAGGCTGTGTGCTCGGATAAGGGTCTGGTTTCGATTTTGGGGAGGGATCCTTAAAATCCAAACCAGACCAAAGGGCCTGGTATGCTCTTGGAGGGGGGAACTCATGAGGTTTTTTTTTTTTTTTTTATTTGGCGTGGAGTTCCCCTTCAAGATCATCAGAGCACAAGTCGCATGCCAAAGTCAGAACAGTTAAGATGGCGATCCAACTTTGATCCGACTTGTGTCGGACCAGTTAAGACGGCTCCCATAGGGAAACACTGATTTTCACACGTCATGCAACATGAGCTCCCAATGTCGGAGCATTTGTCGTACCAATGTGATCCCGGCCTCAAGGTTTCCTCAGTCTCTAAATGGTCTCTCAGTTCAGTAGGTTACACAATTATGGGGAAGACTGATGACTTGACAGTTGTCCAGAAGACAGTCATTGACACCCTCCACAAGGAGGGTAAGTCACAAAAGGTCATTGCTAAAGAAGCTGGCTGAGTGATCTGGCAGCTGGCAGCAGATAGCTGCCATAACCCCGATATTTTTTTAAACGTCAGGCAGTCCGCTGTAAGACAAAAGTGGTCTCCGTGGTGGAGTCGCCGCAAGATCACTTTTATCGGCAGCGGGAGAGCTGCCTCCCGCCGCATCCCGGTCGTCTACACCGTTTACCAGAGCCGTCGGTAGCGGCGGAGACGATCCGCCCCCAATCAACTCAATGCCGTTGGATGGTGTAAGCGATGTCAAATGTGACTTCCGCCCAACGGCTTTAATTTATTTATTTTTTTATAGAAAAAAAGAGACATTTTTATTATTATTTTTTTTTTTTTTGCATGAGGTCATGTGATGCTTTTTTCTATTACAAGGCATGTTTACATGCTTTGTAATAGGAATAAAGGTGATCCAAAATTCTTTTTTTAAAGGGACAGTGTAAAAAAAAAAAAAAAGTAAAATAAATAAGAAAAAATTTAAATTTAAAGCGCCTTGTCCCCGTGTGGTCGCGTGCAGAAGCAAATGCATACCTAAGTCACGCCTGCACACATAAACGGAGTCCAAACCACACGTGAGGTATCGCCGTGATTGTTAGAGCGAGAACAATAATTCTAGCAAAGACCTCCTCTGTAACTCAAAACTGGTAACCTGTAGAAGCTTTTATACGTCACCTATGGAGATTTTTAAGTGTCAAAGTTTGTCGCCATTCCATGAGCGGGCGCAAGTTTGAAGCATGACATGTTGGGTATCAATTTACTTGACATAAAATGATCTTTCACAATATAAAAAAAAAAATGGGTTAACTCTGTTTTCTTATTTTTTAATTAAAAAAAGGGTATTTTTTCCCAAAAAAATTGCGTTTGTAAGACCGCTGCGCAAATATGGTGTGACATAAAGTATTGCAACGACCACCATTTTATTCTGTAGGGTGTCTGAAAAAAAAAATATATATATACATATATATATATATATATATATATATATATATATATATATATATATATATATATATATATATATAAAATGTTTGGGGGTTCTAATTAATTTTCTAGCAAAAAAAAAACTGATTTTACTTGTAAACACCAAGTGTAAAAAATAGGCCTTGTCCTTAAAGTGTACCTTCAGTCATTCTTTTATATTTCCATCTATTAAATCTTTTGCCCTTGTTGTTTTAACTTTGGATAATAAAACATTTTTTTTTGCCAGTAAATACCTTATACAACCCACTTCCTGTTTCTTGTCAGGTCATTGGCCTAGGCTTATGTCATCATGCACAGCTCTCTCTCTCACTCTCGTGACAGTTTTCCAGGAAGGGAAGGGGGATGAGTCATAAGAGGGCCAATAAAAGCTACATAGCTAGAGGTGTGCCTCAGTGTGTGTGTAAATCCAGGAAGTGAACAGGCAGCAGCTTCAGCTGCCCACGGTTAAAATGGATGCAACCAGACTCAGTGGAGGGAGATTTCTGCAGCACATTTGGCAAATCACAGTAAATATAAAATATGCAAAGTGGTTGGAGGGAAGCTTCAAAACAGCAAGGATGTTTTTATTAAAAATTATGTGAGCAGACTGCAGTTTCTCTTTAAGTGGTTAAAATTTCAGATTTACAATCACATTCTATCTTGGAGACAAAGATTATCAGGGCGGCTAGAGATGTTGAATCTCTGCAGTAGCATCACAGATAGCAATAAAAACCCTTCTATCCAAAACAAAAAAAAAAAAAAAGTTTGGATTTACAAACATTTTATCCACTTCCCGCCCGGCCTATAGCAAAATAAAGGCCATGTAGGACTTTCATCGATCCGGGTGGATGTCATATGACACCTTCTTGGATCATGCCTCGCACGGTCCTGGGGCCATGCTGCAGGGCAATCTGTCACCGACTGTGTCAGACAAAGCCAATGACTGATCAGTGTACCGGCCCGCTGTCAATACCATGTGACCGCTGTGACCAATCACAGCAGATCACATGACAATTGTAAACAATGGATGGCTTCCTTTCATGCTATTCATTGTGCACAATTGTGTTGTTGGCTGCAATTGGTCACAGCGATCATATGGTACAGACAGGACCAATCACAGCCCATCTGTATCATGTAATTAGCTGTGGCCAATCACAGCTAATCACAACAAAACACACTGAATTGAATCAGTTCATTCAGTAAAAATGGTGGCTTATACCAGTGAAATTCACTGGTATAATCAAAAAATTGTGTAAAGAAAGAAAAATCTTGATCACTTCCTCAGAGTAGTAGTATTACTATTGTAACATTGTATTGCTCTGGTCACAGTCTGTCACCAGTTAGTGCCCCTGATCACCTCCTCACCCGATACATGATGTGTACTGCACTGATGACAGTATGTAAAAAAAAAAAAAAATGTAATCTCTTAAATTTCCAAAAATAGTGACACAAAATTACAACTTCAAAAAACTTACCATGCCTCTTACAAAATACCTTTGTACTACTTTCCAAAAGGGGTCATTTGGGGGATATTTGTACTGTCCTGGCATTTTCAGGCCTCAAGAAATTAGATGAGTACATCAGGACTGATCAACTTTCAGATATATATACACCATAGTTTGTAGACTCTAAAAAACTTTCGTACAGACTAAATAATAAACACTGATTTGGGTTATTTTCACCAAGCCAATGTAGCAGAATGCATTTTGACCTAAATTTATGAAGAAAGGAAGAAATAAAATTCTTTGCTTCGGTTATAAATTTTGAAAAAAAATACCCCAACAGAAGCAAAGAAAAACGTGTTTTTTTCCCCAAAATTTCCGGTCTTTTCTCGTTTGTTTAATAAAAAATAAAAACCCAGTGGCGATTAAATACCACCAAAAGAAAGCTCTATTTGTGTTACGAAAATGATAAATAAAAAATGTCTTATTGGTACAGTGTTGCATGACCATGCAATTGTCATTCAAAGTGTGACAGCACTGAAAGCTGAAAATTGGCTTGTGCAGGAAAGTGGTAAAAGTGCCCGGTATTGAAGTGGTTAACACCCAACTCCAGGGCACTTAAAAATTCTCTTTTGAAGTAGTGCTGCATATGCATTGCATGGGTTAAATGCTTGTTCAGTCTAGAGGCTGCAAAAAGCATAGCTCCCAACTGTCCCTGATTTCGAGGGACTGTCCCTGATTTGGAACAAAGTCCCTCTGTCCCTCTTTCCTCCTCATTTGTCCCTCATTTTAGTCCAATCTTCATAATTGTATATAAGATGCATTATTTATCTTTCAAAAGTGTATACCCAGTGCTAAACCTTCCACCCTATTTCTAAATTGCTGCATTTGTAAATTTAAAAAGACAATATAAAGGAATAGTAGCACTTGTAGGTTTAACATTTTTTTTTGTTTAATTCTCCCTTAGAGGGGCGTGGCATGGGGTGTGTTAGTACTTTTGCTAGTAGGTGTCCCTCATTCCCATCTCAAAAAGTTGGGAGGTATGCAAAAAGTACTGTTACTTACCTGATCTTCCTCTCCCCCAGCAGTCCATGCTCCAGCAGTGGTCTGTCCCTCAGCATCTACTACAGGAATATGGACCAGTTTTGATGACAGTAGGACCTTCGACCACTGGGGCATGTGGGAGAATGTTGTTGCGGGCACTAGTCTGGCAGTGCAGAGGAGTGTAGGATTGGGTAACTAATGTAGCGTTACCCCCTGAAGGGCCACTGTATCTTTAACAGGTTCTTTCCCAAAACAGTGCAGCATCAGTCAGGCACACAGCAACTGTCTATCCACTCTGGCTCCTTAAACAGTTAACTTTTTTTGCTTGTAAAACTGGAAACAGGAGTGGATTTGGGGAGATGTAGGATACCCCAAAACGTCAGGTATTGTTAGCAGAAGACACTGCTCTCTCAGTAACAGCAGAATAAACAGGTAGACTAGGAGAGACCATGAATATCATGAAGTAGGATTTAGCAGACGTAAAAGGTAGTCTGAGAACAGCCTACAGGTTCACGTCTATGGACCATAAAGTTTGAGCACAAATAAGAAGGCTCTACTCATGATCCTGGAACAAAGTCAGTCCATTAGGTACAGCCTCTGGCAGAGTAGTCCAACATCCAGTCCAAAGGACTCCAGGGGAAAAACCCGCCCTCCCCCCCACCCCCAACCCCAGCTCATAGATCCATTCCCTCAGCAGAAAATAGGATAATCTTCTCAGGGCTCCAGACTATTTTACAGCATCCCAGCCACCAATTGAGATTGGCTAGGCCCTCCTTAATATTCAGGCAGGTCATTTAAATTCTCCCTCCCTAAGCTCCAGAGTCTTCTTCTAGAGGCAGAGGGAAACAATCAAACTCAAGAACAGACCAAACAATTACTTCTCCCTTGGTTGCAAAAAAGGAGCTGAATGCTAAATTTACAGTACCTAACAGCCTAAATAGAAGTGTGCTGCACTACAGTCTAACTAGAAGGGTGCTGCACTACAGCCTAACTAGAAGGGTGCTACACTAAATCTAGTTTTCCATACCCCCTAGACCTAAATGAGCAGTTAACTCTCGCAGACTGGGTGCAGCCCCACTGCAAGGCTGAATTTTCAAGTTTCTTAGTGTCCAGTTTTAAGCAAATTAACCCAACTTTTTTTCTATAGGCTGTCAACTGAAAGACTGTTTTTTCCAGCCGAAGTAAAAAATATAAAGGAGTATCTTTAGAAGCTGTCTATTATATGCATGATTTGTCCTTTTTCATGATGATTAGGTACTTACTTTGAAAGGGAATGAATATTACCATGTGCTAGAGTAACATGATCTTTAATATAGTCCTGACAACAGATCATACACTGCAATATTTTTTTTTCCTATTGATAGCGTTAGAGCTTAGTCAGAACAGTAAGATAACTTTTTCCCCAAAAATGCGGGGGTTAGTAACCTATAAATATTGCATCAGATTAGTCATACAATAATGGGATTGGATTTTATTGCTGATTACTGCTGGTGTATGAAAAAATAATATACAATTCTAAAAGTTCTTATTTCTAGAATTAGGATAATGATCCACCTTGCTGTTTTACAGCATCATGCGTATTTTTCTAAAGGGAATTCTACACATGAATTTGATCATTCAGTAAAGTAATCATGCTGTAATTTTAAAATGTTTTAATCAGTGGTAAAGAGCTGGAATATCACGTTGATTTTGAAAACACATAATCCATTGAACCATAATGTCAAGCTAGCAATCTTCTTGCAGACATTGAGTAGAATATCAAAGTAAATTATTAATGGAATATGTTTTAATGTTGCATGACACATTTACAGTGAATCATTGAATGTATGAAAAAATGTCAGCAGTCTTTAAGCACTTCAGTCCTCTGCACCTATTTTTGTTTACTTTTTAGTATTGTAGTCTATGGATATATGCTACATAAAAAGGAAAAATGGGCTAACCAAGAATAAACATGATGAATATTCTAAACATCATGATGGAAGCTAATCATACACATGCATTTTCAGGCACTCTATTTTATGTCTTATTTGGAAGACATCATCTCTTTTCTATATTCTATTATTGTACAACATCTAGCTCAGGGGTTATATATGACCCTTTAGTGCTACAATGATGGTGCTCTTGACTAGGAATGAGTCCATTTAGTGAACTTGATTTAATTGCAGAACTACTAATTTTGGCTTTGGTAAAATCTTGCAGAAGCTAAAACACTCAGTTTTTCTCAATTAGTTGTTTGGTGAAATTACATTTATTTTCCCATTGTCACTACTCCTGTCAGAAAGCAGCTGGAGCTGGGAGCCTATGCTGGGGAGGAGGAGAGAGCCAAGAGGAGGTGCAGGCTTTTTTCTCCTTCTCCAGAAAAGGAAGTTGTGATTAGACAGAGGTATAGAAAAGAGAACGAAAGCAAGGAAAGAAAGAAAAAGGCGCATGGTCTGGTGCATTATCCTTGGTAAAAAGTTTTATTATAAGCACATTTGGTATCTTGAATAACATAACATTATTCCTCTAAGGGGTTTACCAACAAAACCCATGTCTCATGGGATGGTGAGATGGAGTAATCGGAGTAATCGGCTGACGCGTTTCAAGGGTTTTTCCTCTTCCTCAGAGCCTTATGGAACCGAGTCTGGTCTGTATGTTTATATGTAGTGGACTGGACTCTACATCAGAAAAACACCATAGATAGAAGTGCACATACTAATGGTAGTACTCAAAAGCGTACCATGTATACATACAGAGAGGCGTATTTGTATAAACGTATATGGTTTTGAGTACTACCATTAGTATAGTATTAGTATGTGCGCTTCTATCTATGATGTTTTCTGATGTAGTGTGCTGTGATGAGTAAAGACTATTGCAAAAAGCGAAGGAGGATTATTCCCCCGAGGCTATACATCCATCCAGTCCACTACTTATAAAACATACAGACCAGACTTGGTTTCATAAGGCTCTGAGGAAGAGGAAATACCTTCAAAATGTGTCAGGGAATTACTCCTTTTCACTATCCCATGAGACATGGGTTTTGTTTTATGATCTCTTAGAGGAATAATGTGAGGTTATTCAAGACACCAAATGTGAGTACTCCACTTACTTCTGCTTGTAATAAAACGTTTTACCAAGGATAATGCACCAGACCACGTGCCTTTTTCTTTCTTTACTTGCTTTGGTTCTTTGAACCCCCCTAGTTGGCTAAGGCTGCGGGGCATGCAAAATCAGTCCAACATTTTTACAACATTTTTATCTAGGCCCTCTGCACAGCGCAGGAGAGTTTATTCAGTTGATGTGGGGCACGTTTTTGCCATGCTATTGGCTGCTTTGTGGGCATACTGTGGTGCTATGGCTACCACTTCCTGGGTAACTAGAATGAGCTGTAAAGTGAAATAGATGGCAGAGAGTGAGAGGATTTCTTTGCTGTAAGTGACTGGGTGTATCAGGAGGTGAGGGGTGGTCTGAGTATGGTAAGGTAGTCATGGTTACTCTACTACCCTTACTTTTTAATGGGGCCTTGCTAGCATATCTGCAACCAGATGATCTTTGATCTCTTCCATGTTGTTCAGATAGATCAGAAAAAACCTGAATCGCGCTAATGAGTGATAATAGAAATTAATAGGTAATCAGTGATGGATAAAACCAATAGATATAGCCTTATTGATATATGACTCTATGCTCATTAATAAACCTTAAGTGCACATAAAAATAACAAATAATAAAAAGAAAAAAATGTCTCTCAATAAGTGATTAATAGTCCACCCGTGCAAATCACAATTTGCAAAAGTCCATCCATAAGAAATTCTCCAACTATTAGTGCAGCGAGAGATGTGAGCCACCACCAGTATGGAAGGGGTTACTTCTTACTGAACACAGATGATCCCCCATGTGTTCGGTAAGAAGTAACCCCTTCTATACTGGTGGTGGCTCACATCTCTCGCTGCACTAATAGTTGGAGAATTTCTTATGGATGGACTTTTGCAAATTGTGCTTTGCATGGGTGGACTATTCAGCACTTATTGAGAGACATTTTTTTCTTCTTTTTATTATTTGTTATTTATATTTGCACTTAATTTTTATTAATGAGCATAGAGTCATATATCAATAAGGCTATATCTATTGGTTTTACCTATTAATTTCTATTATCACTCATTAGCGCGATTCAGGTTTTTTCTAATTTTGATTGGGTATATGTGTGTCATATATTTTGAATTGCAGCTTTCACAATTAATGGTTCACGACATATTGCTTTCATTTTTTTTAGAATAGTTTTATTTTTTATTTTTCTTTGTTCAGATAGATCTCCATCTATCCAGGGTTGCCTACTCCTTGTTTAAAGAGTATTGTTTTATTGTTGGGTTGTTCTACGGTAGTTTAGTTTATCTAATTTAGTTCTGTAAAATTTATATTTTTTGTATTAATTTCATTTTTTCATATTTGATCATTACAGTTTTTTTAAGCATAGAAAGGCAATTAAGGCCAATGAAACCAAGCTTTCCATCATGCAAGCCAGTGGATATTATTTCTGGCTAGGGGTTGACATCATTGTAATGTTATTTTCCATTGCATGGTCATTGGTTCATTTCATTTTACAGACAATCTAACCTGAGCTAAATACCTCTTTACAAATTCTCTGGCTGCATCAGCCCTCTCTGACTCTCAGTGTTCTATTTGTAAGGCAGTGACATAACCAAAGGCTACACGTGTACTGTACTTTACTGTATTAAAATGCATAAGCAGCCAGGGAACAAGTAATGGCTTTTTCCACTGTCTCTGATGCTTCTCTGTCTTTGTTTTCCACCACAAGACAGATTTTGGCCATTGCACTGGAAGTATTCATATGCTGTGGATCATGTCCTCCACATTTACAGCCATGTGACGAGGGAACATCTTTAGTGTTTAACCACTTCAGCCCCGGACCATTATGCTGCCTAAGGACCAGAGGACTTTTTCCAATTTGGTACTGCGTCGCTTTAACTGCTAATTGTGCGGTCATGCAATGCTGTACCCAAACTAAATTTGCGTCCTTTTCTTCCCACAAATAGAGCTTTCTTTTGATGGCATTTGATCACCTCTGCCGGTTTTATTTTTTGCGCTATAAACGGAAAAAGACCGAACATTTTGAAAAAAAATGATATTTTGTACTGTTTGTTATAAAAAAAAATCGTAGTCATACATTTAGGCCAAAATGTATTCTGCCACATGTCTTTGGTAAAAGTTATAGCGTCTACAAACTAGGGTACATTTTCTGGAATTTACACAGCTTTTAGTTTATAACTGCCTATGTCATTTCTTGAGGTGCTAAAATGGCAGGGCAGTACAAACCCCCCCCAAATGACCCCATTTTGGAAAGTAGACACCCCAAGGAAATTGCTGAGAGGCATGTTGAACCCATTGAATATTTTTTTTTTTGTCCCAAGTGATTGAATAATGACAAAAAAAAATATATATATATATATATATATATATATTTACAAAGTTGTCACTAAATGATATATTGCTCACACAGGCCATGGGCCTATGTGGAATTGCACCCCAAAATACATTCAGCTGCTTCTCCTGAGTACGGGGATACCACATGTGTGGGACTTTTTGGGAGCCTAGCCGCGTACAAAACCCCCCAAAATGACCCCATTTTGGAAAGTAGACACCCCAAGCTATTTGCTGAGAGGCATGGTGAGTATTTTGCAGCTCTCATTTGTTTTTGAAAATGAAGAAAGACAAGAAAAATGTATTTTTTTTTCTTTTTTCAATTTTCAAAAGTTTGTGACAAAAAGTGAGGTCTGCAAAATACTCACTATACCTCTCAGCAAATAGCTTGGGGTGTCTATTTTCCAAAATGGGGTCATTTGGGGGGGGGGGGGGGGTTGTACCATCTGGGCATTCCATGGCCTCCGAAACTGTGATAGGCAGTGAAGGTTGAAATCAAAAATTTACGCCCTTAGAAAGCCTGAAGGCGGTGCTTGGTTTTCACATCACCCACTCTTCTAACCACTTGAAGACAAAGCCCTTTCTGACACTTTTTGCTTACATGAAAAAAATTTTTTTTTGCAAGAAAATTACTTTGAACCCCCAAACATTATATATTTTTTTAAAGCAAATGCCCTACAGATTAAAATGGTGGGTGTTTCATTTTTTTTTCACACAGTAATTGCGCAGCGATTTTTCAAACGCATTTTTTTGGGAAATAAAAAAGATGATCTTAGGCCGAGTACATGGATACCAAACATGACATGCTTTAAAATTGCGCACAAACGTGCAGTGGCGACAAACTAAATACATTTTTAAAAGCCTTTAAAAGCCTTTACAGGTTACCACTTTAGATTTACAGAGGAGGTCTACTGCTAAAATTACTGCCCTCGATCTGACCTTCGCTGTGATACCTCACATGCATGGTGCAATTTCTGTTTACATTTGACGCCAGACCGACGCTTGTGTTCGCCTTTGCGTGAGAGCAGGGGGGAACAGGGGTGATTGATTGATTTTTTTATCTTATTTTTAAACTGTTCCTTTCATTTTTATGTTTTTTAATCTTTCTTATTGTTATCTCAGGGAATGTAAATATCCCCTATGATAGCAATAGGTAGTGACAGGTACTCTTTTTTTTAAAAAATTGGGGCCTATTAGACCCTAGATCTCTCCTCTGCCCTCAAAGCATCTGACCACACCAAGATCGGTGTGATAAAATGCTTTCCCAATTTCCCAATGGCGCTGTTTACATCCGGCGAAATCTAAGTCATGAAATGCTCGTAGCTTCCGGTTTCTTTTTTTATTTATTTATTTATTTTTTTTATTTTTTTTTTCCTTAACCCAAATAGTATCTTGATACCCCTGTCCCTCCTCCCCCCCACCCCCCGAATTCACCCCCCCGATTCTCCCCTCCCACCCTGGTCCCTCAGCATTATCTACTCTAATATGTGCAACCTCATATGAACTTCTCCGCATACGTCCATGTTTTTTTAAAGGCTAACCATTTCGCCCATTTTGTTCCCTCCCGGACTTCCTCTGTCTCTACCGAAAGGTCTTCAACGTCGCCGGCCTCTAGGATATAGATTCCGTTGACCCTAATTAACCATTCTCGAATGCTTGGGCCTGCTATCTCTTGCCATTTTTTTGGTATTAAGCTTTTGGCCGCATTTAAGAGAATGGGCGTCAAAGAAGCGTTGTACTTGCCCGTCCGACCCTCCGTCCCGTGAAACAAGCATACCCAAGGGTCTTCTCTGATCTCGGTCCCCGTTATCTCTTGTATTGTCTTGAGAACTTCTTGCCAGAACCTTTTAATTGTTGGACATTCCCACCAGAGGTGTGCCATCGATCCCCTGGCGGGACATCCCCTCCAGCAATTACCAGAGGATTCTCCTTGCATCTTGTTTAACCTGTCTGGCGTCATGTACCATCTGGCTAAGCATTTAAAATTTGATTCTATTGTACTCACATCTACTGCCGACTTGTGTGTTGCGTTGAAGATATTCTGCCATGTTACATCACTTGGTAATGTACCTAACTCAGACTCCCATTTATTGCAATATAACGGCTTTATGCCTACGCCCTCTTCCCGCACTATTTTGTATAGTTCTTTTATTTTAATTTTGTTTTTCAGAAACAATTTCTCGATAGATCTGAGATTCTCCTTGTCTCTAATTGGACCTGGTAGACTTTTAATAAAAGATGCCAACTGATTATACCTCCATATATCTATGTTCATTAGGTCATTGAGCAGAGACAACTCCTGAAAAGAAATAATTTTACCATTTCTTGTGATATCCAATAATTGTATTTCGTGCTTCCTTATCCAATTCCCTCCTACCTCTCTTAACCCTGGTGGAAAAAACTTGTTTTCCTTTAAATATATAAATGGTGAATTAAATTCCCATGTCTTTTGTCTGTGTAGTTGATCCCACGTCCTTAAAGTGTGACGTGTTATTATGTGTGTATTTGGACTTAATTCCCTAAAGTGTGGAGGATTCCAAATTAATTGGCATATATTTGCCGTGCTCAGGTCTCTTTCTAGTTTCACCCATCTATTCCCTATTGATTCTTTACCCCATTCCAACATTCGTGAAAGAACTATTGCTCTATGATAATTCTTAAAATCTGGGAGGGCCAGACCACCCTGTGTTTTGTCCCTGCTCAAGACCCCAAAGGCAATCCGTGGCCTCTTGTTTTTCCAAACGAATTTGGAAATGATGTTGTTCAAGGTTCTGAAGAAAGACTGTGCTAACGGAATTGGCAGTAACTGCATTTTATATAGAATCTTCGGGGCTAGAGTCATTTTAAGAATATTGACTCGACCAAGCCAAGATATAGGGGAATACATACTTTTCTTTGTTTCCTGCTTGATTTCCTCAAGGAGGGGTATAAAGTTTAACTGGTATAATTTCTTAAGGGATTTTGTTAATACTATTCCTAGGTAATCTATTTTTTTTCGCCATGGAAATTGAAAATATTCTTTAAGTTTGGTTACCTCTTGTTTCTCGAAGTTGATATTTAGGGCTGCTGATTTATAATTTGAAAGTTCCCCGTATCTCCTCAGTGTAGTCAGGAGGTTCGGGAGTGAAATCCTTGGATTCGCTATGTAAAACAATACATCGTCGGCAAACGCCGAGAGCTTGTGTTCATCGCCTTCCACTATGCATCCGCGTATATCTGAGTTTTTCCTAATTACCGCCAGTAGGGGCTCTAAAGTCAGGGCAAACAGAAGGGGGGACAGGGGACATCCCTGTCTAGTTCCGTTTTCCATCCTGACTTCTCTTGAAAGTACACCGTTTACTTTGACTAATGCAGATGGGGCCTTGTATAGAGCCTTGATCCAGTTTAACATAGTGTCACCCAATCCGATCGCCCTCATTGTCTTTGTCATGAACCCCCAGTTTACTCTGTCGAAGGCTTTCTCTGCGTCCAACGACAGTAGCAGACTGGGGGCCCCCCTCGCTTTCATCGCCCTTATAACCAATAGTGATCTCACACCGTTATCCCTCCCCTCTCTGCCTGGGATAAAGCCCGTCTGATCAGGGTGTATCCAGTATGTAATTTTGTCCTTCAGCCTATTGGCTAATACCTTGGCGTATAATTTTGTATCGGTATTGAGTAAAGCGATCGGCCTATAGCTCGAACACAATGAGCTGTCTTTCGCCACCTTAGGTATTAAGGCAATCGATGCCATCAAAGCTCCTTCACAGAATTCCTCCTGGCTCCCTATCTTGTTCCATATCTGACAGAGCTTGGGGGTCAGAATATCTTTAAATTTTTTGTAAAAGTAGGTGGTGAAGCCATCCGGCCCCGGACTTTTTCCAGAGGGAGATGTCTTCAAAGCCCGCTCGATCTCTTCCACCGTAATGGGTTCTTCTAATTCTTTTGCCTCGTTGTCCGAGAGACTTGGTAAACCTGCCTCTCTTAAAAATTCATCTATCATTTCTTCCTTTCCCAGAGTATTATCCCCACCTTGTTTGACTTTATATAGAGCTGTAAAATATTTTTGAAACTCTTCGGCAATATCGCTAGAAGTATATTTAAATATCCCGTTTTTATTTTGGATCCTCTCTATGAAGTTCGTATCCCTTTTCTTTTTAACGACTGATGCCAGGTGTTTCCCTATTTTGTTACTCAACCTAAATCTGTCTTTTGCGCTCTTGTACAGTGTGCGTTTAGATTCCAGTTCCATTAGATCTTTTAGTTCTTCTCTTTTATGGATTAACTGCACTAGAAATAAGTTGTGGCCCCCATTGGCTGATTTATGTATTTGTTCCAACTGATGTATTTCTTCAATTAGCTCCACCCTTCTTTTTTTCCCTTCTTTTTTCTCTTTGGCTTCCAAAGAAATCAATATGCCCCTTGTATATGCTTTCATCGCCTCCCATAGGACTGAACCTGAGACCTCTCCAGTGTCGTTTATCTTGAGGAAGCCCACTATTTCCTCCTGTATCTTACTATAGATGATTGGGTTGTCTATTAATTTTTCGTCTAACCGCCATGAAAATGGTGATCTCCGGAATCCCGGAGTCACCACCCTCATCAAAACCGGCGCCTGGTCGGAGAGGGTGGCAACGCCTATCTCCGTTTCCTTGACACAATCAAGTAACCTATGGTCTACCAAAAAATAATCAAGACGAGAATAGGACCCATGTACGGAGGAAAAAAAGGTATAATCTTTACTTTTTGCGTGTTGTACCCTCCAAGCGTCTATCAAATGGCAGTTGTGCAATTTCTGACCAACTTTTTTTAATAGTCTCCCACTCATTCTCTGGTTACCAACTGTGCTATCCATCGCTGGGTCTAAACAGAAGTTCAGGTCGCCTGCCACTATCACCTGTCCTGCCCTAAAGTCTGCCAACTTATTTAAAATGCATAGCAAAAATTTTACAGGGTTGTTGTTTGGGCAGTAGATGTTCACCAGTGTAAAAACCCTTTCTCCCATTCTAATTTTCAGAAAAAGATAGCGACCATCCCTATCCTCACATCTTTCTAATAACGCAAACCTAGTCCTTCTTGAGAACCCAATTGCGACCCCCTTAGCTCTCTTGATAGGTGAGTCGCTATAGAACCAGTTAGGGAAGCACTTAGAGAATAATCTAATGTGTGAATCTTGTGAAAAGTGGGTCTCTTGAAGGAACACTACATCTGCCTTAAGTTGTTCTAATTCTCGCAAGATTTTATGAAGTTTAAGGGGGGAGTTCAACCCTTTAACGTTATAAGTAAAACATGAAAACTCTGTCATTTAGCTTTGCATATTGCTGCTCGCTAGATTCACATCTTATGTTTTGCACTCTTTCCTTTGATACCTGCCGGACCTTTCCCACTCTCCACACCTCCCAAACCTCCCTCCACCCCGATCCCCCTTCCCCCACCCTCCCCCCATGCCCCCCCCACCCTCCCCCCTCTCCCTACCTGCCTAAATCTGGCAGTGTGTCTGCCGCCCAGAGATATTGCTTCTCTCGGCATGCGACCGGTCAGACCAATGGGGTGTGACTCTGATGACGGATCGCCTCGGTCGCCATGTTCCCCCCCCCTAGATAGAAAAGGGGGGGGGAGGAACATCGCGAGCGGGCGCCCATATGGCCGCCTGTCCCCACACCGGGTGCCCCCCCCCTCCCACCCACGCACCTCCCCAGCCCCCATCCCTCCCCCTCCCCAAGGTTTCCAGGTGTCTGAACATCAACCGGGCTTTTCACCAATTATTTAAATATGGCTGGGACAGGGATGTCTAAATCATTGCAAAAGTCTTGCATATTATCTATATATTTCAATCTGCTTGTTCTGCCCGCTTTCACTACGATCAGTGAAGTTGGAAATCCCCAGCTATATTTCATATTTGCCTTTCTCAGTTCTTCCAGGAGGGGTCGCAACTGCCTTCTCCAGGCCAAAGTCTCTGCCGAAATGTCGGCAAAAAACTGGATTTCAACCCCCTCAAATTTTACTGGTTGAGCTTTCCTGAGGTTACTCCAGGCTCTTGCTTTATCTTCATAATGGTGGAACCTTATAATTATATCCCTGGGTTTATCCTCACTGACATTTGGGGGTTTCCTTAATCTATGAACCCTGTCAATCTTCAGTTCGTCGTCTGGATTTCGGTCCAGAATCGGGTTGAAGATAGCTTTCATTTTAGCGTACAGATCTTCACCTCGTTGTTCTGGCAGGGCGCGCAGCCTCAAATTTTGTCTGCGACTCTGGTTTTCTTG
Organism: Lithobates clamitans; assembly: GCA_037952925.1. Classification (NCBI taxonomy): domain Eukaryota; kingdom Metazoa; phylum Chordata; class Amphibia; order Anura; family Ranidae; genus Lithobates; species Lithobates clamitans. The sequence continues at coordinate 4,294,995 of JBBGZY010000125.1, read as the reverse complement.
CGCTTCTAGTTTGTAAAAGATGTCCCGTTGGGCTAGTTGTAGGTCTTTTACCTGTTATTTTAGGGTGACTATTTCTCTGCTCTGCTTATCTGAGGCCTCCTCTGCTGATTCTACTCGCTTCAGTAGATGGCCCATGTCGGTTCTAACATTATGAATTTCTGTTTTAATTACCAATTCCAGTTTGGCGAACATCTCTAGAAGCTCTATTTTGGTTAGTGGTATTTCCCTGCTGGTGTCTTCCATCATACTTGGGGTTCCGCCTTCTCCCCTAGTTGATCCCCCGTTAGCCCCTTGGCTCTTCACTTTTTCTTTCTTCTTTTCTTTCCCACTTTGCTGATTGTTATCTTGAGCTGAGTTTTTTGGGCTTCCCTGGTTTGTCTCCTTCAGGTACTTCTGAATAGAGCTAGTGTTCAGGCTCTCTCTGGGTTGCTTCACCTCCGCTCCCCTTTGAGGGCGCCCTCGCATGTTTGTTTTCTTCTATCTCTGCCTTACCCTCCCCCCACTTGCCTCCTCTAGTCCCTCTCTATCCACCCCCTACTAATGGATTCCTTATACTCCTCACTGTATGCCTGCGGCGGGGGGGGATCAAAGGGAGACAGAGGGTGAAAACCGTCCCAAAGGGAAAGGAAGTGGCCAGCCAGACAGGGCCGCCCTAGACGATAGTGCCGCCCGCCTGTCCACACCCACCCCCCTCCCCCCCTTTTTTTTTTTTTCCTTTCTCAGTCTTTTTATTTTTATAGCAACAGTGGTCTACAGTTTATACAGTCTCTCCTGGGTTAATACCTTTCTGCTGGTTTTAAGCCTTTAATTACACCGAACCCATCAGACACTGTTGTTATATATGGTTCCACCATTACATATTTATAAGATTCCTTCCCGATCCACGGTTTCCACAGTATTGTTACATTTACTTGCCTGATTTCGCCGGAGATCCCTCATAGGCTTACCGTCTCTACCTCAGGTTAGACCCGGTGTCCCTGGAGATTATGGATGTTTTTCTCCTCTAGATTGCTGAGTGTCCTTCAATCCCTCCGTGCTCAGCGCATAGGATCCTGTCCTCATCCAACCCTCCAGGGGTTTATGATGTGTCACTGTGGGGAAGGATTGGGATGCGGGGCCATCCGGGAACCCTCTAAAGAAGCCGGTGTGTTCCCCACATCGATCCGAAGGGGCTGGGGGAGCGTGGGGGTGAACCACCCCGTGAGTCTCGGCGGTCCGTGGCGTACCGACCAACGCCGCCGCCGCTGCTCTGAATGCGGCGCGCTGTCAGCTCCGCCTCTCAGGCAGCTTCGTTCACCTGAGCTGCTCCGCCGCCCGCTTCCTCGGCTCCGTCATCAGGCCCCTCCCCCACTACGTGTGCGTCACATCGCGCACCTGACCCTCCAACCTGTAGCTTCCGGTTTCTTAGGCCATAGAGATGTTTGGAGCCATTCTGGTCTCTGATCAGCTCTACGATCAGCTGGCTGAATCACCGGCTGCATTTTTAGGTTCCCTGTTGGGACAGGAGAGCCAGAGAAAAACATGGAAGACGGTGGGGAGGGGGGATTATTCTCTCCCACTGCTTGTAAAAGCAGTCTAGAGGCCAATTAGCCGCTAGGATTGCTTTTACATGAAAGCCAACCGCTGGCTGAAAAGAATGATACCAAGATGATACCTAAACCTGCAGGCATCATTCTGGTATAGCCACTCAAAGTCCAGCAACATACCAGTACGTTGCTGGTCCTTGTTGGGCATATACTGTAAACTTTCTTTTCATGCAGCCTGTGGGCTGAACGAAAAAAAGATATTGATCGGTGGGTTCGCCCACCATTAGAATCCCTCCCTTCATCCACCCACTTCTAATGATGGGCATACATGCACCGTTTATATATGCCGAAGCATGGGGGCATCCTCCCGCAAAAGGCAGGAGCAAATCGCTCCTCCACCCACTGCTGCCCCTACGCTTCGGCATATATGCTGAAGTATGTAACTGTGGTGGTGAAATCACCTCTGACAGCGCTGGAGTCACGGCTTTATGTATCGTGGGAGCAAACGCTGTTGCTGTCAAGATAAATAAATCCGTGCTGCAACTGAATGGCGTACCTGCTAAGCAAATGATGGTTAACAAAAAACAAAGTAGCATTACAGTATAACAGTAAGACTTACCATACCTGCAAAGCAAATACAAAAAAAAACATAGTAAAAAATAAAACATTTAACGCAACCTGTGCCTACCTAAAATATATATATGCCGAAGCATGGGGGCATCCTCCCACAAAAGGCAGGAGCAAATCGCTCCTCCACCCACTGCTGCCCCCGCGCTTCGGCATATATGCTGAAGTATGTAACTGTGGTGGTGAAATCACCTCCGACAGCGCTGGAGTCACGGCTTTATGTATCGTGGGAGCAAACACTGTTGCTGTCAAGATAAATAAATCCGCGCTGCAGCTGAATGGCGTACCTGTAAACAAAAAAAATGGTTAAAACACAGTAGACTATAAAAAAAATTACATACCTGAAAAGCAAACATGATAAAACATAACAACAATACAACATTGCAGAATAGAATACAGTATAAAGAGCAGAACAATAGAGAGAAAATAGAGAGAGAGAGAACAGTAAAACGACAACTATTTTTGTTTTTTTTATTTTATTTTTTTTGTGTATTTTTTTTTTTTACTTTTTTTTTTTTTTTACATTATTTTTATAACTGTAACTTTTAAAACTGTAACGGTTCCAGGTTTGGGTCTCTCAAAATGTGATGGCATCTTGGGAGACCCTGTGAAAGTGTGTCCTAGTGTGCAATGCTTTACCCTATGCTAAAACTCAACTAGTGTATGGTAGCGCTCAAAACATTCACCAATGCAAAGACCAGTATTGCCAGGACAGGAGGGACAATAATACCGGGTGTCATGCCTAAATCCGCGCTTTCTGCAGACACGACATCTTCTTTGGGGGGCTCATTGGGTAGGGGTACTCGGGAGGACATATTGAAAATGCCTCTCATGCAGCCGGCTTACTGCATTTGGTTGGGGAAGGTGAGGTGGAGCACCGTCTGGATACAGAAGGGCTCTGACGATCTCTTCCTGGAATGTAAGGAAGGATCCAGATTGTCAGTCTGAGTGCTGACACTGTAGAGAGCAGACCTCTGCTGCAGCGGCTCGTAAGCAGCCAGGCCACTCGGCCTCCCATCCTTGGGTCTCGACTCTTCCTGACCCCCCCGCGGTAGCCACCTGCTCCCCTCCTCTCCATCTCCTCTCCTCTCTATCTGTCAACACCCCCACGCCACATAGCCGCAGGCCGGCCGCTCGGGGCTCTTTGCGGGTCCGAGCGGCCCCCCTTGTAGCGGCATCCGGGACCCCTCCCCGCTCTTGTCGGTCCTCCATTCGTTCCCCCGCCCGTCCAGCCTACCGGCCGGCCGCCAGGCAGCTCCGTGGTCCGGCTTGCCCCCCCGCACTATCGGAACCCCCTCCCGCCCCTCCCTCCCGCCCCGCACAGGATACTCCGCGGCTCCGGCCCAGCTCGGCTGCTAACAGGCAGCAATTCACTGCCCCCCTCATCGACCGTCTGCCCGCCCGCGGACGCCCCCCCACCTCCTTGCTTACCTACCACCGGCTTATCCCGCACACCTTCGCTGGACGGCCGGGACCACCGTAGGAAAGTCCGCGGCTCGGGCCTGGCCGGCGGCCATCTTGGTACAACCACTGCCGCCCAGCCGCAGCTCAGGCCTAACCGGCGGCCATATTGGCACACCCAGGCTGTCAGTGCAGCTACTGAAGACCCCCGGTGCAACATCTGAGGCCACCAGCGCCCAGCAGGACCCCCCCCCAGTTAGACCCACATCCTGCCCCCCCTTCGGGCACCCCCCCCCGGGTCACCACCGCAGCCGCAGTCTAATCACCATAGGCTAGCACTAGATTCTGTGGGACAGACCACGGCTGCGGCTTGGTTTCCTGCAGCCAGCCACTCATCCCCCCCTCCCCTTTTTTTGTCCAACAGAGCCCGCACCCCTCCACACCCGAATCACCCCTCCCGCCTTCACTGAACATCATTGCAAGGGCTCCGGGATCTCACCAGAGGCTACTCCAAATCAATCATCCTAGACGCAGCCACCGCACCACCTACCAGTAAGTAGTGTCTGATCCCCCCTCGTCCGCCGGACCATCCCACAGGTAAGCCACCAGGGGTACTTCATCAGTTGATCCAGGGGCCAGTCCGATCGCCCCTCGGGGGGTCAGGAAGGAATTTTTTCCTCTGCTGCATTATTGGCCTCGCAGCCAGGGGTTTTTCGCCTTCCTCTGGATCAACGACTAGGGGGTAGGCAGCCGTACCTCCTCAAGTACCTCCGCACCCACACCAGCCCATCGCCACACCACTCCATTAGCAGCGGGTAGCCATCAGACCCCTCCATCTCCCCGGAAGTGGATCGTCACCACATCACTACCACCATCAGAATTCCTTCCCTACTAGCAACACCATCCTCCTCAGCATGTGCAACTTTAAATACACAGCAGACACCATCCACAGGCTAAGAAACACCGCCGCAACTTTACCGATCGCCACTCAAAGAAGACTAAAAAAAGAACAATTATTAAGAACCAACCCACAATCAACCAGGAAATGCAAGGAGACACCGATCCAACCGCAACAACTAGCAGGCGCCCTGATCAACACCAGATCTGCAGTCAAGCATAGGCTTGAAATCCACGATTTCGTCATCGAAAACAACTTAGATTGCCTCTTCATTACAGAAAGCTGGCTAACACCTGACTGCAACACCATCCTAACTGAACTGGTGCCCGAGAACTACAGTATCCTAACCGAGCATAGAATCGGAAAAAAAGGAGGAGGCCTAGCAGTGATCTTCAAATCTCATCTTGGGTTCACCAAACCAAACGTACAGAACTCAGTGCCTTTCATGGAAACACTCTCACTGCACCTCCGAACAACACCTCAAGACACCGTTCACATACTACTATGCTACAGACCACCAGGACCAAAGACCAATCTCCTCACGCCGCTCACTGAATTCTTCTCGATGCACACCTTGAAAACCAAAAACCTGCTGGTACTTGGGGATTTTAACCTGTGGGCAAACTCTGCCCAAGACCCCACCGCAACCGCCTGCGTCAACCAAATGGAAGAACTTGGCCTTCAACAACTGATAAACTCTCCCACGCATGGTTCAGGACACACCCTAGATCTCATCTTCAAACAGAATATGGACATCAACATTTTTGACAACACTCCACTACCATGGACGGACCACCATGCTATCAAATTTAAAATCACCACTAACACCATCCTCCAAAAACAGAAACACGTAACATCAACACACTGGAATAGATCTCAGAAGAAACTTCACTCTGATCTCTTCAAAACTACATTATCGAGCAAAATTCTTTTGCTAAACTCAAACCTCTCAACAGAACAAACGCTCAACTCCCTAAACAATGTATTACTACAAACAGCAGACTTCGTGGCGCCAAAACGCAGAACACTCATCCGCAAAAAAAACTCAAGCTGGTTCAATGGTACTCTCACCCTACTCAAGCAAGAACGTAGAAGAGCTGAAAGAGCATGGAGAAGAAATCCTACCAAGGAAAACCATGCTAACTACAAAGCACTCACGGGGAAATACCACAAGGCAATCTTCAAAGCCAAAAAAGAACATTTCTCAGACACCATCTCATCCGCCTTAAACCGTCCGTGGGAACTGTTCAAAATAGTGGCTCAGTCTATGAACCCGACCTGCTTAGAGCCCCCAGGAAACGATACTCAAGAATTCTGCAATGAGTTATCAGATTTCTTCATCGACAAAATCGACAACATTCGGAAATCAATCCATCAGAAAACAACAATCATCCTCACTGAACCAAACCAAAAAGAGGATATCGACACGAACATCACTCAACCACCGAATTTCATTTTGTCCCCAATCACCATAGACACAACCAAAAACATCATCAGAAGCCTTCGAGACAGCACATCACCGAACGACATCATCCCCACTAAACTGCTTAAAGAATGTTCCGACATCTTGGCTCCTATCCTAACACAGCTCATAAATCAATCATTCAAAGAAGGGACTGTGCCAACCTCCCTCAAGCAAGGCATCGTCAAACCTCTCCTAAAGAAAGCCAATCTCGACCCTAAGGACCCTAACTGCCGCAGACCAATAACAAGCCTCAACACCATCTCCAAGATTATGGAGAAAGCAGTAGTACAACAGCTACAACGCCACCTAGACACACACCAACTCCTGGACCCTCTGCAATCAGGCTTCCGCCCAGGCCATGGCACAGAAACAGCACTTCTGAAGATATGGGATGATGCCCTTGAAGCAGCAGACGACGGAGAACAGAGTCTCCTGGTACTGTTAGACCTCAGCGCAGCATTCGATACAGTAGACCACAATACTTTACTCGCCCGCCTCGCTGAAGTAGTAGGAGCTACAGGTTCTGCTCTAAAATGGTTTACATCCTTCCTAGAGAATCGCTCCCAGACAGTGAAACTAGGTACATTCACCTCGGAAACCCGGGCAGTCTCCTGCGGAGTCCCTCAAGGATCACCCTTGTCACCAGTACTATTCAACATATACATCCGCCCACTTCTCAATATCATCAGGAAAACCGATCTTTGTTTCCATTCATACGCTGACGACACCCAACTCTACCTTCGTATCAACGGACAAAAAGACCCTCATCAGCAATTACAGAAATGCCTCTCCTTAATAGACGACTGGATGACCACTAGCTCCCTCAAACTCAATGGATCAAAAACAGAACTACTTCTCCTACAAGCTAACAAAAATTCCAAAATAAAGACTACATGGACACCTCCCACCATCCTTGGACAGACCATCTCCCCAAGCACCAAAGTCAAGAGTCTTGGAGTCATTTTTGACTCAGGAATGACAATGGATGCACAAATAGGATCAGTGGTGAGCGGATCCCACCATCTCCTCCGCCAACTACGCAGACTAATCCCCTTCATCCCAGAAGAGGACAAAGCGGCAGTTGTGGGAACAATCATCAATTCCCGACTCGACTACGCAAATTCGCTCTACGTAGGACTACCCCAATATCAGCTTGCGCGCTTACAACTCATCCAAAACACGGCGGCAAGACTGTTAACAGGAAAAAAACCCTGGGAATCCATCTCCCCCTCCCTAAAGAGCCTACACTGGCTAACCGTGAAGAAACGGATCACATTCAAGACCCTCTGCATCACCCACAAATGCGTACAAGGAAACGCCCCACCATATCTCCGCGAGAAAATAAAACACTACACACCGAATCGCAGTCTTCGATCAGCTAACCAAAACCTCCTTACCATTCCCAAATACCGCTACAAAGCAAAGGGAGAACGAAGATTCGCAGTCCAAGGACCTCAACTATGGAACTCTCTTCCTACCAACATCCGCATGGAAGAAAACCACCAGGCCTTCAGAAAAAAACTAAAGACCTTCCTTTTCTGAGAAGCTGACATCAGAGAATGCATCCAGCGCCTTGAGGCGATTCAGTTCGCATTTGCAGCGCTTTATAAATCATTCATTCATTCATTCATTCATTCGTCCTGAAGCTCTGTATAGCACATGAGCGTTCAGCAAAGCCAATTGAAATAAATAAACAGACACTTTTTTGTACCAGCGTCTGGCCTTACGGGCAACTAGGTACGGCGCCAACAACTGGTCGTTGAGGTCCACCCCTCCCATATTTTGGTTATATTCGTGGACACAGAGGGGTTTCTCCACAACACCAGTCGCCGTAGTAATTTGGACCGTCGTGTCTGCATGAAGGGAGGTGAGAACGAAAACATTCTTCTTATCCCTCGACTTCATAGCGAGCAAATTATTACACTGCAAGCAGGCTCTCTCCCCCAGCCTAAGACGGGAATCTACAAGCCGCTGGGGAAAGCCCCGGCGATTAGGTCGCACGGTGCCACATGCTCCAATCTGCTGATCAAACAAGTGACTAAAAAGTGGCACGCTCATGTAATATGTAAGCCCTGTGGTTCTTGCACTTCAAGGACAGAAGAAGATCGGACCCCCCACCCGCGGGAAGGCAAGGACGTATATGTACGTCCTTTTGCCTGCCTGTGCCGCTCTGCCGACGTACATCGTCATGCGGCGGTTGTCAAGTGGTTAACAAATTCCTTTCTGGCATAGGTTTACCCCCCTTGGACTCACTGAGATCCTCCCTGGAGGGTCATTACAGAGCCACCCCTGGAAAGCTCTCAACCTAACCAATACCACCAGTAACCCATTCTTTACCTTCCTCAGGCCCTATGGCAATGGACTCAAATAGAATTCTCACCCAGCACAAGTTTCATTTCCAGAAGATGACCCCATAATGAAGTTAGGAGAAAAAAAGTTCAGACATCAAAAGCCTTTTAACCATTTTACTGGAATTCTGTCATTTTAAATATTTACACTCCTTTTTTCAGTCATCCTAAGGATTATGGCACATTTCTTAAGGTGATAACAGCAGAGATGAGAGTCAAATCAAGGAATAGCCCTTACCTTTGGGGGTTTGTCCTATGTCAAAGGGATGTGAATAGTACTATTAGTACTGCACCTCTCCTTGCTTGCTCCCCCCCAAGGGGAAGCATACAGAAGTTTGATCTGTAAAGATTACATTAGTCATTCATCCTGTCAATCATCCACTCCTCTTCCATTCAAAGAACATGATGCATTATGGGAAAATAGTAGTGCAAGGTCTCTTAATTGTGGAAAGGGCACAAGTTGGCCAAGGAGCAGCAGCTGCTGTTAGTGTTAACCCAGGCAGCACTGGAAGATAGCCGTTCAGGGCACTATCCAATGGCTATGAAGGCGGCTTGAAGGGAGGTTAGGTTTTTACAAGAGTCAGCAGCCTGCAGTATATGGGTTACATACCATTACACATAACTAATATTTTTGGTGTTGTATCCCACAGAAAATTTCTAAACCTTAGCATAAACAAATTACGTACAATTCTGTATGAAAAGGACTGATTTTTGTTAATTTATTAGTTCTTAATTACAATCCTCATTTATATTCTTTCATTTATTTATTTAATTGCCTTTAAACATTTTTGGCACAGCTAGTTAAATGTTCTAAAAATGGATGCTAGCTATTTTCATTAAAAGAAAATCTTTAATAAGAAGACTTAATGCATTCATTAAATCTTATTCAAACTCATTAAACTGTTACCAGATCTGATCAGCTGTTGTTACCAACATATAATTATCAGTTGACCTCTAAAATGACAAAAAAATATATATATATATATATATGTTGACCATCTTATGGATAGCCACTTTGCAAGGTACATTTCTGGTTGGTATAAAAGGAAAATTTTAACCCTTAGCCTTTTGTACTGTAATCCCATCAAAGCTTTTAGTTCTTGACCTTACACACAAACACAGTCAGTGGGTCGGATTTACTAAAAGATTGGTGAATACACTGGAACATTGATCATACATGAATAAACAAATCATAGTCTTACACTTTCTATGTGCCTGTCATGTGTACGGACATGCATGAGCTTCAGCATATATGTCCAAAAAGCAAAAAAGTGGATGACCACACACACACCAGTAAAAAAACTCCTTTAAGCTAGTACAATAGGAAAAGTGAGATCCCTAATGCGTGTCATGCTAGAGAGCACTTAACCATTGCACTCACTGTATGTTTAACTGTTTCAGCCAGAGAAGAATTTACCCCCTTCCTGACTGGGTCATTTTTTTGCGATATGGCACTGCGTCAATTTAACTGGCAATTGCGTGGGTGTGCGACGTTGTACCCAAACAAAATTTATGTCCTTTTTTTCCCCCACAAATAGCGCTTCTTTTGGTGGTATTTGATCACCTCTCCGGTTTTTATTTTTTGCACTATAAACAAAAAAAGAGAGACAATTTTGAAAAAAACTATTTTTTACTTTTTGCTATAATAAATATCCCCAATATATAAAAAGTCTTCTTCATCGGTTTAGGCCAATATGTACATTGAGTAGTTTGCGCAAAAGTTATAGCGTCTACAAAATAGGGGATAGATTTATGGCATTTTTATTTATTTTATGTTTTTTTTCAGTTTTTTTTACACTTTTTTGGGACCATTGACATTTATACAGCAATCAGCTGCACACTTCCTTCGAGCCCAAGCTCCAGATTTTAAAATCAGGCAAAGGAAGTACGAGGAGACGCCGCTACGTTTGATTTAACAACGTGCTAATTCAAGCTTTATCCTGTAAGTGCAAGCTATTTGATCACATTAAATTATTTTTATAAATACTGCACTATGGGTGCAATTCTTTGTTTATGTTTCTGAGTGACAAGGATCCAGCAGATTGGGACATCCACATAGGTTTTTGGGAGACCGAATTCCCTGAGCTTGGTGAGACCGCCATTGTGGTCATTTCTGCGGGTAAGGAGACTACATACAGTACTCACTCTGCGTGCAAAGCCTGTTTGGAGGAAGGGTCCTTACTTTTTTCTTCACGGCATCGTGTTTACATTGTGTCTTTACACCTGCATGGATACTCTTCATTCACTGTCATGATAATTTGGGACTCTAATCTAATTGATAGAATATTTTATTGTCTTTTTTCTTTTGATTTAGGATTTCCTTGTTTTTGTAATTGAACAATTTACATGAGTTTTTTTGTGTACAATTTTTCGGGATCACTTTTGGTGTTTAATGCCTCAAAGTTTTTGACACCTCAATATAACATTTGTGATTTATATAGTTCACTTTTGTTATTTATACCATTTGATTCTTTTGTATTATTTTTATTCATACCACCTTTTATTTTCCACATGATTTGATTTATTACACTGCTTTTGTAGCTTCCCTATTTTCAGATATGGGGACTCTGCCTTAGTTTTCCATTCACTTTTTTTCACCACTTCTGAATACGGTATTTGAAATAGAATTATATTCAGTCTTTTTACTTTTGGATCAACACATTTAGCGCTGCACCCATCCCATGTTTTTCAATACTTAACCACTGCATTCAATTTCAGGCAAATGGCCAAAATTATATTTTATATATTTATTTATATTTATTACACTAAATGTATTGAGGCGCTAGCTTCGTGTTACTTTTTTTTACAAACATCATGGATGTGTATATAGATCCATACAATCAATGTGAATCAAAGCCCAATAATTTGTTAACAGCTAACAACAAGTAAATTGATTCCAAAATACCATCTGCAAAAGAACTCATAGGCAAAGCACTCTTGTGGCAAGAAGTTCTAAAATACCATTTGAAAAAAACCCATATGCAAAGAAACTCTTGTGAAAAAACTTTAAAACAATAATAATAGTAGGTCTTTGTGAATATATGTAACACAGTATGTCTCTTCAAATCCACTTCTTTTGATTTCACTGTGTGTATATTAGTGATACATGCTGTTATAATACACTGTGCTCTTCTTAAAAAATGTGCACCACCACCTAAGGCAGCGGTCTCAAACTGGTGGCCCTCCAGCTGTTGTGAAACTACAAGTCCTGCCAGTTGGAGTCATGCTTGTAACTGTCAGCCTTGCAATGCCTTATGGGACTTGTAGTTTAGCAACAGCTGGAGGGCCGCCAGTTTGAGACCCCTGACCTAAGGTAAGGGGGGCCACTCACCAGATCACTTTGGGCCACCAGGACCCTCACCACTTTTGAGGATTTGGTCATTATAGTTGATGTATCCTGGGCATCTGCTCACTTAACTTTAACCTTCAGTGTCTCCACCAGGAATATCTCAGAAAGAAAACAATACCCGATAATCATGCAATATGTTTATTAAACTAGGGTAATAAAATTAAAACAGCAGTGCACTCACATTTACTTGTGCCCTGGAGCTGCACACACTATGCAGAGTCTTGTATTATACAGTTATTGCCGCTGCTCGTGTCTCTGAGCCGGCGTGCGTTCCACCTGGGCTGGACATGACGTCGATGGGGACTCTGAACTTCTGCCACTATTCAGACCTCAATGCATTTCTCCGGAAGGCGTCATCAGGAAGTCACTATATAAATATCTACAATATACCAGCATGCTTGATTGCTGCTTCACTGGGATGTCTAATCAGCATGTTCAGCCATATTAATTGGCCGAGCCAGAATGATATAATTCCTGTGCATGGAAAATAATTCATCCTAGCATGGAGGTATTCCCAACTTAGTGTACATTTTACAGACATTTTTGAACAGGAAGATAAAAAGCTTTTATTACACTTGATATACTGAGAAATGCATCCCAACTGCCAGTCTGTCAGTTCCATAACACAGACAAAATAAGCATTAGTATATATCCTGACATTCCCCAGACACAGTCCTACTTATTATGACACAAGCTTGACAATAATGGATGATATTTTAAAGCTAATGTTGTAGTTGTAGCCACTGCCAGAAGGGTAGACCTGTTTTATTTGTATTAGTTCAGCCAGGACACAATGTTGTACAACAAAGTAAAACACGTGAAATATTAATGCTTGAAATTTTACACCAGAATGCTCCTAGCTACTGTAAGCTACACATTCGTTGTGCGCAAATAGTGACCAGGAAAATGAAAATAAAACGTTCAAAGCTGTATTTGCGTAAACTTAAAATCACAGCTGGATAGATGATAGATGGGCACAGCAACAGCAAATGTATTTCCAACTTAAAGCAATGTAAATATATATGTAGCGCTACGCCTGGAGGAGCGGCTTAAGTTTGTTCAGTCAGTTACTCTGCCTCTCAACCCCAGTAACAGTCTCAGCCCGCTCTGGCACACCTGCCAATAGTGTAAGTGCAACAACCAATGAGAAACACACACGTTATGATAAAACACAGAAATGTCTTTACTGCAATATTTCTGTGGAAAAGTAACAAACAGTAACAATATATACAGTATGTTCAATTAATGCAATGGGAGTGCATTAACTGAGGTTATGAGCAGTATAGCTCAATACTATATTTAGGCTGATTTCAGGGGATTCAAAACCTAAGAATAACCCCAAAAGCAGAGGCACACTTACATGGCGAATAAATCACAATATGGCAATCTGTATAAGATTGGTTACCTTTACTCAAGTTGGCTCTATGAGACCAGGCAGCAGAGCAGAGGAATGACCCTCTTTATGTCAGGCCTCTCTCTTCTGTCCCCCGACACCACAGGCCCAACTTTAAACACTTTATTCTAATCAACATGTAATGGCTTAACTTCCTAGATAAACTGTCCCACATGCCCACTCCATATACAGAGCCCTGAATAAGTGTGTGTGGGTCTGTATGGTACTAGTAGCTTCAGTCCTTTTGAAGAACAGATAAAACTTTGTGTCTTCAGCTTGCCACTTTCGTCAGTGCACTTAAACTCCTGAATAGCAGGGCCAAACACCACAGCTTGCCTGGATAATCAAGTGAAGAAAGCAGGATCTTTCTTAGCAAGGTGAAAGGACAATGGTGTCTGTATACAGTGTCCCTGGAAACGCATGGCCTTATCCTTTAGTCCTGTGGCACTACAAGTGTCAGCAAGATGACTAACAGCAATGATGTCTGTATACAGTGTCCGTTTAACTTCTGTGTTGCAGTGTCCCTGTTTCCTGCAAATAGGCAAAAGCCCTCTCACCCAACCCTGCAGTCAAGGCCCAAACCAACGTCCTGGAACAGCAGGCTCTCCTGGCAACCAGATTAGTTACCTCACACAGGAACACTTCCCCGTCAGTGCAGGTGTGCCTGAATATGTACCTGGGATCCCCCTCTTAGGCTGGATGTCCCGACTCTCAACGGAAGCCTAAATCGCGCGGTAAAATCACCAGGGAGACAGCATCTCTCCCTCAGGTCTGATCTTTTCCTCCGCCTTGTGCTGTCTAAATTCTCCTCAGGAAATCAAAAATTGAGTCTCTCCTTTCCTGCACTCAGAGCATGCTGGTCTTTTATTGTTCCATACAGTTAAATCTGAATGTGCAACTTGCGTCCTGGAACTACAATTCTCTTTATGCTTTGCTTCCTGATGGTAATCACTCTGCTGACAGGATGTGATGACACAGAGTCTTAGTTGGCACTAGAGGGAAACAGTCTCATTGCAACAATGTTGCAGAGTATCTTTTGATACTGCAGGTACGATAGCCAGCTACATGCTATATCTATATCATAAAATAAGTATTGAACACATCACCATTTTTCTAAAGGTGCTATTGACATGACATTTACACAACATGTTGGTAACAACACATGCATACATACAAAGAAGAAACCAAAGCAAATAAGTTCCGAAATTAGGTTATATAATAAAATGGGATGACACAGGGAAAAAGTATTGGACACTTGAAGAAGGGGAGGTGCAAAAAGGCATGGAAAGTCAAGACACCAGCTGAAATCTATCAGTAATTAGAAAGCAATCCTGCCCCTTGTCAGTGCAAATTAATTATTGTCTGGTTCAATCTCAACTGATAGCCTATCTCATTACCAAGGTGTCACACAAGAAACATCTCATGATGGGTAAAAGCAAAGCGCTCTCTGAAGACCTTCACAACCTTATTGTTGCAAAACATACTGATGGCATTGGTTACAGAAGGAGTTCTAAAATTCTAAATGTTCCAGTGAGCACTGCTGGGGTCATAATCCGGAAGTGGAAAGAACATCCATAAACCGTCACGGCCAGGTGCCCCTCATAAGATTTGTGATAGAGGAGTGAAAAGAATTATCAGAAGAGTTGTACAAGAGCCAAAGGACCACTTGTGGAGAGCGTCAGAAAGACCTGGAAGGTATAATTGTTTTAAAAAAAGTAATGCATTCAATCGCCATGGCCTGTATGCACGCTTACCATGCAAGACTCCATTTCTGAAGAAAAAGCACGTGGAAGCTCCTTTAAAGTTTGGTGAGCAACATTTTAAGGCTATGAAATACTGAGAGAATATAGTCTGGAGAGATGAGACCAAAATTTAACCCTTTGGATGCCATAATACACACCATGTTTGGAGGTCAAATGGCACTGCACATCACCCCAAAAACACCCCCATACCAACAGCAAAGTTTGGAGGTGGGAACATCATGGTGTGGGGCTGTTATTCAGCATATGGTACTGGCAAACTTCATGTCATTGAAGGAAGGATGAATGGAACAATGTACCAAGACATTCTTGATTAAAATCTGCTGACATCTACCAGGATGATGAAGACAAAATGAGGGTGGACATTTCAGCAAGACAATGATCCCAAACACAAAGCCAAGGAAACTCTCAATTGGTTTCAAAGTAAGAAAATAATGCTGCTAGAAAGGCCCAGCCAAAGCCAATAACCTGACTTGAATCCAATAGAACATCTATGGAAAGAACTTAAGATCAAAGTTCATAGAAGAGGCCCACAGAACCTTCAAGATCTGAAGACTGTTTGTAAAGAATGGACAAAAATCACACCTGAGCAATGCATGTGACTAGTTTCTCCATACAGGAGGCATCTTGAAGCTGTCATTACCAACAAAGGATTTTTTTTTGTGAGTATTGTGGATATTGTACATGTATCATGTGAATTCTGTGACCACTCACAGTGATTACAGTAGTAAACAAAGGCTGAATGAATAAAATACTTTGTTTACTATTACTAATGTGATCACTGTGATTGGTCACAGTGATCATATGGTATAGGGACAATAACATGACTTCACAAGAGCTCCTTGTGGAGGGGATGATTTTGGTTGCATGCCAGCTGCCAGGTACTGGGACTTCCTTGCTGGTGGCACCTAAAAGCAGCACAGGCCCAGGTTAAATATCAAATCATGAGATGCAAATACAGTTCCATTCATGCTAGAAGGCAGGAAAAGCTGCACATAATGGCAGTCAGAAGCATTCCTCAAGTAATTTGTGTTAGCGGTTGGAGCTACATTGTTCTAAAAATGAATGAGCAGTTCTAAATACTCAACAGCCTCACAGCGGCTTTGTAAGACAGCTGATTGTGGAAATTGAAGAGGTGTAACATATGTCAATTCTAACTGAGCAATGAGAGGAAGAAATTTCCAATGGAATAGTTAATCTTTCAAATATCATTCAAATCATTTTACATTATGATTGAATTGCTTGCAATATCCCATTCTTTCTTTGATTCATTTAAAAGCAAATATTAATTATAATTGTATTTTCACTTAAACAATATTTTAAACACCATTTTAAACTCAAGATCCTATTTTGAAATGTGTAAGTGTTCAAGGCACTCGTTGGTTACTACCTAGGGACACATACATATTTACAATGAACCATGAATTGTAATGCATGTTTAATGTAACACACAAGCATTAATAATATATGTATATATACAGAGTCAGACATAAAATGTAAGTGCAAAATTGTGGAAATACATGAAAAATAAGGAAAAAATGTAATTGTAAATACATTCAGAATTATTTTTTGTTTGGTTGTATATAGGAACTATTGACACTGATGGTGTTATTAAAACCATTTCACTTCTAGAACAATTGTTCACCTATTCATCTATACTAAATTTCTGGCCTTAAAGTGGTTGTAAACCTTTACATATACCCAGTGAAGTGACTGGTCTCAAGTGATACACAGAGAAGAAACAAATCGTCCTACATACGTTGCACCTGTTTATCTGACATCTTCTCTACTCAACTATTTAAAGTCCAGAATTTATAAAGCTTGTCTGAGCATTCAGAAAAAAAAGGGCAGGGAGCTGAAATTATAATCTGCAAAAGTCAGTAAGGATAACTCTGAGAGCTGATTAGAGAAAAGGGACACTCCCACCTTCACACAGAAACAGAGCTGAGGCTGTCAATCAGCTGGAGCTCACTCCACTGTCAGCGTTATTCTCTTAGGCCTGATTCACACTTGTGCAGGTTCACACTGACTGCGGGTATGAAATCATGCGAGTTCAGCTGAACTTGCACAGTTTCGTTCCCGCATGTCAGTCCCGACTTTGGGGGCGATATCAGAGACATCTGTGCGGGTTTCTGCACAGATTTCAATGGAAATCGCACCCCAAAATCGCCAAAAGTAGTACAGAAACTACTTTTGGGAATCGGTGCAGCGCTGCAAATGCATCGTCGCACCGATTCAGACGGTGCCATTGTTGGCAATTGCCGCCGATTTGGCATGCAATGTGACATGTCAAATCGCATCAATGTGAACCAGGGCTTAGTGTCAGGAAAACTTGTCAGAAGTGACTCATGCTGATAGCAGAGGAATGAAACAGCAGACAGAAATGATACTTTGTGCTCTTAATTGAGATAAGCACACACTATAGAGGGATATGCTTTGTTCATATATCATATCAGAGGTTTCATATCACCCACTTTAAAAGTACTTGAAACCCCCAAAATGTTATATTGTTTTATATTTAAAATAATGTATGTATTATTATTAACTTTTATACAATCATATTTATAATAAGATATTTGTGCAACTATTTATCAAACCTATATTTTCAGTAAAAACAAATTGCACTAAAATTATTTTAGTTCACACAGACACAATATCCAATGACCTAGTTTTTTATAAAATATTTTGGAGACTGTGTCAAGTAAATAGATAATTAGACACCAGGTATGTCAAGATTTAAAATTGCCTGCACCAGCAAAATAGCGACATACCTTGATACTAAAACATTGCACAATCAATCATTTTTTTAAAGATTTTTTTTTCAAGTACAAAACAACATAGAGACAAACTGTCACAAATCAGCAGAACTAAAACCGGAAAAAAAGAAAAAAAAAGAAATTTAAATAAGTAACAACCAAAATACAGCACAAACCCACAAGTTGTCGTTAAGTAGATATATCACCTTTAGATCTCTATTATACTTAGCAAACTAATAGATATCCCACAAGTAACAATAAGTACAACATTCTCAATAAAGAGTAATAGAAGGGCACATCACATCTATCCAACTAGACCATTTTGCAGCAAACTTGTGTAAAGCTAGGTATGATTCTAAGACAAAATATATGTATTCACTTTGAATTTCCACTAATCTACCAAAGGCAGAGTAGAGGGCACTCATCATGAAGCAATCAGTTTTCATGCAATAAAATCAATAATTTAAAAACTTGTACAGCTTATCAATTTAGAGAGTTTACAAAAATGACTATAGAACTATTACTATGACAAGGGGTCTAATAAATTTTGACTGCCAAGACCCTGTAAAACATGTCCTTGCTAGTCAAAGGGTTAAAGCAAAAAAAAAAAAAATTTAAAAATGTAAATACGGAAAACACAGCTTTGGCTGCATTAGTCACCTTCAGGCTGGGTTCACACTGCTGTGTCCGGCGGCTCACAGCAGGGTTCTGGTGTGTCCCTGTTCACCACTTCAGGTCTGATTTTGGTTCAAATTTTTGTCTGAATTCAGGCCTGAAATGGATCAGAAGATGCACAGGACTTTTCTGCAAACCGTCCTGGAGCTGTGTGAACTGGATTCATTGAGAGCCGGTCACAGTCTGACATGCAAATTGGATGAGGAGGAAACCCACATCCAATTCGCACTAGGGTGAACCCAGCCTCAATCTGGATCTGTTCCAGAGAGCACACAGGCAATGTTATTTGGATGTCAAGTTCAATGCACATGGGAAACTGTATGCATTGAACATCACTGTACAATCATGTAGTTTCAGGGATTGCAATTGCTATGCCCACAAATGTCCAGACATACATGTGCCCATGATACAACAAAACAATAGTGTGGCGCTAAATCATGAACAAATGAAAAACATACATTGATCAAAGAAAGTGAAAAGCATCCGGTCTGCCGGAAGACAAAAGTGAATAAATAAAAAGTGAAAAATTTGCAAGATGATATCAAAAATGAATAAAAAGCATCCTAGAGACTTTTTCAGACTGGTTAATTTTCACTTTTTTGATCAATGTATGTTTGAAATTTAGCGCCACACTATTGTTTTTTTACATTACTGCACTATATGTCTAGTGGTGTGTTGGCAGCTTACCCATTCTCTAGGCGCAATTTTTTCCTTTACCACTGCCCATGATACAAGTCTACCCCATATTCGTTCATGCTTACTCTTGTTCATTGCCCTAAATAAATCAGGACCATCATGTCTCTTGCATATATCGTGCATATCTCTTGCATAGATCGTATGTTTGAAGGGAACAGAGATTTGATTCAGTTCATTTTATCTCATTTCACACTTTAATATACCAGGTTAAACAAATTAAATCCTCATTTTGCTAGTTGTAATGGTGTAAATTGTGCAAACGACATATTTTCTACAAAGAATCTTATTGTTGCTCCTTACAGGATGTACTGGGTATACCGCAGCTAAGTACAGTGCTGACAAAAGTAACATTAATTATGCATGTCATATACTGTACATTGTTCCTTTTAAAAGTAAAACATTCCCTAAAATATGGCTGGTGTAAAGGTTTTTCCTGGATCTAGAGACATTCTCTGAAAAAAAAGAAGAAAAAAAAAGTCTTGTACGCTGTATAGTAACCTCTGGAATACTGTAATTCTGAAAGTATCAATCTTTAATAACCACAAATGTGAGCAGAGGACAGCACTTGGGGTTGTTTAGCCGGTGCATTGATGAGAAAAGCCTGGATGTGCTCATTTGTAAAACCACTATCTTTCTTGCTAAAGTGATTAAGAAGCTGTTAACATCTTTAACAACATTTTTCCACATACGCAATGGATTATCAAGTGTGATAGCCATCCGGTGGGGCTGAATTAGAAAAGTACAGCTACTAATCATTGCTTTTTCCTCTACTTATTTCCATTAGTGAAATGATTTACTACACTGGTCCTCAGGAACTGTATTACATCCAGCATTATGAAATAACATCATTCTTATAAAATATCTTGAATCAACGAAAAACTAAATTTTCTCTTATTTGCATGTAAAGAGACAACATATGGAGCCCTAATTTGGTTTTAGAAAAAACAATGATAATTTATCCATGGCTTCCAAAGTCATAAACAAGTGGAATCTGTTAAGGGAGTTCTCCATGAAATATCTTTGGAATGGACAGCAAGAGGAAAGTGTAAGGTGTTAGCTAGCTTCACATCTAGACACGGCATAAATTGTTTTTGATGCATATTTAGCATCATAATTCCACAATGTCTGATGACACATGGCATTTTAAATGACACTCTCCCACACAAATAAAAAAATTACAGAGGGACCCATAAACTTATATAAACAAAGCCTGGGGAATGCCCAGGAAAATATTCCAAGCCTACTTACAACCAGCTCGCAGACAACCAAATTGACCTGTCTAACAGTATGCGTTAAAAACAGGGGTTTAGTCCGCACGCATTTGCAAACGCATGCGTAAGCCACAGAGCCTCGTCATGGCACCCTGATATCTGTGGTCCTAACACTAAAATATGAGTGTCCCCACAGTGGAGGCACATGCATTCTGATGGATAAATGCGAGCAGGTGAACTGAACGGCAGCCCACCCCTTCTTAAAAGGTACAGAAGCACACCAAACACCCAGCAAATAGCACAATGGCTGCAAAGGTGCTGGTGCGTTGCTGGACCAATACACACACCAATGTGATCTCAAAAAAACTTGCCACCACCCTCATTTATAGCTGGCTATCGCAGTAAGGGGCATTGGAGGGCTAACATCTAGACACTGCATAATTTGTTTTTAATGCATATTTAGCATCACAATTCCCCAATGTCTGATGACACATGGTATTTTAAATGGTACTCTACCACACAAATAAAAAAGCTTGGCCGGTCCCTGCTAAACCTGATGAATTTTGATCCATCTTTGGCTGGCTTAACACTGCAAAGTGGGCTTCTGATTTGCTTACTTTGTGTTCTCCTACATCATTGCAAAATACTACTAAATGCAGTTACAGATCATTTTTCAAACTAAAGAAGATATATCTAATGAAAACTGGTCAATAACTATATGCATTTTTTTCCAGAACTACTCAGATTATGAACTTTAATTTTTAGACCAGCTTTCATTCAAACCATCTACAATATCCTGGAGGTAATCGATGTCTTACTACATTCATGTTGTAATATCAGAATATTACTATATTATTTTTGAAGATTCTCGTGTAAAATAAAATATTTTATCTCTGAAAAAAAGCTACAGAGGGACCCATAAATAAATACTATAGAGGTTGGAATAAATAGTTCAATCTCAGCGTTTGCTGGCAATACAAAACTAAGCAGGGCAATAACTTCACAACAGGATAAAACAACTTTACAAGAAGACCTAGTTAAAACAGAGGGATAGGCAACCACGTATATTACATATGATGTTTAATATTGAAAATTGTAAAGTAATGCACTTGGGAGCTAAATATATGAATATAAGTTATACTCTAGGGGGGATCCTCTGGGGCAGTTGAGGATGGAAAAGGATCTGGGGGTCCTGGTAGATCACAGACCCAGCAATAGCATGCAAAGCTAAGCTACAGCAAGTGGGGCCAACAGACTACAAGCATGCATTTGAAAGGGTATTAACTCAAGAGATAAAACTGTAAATCTACTACTTTACAAAACTTTGGTTCAGCCAAATCTTGAGCATGTCATCCAATTTTTACCACCAATCATCAGGAAGGATGTGCTTGAACTGGAGAGTCCAGGGAAGGGCAACAAAGCTAAGGGGTTGGAGGACCTCAAATATGAGGAATATTTACAAACATTAAACTTATTCTGCCTTGAGAAGTGATGCTTAAAGCGGAATTAAACTCCGCTACGCTTTACATACAAAGAAGCTGCCATGGTGCTCCATATGTGATTAGTCATGGCACTAGCCATTTGATGGATTGGCAGTTTCACAAAGAACAAAAGCCAATGTGACAGTTATCATTCATGGCATGCTTTGCATGTAACCATTCTGGGAAACTTAAATAGATGAATTTAGTCCTATTTTCAGAGGGGGTATGATCACTTTACACAAATCTTTAAATGGTGACTCTAGCATTGGCAAAACTGTTTAATATTTGGTCTCTAAAGAACACAATTGGCCATACAATGAAAATTGGACAAGTAGCAGTTCAAACAAACTGTGTAAGGGGTTCTTTTCTGTTAGAATGGTAAAGATGTGGAACTCCCTTCCACTGTTGATGGTGTCAGTGGGGAGTGTTGATAAATTCCAAAAAAACTTTTAGATGTGTTTCTTAGGAAACATGATGTACAAGGATATTGAAAATGGTAGACACACACACACACACACACACACAGGCCACCTTCTGTGACATAGTGAGCAGGAGAATTTCTCAAATATTTTCAAACGGAGGCTTCTGTAGAATCGAAAGCACCAGATTCGAGTCCCACGGTGGCAAGGGAGATCGTACCGGTGGAACCCCCTGAATGAAGGTACGCACCAGGGAATGCGAAGCCAGGGGGCGTTAAAAGAAAACCGCCAAAGCCGACACCTGGCCCTTGAAGGTACTCAAGGCCAAATTCTTTTCAACGAGTTAAAATCCGAGCCACAGAAAAGGAACGTGGGTGAAACCCCAGTGATTCACACCATGAAATGTACGCTTTCCACGTCCGATGATATACCTTCCTGGAAGTAGACTTCCTAGCTTTGAATAGTGTCGGAATCACCGACGCAGGTAAGCCTCTATCCTTTCAAAGCCAACGACGGTAAAGAAGGGGGAAAGATCATCCCTTGGGATAGCAGATCCTCCCTGAGAGGCAGCCATCAGGGGGCGTCTGCGACCAGACACACCAGGTCGGCGTACCAGGACCAATGAGACCAGTCCAGGGCCACTAATCTGCCTGCCAGTTGTCCACCCCCAGAATGTGGGCGGCGGAGATGGCCGGGACGAAACACTCTGCCCACCGGAGAATGCCTGCTACTTCCAGGCCGCTAACATACTCCTTGTTCCTCCCTGGTGTTGACATAGGCCACCGCCGCGGCATTGTCCGACTGGATCCATATCGGGCGCCCCTGAAGTCAATCCGTCCAATGATCCAGACACTCTAATTGCCCGGAGTTCCAAGGTGTTGATAGATAGCCTGGATTCCTCCAGCGACCCTGCACCAAACTCAATCCCAGGACTCCTCCCCACCCAGACAGACTGGCATCGGTGGTGACCACCGTCCAGTACAGAGGGAGAGAGGATTTCCCCTGCCGAAAAGCCGGGGAACAAAGCCACCAGATCAGGGACCCTTTGGTTTCTTAGCTCAGCCGAATCTTACTGTCCAGAGACCCTGGACATTTGTCCCATTTTAACAAGATCTCCTTTTGCAGGGGTCTCATATGGAACTGAGCAAATGGGACCGGCTCGAACTTAGACACCATCAGGCCTAGCACCTGCATGCAAGCTCTCAGGGACACCCATCTGCTGGACAGCAGCAAGCGGGTTGCCGCCTGTAACTTCTGCAGTTTGTCCTGTGGAAGGAAGGAACACTCTTGCCAGAGCGGAATCCAGAGTTAGACCCAGATAAACCAACTTCTGAACTGGAAATCAGCGCAGACTTTTAGTAATTTATCAGCCATCCAAAATCTGCCAGAGTACGAATAGTGATCTCCACGTCGCCCCCCAGGGTCGCTGTGGACTCGCAACAGGTAATCCAGGTAGCCCTGAACAGCCATTCACCGCTGGTGCAGCAGTGCCAGAACCGGGGCCAACACCTTGGTGAAGACCCAAAGAGCAGAGGCGAAACCAAAGGGTAACGTCGCAAACTGATAATGCTCCTCTCCCCCAGCAAAAGTGGAGGAACCGCTGGTGCTGTGCACATATCGGAATGTGCAAGTGGGCATCCTTAATGTTGATGGAGGCAAGAAAGTCCCTTTATGCCGAAGGAGTCATATCTGGGGGGTCTGGAGAACCCCGCTCTCGGTTTGCCCGACCAGGGTCGCTTGGAACCTCCTGAGAGGGGCTTAAAAGACTTTGAGCCTTTAGCAGTGGACCCCGAGGGAAGAAAAAACTTCCAGTGTGCCGAGAAGGAAGGACCACGCTTGCGATATGCTTTTCCCCTCGTGATACTCTTAATGATATCATCCAGAGTGGCCCCAAACAAATGATCGCCTTGAAAAGGCAGATTAGTTTGGGCTTTTTTAGAGGCCTGGTCCGCAGTTCAACAGTTCAGCCACAATACCCGCCGAAGCACTACTGCTAAAACAGCTTAGAAAGCAAGGGAGCTGCGCCCAAAGACAAACTCCAGCCCCTGGACCAGCTGATCTGCCAATTCAGTGAAGGCAGGAGGAAACTGATCACCCTCCAGGTCACGACACAACAGCTGCGCCCACTCTGTCAGCGTTTGACACCAGGGCAATGGCCAGAACTGGCCAAAGCGGCGAGCCCGCACTAGTGAACATAGTGCAGTTCAGACTCTGCCTTTCTGTCAGCCGGATCTTTAAAAGCCAGAGAGAGTCTTCAACTGGAATCATGGTGGCTTTGTTCAATCGAGAGACTGGAGGATCCACCACAGGTGGAGTCGTCCACTTCTTGAGAAGAGTCTCCTCAAAAAGGATAAACGCACAGCGAAGCACTTTCGCAAAGGGACGTTTTGGACGCTCCCATTCCTTATAGACAAACTTGTCAAAAAAGGAGGTATAAGGGAAAACTTTTGCCACGCGAGACAGCTTGTGAGTGCTAAAAGGGACAGGCACCTCCACCGGAGCTGCGACTGCACCCTCTATTTTTAAAGTTTCCCGCACAGATGCAATCAGTGCGTCCACCAGCGCCTTCTCGTGTGCAGCCACCGGGGCAGAGGAATCATCCTCAGTCTGAAAAATCTAGGAGCATGACCTCAGACCCCTGCAGGGTGGGCCTCGTCCACGGCAGCCAAATCAGATTCAGGATCTGACGAGACAGATGAAGCAGGGGGAAGGCGGAGGAAGCTTCTTGCTAGTCCACCGCCCAAGAGCCACCGCCACCCGAGACACAAAGGACTACCATGGCCACTGTCAGTGCATCATCGGATGGCTGGGACCCAGAGGGACCTGCAGCCTCTGATAGGGGGTCAGGTGGGGAAACATGCTCCTGAGACTCCATAGGGGAAGAAGAGACCCCTCACACCAAGAGCGACCACTGCAAAAGGGACACCCCCCATGCCGGTACTGGAACACCAGGACACCCCACAGCCTGCAGCAGAGAGAGGAAGGGACCCCATCAGACTCACCACACCACCGGTGTAGCATTTGCTGCCTCAGGTGTAGACCCGCGCACATGTGGCATCCGAGGAAGAGGATAACACAGGAGTCAGCACCGGGTTAAAAGGAGGAGCTTTGGCCTGCTAAAAATGCGGTCTGGGCTACACGGTAATGACCACCGCTGCCTGAGCACCAAAAAAAAAAATGTCCGCTGAGCTACACAAACATGGCCGCCAGCCATAAGAAGTCAGCAGGCAGTAGGGGGAAAAAAGACACCAGCTAAAAATGGCCACTGGCCGCGCTACATGAGGCTAAAACAGACCCCAGGAAGCCCCTGAAAGAGAAGATCTGGGCACCGGACCCCCAGGAGCACCCAGTACCTCCCCCCGGTAAGCACTGCACCTGGCGGCACGCACCTCCTGCCCACCAGTACTCAGCCCCATCCCCCAGGATCCCTCATGGCACCACACTACCTCATATAGAGGAGGGAGGGAGAAAGGGGGGCTACCCAGGGACCCCCAGGGACCATCCACCCCAGGAAGAGAAGGTACAAGGGAGGAAGGAAACCTGCAGGTGGGGGGCGACCAACCGGGGAGGGGCCCGCGTCCACCGCAAACCCACCAAGGGGAGAGGAGGGACATTTACTCACCATACCAGGACCAGGCGGACACCGCTCCAGACAGAACCTCCTCGCCACCAAAAAGGAGGGGCTGTCGGCCATGAGTGGCACTGCGACTTGAGCCTAGATCCGGTCTTATGCGAACTTGTGAGATAATTTAACTTGCAGGGCCAGCCCCCATCCAGTGGGGCTAGGTCACGGCCAACCAAGGGCATAGCTGCGGTCTGCATGTGCTCGCTGACCAGAATGGGGAGACCACTGGATCAAATGTCCAGCCCATCACCCAGTCTGGCAGTTGATTGCAGATCTCACCGGAAAAAAATAAAAAAATAAAAAATAAAATTTGCTAGGACTAGAGATCCTAGTAGGGAACTAGGTCCTTACTCCTGACTAGGCAGAAAGAAAACTGAAGGCCTATACCAGAGAGAGGGGTGTATATCACCTAGGACTGCCCATGGGCGTAGCCAAGTCTTTTTCTGCCTAGTGTCCTACTCCTGTAGGGGGCGATATAACCTTATGGTTCTGAATAAGGAAGCGCTGTGTCTGTCAACGAATGAATGAGAAATCCTTTAAGGCCTGGTTCACAACTATGCAGGTTGCAGTTGATGCATATTCTAGTTTATTTTATCGTTTTTTTCCAATACATGTTTTTGATCCATTGAAGTCTATGGAACCAAAAACAAAACCTGCTGGTCCCTGGCCCTTTCCATAAAATGGACTCATGTGAATGTGACCCATAGGAAACCATATTAAATGCATAGGTGTGAACCTGGTCTTAATGGTGAGAAGTTGGCCTTTTAGCTATTTAACCACTTCAGCTCTGGAAGATTTATGACCAGGCCATTTTTGCTATACGGAACTGCGTTACTTTAACTGACAATTGTGCGGTTGTGCGATGCTGTACCAAATAAAATTTTTGTCCTTTTTTTCCACAAACAGAGCTTTCTTTTGGTGTTATTTTATCACCTCTGTGTTTATTATTTTTTGCAATATAAACAAAAACAACCGACAATTTTGAAAAAAAAAATTGTACTTTCTGCTTTAAAGCATATCCCATTAAAAAAAAAAAAAAAAAGTAATAAAAAAAAATCAAATTTCTTCATGAATTTAGGCCAATATGTATTCTGCTACATATTTTTAGTAAACAAAAAAAAAAATCCTAATAAGCGTATATTGATTGGTTTGTGCACAAGTTATAGCGTCTACAAACTATGGGATATTTTTTTTTCTACTAAAAATAGTGGCAATCAGTGACTTATAGCGGGACTGCGATATTGCGGCGGTCAGTCAGACACTAACTGACACTTTTTGGGAACCAATGACATTAATACAGTGACCAGTGCTAAAAATATGCACTGCCACTATATTAATGACACTGGCTGGTAAGGGGTTAATACCAGGGGTGATCACATGGTTAAATGTGTACCTAGCTAGTGTTTTTGTACAGTGTGGAAGGTGCTTCTACTAGGGGAAGGTATGGATTCTAGTCCCTGCTTTGCAGAAATACAGGATCCATGCCTTCCCTACTGACAGTAGGACGATCTGCTTTGTCCTAAATTATCAGCGGGTGCCGGAAGTGGGCATGTGTGCCCCAGACCCGGAAGTGCAAGATCACATATATAAACGTGATCCTGTGCACAGCGGCCGCCCTGTAGCAGTAAAAATGCTATGGGGCAATCAGGAACTGGTTAAAAAGAGGGAGGGACATAGTCTGGGCAACAACTACCTTCTGGGTGTTTGGCTTAGGACATTTGCATCTCCGTTTGGAAACTGAGAAAGAAACCCTTATTAGATTTTAGAGTTCTGAAGTGTGCTATAATTAAAAAATGTTGATATTTTTATTTAGGTCATAATTCTAAATTTTAAGGTAAACTTTAAACATAAATAAAACTAGCTCAAAGGGCATAACTTACCTGAGTGTTGCTAATGTCATCCTGTCTTTTAAACTAAAGCTGGCCATACACCATACAATTTTCTTATTCAATTTTCTTTAGATTTACCTTCAACTATGTAGTGCAAGGGCCTGCCTGATTGCATACAAATTGAAAGTGTTAAGGTGTGACCTCATATCATATGGTTTTGGTAAATCTAAAGGAAAGTTGTACAAGAAAATTGTATAATGTATGGCCAGCCTTAGGCTCTGGCTCTACTTCTAGCTAAAGCCCAATAGCTAAAGGAATTTTTGAATGGCCCTAAATCTCTGTTTTCGGAAATGCAATAGGGTTTTCTCATGCATTAACCGCTCACTGAGCTCACCGCAGTTCTGTCCACACACAGGGGATTTTTTTACGAAAGGCAAATCCACTTTGCACTACAAGTGCAAACTACAAGTGCAAAGTGCACTTGAAATTGCACTGAAAGTGCACTTGGAAGTGCATTCGCTGTAGATCTGAGGGGAAGATGTGAAATGAGGGAAAGCTCTGCAGATTTAATCATCCAATCATATCCAAGCTAAAATGCTGTTTTTTAATTTTCCTTGCATGTCCCCGTTAGATCTACAGCGACTGAACTTCCAAGTGCACTTGTAGTGCAAAGTGGATTTGCCTTTCGTAAATAACTCCCACAGTGCAGTACAAGAGGAAGTTTCACAGCAGAGTCTGTGACAACAGAAATGTCAGAAAAACATACAACCCCTGGCAAAAATGATGGAATCACCAGTCCCCGAGGATGTTCCTTCAGTTGTTTATTGTTGTAGAAAAAAAGCAGATCACAGACATGGCCAAAAACTAAAGGCATTTTAAATGGCAACTTTCTGGCTTTAATGCCGCGTACACACGGTCGGACTTTCTAGAAAGCTAGGTCCGACGTACTTGCCGCCAAGAAGCCAAGAAGCCAAGAAGCCCAGAAGTCCGGACCTCCGCTAGCAATAGAGCTACCTGAAGATAGCGGAGGGGCCGGCCGAAGACCTGGGACACCGGGAGAAGAGGCCGGAGAGCGGAGAAGAACCAACCGGACGCCGGGAGAAGATGAACCGGAGGGACCCCCGAAGACGGAAGAAGACCCCCCGGAGCTGTTTAATAAATTATTTTAAAAACCTGTGTTGTGTTTTATTACTGACACTTTTTACCTAGGTAAATGGGTAGGGGTACCATGTACCCCATACTCATTTGCATAGGGTGGGGGGCCGGGATCTGGGGGCCCCCTTATTAAAGGGGGCTCCCAGATTCCGATAAGCCCCCGCCCGCAGACCCCGACAACCAACGGCCAGGGTTGTCGGGAAGAGGCCCTTGTCCTCATCAACATGGGGACAAGGTGCTTTGGGGGGGGGGGCGCCCCCCTCCCCCAAAGCACCCACCCCCCATGTTGAGGGCATGCGGCCTGGTACGGTTCAGGAGGGGGGGGCGCTCGCTCGTCCCCACCCCCTTTCCTGACCGGCCAGGCTGCGTGCTCGGATCGGGGTCTGGTATGGATTTTAGGGGGACCCCACGCCGTTTTTTCGGCGTAGGGGTTCCCCTTTATAATCCATACCAGACCTAAGGGCCTGGTATGCCCCGCGCTCGCCGCAATAGGAAGATTTGTTTTTCCTATTGCAGCGAGCGCGAGATGCAGCAACCTGCTCCTCCGTCGTATCTGGTCCTTCGGACTAGCATACAGACGAACGGGCTTTCCGTCAGGAACTGAGTCCGGCGGAGGTACGACGTAAAGATTTGAAGCAGGCTTCAAATCTAAAGTACGTCGGATTTCCGCAAAAATCCGACCGAAACGGTCCGGAAGTCCGATGGAGACCACACACGGTCGGACTTTCCGCCGGACTTTGTCCGGCGGCGTCCGTCGGACTTTTGCAGGTGAAAAGTCCGACCGTGTGTACGCGGCATCAGAAACACTAAAAGAAATCAAGAAAAATAATTGTGGTGGCCAGTAACAGTTAGATTTATAGAACAAGCACAGGTAATAAATTATGGAATCACTCAATTCTGAGGAAAAAACTATGGAATCACCCTGTAAATTTTCATTACAAACACTAATGCCGCGTACACACGGTCAGACTTTTCGTCTACAAAAGTCCGACGGATGCCGACGGACCAAAGCCAGCTGACAATCTGATCATGTGTGGGCTTCCCCGGACTTTCAGCGGACTTTTCCAGCCGCAAATCTGACGGACTTTAGATTTGAAACATGCTTCAAATCTTTACGTCGTAACTACGCCGGACCCAGAAATCCGCTCGTCTGTATGCTAGTCCCACAGACAAAAACCCACGCTAGGGCAGCTATTGGCTACTGGCTATCAACTTCCTTATTTTAGTCTGGTGTACGTCATCACGTACGAATCCATCGGACTTTTGTGTGATCGTATGTAGGCAAGTCCGTTCGTTAGAAAGTCTGCCGCAAGTCCGCCAAAAGTCTGCCAAAAGTCCATTGAAAGTCTGTCGGACGGGCTGTCGGACTTTTGTAGCCGAAAAGTCCGGCCGTGTGTACGCGGTATGACACCTGCATCAGATTAAATCTGCTTGTTAGTATGTAGGTAAAAAGGAGTGATCACACCTTGTTGCAACAAGTGGACTGACATGAAGCATGGCTCTAACACCAGAGATGTCAATTGAAATAAAGGAGAGGATTATCAAACTCCTTAAAGAGGGTAAATCATCATGCAGTGTTGCACAAGATGTTGGTTGTTCACAGTCGGCTGTGTCTAAAACATGGACCAAATACAAACAACATGGGAAGGTGGTTAAAGGCAAGCATACTGGTAGACCAAGGAAGATATCAAAGCGTCAAGACAGAAAACTTAAAGCAATATGCCTTGAAAACAGAAAATGTACAACAAAACAAATGAGGAACAAATGGGAGGAAACTGGAGTCAACATCTGTGACCGAACTGTAAGAAACCGCCTAAAGGAAATGGGATTTACATACAGAAAAGCTAAAAGAAAGCCATCTCTAACACCTAAACACAAAAAAACAAGGTTACAATGGGCTAAGGAAAGGCAATCGTGGACTGTGGATGATTGGATGAAAGTCATATTCAGTGATGAATCTCGAATCTGCATTGGGCAAGGTGATGATTCTGGAACTTTTGTTTGGTGCCGTTCCAATGAGATTTATGCAGATGACTGTCTGAAGAAAACATGCAAATTTCCACAGTCAATTATGATATGGGGCTGCATGTCAGGTAAAGGCACTGAGGAGATGGCTGTCATTAAATCTTCAACAAATGCACAGGTTTACATTGAAATTTTGGACACTTTTCTTATCCCATCTATTGAAAGGAAGTTTGGGGATGATGAAATCATTTATCAAGATGATAATGCATCTTGCCATAGAGCAAAAAATGAAAAAATTCCTTGAAGAAAGACACATAAGGTCAATGTCATGGCATGCAAACAGTCCAGATCTCAATCCAATTGAAAATCTGTGGTGGAAGTTAAAGAAAATGGTCCATGACAAGGCTCCAACCTGCAAAGATGATTTGGCAACAGCAATCAGAGAAGGCTGGAGCCAGATTGATGAAGAGTACTGTTTATCACTCATTAAGTCAATGCCTCAGAGACTGCAAGCAGTTATAAAAGCCAGAGGTGGTGCAACAAAGTACTAGTGATGTGTTGGAGTGTTATTTTGTTTGTTTGTTTTTCATGATTCCATAATTTTTTCCTAAGAGTTGAGTGATTCCATAATTTATTCCCTGTGCTTGTTCTATAAATCTAACTGTTACTGGCCACCACAATTATTTTAATTGGTTTCTTTTAGTGTTTCTTAAAGCCAGAAAGTTGCCATTTGAAATACCTTTAGTTTTTGGCCATGTCTGTGATCTGCTTTTTTTTCTACAACAATAAACAACTGAAGGAACATCCTCAGGGACTGGTGATTCCCTCATTTTTGCCAGGGGTTGTACATCCTCAGAAATCTTACTTTCTGGTTGTATGATTGGCTAACTTCTTGTCTCACAAGTCTTCTTTGAGCTAAAAATCTAATTTTAGACTTTCCCTGTGACAGTTTCATTTTTGCAAAGACCTTACACATCTAAAGGCATGCAGACATTGCAGCCTTTCTTTATTATAACAAATAGATTGCTCAGGTGAATATAATGAAGGCATTCCTTTCAAAAGTCAGTTTGAGAAAGGACATGGTAAGGCAAAAAATCAATTTACAAAGAACAGAGAAAGGTATGAATCTACAAACAGCTCTGGTAAATTCTTGTAAAATGTGTAGTTCACCTGAAAGGGTTTTTTTTTATTTATTTTTTTTAAGCAAAACTGCTTTTACACTTTGAGCACCAGAGCTTCGTTACAGCTTATGCCCAAAGCACTCTCCGTGCCGTACAAATAGTAGAAGGTTACATATTGATCTTTCATGCTATGCATCATATCTGATGTACTTTTAGCATGCTTTTGTGCACAAATAGAATAGTTTGAAAGTACACCCCATGGAAATTATTGACTTTTTAAACATATTTGAAAAGGCAAACATTAGATCTTTCTTTCTATGCATGTGTGTGCCTACAAATAAAGGTGATATACGTGAACAAAAGACACATAAAATTTACAAGGTGTATTCATTCTCGTAATCTAAATTAATGGAAATTTTGTCAAAGAAGTAATATTGTTGTTGTTCAGTCATTTAGTCATATCTGACTCTTCGTCACCTTATGGACCATAGCGCGCCAGGCTTTTCTGCCCTCCACTGCCTCCTGGAGTTTGCTTAACTTCATGTTCAGTGTTTCCACAATGCTATCCATCCATCTTCTTTTCTGTCGTCCTCTTCTCTTTTTTCCCTTCATGTTTCCCAGCATCAGGATATTTTCCAATGAGTCCTCACTTTGCATTAGGTGGCCAAAGTATTTGAGTTTCAGCTTCATGATCTGTCCTTCCAGTGAATATTCAGGGTTGATTTCCTTCAAGATTGATTGTTTTGATCTATTTGCCATCCAAGGGATTTTCAAGTGTCTTCTCCAACACCATATTTCAAAAGCATCAATTATCCGGCATTCAGCCTTCCTTATGGTCCAGCTTTCATAGCCATAGGTTACTATTGGGAATACCATAGCTTTGCCTTGACGGCACTTTGTCGGTGGGGTGATTTCTTTGCTTTCTATGATGTTTTCTAGGTTTGCAATTGCTTTCCTCCCAAGAAGCAATCGCCTCTTAATTTCATGGCTACAGTCACCATCTGCCATGATCTTGGAGCCTAGAAAGATAAAATCTGACAGTTTCCATTTCTTCTCCTTCTATTTGCCATTTGATTGGGACCAGATACCATGATCTTATTTTTTTTAATGTTCAATTTCGGGCCAGCTTTTCCTCTTTCACCTTCATTAAGAGACTCGTTCTTCAATTTCTGCCATTAGTGTGATATCGTCTGCATATCTCAGATTGTTGATATTTCTTCCAGCTATCTTAATCCCGCCTTGAGATTCATTGTTCTTGGCAGATTCTCCAGGCTTCACGTGTTTGTTGCACAATTGCAGCAAATCTGCATCGCAGAACTCCCGATTAACTTTCTTTGCAAACAGTCTGCAAGTCTGCTGCAAGTTCTGGTTCAGTTATGTTGTGCAATAGTCATCCTACCACAGGGGTCACTGTGGCTGAATTTTCATGCTGTAGACTTGCAGAGCTCTTGCTGTAGACTCCCTACTGCAACTTTGCTCTTGCTAGAGACTTGCCACCCAAATTTGCTACAAATTGGAAAAGTGTCAACTAGAACGTGTGCTTTAATTATTTTTCAATGTACAACTTGGCAGTGGAAATGTGCAGCAGTTAACAGACTTACAACTCAACACTGCCACACAATTGTGGCAAGTTATCCTTGTTATCTGGGAAAGCAGTCCAGAATTATGGCATTCAGATTTCTATATTTGAGTAGTATCCAAGAGAAATAAAAAGCTGAAAGGCTCTTCCTCTAACTAAGCTAGAATTGACCCTTTAAGATGGGACAGCGTAACTACATTAAGGCTACTTTCACACTGTAACTGCACCGCAATAGCGCCGCTAGTTTTAGTGGCACTTTACCTTCATTTTAGCGGCGCCTTTTGCCCACTAGCAGGGTACTTTTAACCCCTGCTAGCGGCAGAAGAAAGGGTTAAAAGCGCATATGTTGCGGCGCTGCCAAAGCACTTTGCAGGCGCTTTCGGCAGCGCTGCCCATTCATTTCAATAGGCAGGGCGTTTGGGGAGCGGTGTATATACTGCTCACAAACCACCCCAAAGATGCTGCTTGCAGGACTTTTCAGAACGTCCCGCAAGCGCACCGCCCCAGTGTGAAAAGTCACACTGAAAGGAATGGGGAGGCGGTTTTCAGGTGTTAGAGGCTATTTCTAGCGCTAAAAACGCCTCAAAACTGCCTCAGTGTGAAAGCAGCCCAAGTCTATGAGAGATCCATCTAGTAGTTTATCTATAAGTCTTTATTATTTAATGATAAAGATCTGGAAAATATGAAAGTCATACACAGTATACAGTTTCTTTAATCACTAGCCAACCATCCGCCACAGTTATACTGTGGCAGTTTGGCTCGGCAAATCGCCGTAGCTGTACTTCACTAGACATGACAGCAGGCGCGCGCACGGGCCCGGCGCGTATTCCCCAGAGCCGATGCGCGTGCCCGGCAGGCGTGATGACTCGTGAGAGCGAGAATCGGGATCGGTTTGTGTAAACACACAAATCCCGGTTCTCTCAGGGGAGAGGAGAGAGATCGTGTGTTCATAATAAGTATGAACACCGATCTCTCGCCTCCCCCCGTCTGTCCCATCCCCCCTACAGTTAGAACACACCCAGGGAACACAGTTAACTCCTTGATCGCCCCCTAGTGTTAACCCCTTCCCTGCCAATGACATTTATACAGTAATCAATGGCTATTTTTAGCCCTGATCGCTGTATAAACGTCAGTGGTCCCAAAATAGTGTCAAAAATGTCCGATCTAACCACCGCAATATCACAGTCCCAATATTTTAAAAAAATGCCATTACTAGTAAAAAAAAATAAATAAAAAAGACTTAATTCTGTCCCCTATTTTGTAGAAGCTATAACCTTTGCACAAACCAATCAATATACGCTTATTGTGATTTATTTTACCAAGAATATGTAGAAGGCCAATACATAATTGGCCTTTTTTTTTTTTTTTTTTAATTGGGATATTCGTTATAGCAAAAACTAGAAAATAATGTGTTTTTTTCAAGATTGTCACTCATTTTTTTGTTTATAGCGCAAAATATAAAAACCGCAGGGGTGATCAAATACCACCAAAAGAAAGCTCTATTTGTGGGGAAAAAAAGGACATACATTTTGTTTAGGTACAACGTCGCATGACCGCGCAATTGTCAGTTAAAGCAACACAGTGCAGAATAGCAAAAAATGGCCTGGTTGGGAAGGGGACAAATCCTTCCGGGGCTAAAGTGGTTAAACAAAAAAAAAAAAAACTAAATAGAAATATGATTTCACTGAAAATATTTTATATTTTTCTTGTTAAGCAAAAATGCACACATACCTTATACCAAACCAGAACTCTCCATGTCAGAGACAGTTTAGGCCTATTGTACATGAATGCTGATCATGGTTTCCTCCAGTTCTCTTTCTTGTATCGAAGAAATTACAGATGCCTTGAGTTTGACTGACTTGGTAAATCCAAGCCAAAGCCATGATCCCTGTGGATTTTATGTATCAGTGTAAATTAGCAAATACTAGAAAGGTGCCTGAATTAGCTACTCTTCCCTTCCCTGGTGATTCAAATGCCTACATTAATATCATCAGACTAGGTAAACTCATAAATAAGGCTCTCTCATCAGTTGAAAAAGGTGTGGGTGATCATATAGTGCAGTCTTACGAAGTTAGAGCAATTAACCACTTGCCGACGAACATTTAGGTCGGCAGAATGGCACGGACAGGCAAATGGGCGTACAGGTACATCCCTTTACATTTGCCGCCATGTGGTCACGTGCGTGCGCGCCACCGCCAGCGGCATGCACGCAACCCTGCTGCGAGCTCCGTGAGTGTGATCGCGGGTCCCGCGGACTCGATGTCCGGGGGGATACCCGCGATCGTCTCACGGAGAGGAAGAACGGGGAAATGCTGATGTAAACATACATTTCCCCATTCTGCCTAGTGACGAGACACTGATCACAGCTCCCTGTAATCGGGAGCAGTGATCAGTGTTGTGTTACACGTGGCCCATCCCCCCTACAGTTAGAACACATCCCTAGGACACACTTAACCCCTGCGGCGCCCCCTCCTGGTTAACCCCTTTACTGCCAGTCACATTTACACAGTAATCAATGCATTTTTAATCGCACTGATCACTGTATAAATGTGAATGGCACCAATATAGCGCCAAAAGTGTCCGATCTGTCTGCCATAATGTCGCAGTCACGATAAAAATCACTGATTGCTGCCATTACTAGATGTGATTTTTTTACCAAAAATATGTAGAAGAATACGTATCGGCCTAAACTGAGGAAAAAAATATGTTTTTTATTGATATATTTTTGGGGATATTTATTATAGCAAAAAGTAAAAGATAATGTATTTTTTTTCAAAAT
Organism: Lithobates clamitans; assembly: GCA_037952925.1. Lineage (NCBI taxonomy): Eukaryota > Metazoa > Chordata > Amphibia > Anura > Ranidae > Lithobates > Lithobates clamitans. The sequence goes on along the minus strand of JBBGZY010000125.1, from coordinate 4,258,937 downwards.
TGTCACTCTTTTTTTTTGTTTATGGCGCAAAAAAAAAAAACTGCAGAAGTGTTCAAATACCGCCAAAAGAAAGCTCTATTTGTGGGGGAAAAAAAATGGATGTCAATTTTGTTTGGAAGCCATGTCGCACGACCGCGCAATTGTCAGGTAAAGCGACACAGTGCCGAATTGCAAAAAGCGCTTTGGTCTTTGGCCAGCCAAATGGTCCGGGGCTTAATTGGTAAATATCAGGTCTCCTGCACTGCTGTGGGCTACTGCCCTTTGCACAATTCTGGTCCCTCTATTACCACATTATGCTGATAGTCGAAGATATCACAGGAAAATGGAAAAAAGAATGAGGCACAGCAGTGAAGGTGAAAAAACAAAGGTGCGGTTTATTTACACTATATACAATAGCAAAAACAGCAAAACAAAAGAAACATGAAAATAAAGCCTTGCCAGCTTGGCCACATACTATATTCACAGGTTCCCTGGCTATCAGCTAAGTACAGCCTTATGCTGCCCCCAGCACCTATATCTCCCTGTTAAAGAGGCTTGTCACACAGGCATTGTCTCAGCACACAGACAGGTATCACACTCCCCAGTCTAAAAAGGCTCAAAAACTGGTTCCAGGATAGAGCAACTCCCTTTTGCATGCTGGGAGTTTTTGTAGAGGCCTTAATGAGCCTACTTAAGTCAGCTGGGCTCATTACCTCTACCCCTGCAGAACTCTCAGCACTTCCCCCTAGTGGTAATCTGGGGACACACATATTTGCCATCCTGGATGCAACCAGGCGATCTTACCTGCCTGCTGTCACATAACACCCCCCCCCCTCTTTTCAACCTTGGGGTTGGAACACAAGCAGTCAGCCATACATATACCCGAGACAAAGCATCCACATTCCCCATTTGAACTCTAGGGCGATGCTTTACCATAAAGTTGAATTCCTGTAGGGCCAGTAACCACCTATTTACCCTTCTATTGGTCTCCTTGTTTTGAGCCATCCATCCGGAGCGTGATCGGTAACCAGGACAAAGTGCCTAACTAGCAGATTGTACCAAAGGGAATCTAGAGCCCACTTCACTGCTAAACACTCTCTCAATCGTGGCGTAATTCACCTCATGGGACTTCAATTTTCTGCTGAATGAATGAATGACTTGTATTGCGCTGCAAATGCAAACTGAATCGCCTCAAGGCGATTCTTCTGAGGTAAATGACCAGGTGCTCTTCCCCCTTCAAGACAGGGGACAACACTGCTCCTAACCCAACATCTGATGCATCAGTTTGTACAACAAAGTCCCTAGAGATGTCCGGTGAGTACAACACTAGCTGGCTACATAAGGATTTTTTTAAAGACTGGAATGCTGCTTTAGCTTCTGGGGTCCATTTAACCATGACAGACTCTTTCCCTTTTGTCAGGTTGGTTAGGGGCACAGCCTGAGAAGCAAAATTGGGGCTGAATCGCCGATAATAGTCAGCGATTCCTAGAAAGGCTTGTACCCGCTTCTTGCTGTTGGGACGTGGTCAACTCTGTATGGCCTCAACTTTGTTGACTTGGGGTTTTATCACTCCCCTCCCAATAGTGTACTCAAGATATCTGGCTTCTTCCTGTCCAATGGTACACTTCTTTGGATTGGCCTTAAACCCTGTTTTCTGTTCACAGTCGAATGCCCTGTACACACGATAGGATTTTCCAACAACAAAATCCATGTTTTTTTTTTTCGACAGATGTTGACTCAAACTTGTCTTGCATACACACGGTCAAAGTTGGTCGGAAATTCCGAACGTCAAGAACGCGGTGATGTACAATGTACGACGAGCTGAGAAAAATGAAGTTCAATAGCCAGTGCTGCTCTTCTGCTTGATTCCAAGCATGCATGAAACTTTGTGCATCGGAATTGTGTACGCATGATCGGAATTTACTACAACGGATTTTGTTGTCGGAAAATTTGAGAACCAGCTCTCAAATTTTGTGTGACGGAAATTCCGATGGAAAATGTCCGATGGAGCCTACACACGGTCGGAATTTCTGACAACAAGCTCCTATCAAACATTTTCCATTGGAAAATCCTAATGTGTGTACTGGGCATTAGACTGCTTTCACTTTTGGCAGATGTGAGGCCCAATCTGTACTATGGACAATCACATCGTCCAGGTAAGCTGCAGCATACTTCTGATGGGGATTCAGAATCTTGTCCAGTTTCCGCTGGAATGTTGCCGGTGCATTCTGTAACCCAAACGGCATTCTTCTATATTGGAATGCCCCGTTTGGGGTTACAAATGCAGTTTTCTCCTTGGCCGACTAGGCTAGGGGAATTTGCCAATACCCTTTTCCAACCGGTCGATCAGTTCATCTATACGTGGCATGGGGTAGGTGTCAAATTTTGTAACTTTATTCAATTGTCAAAAAATGCTACAAAACCGCCAGCTCCCATCAGGTTTGGGCACTAACCTGATAGAGGAGTCCCAGAGTGACTGGTCAAGTCCTATCACACCCAATTCAAGCATTCTTTGAACTTCCCCACATATTGCCTCCCGTCGGGCCTCCGGTATTCTATAGGGTTTTAGTTTTACCTTTTCTCCTGGCGGGGTGATAATGTCATGCTCTACCCCAGATGTTTGTCCCGGCAGCTCAGAGAAAACCTCTTTGTTGCGGAGCGCAAACACTTTAACCACCTGTTGTTGGGGTTTCGATAAGGTGAACCAAGAACCAAGCAATCAGACTGAGCCGGTGACAAAGAGGGATTCCCTAATGTAATATATCTGTTTCGGCTTTCTCCTTCCTGGTTGTCTGACCCTGTAGTTCACTTCACTCACTTTTTCAATGATCTAGTATGAGCCCTGCCATTTGGCCAGGAATTTGCTTTCAACCGTAGGGACTAGTACCAAAACCTTATCCCCTGGGCAAAAGGTACGGGTCTTGGCCCCACGATTGTACACTCTCTGCTGTGCTAACCTCGCTTGGGCCAAATGTTCTTTTACAATTGGCATTACCTGGGCAATTCTTGCATCAGGGTGACATGCACAATCACAATCCTGTGGGGAGAACTCTCACTTTCCCAAGTTTCCTTGACGATATCCAACAGCCCTCTTGGGTGTCTCCCATATAGTAACTCGAAGGGTGAAAAACCCGTAGAGGATTGGGGTACCTCCCCAATGGCAAACATCAAATAGGGTATTAGACAGTCCCAATCCTTTCCATCTCTATCCACCACCTTCTTTAACATTTGCTTTAGGGGTTTGTTGAACCTTTCAACCAACCCATCTGTTTGGGGGGGGTGATACACGGATGTACGCAATTGTGTCACTTTGAACAACTTGCATAGTCTGGAACATAAAGGGTGTACCTTGGTCTGTAAGCAGTTCCTTACAAATACCCATGTGGATAAAAACTAGAGATAACTCTTTGGCTATTGTCTTGGCCGAGGTATTTCGAAGAGAAATCGCTTCTGGATAATGGGTGGCATAGTGCAATATAACCAAAATGTACTGATGCCCCCTAGCAGACTTCATTATTGGACCTATCAAATCCATTTTCAAAGGGCACCTCAATGATAAGAAGAGGTACCAGAAGGTTACAGAAATGTGGCATAGGTGCCAAGTTCTGACACACAAGACAGGAGGAACAATAATTTAGTTTCCTTCATGACCCCAGGCCAATAGAATCTCTGCAATACTCTCTCTGGTTTTCTCTGCCCCTAAGTGACCCCCATGAATGTGCCCATGGGCTAACTCCAACACCAAGTTCCTGTAAGGTTTGGGCACCACAAGTTGGTCAATGGTTTCTTCTGCCCTTTGAGCCACTCAATACAGCAGATCCCTTTCCACAATGAAGTATGGGTAAGTTCAAGTCTTACCTGGGTTCACTAGCTCGCCATCTATTTTTACCACATTTTCCCGTGCTTTTATTTGGGTGGGGTCTTTTAACTGTTAAATTTTCCCTGTGAACCTCGAGATCCGAAAACTCCACAGACAGCATGTTTTCATCTGAGGATGTTGGCTCCTCCCCAGTTTCTCAATTTTCCCCTGCCAATACCAACAAGGGAAATTCTGGAGAGTCCACACCACCAGAGGATTTCTGGGATTTACCTTCCTGGTCTATAGGGGCATCAGTGGGGAGCTCAAGACAATCCCAGAGTTCCCAGAATTTTGGAAAATTGCTCCCCACAATGGCATCATGTGGTAAGTGAGACACTAACCCCACCTGATGAGGGAGGTTACCTTTGTCGGTCTCAAAAAACACTGTAGCCACAGGCAACTCTCGGGTGTCCCCATGCACACAAATAACAGCCACCTTGTTATTCCCAGAGACCTCTGCAGTAACTAATTCTGCTTTTAACAACGTCACCAAACTACCTGAATCCAGCAACACAACATTTCTACCAGTGTAGCATGACCGCACAATTGTCAAAGAGTGACAGCGCTGAAAGCTGAAAATTGGTCTGGGCAGGAGGGGGGTTTAAGTGCCCAGTAAGCAAGTGGTTAATATACTGTACATTTTGCATAAATGTTTCTCAGTTCCCTGAGTAGCAGTGCATGCAACTGACGTCTGACCCTTAAAAAGTCACAATGCATTGATTAATCCACACAACGTTAAACACGCCTCAGGATCATCCTCTCCAGTCATTTTTGGCAGTTAATGGCTCACACAAAATGATATGGTATTAGTGGAACCACTCGCCTCACTGGTCTACGGACGTTGCTGCGTTAATGTCTCCACTTGTTGTTGGAGTCTCTGCTCCTGCTTCTGCAACAGTTCTATGAACTGAGCCTCAGATTGCTGATGGGCTTATTGCAGAGCTTCCAGACTCTGCTGGTGAGCTTGCTGTTGAGCTGCGAGGCTCTTTTGCAAAGTTGCATTTGTCTGCTGTTGATTTGCACTTGATAGAGCCAGCTGTCTCAGTATCTCTTCCATGCTGGCCTCAAAAAAAAAAAACTGCTCCGGCTTCCTCCACCAACTGTGAGGGGGTTAGCCCAGCAGCACAGCAAACAGCAGTGAAGGTAAAAAAGAAAGGTGTGGTTCAGGGGCGTTGCTAAGTGGCAAATAAACCGGGGGCTTCAGCCTGAAGTCCAAGACCGGCACGCGGGGGGGGTCGGCGGGTGGCTCTAGTGGCGCGGGTTTTTTGGCTGGGCGGTAGGGTTGTGTGGCTGGGGTAAGCTCAGTTGCTGGTTGCTGCCTGGATTACCAGTGCCCATCAATGCTGACCACTAAACTGACCTACCTACCTAACACACACTGACCTACCTGACACACATACACTGACCTACCTGACACACATACACTGACCTACCTGACCCACATACTCTGACCTACACTGACACCCACTGACCTACCTGACATACATACACTGACCTACCTGACACACACTGACCTACCTGACATACATACATTGACCTACCTGACTTACATACATTGACCTACCTGACATACACACACACAGACCTACCTGACCCACATAAACTCACCTACCTAACACAGACTGACCTACCTGACCCACACTGACCTACCTGACCCACACCGACCACCTACACGACATACACTGACCTACACTGACCTATTTGACACACACTGAGCTACCTGACATACACTGACCCACACGACACACACTGACCTACCTGACACACACTGACCTACACAGACTGACCTACCTGACCCACACTGACCACCTACAGGACATACACTGACCTACTTGACACACACTGAGCTACCTGACATACACTGACCTACCTAACATACACTGACCCACACTGACATATACTTACCTACCTGACACACACTGACCTACCTGACACAAACTGACCTACCTGACATACATACACTGACCTACCTGACATAACTGACCTACCTGACACACATTGAGCTACCTGACATACATACACTGACCTACCTGACCTACATACACTGACTTACCTGACATACATACACTGACCTACCTGACCCACACTGACCTACCTGACACACTGACCTACCTGATACACACTGACCTACAAACACTGACATACACACACTGACTGACCTACCTGACCAGGAGGAGACAGACTTCATGTGTCCAGGTCTTGCAGCAGCAGCTCAACCGTGGTGCTGGTGTGCGAGGCAGCCAGGGGAGAGGAGGAGAGTCGCTCGCCCGAGCGCCGATCAATGTGGCATGGCGGCCGCATTGTAATTCCCGCCTTCTGGAGCCTTCTTCCTGTTCCAGTCATAACGAGCTGGGAGAGGACTGAGGTTGGAGGAGTGCAGGCTCTGGGAGGCGCCGGGAATGCTGCTCAGGGTGGCGGTGGTGGTGTCTTCTCTCTCTCCTGGGCTCTTCCCTGTTTGATCCTGCTGCTCTTCACTCCACACCGCCACCGGATTGGCGGCAGGATGCTCCAGTCCAGGTCCCACGAGAACTAGCGCAGAGGAGGAGGAAGTGCAATCCTCCTCCACTTTGAATGCTGGGCAGTATGGGCACAGTGGGCAGGAAGGAAGTTGTGGCCGTAACGTCACTGATTGCTAGCCGCTAGGCGGCTCTAGCAACCAGTGACTAAGAGTAGAATCAGGTTGAGGTGCGGGCGGAGCTGGATCCAGAGCCAGCGCTACCACAGCTCAGTCCACCCCTGTTTCCTGCATTCTGGACCGGGACTCAGGGCTGTAGTCCCAATAGCCACCCCCTAGCGACGCCTATGGTGTGATTTATTTACACTATATACAATGGTCAAAAAAAACAAAACAAAAGAGACATGAAAATAAATCCTTGCCAACTTGGCCACTTACTTTATACACAGGTTCCCTGGCCATCAGCTAGGTGCAGCCTTGTGCTGCCTCCAGCACCTATATCTCCCTGTTAAAGAGGCTTGCCACACAAGCATTGTCTCACCGCACAGACAGGTCTCACGCTCCCCAGTCTAAATAGGCACAAACACTGTTTCCAGGATGGAGCAACTCCCTTTGCATGCTGGGAGTTTTTGTACAGGCCTTAATGAGCCAACTGCAGGACTCTCAGCACTTCCCCCTAGTGGTACAAATCGGCATATAGCCTAAATATGGGACACACATATTTGCCATCCTGGATGCAACCAGGCAATCTTACCTGCCTGCTGTCACTATATATATATATATATATATATATATATATATATATATATATATATATATATATATATATATATAAAAAGTCCAAGAGGTTGCTGCACTTAAAAACTTCTTTGCTTTATTTCACAATATCTTCAGGAGAGATTTACAAAGCAAGCATAATCCTTTCAAGCAATATCAAAGGCAACAATTGCCTACACAGTTTCAGACATGAGTAGATTCAGATATGGATAGATGAATCCATCCATCCATCCATATATATATATATATATATATATATATTATATATATATTTACAGTGGGAACGGAAAGTATTCAGACCCCCTTAAATATATATATATATATATATATATATATATTTACAGTGGGAACGGAAAGTATTCAGACCCCCTTAAATTTTTCACTCTTTGTTATATTGCAGCCATTTGCTAAAATCGTTTAAGTTCATTTTTTTTTCTTCATTAATATACACACAGCACCCCATATTGACAGAAAAATACAGAATTGTTGATATTTTTGCAGATTCATTAAAAAAGAAAAACTAAAATATCACATGGTCCTAAGTATTCAGACCCTTTGCTGTGACACTTATATTTAACTCAGGTGCTGTCCATTTCTTCTGATCATCCTTGAGATGGTTCTACACCTTCATTTGAGCCCAGCTGTGTTTGATTATACTGATTGTACTTGATTAGGAAAGCAACACACCTGTCTATATAAGACCTTACAGCTCACAGTGCATGTCAGAGCAAATGAGAATCATGAGGTCAAAGGAACTGCCTGAAGAGACAGAATTGTGGCAAGGCACAAATCTGGCCAAGGTTACGAAAAAATTTCTGCTGCACTTAAGGTTCCTAAGAGCACAGTGGCCTCCATAATCCTTAAATGGAAGACGTTTGGGACGACCAGAACCCTTCCTAGAGCTGGCCACCTGGCCAAACTGAGCTATCGGGGGAGAAGAGCCTTGGTGAGAGAAGTAAAGAAGAACCCAAAGATCACTGTGGCTGAGCTTCAGAAATGCAGTTGGGAGATGGGAGAAAATTGTAAAAAGTCAACCATCACTGCAGCCCTCCACCAGTCGGGGCTTTATGACAGAGTGTCAAGATGGAAGCCTCTCCTCAGTGCAAGACACATGAAAGCCTGCACGGAGTTTGCTAAGAAACACCCGAAGGACTCTAAGGTAGTGTGAAATAAGATTCTTTGGTTTGATGAGACCAAGATAGAACTTTTTTGCCTTAATTCTAAGTGGTATGTGAGGAGAAAACCAGGGACTGCTCATCACCTGTCCAATACAGTCCCAACGGTGAAGCATGGTGATGGCAGCATCATGCTGTGGGGGTGTTTTTCAGCTGCAGGGACAGGATGACTGGTTGCAATTGAGGGAAAGATGAATGCAGCCAAGTACAGGGATATCCTGGACAAAAACCTTCTCCAGAGTGCTCAGGACCTCAGACTGAGCCGAAGGTTTACCTTCCAACAAGACAATGACCCTAAGCACACAGCTAAAATAACGACGGAGTGGCTTCACAACAACTCCATGACTGTTCTTGAATGGCCCAGCCAGAGCCCTGACTTAAACCCAATTGAGCATCTCTGGAGAGACCTAAAAATGGCTGTCTACAAACGTTTATCATCCAACCTGACAGAACTGGAGAGGATCTGCAAGGATGAATGGCAGAGGATCCCCAAATCTAGGTGTGAAAAACGTGTTGCATCTTTCCCAAAAAGACTCATGGCTGTATTAGATCAAAAGGGTACTTCTACTAAATACTGAGAAAAATGTCTGAATTCTTAGGACCATGTGATATTTCAGTTTTTCTTTTTTAATAAATTTGCAAAAATGTCAACAATTCTGTGTTTTTCTGTCAATATGGGGTGCTGTGTGTACATTAATGAGGAAAAAAATGAACTTAAATGATTTTAGCAAATGGCTGCAATATAACAAAGAGTGAAAAATTTAAGGGGGTCTGAATACTTTCCCTCCCCACTGTATATATATATATATATATATATATATATATATATATATATATATATATATATATATACAGTATCTCACAAAAGTCAGTACACCCCTCACATTTTTTAAAATATTTTATTATATCTTTTAATGTGACAACACTGAAGAAATGACACTTTGCTACACTGTAAAGTAGTGATCCTACAGCTTGTATAACAGTGTTAATTTGCTGTCCCCTCAAAATAACTCAATGCACAGCCATTAATATCTAAACCACTGGCCACAAAAGTGACACAGTGTCACAAAGTCGCAGGTGTGAATGGGGAGCAGGTGTGTTAAATTTTGTTATTATCCCTCTCACTCTCTCATACTGGTCACTGGAAGTTCAACATGGCACCTCATGGCAAAGAACTCTCTGAAAATCTGAAAAAAAATAATTGTTGCTCTACATAAAGATGGCCTAGGCTATAAGAAGATTGCCAAGACCCTAAAACTGAGTTGCATCACGGTGGCCAAGACTATACAGTGGTTTAACAGGACAGGTTCCACTTAGAACAGGCTTCGCCATGGTCGACCAAAGAAGTTGAGTGTACGTGCTCAGCATCATATCCAGAGGTTATCTTTGGGAAATAGACGTATGAGTGCTGCCAGCATTGCTGCAGAGGTTGAAGGGGTGGGGGGTCAGCCTGTAAGTGCTCAGACCATATGCCGCACATTGCATCAAATTGGTCTGCATGGCTGTCATCCCAGAAGGAAACCTCTTCTAAAGATGATGCACAAAAAAACATTGTTTGCTGAAGACAAGCAGACTAAAGACATGGATTAGTGGAACCATGTCCTGAGGTCTGATGAGACTAAGATAAACTTATTTGGTTCAGATTTTGTCAAGCGTGTGTGGCAGCAACCAGGTGAGGAGTACAAAGACAAGTGTGTCTTACCTACAGTCAAGCATGGTGGTGGGAGTGTCATGGTCTGGGGCTGCATGAGTGCTGCTGACACTGCGGAGCTACAGTTCATTGAGGGAACCATGAATGTCAACTGTGACATACTAAAGCAGAGCATGATCCCCTCCTGGGCTGCAGGGAAGTATTCCAACATGATAACGCCCCCAAACACACCTCCAGGAAGACCACTGCCTTGCTAAAGAGGCTGAGGGTAAAGGTGATGGACTGGGCAAGTATGTCTCCAGACCTAAACCCTATTGAGCATCTCTAGGACATCCTCAAACGGAAGGTGGAGGAGCGCAAGGTCTCTAACATCCACCAGCTCTGTGATGTTGTCATGGAGGAGTGGAAGAGGACTCTAGTGGCAACCTGTGAAGCTCTGGTGAACTCCCTGTCCAAGAGGGTTAAGGCAGTGCTGGAATATAATGGTGGCCACACAAATATTGACACTGTGGGCCCAATTTTGACATTTTCACTTAGGGATGTACTCACTTTTGTTGCCAGCGGTTTACACATTAATGGCTGTGTGTTGAGTTAATTTGAGGGGACAGCAAATTTACACTGTTATACAAGCTGTACACTCACTACTTTACATTGTAGCAAAGTGTCATTTCTTTAGTGTTGTCACATGCAAAGATATAATATAATATTTACAAAAATGTGAGGGGGTGTACTCACTTTTGTGAGATACTGTGTATATATATATATATCTATATATATATATAGATATATATATAGATATAGATATATAGACATATATATATTTCTATATATCTATCTATCTATCTATCTATATATATATATATATATATATATATATATATATATATATATATATATATATATATATATATATATATATATATATATATAAATATATATAGGCTATTTGTATCCTTAGTTACATTCTGCAGTTGATTATACATGCATATAGCTTTGTACTGTAATCATTGGTTATTTGTAGTCACAGAAATTTACAAATGTCATTCACTTGTTGTCAATGCAGCAACTTGTTACTTGTGAGGCAAACCATTACTTTATAATGTAATATGAGTCCTACAATCGATTAATGTGTTGACACATAAAGCAATGTAGTGATTAGTCATTTCAGTGTAATGGCAGAGTTCGCAAATGTCATCCACTTGTTATTGATGCAGTCATTTACTACTTACTATCTTAAGTAAGGAAGTATTGATACTGGCTAAAAATGTTATTACTGACTACTCATGAATCATTGCAAATACTGAAGGTTGCTGCATCTCACCAGCGGTCAAGTGAATAATTGTTGGACTATGTGATCTACATGTTTGTAAATGTAACATAGAAACATAGAAAAGTGTTTTTTTTGTTTCTTTGTTTCTTTTTTCTTGCTTTTGTTTTGTTTTTGTTTTCTTATTTTTTTTCTCTGAGTATAGATCTATGTTTGTCCCAGGCACGTTTGAAGCCATTTAGGCTCCTTTCACACTGAGGTGCTTTGCTGGCGCTAAAGTGCTAAAAATAGTGCCTGCAAAGCGCCCCGAAAGAGCTGCTCAATGGACTCCAATGTGAAAGCCCCAAGGGCTTTCACACTGGAGCGGTGCGCTTGCAGGGTGCTCCTAAAGCGCCCCTTCCCTTTGAAAACAATGGGGCAGCGCTGCAAACCCGCCCGCAAAGCGCTGCAGTAGCGGCGTTTTGCGGGCGGTTTTAACCCTTTTTCGGCCGCTAGCGGGGGGTTAAAACCGCCCCACTAGCGCCGCTAAAACGTCAGTAAAGCAGCGCTATATTTAGCGCCGCTGTACCGCCAGCGCCCGCACGCCTCAGTGTGAAAGTAGCCTTACTGTTGACTGGCTCACTACCTCTGCTCAAGCATTTCAGTAAAACAATACTTTCTAAGATTAATTTTGAACTTTCCTCCAGTAAGTTTAAGGTCATGCCCCCGTGCTCTTGATTTTGGTTTCATATTGATAATGCTGCCCTCCTGAACCTTATTCACCCCCTTGATGTATTTATTTGCCTGCCATTTTAAATCGCTATGTTCAGATCTTTTCATAACTAGTTTATTTATTTTTTATTACAGGTACTTATATAGCATGATCAATTTACACAGTGCTTTACACATATATATTGGACATTTACATCAGTCCCTTACCCTCAAGGAGCTCACAATCTAAGGTCACTAACTCACATTCATACATATGCATAACTCCTAACTTTTTGAGACAGGAATGAGGGACACCTATTAGCATAAGTATGTAGGCATAGGACACACCTGCTGCCACGCCCCCTTAAAGGAGAATTAACCCAAAAAAATGTGTAGTTAAAGAGGAGGTTTGCTGAAAAAAAAAAAAATCAAAAGCCAGCAGCTACAAATACTGCAGCTGCTGACTTTTAATATATGGACACTTACCTGTCCAGGGAGCCCGCGGTGTCGGCAGCCGAAGCCGATCCGTCCTTCGGCTCTTGGCTGCTGCCGCTGCCATCCTCGGTAAGGGAATAAGGAAGTGAAGCCGTGCGGTTTCACTTCCTGGTTCCCTACTGCACATGCGCAAGCCGCGCTGCGCGTCCTCACAGGTCCCTGCTGTATTCTGTGTCTCACAGAATACAGCGAGGGAGAACGGGGTAGGCGGCGGAAGTGGCGTAGATCACCGCAATCACCGCGGTGATCTATGCCGGGAAGTGGGAGCAAATAACTGTATTAGATAGGTATCTGCTCCCTTCTCCCCCCTGAAAGGTGCCAAATGTGACACCGGAGGGGGGGGGGGATCCAAAAAGTGGAAGTTCCATTTTTGGGTGGAACTCCACTTTAAACCCACAAGTGTTTTTTTTCACCACTATTCCTTTATACTGCCTTGTGAAATTTACAAATGCAGCAATTTAGAAATTGGATGAAATGTTTAGCACTAGGAAATACTACTCAGGGACAGTTGGGAGCTATGCATATTAGGGCCAGTTTAGACAGGAGCCATTTTACCTACCAGTATGGCTTTGGAGTGTGGGAGGAAACCAGAGTACCCAAGGGAAACCCACACAGGAACAGGGAGAACCTGCAACCTCCAGGCAGGTAGTGTGGTGGTTGGGATTTGAACTGATGACCATAGTGCTGCTGGGCTGAAGTGCTAACCACATAGCCACTGTGCTCTCCCCAGTTATAGTTATATCTGAGAGATATATGTGGATATGGATTGAGGATTCTTGGTGGGATTTCTCTTTTAAATAGGGTTTTGTATACCAGTTTTTTTTTACTTGTATATAATAAACAGGCAGTAGATTACAATTATTAGTTTGGCTTGGGGATTGTGGAAGAAGAGGAGGAATAGAGAAGATAGGATCAAAACAGCCTTTTTACACAATGCAGAGGATTGACCCCTTAGATTCCACAGAGAGTATAACAAGCATGCTTTACTGCATATACAGACTGATTTTATTGTTGTAGGTTTCTGCTTTAATCCTCAACCCAGGTTTTCTACTTACCTCCACCCTAACTCTGAACTCAAGGAATAATCTATTTTTAAGCTTACATTGGGCTAGCTTGGTTACGTGCTTACCCACTTGCTTACTTAAACCCCCCTCCTATCCAGACCAATTTTCAGCTTTCAGCGCTGACGCACTTTGAATGACAATTGCGTGGTCATACAACACTGTACCCAAATGAAACTTTTATCATTTTTTCCCCACAAATGGAGCTTTCTTTTGGTGGTATTCGATCACCTCTGCAGTTTTTATTTTTTGTTAAAAAGTGAATTTAAAAAAAAAAAAAAATTAATTTTTTTATATTTCGTTATAAACAAATTAAAACAGGTAATTTTTCTCCTTCATTGATGTACGCTGATGAGGCGGCACTGATAGGCACTGATAGGCGGCAGTTATGGGCACTGATGGGTGGCAGTGATGGGCACTGATGGGTGGCCATAATGGGCACTGATCAGTTACACTGATAGGCAGCACTGCTAGGTGCCACTGATTGGTACTACTGGTGGGCATTGATAGCTGGCACTTTTGGGCATTGATAGGTGGCACTTGTGGGCACTGTTAGGTGGCACTGTGGGCACTGTTAGGTGGCACTGTGGGCACTGTTAGGTGGCACAGATAAGGCAGATGTGCCTCTTCCACTTCGGGACCGATGTCCCTTGCATCTGAGCTGGTGATCGTCTTTTTTTTCTACTCACGCTATCAGTAGAAAAAAATGATTACCGATCTTTTATTTATATCATGTGATCCGCTGTCATTGGCTGACAGCTGATCACATGGTAAGGGGCCGGGACCAGCCCCTTACTCGGATCGGTGATCACCCGAGTCTCAGTGACTTGGTGACTATAGCACGCTCGGCGCAGGGCGCGTGCACAGGGGAGGCCGTCGTATGACGGCCTCCCGGGAATTCAGGTCCGCGCTGTGGCCGTCATTCGGCCATAGCGAGGATGTCAAGTGGTTAAAGTGGATGTAAACCCGATTCATGAAATTTGAGCTGGGCACATATATCTGTAATGTTTTCATTTTAACTGAGCTTGTATACAGCGCTCCCAAACTGCCCCAAAGATGCTGCTTACAGGACATTTTGTAACATCCCACAAACGCACCACCCCAGTGTGAAAGCACTCAGGCTTTCACACTGGGGTGGCATGGGAGGCATTTTTCAGGCGCTATTTTTAGTGCTAAAATGACTGAAAACGCCCTCAGTGTGAAAGGGGTTTAACAGTGCAGAACAAGGAAGTGGAAATTCTTACCCAATGTAAGAATTCTAAAGAATATAGCAAGGTGAAGACAGCAGATATACTGTACATTTAAAACGCATGTAGGGGGATTTGCTTCATCTCTGTGTATCATCTGAAGCTGTTCACTTTACTGGGTATATGTGAGGGTTTACATCCACTTTAAGACATAGAGATGCTCGCTCAGCACCATTCAGAAAATGTCTATTTTTTTTACTGAACACAACACGATCTCTGATTGGATGAGGTGGGAGAAGGGGTAGATGGCCCATTCAGCTATCAGCCATTCCTGGCTGACAGCAGAATGCATACAAGGGGGCAGGAACTGTGTGCCCATATTTGTTTGTGAGATGTCATACATGTCGAGTGAGCTATCGGAGCAGATCATGTGTTGGTGTTCAGGTTTTTTTTTTTCCTTTTAGCAGGTTGGAGGCCATTGTTCATCATAATTGACATGAATTTACATCACTGGATGGTGTGACAGACATTATGAGATTTTTCTGAGGTCTTTTTTTCATTTTTTATCAAAAGACATGTCAAAAAGCGTCAGTGTATTTATTTACTGTACTTTTTACAATTTTTTGGTTGAAAAATTAGGGGCACTATGCATTCAAATGTGTGGGGAGGGTGATATCTGGGTGGCCCCTTAAAGCGGGGTTCCACCCAAAAGTGGAACTTACGCTTATTTGCTTCCTCCCCCCCTCCGGTGCCACATTTGGCACCTTTCAGGAGGAAGAGGGGAAGTTATTCTTTACAACGAAATCGGACACAGGCGGACTTATTACACAGAACATGTGAGTAGATAATCATGAGAAGAAAAGTTTATGAATGAACTCCAAAAAAAAAAAAACGATAGATAGGTGGACCCCCGCTTTAACTACAAGGAAAAAACATGTGTTTATGTGTATAATATTTACGCACAATCCCATGTTTTTCTCACACAGTTAAAAGGGAGAATGAGAATCTGCTGCCTGCTGAAGAGGTACTGTTTTAATCAAGCTAAATCATATATTATTATGCTATATGTTACAAGATAATAATTTATTATTTATCTATTTACTGTGAAATTACTGGTTGGAAGTTATAACTTCAAACTTCAGTTATTTGTCCGTTAAGCCACCTGCTTGAGTACAGATTTTGAAAATATAGTAAGTTACCTTAAAAACAATACATAATATTTATTTGTGGTAATTAACCCCTTGCCACCCAGGCCAATTCTAACACTTCTCTCCTACATGTAAAAATCATAATTGTTTTGCTAGAAAATTACTCAGAACCCACAAATATTATATATATTGTTTTAGCAGACACCCTAGGGAATAAAACGGTGGTCGTTGCAACTTTTTATGTCACACAGTATTTGTGCAGCAATTTTTTTTAAACGTGGTTTTATTTGGAAAAAATGGTTTTATGAATAAAAAAAAACAACAATTACGTTAGCCAAATTTTTTTTGTATGTTGTGAAAGATGATATTACGCCGAGTAAATAGATACCTAACATGTCACACTTTAAAATTGCGCACACTTGTGGAATGGCGCCAAACTTCAGTACTTATAAATCTCCATAGGAGATATGCTTTTTTTTACAGGTTACATGTTTAGAGTTACAGAGGAGGTCTAGTGCTAGAATTATTGCTCTCGTGCTAACGATCGCGTCGTTTGTAACCTGTGTGTATCTGGCTCTGATACTAGCCAGTGCCTCACCAGCCACTGACCTCACCACACGTCCCTGGTCCATATATTAAAAGTCAGCAGCTACAGTATTTGTATCTGCTGACTTTTAATTTTTTTGCCCCAGGCTGGAACACCTCTATAATGTCCTTGGGCCCCTCCTATTCTCACTCTATACCTCTTCCAGCCAGTTGATAACCCCCCATAGCTTCCAATACCACCTCTACACCGATGACACCCATATCTATCTCTCCACTCCTCAACTCACCCCCTCAATCTCCTCACGGATCTCAAACTTGCTGAATGACATATCGGTACGGATGTCACACCACTTTCTCAAACTCAATCTTTCTAAAACTGAGCTTGTTATATTTCCTCCTTCCCGGTCCCCTCCATGACTTTACCATTAAGATCAACAGCACAACCATTAGTCCCTCCACACATGCCAGGGTCCTGGGTGTAATCGTAGACTCTGACCTCTCCTTCAGCCCCCAGATCCAATCACTGACTAAATCCTACCGCCTTAACCTTTGCAACATTTAGAACTGACTAATGTCACCACAAAACAACTTATTCACTCCTTGATTATTTCCCACCTTGACTACTGCAACTCTCTCCTTAATGGCCTACCCTTACACAGGCTATCCCCCTTCAGTCTATTATGAATGCTGCTGCTAGACTAATACACATCACTAATGGATCTGTAACTATTGCTCCTCTCTGCCAATCCCTTCACTGACTTCCCCTACCCCACCGCATAAAACTCAAAATGCTAACCACAACATACAAGGTCATCCACAACATCGCCCCCAGCTACATCACCAACCTCATCTGCAGATATCGCCCAAATCGTCCCCTACGCTCCTCCCAGGACCTCCTGCTCTCTAGCTCCCTTGTTACCTCCTCTCATGCTCGCCTTCAGGACTTCTCCAGAGCCTCTCCCATCCTCTGGAACTCCCTTACCCCGGTATATCCGATCAGCCCCTAACCTGTCCACCTTTTGGAGAATCCTGAAAACTAATTTATTCAGGGCAGCCTATCCCATACCCACCTAACAACTGTCCCCGAGCCACCCCATCAAATCATTCCCCGCATCTATTACCCTTTGTACCACCACCCGCTCCCTTTAGAATGTAAGCTCTACGAGCAGGGCCCTCCTGTCCCTTCTGTATTGAACTATACCCTCTACATTGTAAAGCGCTGAGTAGACTGTTGGCACTATATAAATCGTGTGTAATAATAATAATAATAATAATAATAATAATGAATGGAGCTTCTGGAGTCCAATAAGCCCTTGTCCTCATCAAAACAAGGACAGAGTTCTTTGCCAGGGCAGATGTGAAGTATGGTTCAGGAGGGAGGCTGCATGCTTGTCCCCCTTTTTCCTGACCTGCTAGACTGCATGCTCAGACGGGGCCTTTCACATGGGGCGGATCTGCTGGACACACTCCGCTTGCTCAGCGGGGGATTGCTCCATTGATCTCCGCTGAGCAGGCGGATGACAGGGCCATCTATAATCAGCAGTGGCGGCTAGTGCTCTTTTTTATGGGGGGGCGGCAAAAAAACACCACTGACCACCCCGCGGCACTTAACCAGCACAACCCTATACCCCCCTGGCGGCATTTAACCAGCACCCCCCCGCCTGTTCGCTCATTATCTGCCTGGCACTTACCCCATCTTGGTGGTGGGTCAGGCAGCGGGTGACAGCAGCGAGCTGTGGGACGGACGGCGGGTCAGGCAGCAGGTGACAGTAGTGAGCTGTGAAACCAGTGGGGGGTTAGGCAGCGGGTGACAGCGATGAGCTGTGGGACAGGCAGGAGCTCTTGTGTCCTCTATGCTTCTGCCGTGAGTCTCTTCTTTCTTCCTGCTAGGTGTCCAATAGGATCGTCTGTCCTTTCAGCCAATCAGGTGATGGGTCTCAGACCTGCTTCCTGATTGGCCGGGAGGAGGATTAGTGTGGCGATAATGAATATTCATTCCTTATCATCACACAACTGGGTGGGCTTCTGGCGCAATGCTCTGCGCACGGAACCCACCCTTTTTTGAAGCCTTTTAGAGCCTCTGGCTCTAATCACATGCTTAATAAAAACACCCCCCATTGGAATCCATGGTTCGGCATCCCTGCATGTAGATCAAGGATGGGGGGGCGATGCCCGTGGGCTCCTAATGCAGGGGCCTCCACTGCTGCTCACTGTGCAGGGATGAACCTGTCAGAGCCCCTCTGGGGAGATCGTAATATAAACGGACAGCCTGTCCATTTTCACCTCATCCCATCCGCTAGGTGGATGGCAAACGTATCACCATCTGTCTGTTTTGAGCGTATCTTGTCAGATCAGATGGCAGGCGGGTGTCAGCGTAGAGACATCTCCGCTGACATCCACCTGCCCATAGAAGTCAATGGGTGGCCTGCTCGGATCCGCTTGAAAAACGGACAAGTATTGTTGAAGTAGGGTGATTCAAGTGGATGCTTGATACCTGTAGAAGTGTGTAAGCTGGGGCAGCACACAGTTAGGCCACAGATGCTGGACAGTTGCATCTCATGTTTATTACAGAGGGGAAGAGGCCTCTGTGTTACATGGCCCCCAGTTGTTTGGCTAGATTATCGAACCATAATCTGAAACCATGAGGAAGATGCAAGGCTTTGTGCAGTGAGTGTTCTCAACTGTATGTCAATCAATGCTTTGTCCCCTGAGGATGTCCCTTGCAAAGACGAAAAGCATAGGGCGGGGCTAGCAGCCTATGACAGCATAACACCTGTTGGTGTACCGCAGAGTGGTGTTTTTGAGCTTTTATGCTTGTGAGTATATTTTCATGAAATAATTTGGTGTGTATAACAATATTACTGTACGATCCTTTGTATTTTCTCCTCAATCTTACTGCAGAGAATTGCGCAGTGGAGGACCCGGTGGGCGTGAAAGTTGTTACCGTACCCTGGTGTGATTCATATTCAGTGTATCCTGCGCTATTGATTTCTTATAATCTGGAGATCATGATTATCCAGTAAGGGAGTTCATATACCTATGTTCGAGGTTGTTTGGGACTTAAACACGATGAACTGTGGTATTTTATTTTCATAAGATTCTACACTAGCCCCCAAATGGAGCCCTGAACATTTCTTTGGGAGTGGATTTTCATTTCTATTACAGTATTGTTTGATTTATATTGTATATGCTTTCATTTTTTCACTTTATTGGTGATTTTATTTATTGATGTTGATAATATTCATATCATTTTAGCATTTGATTTTATTGTGATTTTTATGGTTACAGGTTTTGCACACTCTTTCTGTTTTGCATCACCCTCTAGTACCAAGTGTGTAGCTATTTGGTGGTTTACTGATGCTATCGGTAACCAGGGGGATGGTGGGTGAAGCCGCCATTCGTGTACAGTTGGTAGAAGTGGTGTTCAGCATGGGCTGGAATGTGACTGTCCGCATATCGTTAGACCCTAGACAGCTCTGTTCTGTACCAGGACCCCTAGTGGAGGAAGTATGGTGATTTAGTTGCTGTGGGACCTGCCTAGAAGCATCTCAAGTATGATGCTCCTCTGACTATCGGAGCTGTGGTGCACACAGCAAAATGCTTCTTGTGCTCTCAGTGACTTCTAGCATGCCTATGATAAACTAACTTTAATTTACAATCTGTCCATATATTGTCCTTAGATTCTGATCTGCTTTGATAACAGCCACAGGGGATCCAGCTGTTTTTTGTTTTTTTTTGCCTATAGATCTCCCAGCAGAAACAGTGATATAAAAATATTAATGACAATACTAAAGGATTAATCTGGTTCCAACAAGCTTTTGATAGTGTCATCAAATTGATGAATTGGTAATGCCACTTGTATTGACTGGAGTGGAGGCTGTATGTTACAGTATAGATGGAATTTCAGCAGGAAAAGTAACTACAGGATACCGGCTTTAAAATGAATACATCGACAGAAAACCTGTGACTCCAACCTTTGTTGCATTAAAAAATCTACAAAGCCCTGAACTTATACTCCAAAATAATAGCACAGAGTTGAATTTTGTTTTAAACACATCAAGCCTACTGGGCTTTGATATGACCTAAATCTGTTGTACTTTATGGATGAAAGATCTTTCTGTTTACTTAACATTTTGGCTGTTTATTGCCACTCATGCCTGAAAATTGCTTATTCAGTTTTGTTGTGCATTATGCCAAGCATGTTCATTTTATCTTTTAATTGATAGCAATACAATTCAGAGAAATAATATTTGGTAGGACATTGCTGTGCATAGTAAAATATTTATTACACAGCAATCCGTTTGCTCTTTTTTTTTCGCACGGAGCAAGCAGTGCTCCTACTCTTAATAGAAACATTCTGCAGGTCTTAGTCCTATGAAGCTGAATTACCGGTAGGTTATTTTTAAAATGAATAGGATTGCCCTCTCCCATTACATGATTGGTTCCCAAAATGCCTTGTGATGGGTGAAGAATACAATGTGTTTTAATGAGGAGATGATGCAGCTTTAAAGAAGTTAGATTTCTCGACTTTCTCTTTTAATACAAATGTGGAATGATGATCTGACAATAGCTTAAGCCTGAAAATATTTTAGTAGAATTGTATATTGAAAAACAAGGGACTGATTAATATAATGTTGATAGGCAGACCTTTTCTGGAACTTTTTGTTTCAAAGTTTAAAGCAGTTTTTTTCTGCTAGAAAATAACTTAGAACACCCAAACATTATATATATTTCTTTTAGCAGAGACCCTAGAAAATAAAAATCACTGCAATATTTTATGTCACATAGTATTTGCGCAGCGGTCTCTCAAACGCAATTTTTTTTTTGTGGAAAAATACATTTTAATGAATTAAAATTTTTTTTTTTTTTTTGTATAATGTGAAAGATGATGTTATGCCAAGTAAATAGATACCTAACATGTCATGCTTTAAAATTGTGCATGCATGTGGAATGGCGACAAAATACGGTACTTAAAAATCTACATAGGCAACACTTTAAAACTTTTTACAGGTTATGTGTTTAGAGTTACAGAGGACAGAGTTACAGAGGACTATTTCTAGAATTATTGCTCTCAGTCTAACGATCATGGCGATACCTCACATGTATGGTTTGAACATCTTTTACATATGCTTGCGTGACTTACTGAGTTCCCTTCTGGGATGGAGCGCTTTAAACTTTTTTCTTATTTATTTTACTTTTTCTTTTTACACTGTCCCTTTTTTTTTATCATGTTTATTTCTATTACAAGGAATGTACACATCCCTTGTAATAGGAATAAGCATGACAGGTCCTCTTTATTGGGGGATCTGGGGTCAAAAAGACAAGACAATTTACCTTTAAAAGCCAAAAAATTTAAAAACTTTTTTTGTTAAACTTTTACTTTACAGACGTCGCTTCAGTCCTCCAAGGGCATAGAGACAAGTGATGGCCATCTTGGCCTCACTTATCTCCCTGCCCAGCTAACGGCCACATTGGATCATTCTAGGGCTTATCCGGTGCCACGCATTCCCAGGAAAGACAGGGAATGAGAGGGACTGCCGCTCCTAAAGGTGATCCCGCGATGAATCCACCGACGGGACCACTTTTATCCTACACAGAATCAGCCATCGTAAAAAAACGATACTGGGGTTTATGGCAACTAGCTGCTACCATACCACTGGTATTTAATGTCAAAGTAATGACATATTTTACTATGGGCTGGTCATCAAGTGAAGTCAGTTTAGCATGGTTTGTATCCTATCCAGGGCTTTTTTTCTCAGACAATAGGTGCAGGAACTCTCTTTCTCCGAGTGACCCCTTTTCCCCACCCCTACCCACCTCCGAGTACCGTCCCTTGCTTCCATCCCCTACCCACCTCCCAGTACCACCCCTTTTAGACAATACAGAACCAAGTATCATTTTGTGGTGCTAAGTAATTTGTATGGAATTTGGTAATGATATCAAGAAAAGAAGTAAAATAGATCCCCTTCAGCCAGCAACAATAGATCCCCCTAACAACAATGTACCACCCACAACAAAATTTCTCCCCAGCAACAATAGACTCCCAGCAGCATGAACACATCTCCAGACAGCCAGCATTAATAGACTCTCTGGTAGCCATCAATAATAGACCCCTCCCCCAGCAGTAGATCTCCTTGAGCAACAACTGACCCCCCAGCAAAAATAGATCCCCTCCAGCTAAAATAGATCCCCAGCAGTGAGCATCAATACCCTGCAGCACACCCCAGCACCCCTTGCCATTACATACATTCAGTCCAGGAGGTGCCGGAATTGAGTTCCTCTGCGTTCCCGCTGAAAAAAAGCTCTGATCATATCACAGCTTGATCAATAAGGGCCAAAAAGGTCCTTGCTTATGTCTGGAAAACTGACTCTCTACTATGTTTAGAAGTGATCAGAATTCATTTTTAGGGTCCCTTTTATGATATACTTTTACCCTTTATGAGGTTTTGTCCTTTTAATAATATTTCCCATTTTAGATTATATATGATTATATATGATTGCTTCATACTAATCATTGCTAATAATTTTATCCAAGGAAAACTGATTTTTATCACACTCAATAAGTTTAACCAATTTTGTCAGTAGCTGTGTGATATAGGCACTATACTACTTTCATTAGATTCATTAGGTTGCTGCCATTTATGGCATCATTTGTTAAGTAATCAGTTATGACACCTATAGATACAGTTTCATATTATTCAGGTTGAAAAAAGACACAATTCCTTCTAGTCCAACCAATAGAAAAAAAACAAACAAATAGAAAACCTCCATATACAAAATCCTCTACCCACAGTTGACCCATAGGAAGACAACAGAAAACAATAAAGAATAATCAAATTTGCTGGAGCAAAATAGAAAACAATTCCTTCCTAAACCTCAGGAGATAATCGGATATTTCCTTGATCAACAATCTCTGGTGAAAGGAAATGATTTTAAATAGAAAGGGACAGCAGCCACTCGCAACCTCTGAACACATTACATTGAAAACTGATTTTGAAAAATGCATTCTAGGCAGATATAAAACACTATCGTGTCCAGTTATGTAACCATGAAATCAGTAAACACTTTTTGTTTTACTACTGTATTGCCTAACTGTAATAGCAAAATGTGAGGTTATCAACCTGGCTATTAAGTTTTGCAGGGGTACCTGGATTGCACAACTAGCCAAACAAAATCACAAATCATTTTGCAGGTTAAACACATTAAATATACATTATATATACACAGTATATTATACATATATATAAATTATATATAGATATTATATCTAGATAGATAGATAGATAGATAGATAGATAGATAGATAGATAGATAGATAGATAGATAGATAGATAGATAGATAGATAGATAGATGCAGTATGTACAGGTGCATCTCATAAAATTAGAATATCATCAAAAAGTTCATTTATTTCAGTAATTCAACTCAAAAATGGAAACTCCTATATAGATGCGTTACACACAGAGTGATATATTTCAAGCATTTCTTTCTTTTAATTTTGATGATTTTGGCTTACAGCTAGCGAAAACCCCAAATTCAGCATCTCTGAAAAATTAGAATATTACATAACACCAATTAAAAAAAAAAGGATTTTTATTACAGAAATATTGGCTTACTGAAAAGTATGTCCATGTACAGTATAGTATGCACTCAATACTTGGTCGGGGCTCCTTTTGCATGAATTACTGTATCAATGCGGTGTGGCATGGAGGCAATCACCCTGTGGCAGTGCTGGAAGCCCAGGTTTCTTTTATAGCGGCCTATAGCTCATCTGCATTGTTGGGTCTGGTATCACTCATCTTCCTCTTGACAATACCCCACAGATTCTCTATGGGGTTTAGGTCACGCGAATTTGCTGGCCAATCAAGCACCATGATCATTAAACCAGGTATTGGTTCTTTTGGCAGTGTGGGCAGTTGCCAAGTCCTGCTGAAAAATTAAATCAGCATCTCCATTAAGCTGGTCAGCGCTCTAGAATTTCCTGGTAGATGGCTGCGCTGACTTTGGACTTGATAAAACACAGCGGACCAACACCAGCAGATGACATGGCTCCCCAAATCATCACTGACGGCGGAAAATGGACCTCATGCAATTCGGATTCTTCCGCCTCTCCACTTTTCCTTGTCAGTCAAGTCATATGCTGGTGTAGGTCCACTGGGTTTTATCAAGTCCAAAGTCAGCGCAGCCCTCTACCAGGAAATTCTAGAGCATTTAATGCTTCCCTCTGCTGACCAGCTTCATGGAGATGCTAATTTTCTTTTTCCAGCAGGGCTTGGCATCTGCCCAGACTGCTAAAAGTATCAATACCTGGTTTGGTGATCATGGTATCACTGTGCTTGATTGGCCAGCAAACTTTCTGACCTAAACCCCATAGAGAATCTGTGGGGTATTGTCAAGGGGAAGATGAGAGACACCAGACCCAACAATGCTGACAAGCTGAAAGCCGCTATCAAAGCAACCTGGGCTTCCTTAACACCACAGCAGTGCCACAGGGTGATCGCTTCCATTCCACACCGCATTGATGCAGTAATTCATGCAAAAGGAGCCTCGACTAAGTTTTGAGTGCATACTATACTATACATGGACATACTTTTCAGTAAGCCAACATCTCTGTATTAAAAATCCTTTTTTTTTATTGGTCTTATGTAATATACAAATTTTCTCAGATACTGAATTTGGGGTTTTCACTAGCTGTAAGCCATAATCATCAAAATTAAAAGAAAGAAATGCTTGAAATATATCACTCTGTGTGTAACGCATCTATGTAAAATATATGAGTTTCACTTTTTTAATTGAATTACCGATTACCAAAAATTAACTTTTTGCTGATATTCTAATTTTATGAGATGTGCCTGTATATAGATAGATAGATAGATAGATAGATAGATAGATAGATAGATAGATAGATAGATAGATAGATAGATAGATAGATAGATAGATATTTTTTTCTTGTATATTTTGTAGTTTATCTGGAGTTCAGCTTTAATGTTGTCTGTATTTATCTCTGTTCTCTGTGGTTTGGCAGTAGCCAATATTATACATCCCAAAACATTATGTTCTATAAAGCCAATGGACTTTAGCCATATCTCCCAATTTTCGGAGATGGAAAATAGGGACACCTGTTTGTACAAAGTATGTACGCAAAGGAGATATCACTACCAAACTCCTATTATGCAGTCCAATAAATTTGATGGGTTGTATTGACAGGGACTTTTTTTTACCACTGCTTTTCCTTCATACTGTTGTTTGCAATCATTTAGAGCAAGTGTCTTCAAACTACAGCCTGTGGGCCACATCTGGGCCGCTACAAGACTTTATCAGGCCCCCAGCTGGGTTAGTGGTGTATCCTCTAAGACAGTGCACATATTAAAGATTAAGGTTAGCAGAGGCTGCCTATGGTCTCCACTTCTGATGTAAGGGTGGACTCTGATGGGGACCCTGATATAAGGGGGACTGTGATATGGACCCTGATGTAATTGGAACTCTGATGGGGATTTTTTATGACCCAAATATTTGTAAAATAAATGATGTGGCCCTCAAACTGAAAAGTTTGGAGACCCCTGATTCAGAGAATGGATGAAAGCTTTATATCAGACAGCAACAAAAGTCTGGCAAACTTTCTAACAAAAATATAAAAAAAATCTGCGCTCAAAGATTTTAAACAAGCAGCTATTTGACAAACTGTAATACCAGTTCAAAGTGACATAGATATAAGATAAGCAGCGCTAAAATATAAATAAAGTTCAAAAGTGCAATAACACATAGTGCAGTTATAATCGCTATCTCAAATAGCACATATTTAGATAGATATTGTGTAATCCAAAAATGCAAAAGTTTAAATCTAAACAAGTGAAAAAATCAATCAAACCATATAAGTGCAATCAGTCCTTTACACTATAGATCACATCCAATATCCAAAAGTGTGGTGTGCAGCAAGTTGAGCTGATGAGATCCACTACAATGCAAAAACACTCGGTATGCGTGTCTTACAAAATGTGTTGGACCATAGATTATAATGGTCAAATGGACATATAATGGAGACCAGGGAGCCAGCATCAACATGGACATGCATGGCACTCAGCAGCGGGAACACAAGAATGTCAGAGAGATGAAAAAGACTGACGGCTTGTATTGATTTAGAG
The DNA here is from genome assembly GCA_037952925.1 of Lithobates clamitans. NCBI lineage: Eukaryota > Metazoa > Chordata > Amphibia > Anura > Ranidae > Lithobates > Lithobates clamitans. The sequence continues at coordinate 4,232,507 of JBBGZY010000125.1, read as the reverse complement.
CTGCGAAACAATGACAAATCAATGACGTCATCAAGCCACATCTGACGCGTTTCATCATCAATGACGTCTTCTGGGGTCCTACAATTGATTGAAGTTGGTTTACATGTGCTACGTTAAATGTTACTTTAAAGTGTGACTATACCCAAAGACTAGAACACCTGTCAGGTTTTACTGCTATCCAGGGCTCTGTTTGAGAGATTTCCTCCCACTTTTCATTCTGGAGGACAACATTTTACCAGGCAAGAAGTAAAGGAGAATCTGGAGCAAGGAAACAAGCAACATTTAAAATCTAATAGAGGGTATAGCATTTCCCTACTTAAAAAAAAAAATCTTCTCTGTGTTGGTGTTAGAGAAATTTCCTCTCATTTCTAGTCCTGGGGACCTTTTCACCAGCAGCAGCGAGGGGGGTTCATACCCATTGCATGTAAATTTGATTTAGACTGTCTGCTGTTAGGGGAAAACCTTTCAGTGGCTTCCATTGACCCAAGTGGAATACTACACTTTGATATTTTGCATTAATAGTGACTGCGCTAATTTATTTCACTTTCCACTGGTAAAAAAATATGCATTTACTATTTTTTTGTAGGAGCCTGGAAAGCATAGCACCCGCGATCAGCAGATCACAGATGACATGCAGAACTCCTACAGACTGTCTGTGTAAGCTGTGAGTGGACGATGTATGGGCAGGCAGTTTCGCAAAGACAGGAAGACTCAATGAACTACTAGAGTGCTCAACAGCGCCCTGGTGGTTCATTGAGAACTAACAGTCGACAGCCGCAAAGCCTGTCCGGACCTATAGTTCATTGATTCACAGGGATCGGTGAATCAATGACATGGCAGAGCGCCGCAAGACAATGCTCTTTTCAAATAGTGACAGCAGGTATGGTGAGAAGATCCCTGGCTGCAGGATTAGGAACATGTTACATGTTCCACCCTGAAAATGTTCCCGAAGGTGAACTTATTCTTTAACATTTGAGCTAATAGTTTGTTACATTTGGAACTACCGCCGTTTTATTCTCCAGCGTCGCTGCTTTCATATTTTTATATTCAGGGAGTTTTAACTAATCTTCTGACCTAAAACTATTTTTTTAACGTGTGAAAAAAACACGCAAAAATGGCTCTGCCGGCGAAAGAGTTAAATGTGATAAAATAGGAAGTTATAGCTCATGTGACCTCATTCTGTGACGTTATCTAAGTTTACAGCCACATGGGAGTGTTTCCTACCTGTGATCCTATTAGATTAGAGCATTTTCTCCAATAACATACTGCATGGCTAACAGAACTAGAATCCCAATGACTTACACATTATCAGCTTAGGGAAGAGTTCATATTCTGTGATTTTCAAATAAAACAAATAAAACTGGAGAGACCAGGAAAACTCTTATGGGACCTTTCCCTTATTTTAAGGCACCTGAGATGTTCATATAACCTAATGTTACAAATGCTAAATATATGAAAGGAAGCTGTAGTATTGCCTATTTCTTTTTAGAAAACTAACCTTTATATTCTGCCTACAGCGTGCTCACAACTTAATTGTGGGCATGTGAAGCCCACTAGTGTTTTTCTTCCGGGAATCTGTGCTGCTGGTTACCCAGCATGCACCTCTGGATCTCGCTCATGCACATTAGACACAAGGAGTGGGGCATGATTGTGTCTCTGGTTGCCAGTGCAGTAATCTTCTAAATATGCACACAGATCGCCGCTCTTGCTGCCTCCTCCACAACAGCTGCCTCTTCTGTAGGGATGAGCTTCGTGTTCGAGTCGAACCCATGTTCGACTCGAACATCGTCTGTTCGCCCGTAATTCGGCGAACGATATGGGCCGTTCGCGCCAAATTCGTGTGGCGCGTCACGGCCCATAATTCTCTGCGGCATCGCAGTGCATTGCTGGCTGATGATTGGCCAAGCATGCACTATGACCCGCATGCTTGGCCAATCACAGCGCCGTCTGAACAGAGAGCCGTAATTGGCCAAAGCCAAGGAGGGAAGAGGCTTTGGCCAATTATGGCTCAGGGGATTTAGTACACGCCCCACACTATATAAGGCCGCCTGCACGGCGGCCCTGTGTAGTGTGTGTTCCGGCTTTGAAAGAGATAGACAGAGAGACAGTGTCATTTAATTTGAGTTAGATAGATTAGGCAGAACAGTCAGTCAGTTAGCTGCACTTACAGTGTATTGTGTATATATATATATGCATCCCAGGTGTTGCATATATATATATATATATATACACTGTATTCAGTTTAGCTAGATCCGTTCCTGTTATCTTCCTACTGACAGGCAGGCTTGTCTTGTTACAGTATTTAAAGCTACCTGAAGAAAATTACTGGTGTTCTTTTGATCATATTAGTACCACAGTCAGGCAGCTAGACTATTTACAGTTAGTGCAGTGCGTCCTGCTCACAGTGTTCAGCTAAACCTACAAGTTAGTGGGGTGCGTCCTGCTCACAGTGTTCAGCTAAAACTACAAGTTAGTGTGGTGCGTCCACCTCACAGTGTTCAGCTAAACCTACAAGTTAGTGCGGTGCGTCCTGCTCGCGGTGTTCAGCTAAAACTACAAGTTAGTGCTGTGCGTCCTGCTCACAGTGTTCAGCTAAACCTACACGTTGGTGTAGTGAGACCTCTGCACAGTGTTCATCTAAAGCTACAAGTTAGTGCGGTGCGTCCTGCTCACAGTGTTCAGCTAAAACTACAAGTTAGTGTGGTGCGTCCACCACATAGTGTTCAGTAGGGATGAGCCGAACACCCCCCGGTTCGGTTCGCACCAGAACCCGCGAACGGACCGCAAGTTCGCACGAACGTTAGAACCCCATTGACGTCTATGGGACTCGAACGTTCGAAATCAAAAGTGCTCATTTTAAAGGCTAATTTGCATGGTATTGTCCTAAAAAGGGTTTGGGGACCCGGGTCCTACCCCAGGGGACATGTATCAATGCAAAAAAAACTTTTAAAAACGGCCGTTTTTTCGGGAGCAGTGATTTTAATGATGCTTAAAGTAAAAAAAAAAAAGTGAAATATTCCTTTAAATATCGTACCTGGGGGGTGTCTATAGTATGCCTGTAAAGTGACGCGTGTTTCCCATGTTTAGAACAGTCCCTGCACCAAATGTCATTTTTAAAGGAAAAAATCTCATTTAAAACTGCTTGCGGGTTTAATGTCATGTCGGGTCATGGCAATATGGATGAAAATCAGTGAGACAAACGGCATGGGTACCCCCCAGTCCATTACCAGGCCCTTTGGGTCTTGTATGGATATTAAGGGGAACCCCGCACCCAAATTAAAATAAGGAAAGGTCCCTATATACTCTGAACAGCAGTATTCAGGCGGTGCAAACAAGACAGGGACTGTAGGTTTGTTGTTAAGTAGAATCTGTTTGTAATTTTGAACATTTTTAATGTGTTTAGCTCCAGCCAAAAAATCTTTTCTAAGCTTTTTGGAAAACATAGGGAAGGGTTATCACCCCTGTGACATTTGTTTTGCGTCTTTCCTCCTCTTCAGAAGATTTCACCTCACTTTTTTGTCCCAATGAAAAATGTTTTTGGAAAATTTGGGTTTTTTTGTGGAACAAGGATTGGAAAGCATCAGTGGAAAGGAGAAATTGTTTTCCCATATTAACTCTTACAGGAGAGAATTTCCCTTCCTTAGGGGTAGATTTCATCTCACTTCCTGTTGTCTCCTTCCGTTTGCAAGTAGGAGTCGTTTGTAAGTTAGATGTTTGAAAGTAGGGTCCTGCCCTATATACTCAGCAGAAATTTGGGCCTTAGGTGTTGCTGTGGCCAAAACACTGTAAGCCCTCACAGGGCCCTGCTGTGAAATATTAGATCAAGAATTGTAATTACATGCCCCTGTTGAACAGGAGCTGAAAAATTAGGCCTTAGGCACTGGTGCTGGTGCCACAACACTGCAACCCCTCACAGACACTCTAGTTGGAACGCAGGAACGAGCCCTGCTGCAAAGTATTGCATCAAAAATTGTAATTACACGCCCCTGTTAGACAGGGGCAGAAAAATTGGGTCTTAGGCACTGGTGCTGGTGCCACAACACTGCAACCCCTCACAGACACTCTAGTTGAAACGCAGGAACAAGCCCTGCTGCAAAGTATTGCATCAAAAATTGTAATTACACGCCCCTGTTAGACAGGGGCTGAAAAATTGGGTCTTAGGCACTGGTGCTGGTGCCACAACACTGCAACCCCTCACAGACACTCTAGTTGGAATGCAGGAACGAGCCCTGCTGCAAAGTATTACATCAAAAATTGTAATTACACGCCCCTGTTAAACAGGGGCTGAAAAATTGTGCCTTAGGCACTGGTGGTGGCGCCCAGAACCAAAAATGTTCTTACAAGCTATCAGCGTGATGATTGAGGAGGAAGAGGATAATTACTCAGGGATAGTCACTCAGCATCAGCATAGGCAGTCTTTGAAGGGATCTGAGATTTCAAAAAAAATTATTCGGTTACATCTGCATCAGGTGCTTGGTAGCTGGTGGTGATCCAAGACTGATTCATTTTTATGAAGGTCAGCCGATCGACCGAGTCGGTGGACAGACGCACCCTGTGATCGGTTACCACGCCTCCAGCAGCACTGAATGTGCGTTCCGAAAGAACGCTGGATGCAGGACAGGCCAGTAGCTCAATTGCATACTGTGCAAGCTCTGGCCAGTGATCCATCCTCAAGACCCAGTAACCCAGAGGATTTTCGGTGGGAAAGGTGTCCAAGTCTGATCTTGCCCCTAGGTATTCCTGCACCATGTAAAACAGACGCTGGCGATGGTTGCTGGAACCGATCATACCTTGGGGCTGCGGACCAAAAAATTGTCTGAACGCATCGGTCAGACGGCCACCTTCTCCACCGCTCCTTCTTTGACTGACCGAAGCCTCAGCAACACGTTGTCCAGAAACAGGAGTTTGTAACCTCCCAGTCTCTGGGAACGCGTTGCACAGACCTTTCTGCAAGGCCTCCCGAAGATGTTTCATCCTCTGCTCCCTCTGCGATGGCAAGATAAGGTCCGCAACCTTACCCTTGTAACGTGGATCAAGGAGGGTTGCCAGCCAGTATTGGTCCTTCTCCTTGATACCACGAATACGAGGATCCTTACGCAGGCTTTGCAGGATCAGGGAGGCCATGCAGCGTAGGTTTGCTGAGGCATTCGGTCCGGAGTCCTCTGGGTCACTAAGGACAACAACGTCCGCAGCCACCTCCTCCCAGCCACGTACAAGTCCATGTGTTCCTTGGGACTGATCCCTTAAAGACTGCTGATGCTGAGTGCCAGGCTCCACCTCCATACTGACACAATCTTCCTCCTCCTCCTCCTCCTCCTCCTCGTCCTCTTCCTGTGTGATCGGCGGGCACGCAGGAACACTGTCTGGATAAAGGGGGCCTTGAGAGCTAAGGAAGTCCTCCTCTTCCTGCCTCTGTTCTGCCTCAAGTGCCCTGTCCATTATTCCACGCAGCGTGTGCTCCAACAGGTGGACAAGGGGGACAGTGTCACTGATGCATGCACTGTCAGTGCTCACCATCCTCGTGGCCTCCTCGAATGGTGACAGGACAGTGCATGCATCCCTGATCATGGCCCACTGGCGTGGGGAAAAAAAACCAAGGTCCCCTGACCCTGTCCTGGTGCCATAGTCGCACAGGTACTCATTGATGGCCCTCTGCTGCGTGTGCAGCCGCTGCAGCATGGCCAACGTCGAGTTCCACCTGGTGGGCATGTCACAGATTAGGCGGTTCTTGGGCAGGTTAAACTCCTTTTGGAGGTCCGTCAGCCGAGCACTGGCATTATATGACCGGCGGAAATGCACAGAGACTTTCCTGGCCTGCCTCAGGACATCCTGTAAGCCCGGGTACCTGCCCAAGAACCGCTGCACCACCAAGTTAAGGACGTGAGCCAAACAGGGCACATGGGTCAGTTGTCCCTGTCGGAGGGCAGAGAGGAGGTTGGTGCCATTGTCGCAAACCACCATTCCTGCCTTAAGTTGGCGTGGCGTCAACCACCTCTGAACCTGCCCCTGCAGAGCTGACAGAACCTCTGCCCCAGTGTGGCTCCTGTCCCCCAAGCACACCAGCTCAAGCACCGCATGGCATCTTTTGGCCTGCGTACTTGCGTAGCCCCTTGAACGCCTACGGAGCACCGCTGGTTCCGAGGAAGAGGCCATGGAGGAAGAAGAAGAGGAGGGGGTGGAGGAGAGAGGTGTGTCACAATCAGCATTTTGGAGGCGTGGTGGCGGAACAACCTCCAACACTACTGCACCTTGTCCTGCATCCTTCCCAGCTGCCAGCAGAGTCACCCAATGCGCCGTGAAACTTAAGTAACGTCCCTGTCCATGCCTGCTGGACCATGAGTCAGCGGTAATATGCACCTTACCGCTGACCGCCCTGTCCAGCGAGGCATGGACATTGCCTTCCACATGCCGGTAGAGAGCCGGAATCGCCTTCCGTGAGAAAAAGTGGCGTTTGGGTACCTGCCACTGAGGAACCGCACATTCCACAAACTCACGGAAGGGGGCAGAGTCTACCAACTGAAAAGGCAGCAGTTGAAGTGCTAGCAATTTTGCCAAGCTAGCATTCAACCGCTGGGCATGTGGATGGCTGGGAGCAAACTTCTTTCGGCGGTGCAGCAGCTGGGGCAGGGAAATTTGCCTGGTACAATCTGACGTCGGTGTACCAAAAGCAGATTGCCCACAAGTACTTGGCTGTGACACACCTAATTCTACACCTTCATTCCTCTCACTGCAGGTCGCAGAGAGGACTGAAGGTCTAGTGGGGTTGGAAATCTCAGCTGATGAGGAGCAAGGAGAGATCGTCTTTGTTCTTTGGTGTGGGTCTTTTAGATACGCTTGCCAACGAACTGCATGGCAGGTCAACATATGTCTGGTCAAGCATGTGGTACCCAAGCGGGAGATGTTTTGGCCACGCGAGATACGCTTGAGACATATGTTGCAAATAGCAGCGGTGCGATCTGATGCACTCGTCTCAAAAAAGGCCCACACCAAAGAACTTTTTGAATAACGCGCAGAGACTGCAGCGCCCTGCACATGTGGAGCTTTGGGGTGTGATGCAGTCAATGTGCTGCCCTTAGGCTGGCCCCTGGAGGGCATCCTGCCTAGTTGGTGATGTGCCACCTCCTCCTCCTCCTCCTCCTCCTCCTCCTCCTCCTCCTCCTCCTCTCTCCTATCAGGCACCCACGTTGAGTCAGTGACCTCATCATCCCCTCCCTCCTCATCACTGGAGCAAACCTGGCAGTATGCTGCAGCAGGGGGAGCATGACTGCCAGATTGCTGTCCTTCTTGGGCACCCCCTCTGTCCGTGCTCATGTTACTGCCTTCATTGAGCTCAGTATCATCATCAGAGCCTTCCAAACGCTGGGCATCCTCCTGGAGCATGTACCCAACACTGTGGTCAAACAGTTCGAGGGAATCCTCATGAGGACATGGTGGAGCTAGGGAAGGAGTCACTGATGACATTGAGCTGAGGGAAGAGGCCGCTGCTTTGCCCGACAAAGCACCCTGGGCATGGGTGAGAGAGGATGAGGAGGATGAGGACGGCTTGGTCATCCACTCGACCAAGTCTTCCGCATGTTGCGGCTCAACACGGCCAGCTGCCGAAAAAAAGGCCAAGCGTGTCCCATGGCCACGTGCTGATGAGGATGCACCATCTCCACGACCAGCACTAGACACAGAGCCTGCTTGCCCTCTCTTATTGGCTTGTGACTGTCTGCCTCTCCTTCTTGGCCTTCCAGACATACTAATGGCCTGTAGCTGCACTAAGCTGGGATAGAACACCTGTAATTTTCTTCAGGTAGCTTTATATACTGTAACCAGACAAGCCTGCCTGTCAGTAGGAAGATAACAGGAACGGATCTAGCTGAACACTGTGAGCAGGACGTACTGCACTAAATGTATATAGCAGGAACGGATCTAGCTGAACACTGTGAGCAGGACGCACTGCACTAAATGTAAATACCAGGAACGGATCTAGCTGAACACTGTGAGCAGGACGCACTGCACTGAATGTAAATAGCAAGAACGGATCTAGCTGAACACTGTGAGCAGGACGCACTGCACTGAATGTAAATAGCAGGAACGGATCTAGCTGAACACTGTGAGCAGGACGCACTGCACTGAATGTAAACAGCAGGAACGGATGTAGCTGAACACTGTGAGCAGGACGCACTGCACTGAATGTAAATAGCAGGAACGGATCTAGCTGAACACTGTGAGCAGGACGCACTGCACTGAATGTAAATAGCAGGAACGGATGTAGCTGAACACTGTGAGCAGGACGCACTGCACTAAATGTAAATACCAGGAACGGATCTAGCTGAACACTGTGAGCAGGACGCACTGCACTGAATGTAAATAGCAGGAACGGATCTAGCTGAACACTGTGAGCAGGACGCACTGCACTAAATGTAAATACCAGGAACGGATCTAGCTGAACACTGTGAGCAGGACGCACTGCACTGAATGTAAATAGCAGGAACGGATCTAGCTGAACACTGTGAGCAGGACGCACTGCACTGAATGTAAATAGCAGGAACGGATCTAGCTGAACACTGTGAGCAGGACGCACTGCACTGAATGTAAATAGCAGGAACGGATCTAGCTGAACACTGTGAGCAGGACGCACTGCACTGAATGTAAATAGCAGGAACGGATCTAGCTGAACACTGTGAGCAGGACGCACTGCACTGAATGTAAATAGCAGGAACGGATCTAGCTGAACACTGTGAGCAGGACGCACTGCACTAAATGTAAATACCAGGAACGGATCTAGCTGAACACTGTGAGCAGGACGCACTGCACTGAATGTAAATAGCAGGAACGGATCTAGCTGAACACTGTGAGCAGGACGCACTGCACTGAATGTAAATAGCAGGAACGGATCTAGCTGAACACTGTGAGCAGGACACACTGCACTAAATGTAAATAGTCTAGATAGAAGATAACAGGAACGGATCTAGCTAAACTGAATACAGTGTATATATATATATGCAACACCTGGGATGCATATATATACACAATACACTGTAAGTGCAGCTAACTGACTGACTGTTCTGCCTAATCTATCTAACTCAAATCAAATGACACTGTCTCTCTCTCTCTCTATCTCTCAGCACACCGGAACACACACTACACAGGGCCGCCGTGCAGGCGGCCTTATATAGTGTGGGGTGTGTACTAAATCCCCTGAGCCATAATTGGCCAAAGCCACCCTGGCTTTGGCCAATTACAGCTCTCTCTACTGACGGCGCTGTGATTGGCCAAGCATGCGGGTCATAGTGCATGCTTGGCCAATCATCAGCCAGCAATGCACTGCGATGCCGCAGTGAATTATGGGCCGTGACGCGCCACACGAATTTGGCGCGAACGGCCCATATCGTTCGCAATTCGACAGACGGTCGAACAGCCGATGTTCGAGTCGAACATGGGTTCGACTCGAACACGAAGCTCATCCCTAGTGTTCAGCTAAACCTACAAGTTATTTTTTTGTGAGCTCTGCCCAGTGTTCACCTAAAGCTACCTGTAGAAGGTTGGTGGTGTTTTCCTGATCCTATCACTACTGCAGGCAGCTAAAAAAGCTACAAGTTATTTTTTTGCAATCTCTGCACAGTGTTCAGCTAAAGCTACCTGTAGAAGGTTGGTGGTGTTCTCATACTACAGGCAGGCAGCTGATTTTGCTAGCTGCAGTATCAGTATATATATATATATATATATATATATCTCAGCTTAGTGCAGCTACAGGCCATTAGTATGTCTGGAAGGCCAAGAAGGAGAGGCAGACAGTCACAAGCCAATAAGAGAGGAGACGGTGCATCCTCATCAGCATGTGGCCGTGGGACACGCTTGGCCTTTTTTTCGGCAGCTGGCCGTGTTGAGCCGCAACATGCGGACGACTTGGTCGAGTGGATGACCAAGCCGTCCTCATCCTCCTCATCCTCTCTCACCCTTCCCCAGGGTACTTTGTCTGGCAAAGCAGCGGCCTCTTCCCTCGGCTCAATGTCATCAGTGACTCCTTCCCTAGCCCCACCATGTCCTCCTGAGGAGTCCCTCGAACTGTTTGACCACAGTGTTGGGTACATGCTCCAGGAGGATTCTCAGTATTTGGAAGGCTCTGATGATGATACTGAGCTCGATGAAGGCAGTAACATGAGCACGGACAGAGGGGGTGCCCAAGAAGGACAGCAATCTGGCAGTCATGCTCCCCCTGCTGCAGCATACTGCCAGGTTTGCTCCAGTGATGAGGAGGGAGGGGATGATGAGGTCACTGACTCAACGTGGGTGCCTGATAGGAGAGAGGAGGAGGAGGAGGAGGCGGCACATCACCAACGAGGCAGGATGCCCTCAAGGGGCCAGCCTAAGGGCAGCACATTGACTGCATCACACCCCAAAGCTCCACATGTGCAGGGCGCTGCAGTCTCTGCACGTTATTCAAAAAGTTCTTTGGTGTGGGCCTTTTTTGGGACGAGTGCATCAGATCGCACCGCTGCTATTTGCAACATATGTCTCAAACGTATCTCACGTGGCCAAAACATCTCCCGCTTGGGTACCACATGCTTGACCAGATATGTTGACCTGCCATGCAGTTCGTTGGCAAGCGTATGTAAAAGACCCACACCAAAGAACAAAGAGGACCTCTCCTTGCTCCTCATCAGCTGAGATCTTCAACCCCACTATACCTTCAGTCCTCTCTGAGACCTGCACTGAGAGGAATGAAGGTGTAGAATTAGGTGTGTCACAGCCAAGTACTTGTGGGCAATCTGCTTTGGTACACCGACGTCAGATTGTACCAGGCAAATTTCCCTGCCCCAGTTGCTGCACCGCCGAAAGAAGTTTGCTCCCAGCCATCCACATGCCCAGCGGTTGAATGCTAGCTTGGCAAAATTGCTAGCACTTCAACTGCTGCCTTTTAAGTTGGTAGACTCTGCCCCCTTCCGTGAGTTTGTGGAATGTGCAGTTCCTCAGTGGCAGGTACCCAAACGCCACTTTTTCTCACGGAAGGCGATTCCGGCTCTCTACCGGCATGTGGAAGGCAATGTCCATGCCTCGCTGGACAGGGCGGTCAGCGGTAAGGTGCATATTACCGCTGACTCATGGTCCAGCAGGCATGGACAGGGACGTTACCTAAGTTTCACGGCGCATTGGGTGACTCTGCTGGCAGCTGGGAAGGATGCAGGACAAGGTGCAGTAGTGTTGGAGGTTGTTCCGCCACCACGCCTCCAAAATGCTAATGATTGTGACACACCTCTCTCCTCCACCCCCTCCTCTTCTTCTTCCTCCATGGCCTCTTCCTGTGCTTTGTCCTCGGAACCAGCGGTGCTCCGTAGCCGTTCAAGGGGCTACGCAAGTACGCAGGCCAAAAGATGCCATGCGGTGCTTGACCTGGTGTGCTTGGGGGACAGGAGCCACACTGGGGCAGAGGTTCTGTCAGCTCTGCAGGGGCAGGTTCAGAGGTGGTTGACGCCACGCCAACTTAAGGCAGGAATGGTGGTTTGCGACAATGGCACCAACCTCCTCTCTGCCCTCCGACAGGGACAAATGACCCATGTGCCCTGTTTGGCTCACGTCCTTAACTTGGTGGTGCAGCGGTTCTTGGGCAGGTACCCGGGCTTACAGGATGTCCTGAGGCAGGCCAGGAAAGTCTCTGTGCATTTCCGCCGGTCATATAATGCCAGTGCTCGGCTGACGGACCTCCAAAAGGAGTTTAACCTGCCCAAGAACCGCCTAATCTGTGACATGCCCACCAGGTGGAACTCAACGTTGGCCATGCTGCAGCGGCTGCACACGCAGCAGAGGGCCGTCAATGAGTACCTGTGCGACTATGGCACCAGGACAGGGTCAGGGGACCTTGGTTTTTTCCCCACGCCAGTGGGCCATGATCAGAGATGCATGCACTGTCCTGTCACCATTTGAGGAGGCCACGAGGATGGTGAGCAGTGACAGTGCATGCATCAGTGACACTGTCCCCCTTGTCCACCTGTTGGAGCACATGCTGCGTGGAATAATGGACAGGGCACTTGAGGCAGAACAGAGGCAGGAAGAGGAGGACTTCCTTAGCTCTCAAGGCCCCCTTTATCCAGACAGCGTTCCTGCGTGCCCGCCGATCACACAGGAAGAGGACGAGGAGGAGGAGGAAGATTGTGTCAGTATGGAGGTGGAGTCTGGCACTCAGCATCAGCAGCAGTCTTTAAGGGATCAGTCCCAAGAAACACATGGACTTGTACGTGGCTGGGAGGAGGTGGCTGCGGACCATGTCGTCCTTAGTGACCCAGAGGACTCCGGACCGAATGCCTCAGCAAACCTACGCTGCATGGCCTCCCTGATCCTGCAAAGCCTGCGTAAGGATCCTCGTATTCTTGGTATCAAGGAGAAGGACCAATACTGGCTGGCAACCCTCCTTGATCCACGTTACAAGGGTAAGGTTGCGGACCTTATCTTGCCATCGCAGAGGGAGCAGAGGATGAAACATCTTCGGGAGGCCTTGCAGAAAGGTCTGTGCAACGCGTTCCCAGAGACTGGGAGGTTACAAACTCCTGTTTCTGGACAACGTGTTGCTGAAGCTTCGGTCAGTCAAAGAAGGAGCGGTGGAGAAGGTGGCCGTCTGACCGATGCGTTCAGACAATTTTTTTGTCCACAGCCCCAAGGTATGATCGGTTCCAGCAACCATCGCCAGCGTCTGTTTTACTTGGTGCAGGAATACCTAGGGGCAAGATCAGACTTGGACACCTTTCCCACCGAAAATCCTCTGGGTTACTGGGTCTTGAGGATGGATCACTGGCCAGAGCTTGCACAGTATGCAATTGAGCTACTGGCCTGTCCTCCATCCAGCGTTCTTTGGGAACGCACATTCAGTGCTGCTGGAGGTGTGGTAACCGATCACAGGGTGTGTCTGTCCACTGACTCGGTCGATCAACTGACCTTTATAAAAATGAATCAGTCTTGGATCACCACCAGCTACCAAGCACCTGATGCTGATGTAACCGAATAATTTTTTTTGAAATCTCAGATCCCTTTAAAGACTGCCTATGCTGATGCTGAGGGACTATCCCTGAGTAATTATCCTCTTCCTCCTCAATGATCACGCTGATAGCTTGTAAGAACATTTTTGGTTCTGGGCGCCACCACCAGTGCTTAAGGCACAATTTTTCAGCCCCTGTTTAACAGGGGCGTGTAATTACAATTTTTGATTAAATACTTTGCAGCAGGGCTTGTTCCTGCGTTCCAACTAGAGTGTCTGTGAGGGGTTGCAGTGTTGTGGCACCAGCACCAGTGCCTAAGGCCCAATTTTTCAGCCCTTGTTTAACAGGGGCGTGTAATTACAATTTTTGATGCAATACTTTGCAGCAGGGCTCATTCCTGCGTTCCAACTAGAGTGTCTGTGAGGGGTTGCAGTGTTGTGGCACCAGCACCAGTGCCTAAGGCCCAATTTTTCAGCCCTTGTTTAACAGGGGCGTGTAATTAAAATTTTTGATGCAATACTTTGCAGCAGGGCTCATTCCTGCGTTCTAACTAGAGTGTCTGTGAGGGGTTGCAGTGTTGTGGCACCAGTGCCTAAGGCCTAATTTTTCAGCCCCTGTTCAACAGGGGCATGTAATTACAATTCTTGATCTAATATTTCACAGCAGGGCCCATTTCTGCACCCACCAAGAGCGAGTGAGGACTTACAGTGTTGTGGCACCAGCACCACCACCACCAAAGGCCCAATTTTTCTGCCCTTGTTCAACAGGGGCATGTAATTACAATTCTTGATCTAATATTTCACAGCAGGGCCCATTTCTATACCCACCAAGAGCGAGTGAGGACTTACAATGTTGTGGCACCAGCACCACCACCACCAAAGGCCCAGTTTTTCTGCCCCTGTTCAACAGGGGCATGTAGTTACAATTCTTGATCTAATATTTCACAGCAGGGCCCTGTGAGGGCTTACAGTGTTGTGGCCACAACAACACCTAAGGCCCAAATTTCTGCTGAGTATATAGGGCAGGCCCCTACTTTCAAATATCTAACTTACAAACGACTCCTACTTGCAAACGGAAGGAGACAACAGGAAGTGAGATGAAATCTACCCCTAGGAAGGGAAATTCTCTCCTGTAAGAGTTAATATGGGAAAAACATTTCTCTTTTCCACTGATGCTTTCCAATCCTTGTTCCACAAAAAACCCAACATTTTCAAAAAACATTTGTCATTGGGACAAAAAGTGAGGTGAAATCTTCTGAAGAGGAGGAAAGACAGCAAAACAAATGTCACAGGGGTGATAACCCTTCCCTATGTTTTCCAAAAGGCTTAAAAAAGATTTTTTGGCTGGAGCTAAACACGTTAAAAATGTACCCGTTCAAAATTACAAACAGGTTCTACTTAACAACAAACCTACAGTCCCTGTCTTGTTTGCACCGCCTGTATACTGCTGTTCAGAGTATATAGGGCCTGGTGGCCCCACACCTTTCCTTATTTTAATTTGGGTGCGGGGTTCCCCTTAATATCCATACAAGACCCAAAGGGCCTGGTAATGGACTGGGGGGTACCCATGCCGTTTGTCTCACTGATTTTCATCCATATTGCCAGGACCCGACATTACATTAAACCCGCAAGCAGTTTTAAATGAGATTTTTTCCTTTAAAAATGACATTTGGTGCAGGGACTGTTCTAAACATGGGAAACACGCACCACTTTACAGACATACTATAGTCACCCCCAGGTACGATATTTAAAGGAATATTTCACTTTTTTTTTTTACTTTAAGCATCATTAAAATCACTGCTCCCGAAAAAACGGACGTTTTTAAAAGTTTTTTTGCATTGATACATGTCCCCTGAGGTAGGACCCGGGTCCCCAAACCCTTTTTAGGACAATACCATGCAAATGAGCCTTTAAAATGAGCACTTTTGATTTCGAACGTTCGAGTCCCATAGACGTCAATGGGATTCTAACGTTCGTGCGAATTTTCGGTCCGTTCGCAGGTTCTGGTGCGAACCGAACCGGGGGGTGTTCGGCTCATCCCTACTCTTCTGTATATAAAAGTAAAACAAACGTGCGCTCATAATAAACATTCATATTAAACTAATCATAATCTGTGTAAAGAATAAATAATCAAAATTCCTGTAAAAAATGAAAATATACATCAAAAATAATATTGATAATTATTGAGTAGTGGAGAACTGTGAAAAGCGTGCTTAAAAAATATATCATAACACTTCAAAAGAAATTTTCACAACCCAAATGGATAGAGAACAGTCCTTAGATGGAAAAGTACTCCAGGGAGCGATAGTTCTTATGATGAACAGTAGGAGAAGGAGTCCCATAAACAAACAGCTACTTCACAGAAGCAGGAGGAAACATCCACATTCCGACCGGTCAGACACCACACATATATATGGGGAGGGAGGGAAGTGAAGATAAGAGGTCTCATATGATCCCACAGTGTTAAAAGGTGGACCCTTACCCTCAATGATGGACCTCCTCTTTGGCGAGGTCTCACACGCAAGCAGACTTTGCCCTCTGCAGGGACTGTGGATGGATGATGTCCGGATCCGGCTCGTGTAGTGTGTGTCTCCAACTTGGCTTATACCAACTTATACCAAAGGGAGGTGGATAAAAAACAAAAGAGGGGCTCTGATGGTGTAGTAGAGTTTAAAATTTATTGCTAATTAAAACAATAGAGTCACAACAAGTAAACTCCATAAATGCAATATAAAAAAGCCGGCATAAAAATAGCAAGCACCCGTGCAAATCATGGGGCGGACTGAGGTGACAAACACCTGGTTTCCCTTTTCAAAAATGGCATCTAGCGCCGCCTTGCATCACGTAATTTCCTGTTTGTAAATAACACAATGCTAACAGACCGCAATGCCCACTGACTCCTGTGAATGATGACACATATCTCCCAGGAGCCAAGGCGCCACAGTATATGATAAACCTCGCCACGGCATCGAAAGAGGAAAAAATAAGGAGACACCCTAGCAACAAGGTAAACAGACCTTGAAAAAAAGAAAAAAACGCCCAATGTTGTTTCAACTTGCAGGATTGTAGCAAATAATGCATAGATGAAAATATGGATCGAACTCCACTTTAAAGTGGACCTACAGCATTTTTTTAAATCTTTACATCTATTAAATCTTCTGCCCTTGTTGTTTTAACTTTGGATAGTAAAACATTTTTTTTTTTGTCAGTAAATATCTTATACAGCCCACTTCCTGTTTCTTGTCTGGTAAAAGCCTAGGCTTATGACAGCATGCACAGCTCTCTCTCTCTCTCATGTTTGTGAGAGTTTGCCAGGAAGGGAGGGGGGGTGAGTCAAAAGAGAGTCAATGAGAGCTGCAGAGCCGGAGGTGTGCATCTGTGTAAATCCAGGAAGCGAACAGGCAGCAGCTTAAGCTGCCTACAGTTAAAATGGTTGTAGCCAGATTCAGTGGAGGGAGATTTCTGCAGCATATTTGGCAAGTACAGAATCACAGTATATATAAAATAATATGCAAAGTGGTTGGAGGGAAGCTTCAGAATAGCAAATATTTTTTTTATTACAAATTATGTGAGCAGACTGCAGTTCCACTTTAATGATCTAGCCAAACACATTATCAGCTGCATCTTGTGACCGTTTCCAGCACCTATTTGTAATTGTCAGCATCTAATGCCCCGTACACACGGTCGGATTTTCCGATGGAAAATGTCCGATCGGAGCGTGTTGTCGGAAATTCCAACCGTGTGTGGGCTCCATCGGACATTTTCCATCGGATTTTCCGACACACAAAGTTGGAGAGCAGGAGATAAAATTTTCCGACAACAAAATCCAATCGCGTCAATTCCGACCGTGTGTGGCCTGTTCCGACGCACAAAGTGCCATGCATGCTCAGAAGAAATTCCGGCACGGAACAGCTCGTTCTGGTAAACTTAGCGTTCGCAATGGATACAGCACTTTCGTCACGCTGCAATGTCAAAAATGGTTTAATACAGCGCACTCTCTTCTTCTTTATAATGTGAGAAGAATTAAGTAGTTTTGCTGCTCATATTCACACACACTTCTCACAAAGTTTTATTTTTGTTTTTTTATTGGGATTCCCTGAATATATTGTTATTAGTTGTCACATCTGACAGAATGGTTTTTTTTTTTTTTTTTTTTGGGGGGGATTTTAAGCCTTTTTTTTTAGATTTAATGTTTGTATTTTTTCCAAGGCTGATCTTTGTTCAATGTTATTTTTATTTTTACTCCAGAATATTTTTGTGTGTGTTTTGTGTGTCAAGTTACCCCAACACCATTGATATCTTTTATTATTTAATCTCAAGGAGATTGTTTGTTGTTGGTGTCCCTTGTTCATTTCACATTGTATATTTGAAATGTACCTGAATCCTCACAAACAAACTGTCATTTTTGAAGTAAAACACATAGGAGAGTATAATTCAAACACAAATTCCTTTATTAAGGGCTCAGAACCAAACAAAGAGGAAGGTAACACTGGATCAACATGAGAAATTAGCGAAGCCTGGGACCCCCACGGCAGACATCAATTCTTGAACATCAAAATTGGTGGCCTGAGGAGTCCATATGTAAGGGAGGGCAGTCTGATCCAGAATTCGCACAGATCTGGAAAGCAGCAGATGACATCTGTGTCCCCAGGCTGTGGTACCACAAGAGGCTGCATTTTTTGGCCGACCAGACTGGATCCAGGGCCCTCACTTTCTGGTCTTCCTTCCACGCTTCCTTCCGGGCTGTGCTGTTGGAGATGTGGCAGGAGGAGGAGTAGGACCTGGAGGAGGAGGAGGACTGGGAGGACCTGGAGGAGAAGGAGGAGGACCTGCAGGAGGAGGAGGAGGACCATTGCAAAGGTGTGTCTGAGCTGTAATTTGGCCCCTCATACCTTTGTTAAGAGCCTCCAATATGAGCGACTCACACATGGCTTGTTGGCCCTCCTCCATCCTCTGCATTTTATAGGCAATGGTGGCAGCAATGTCCTCCTCCACAGTGTGTGGTGCTCCCAGGACCTCTGTAGCCCTCCAAAAGAGTCCTCTGGCAGCCTCCTCTAGGGCACTCCTCCTCCTGCCACTTTCTCTTTCCAGGGGGAGTGGAGGGACCTGCAGATCAGCCAGCCGGCTCGGCCCGGCCACCTCCTGGCTGAGACTTCCCTGTGTATGAAAAATGGACATGGTTTTAGTTTTTGCTTCATCAATCACAATCCTAAATTAGTACTCCCAACTAACATCTAGTTAACATCATTGATTGGACAAGCAGAAAAATTTAGAGGAATGCTATACCTGGCTCAATCTGGGCTACTCCACATGCGGCCTGGAAGGCCCAGGTTGGGCGTCAGAAGCCTCAGCTGGGGGGGAAGGAAGCGTGGAAGGAAGACTGGAGAGGGATGGCCTGGGTTCAGTCTGGCCTGCTAGAAAATGCAGCCTGTCGTAGTACAACATCCTCGGGACATAGATGTCATCTGCTGCTCCGGATCTCTGTGAATCCAGGACTTTCTTGCGCTCCCTTAGATATGTACTCCTCAGGCCACCAATTAAGATCTTTAAATAGGTGATGTCTGCCGTGGGGATCACCTGCTTCACAATTTCACACAATTGCTCTAGTGCTGCCTTCCTCTTTGCTAGGTCCTTGTAATGGCAGCTCCCTTAACATATCTAGGAATACTGACATGAAGTCATTGTCTTTCAGTAGCATATCCATGTTCACTGCAAGACACAACACAAGACAAAGCCTAATGTCAGATAAAACTCTCCTAATCTTGTTACAATATAGGCCTCAATGTAGAAGCAGTATATATATATCGGCGCGTCCAATGCTCCTTCCTCCGCTCACAGATCGTACGTAATACGCACGCGTGTTGCCCTTTATATACACTGTGCATGCGTGTAACTTCGCCTGCCCCTGACGTTCTTTCTATTCTATTCCTCGCCCCTTTTCGTTCAGTGCAGTGGGGGAAGAGCACATGGCGGAGTCACAGCAGGTGCGTGCTAATTACAGGAATGAGGAGGAGGAGGAGGAAAGCCCGGATCCGGACACGTCCCGATCCAGAAGGAGACGATTTAAGGCCACAAATATATCCTTTGGGGAGATGTTGGAGATGGTCGACATCATGAAGAAGGCCGACTATGACGGAAAGTATGGGCCTTACCCCAACCCCAATATCAGAAAGGCCAAGATCATGGCGAAAGTGGTCAAAAGTCTGCACAGGAATTTCGGGGTACGACGATTGAAAGATCAGCTCAGGAAGCGGTGGTCGGACCTGAAATTAAGAGAGCCCGAGCAGTACAGAAAGGTCCGGAGAGTGCTGCAAAAAAGTAAGTAGTTGTGCTGTGTTCCTATTCTTTCTGTCTTTATTCCGTTCGTGCTGCACCATATGCTTTTCTTAATTGTACAGTTTAAAAGGGCAACTTTAATGTTCATGGGCCCATTATTCGTTCGTATCAAACATTTTTATTTCGGCCTCTAAAACACCATTGTTTAGGCCATATGCATTTTCCCACATTTTTTAGGGCCTACTTGGATGCCAAATATTTGTTTGTCTAGATGGGTTTGTTACTAGAATGAAATGCAAACTAGATTCTGTGTAAGGAGAGGACACTGAGCAGCTGTTTTCACATCTGGACACTGGAGCACTAGTGTGGGACACAAGAACACCATTTTTATTAGGGGGCCACACAGGTGCTCCAGTGTATACTATAGGGGGGTCTCCATCTGTGAAGCTTGTACTAAACAGGTAAAGTATTGCAGCTTGACAAAGGCCAATAAAAAAAAATACATCTTGGAACTCGGCTAAAATAGACAATTGTACCCCACTTCCAAGCAATGTTTCCTATTTCTAGTTCTTCCATCAAATATCTGTGTGCTAATTATACCATTTTTGTTTTACATAGGGGAGAAAAGACTCGGAGGACACCCCTCATCCGAGGAGACCACAGACCCCCCACCTATGGAAGAAGGTGAAATACCCCCAACCCAAGCTGAGCAGGAGGAAGAAGAAGATGTGGTGGAAATTGGCACCACAACAGGTGAGTGTCTGCGACCACAGACTCAGGTAAAAGAGATGGATGGTGGCAGATTTTTGATACCTGTTTTTGTTTGGTTTCTCTCTTTTTAGGTGATCGTGATGTGAGGGATCGAAATCCTTTCACATCTGAAAGTGCCCAGATCCTGATCGGGGAGATCATGGGGTGTAATGTCGAATTGCAAAACATCCAGAAAAAAATTAATGATGTGATTCAAAAAAATAATAACATCATTGATGTTTTGGGGCGAATTTAAAACCCCACAAAATCACTTGTTTTAGTGTGGTCCAATGTTTTAAATATTTTTGCAATGTTTTGAAAAGCCACATTTGGAGGATGCACACAGTGTGCCAACATGTGCTATCTGCCATCACGGGAGATCAATGGACGCGTTTTGGGGGTGTAACCCCTTCCTCAATAATAAAGTAGCTGTGAGGAAGGGCTTGCTCCCCCAAAACACGTCCCTTGATCCCCCATGATGGCAGCTAGCACATGTTGACATTCGTAAATTGGTGTGCATCTTCCAAATTTGGCTTTTCCAGGGGTGATTTCCCCCCCATCTGAACGCAATATCAAACACAGTTCCTAAATACTGATGTCTAATATTGCCTTCAGGTTTTACCTAATGTGAACTTTGTAAGTTCATGTTTTTTGTCTTTCTTGTTGGTTTTACACAGGCCTGTTTTATCGTAAACGGACATTTCTAATTTTGATAACTCCACCCCAAAAATTGTTATAGAACAAACATGTTGGTTTGTTTTAAAAACCTTTGGTAAATGCACATGTGATTGTGCAGGTATAAAAAATTTGGTTAATCAAGAATGTGTGGATTATTGTCTCATCACTACAACACTTTTGGGGTGATGTAATTGCTGTTTTCAGCGAAAATGGGGGTTATTTCCTAAGGGCAAATCCACTTTGCGCTACAAGTGCAGTTTCAGTGCAGTTGCAACTGCACTTGTAGTGAAATGTGTTTTTGCATTTTAGTAAATAACAGCCAACAGTGCTTTGTATAATAAGGTTACACAATCACGACATTTTCTGGACTCAACACATTTCTGTAAGGGTCAGCTAAAACAAACACAAGCAGTAAATGTCCACAAAGAATTTCTTTTTTCGTTTTATTATAAAAAGGCTTCACATATTTGCTGGCATATTGTTAGCCCCCCTACCCGCAAAGAACTCCAGGTAGCGTAACCGGACATCACGGGCACTCAGGGAGGGCAAGCCAGGACGGCCGCTTTCAAGCGCCATCAGTGTGGTTTGATGTATCATTCCGGCCTCAGGCCCAACTGAGCCAGCATAGTTGGCCGAATGTTTCCTTAAAAAGTTATGGAGAACACAGCACGCAAGTATAATATGGTTCAGTTTATACTCCGCCATATGGATGGGTGTCAGAAATAGGCGGAACCGGCTGGCCAGGATTCCAAATGTGTTCTCCACCACTCTTCGGGCTCTGGCCAGCCGGTAATTAAAAACCCTCTGTTCCAGGTTGAGGGTCCTTATTGGGAATGGCCGCATCAGGTGGTCCCCCAGCGCAAACGCTTCATCAGCAACGAACACGAATGGGTGTCCTTCCACATTGTCCTCTGGAACTGGCAAGTCCAAGCTGCCATTCTGGAGATACCTGTAAAACTCCGTCTGGGCGATGACTCCACCATCGGACATCCGGCCATTCTTCCCCACGTCCACATACAGGAAGTCGTAAGTAGCCGACACCACCGCCAACATCACTATACTATTGAACCCCTTATAGTTAAAATAGTATGACCCTGAGTTGGGTGGTGGGACGATGTGGACGTGTTTCCCATCAATTGCCCCTCCGCAGTTAGGAAAGTCCCACCGCTCGGCAAAGTGGGAGGCCACAGTCTGCCATTCCTGTGGCGTGGAAGGAAACTGTTGAGGAAAAAACAATAAACATTACTATTTTTGATCAGAAACATGGCAAGCAGATTAGACACAAACATTCTGGGTCAACCTCCAGATAGCATTTATTAAGGGGAATTTAACAATGCCAAAGTATAAGGTACACCTATCATATTCCCCTCCCCCCCTCTCATGGGCCATTTCTAACATTATAGGGGGTGTGTGGAAATCTTGGACAGGTAACCCTCTTCACTTCATTGAGAGATGAATGCCTAAATAATGGGTATTACTTGGAACAGTCCCTCCTTAGTTACACTATTGGCAGCCCACTGGACAGGTAAGAAGTGTCATAATACAAAGATATAAATACACACTTTACACATTTGAGGACATTTGGACATTCTGCTATTACCTATCAAGATAATAATAGGATCCAAAAACTTTAAACAGTACCATTTGAAAGTATACAGGCAGGCCCTTGCATTACATGCTTTGGGGAATTCATCCATAAATATGACCACAAAAGAGATGGGTATAGTGTGTATGGGTTTGGCAAAGTCAGCAAATAGATGATTGAGGATAGATAGAGATTTGGGATCAGCTGACTTAGCAGTTGGGGGAGGGAGAGTTACTAAAAATTATTTGGGGACACCACCAAAAAAAAAGCCTCTGCCACTCTGCCTGAAGTTAAAGCAAAAATAACATTTCTAAACATTTTAGGGGGTGTTTGGGGTAAAGCACTACTATGGAGCAGAAAAAATACATTGTTAAGTGACTACATGAGGTGAATATAGGGCCAGTAGACACCATGCTGGGGAGGTTATTGAAGGGCAAATATGTATGAAGGACCTAAAATAATAATTTCATAAAAATCCAGCATGCATGAGAACAAAGGGGACATTCACAGCATATTACAATCATGGTAATTAGGGAATGAGGAAAGAAATACAATATATTAGCAAACATTCAATACAATAAAATGTGATATTAAAGGATAAAAATCTTACCTTCATTTACTCCTTCTGCAGGACCTGGATGATGGCAGAACAGGTCTCTGGGATAATGATCCCCAGAGCCTGGGGGGAGATGCCTGTCGAGAACTTCAAGTCCTGCAGGCTTCTCCCTGTCGCCAAGTACCGCAGGGTAGCGACGAGCCTCTGCTCCGGAGTGATGGCTTGCCTCATGCAGGTATCCTGCCTGCTGATATAGGGGGTCAGCGAAGCCAACAAACGGTGAAACACGGGGTCCGTCATCCTGAGAAAGTTCCTGAAATCATCAGGATTATTCTCACGGATCTCACGAAGCAAAGGCATATGAGAGATCTGGTCACGCTGAAGCAACCAATTCTTGGTCCATGAACTCCTCCCCACCCTGTTCATGGACTGGACTTGTGTCAAGGTCAGGACCCCAACACCAAGCCCCCGCACAGCACGAACTCTACGAGGAGTACGCATACGCAACATGGCTAGAAAACGGTCGGCTGCTCAGAACGAAGTAACAGAACGCACTGAAGAACAGCAAGGCCTGTGAAGAGCGACCTGAAAAACAGTAACGAACGAACAAGAATACAATGACTAAGTCACGCGGAACTTGCTTGCACACACTGAAGAGCAGATACAAACCCACAAGCACAAACTGAACGGCAGAAAACGATCTGAAAGCCACGAGTCTGAAAAAGCGCGAATCGTCTCTCACCAAAATTTTACTAACACAAGATTAGCAAAAGGAGCCCAAAGGGTGCCGCGCTTGGTTCTGAACTGGCCTTTTCTAGTCTTGTCATATGTGGTGTACGTGACCGCGTGGTTGGCGATCGGAAATTCCGACAACTTTGTGCGACCGTGTGTAGACAAAACAAGTTTGACCCAACATCCGTCGGAAAAAATCCTAGGATTTTGTTGTCAGAATGTCTGAACAAAGTCCGACCGTGTGTACGCCCTATTACACTACAAATAGGTTTTGTACAAACTGTGCCAGAAGTTCTTCTTTAAACTCCTGACAATGATATAGACCAGGGTTCTGATGTGACAAGTCACTTCATCAAATTTTGAGTTGATCTTTAAAAAATAGTATTTATTTCACCAAGAGCATTTGTCTCCTTCCAAAGTCCCACTGCTAAACCACAAACCACAGATTACCTTGCATGGAACAGTAACTTAGATGCCTCCAAGTAATTAATCAAACTGTTTATGCTTTATGTATATCCCACTTGGCAGCAAATCTGATATCCAATTGGAAACTAAGACTAAGAGAAACACAACACAGGGCTTACTGTTAAAAATCAGTTCCTTCAGCTAGACAGTTGAAAAGCTTTGCTTGGTGACAGGGCAATACACTAGTGTCTTTAACACATAAATGTATGTTTATATACAGTATACATATACAGTATCTCACAAAAGTGAGTACACCCCTCACATTTTTGTAAATATTTTATGCTATCTTTAATGTCTAACCCGCTGACAACAAAAGTGAGTACACCTCGAAGTGAAAATGTCCAAATTGGGCCCAATTAGAAATTTTCCCTCCCCCGAGGTTATGTGACTCATTAGTGTTACAAGATCTCAGGTGTGAATGGGGAGCAGGTGTGTTAAATTTGGTGTTATCGCTCTCACTCTCTCATGCTGGTCACTGGAAGTTCAACATGGCACCTCATGACAAAGAACTCCCTGAGGATCTGAAAAAAAAGAATGGTTGCTCTACATAAACATGGCCTAGGCTATAAGAAGATTGCCAAGACCCTGAAACTGAGATGCAGCACGGTGGGCAAGAACATACAGCGGTTTACCAGGACAGGTTACACTCAGAACAGGCCTCGCCATGGTCGACCAAAGAAGTTGAGTGCACATGCTCAGAGTCATATCCAGAGGTTGTCTTTGGGAAATAGACGTATGAGTGCTGCCAGCATTGCTGCAGAGGTTGAAGGGATGGGGGGTCAGCCTGTCAGTGCTCAGACCATACACTGCACACTGCATCAAATTTGTCTGAATGGCTGTCATCCCAGATGAGAGCCTCTTCTACAGATGATACAAAAGAAAGCCGAAAACAGTTTGCTGAAGACAAGCAGACTAAGGACATGGATTACTGGAATCATGTTCTGTAATCTAATGAGACCAAGATAAACTTATTTGATTCGCATGGTGTCAAGCATGTGTGGCAGCAAGCAGGTGAGGAGTAGAAAGACAAGCGTGTCTTGCCTACAGTCAAGCATGGTGGTGGGAGTGTCATGGTCTGGGGCTGCATGACTGCTGCCGGCACTGGGGAGCTACAGTTCATTGAGGGAACCATGAATGTCATCATGTACTGTGACATACTGAAGCAGAGCATGATCCCCTCCCTTCAGGGACTAGGCCACAGGGCAGTATTCCAACATGATAACAACTCCAAACACACCTTCAAGATGACCACTGCCTTGCTAAAGAAGCTGAGGGTAAAGGTGATGGACTGGCCAAGCATGTCTCCAGACCTAAACCCTATTGAGCATCTGTGGGGCATCCTAAAACAAAAGGTGGAGGAGCGCAAGGTCTCCAACATCCACCAGCTCCGTGATATCTTCATGGAGGAGTAGAAGAGGACTCCAGTGGCAACCTGTAAAGCTCTGGTGAACTCCATGCCCAAGTGGCTTAAGGCAGTGCTGGAAAATAATGATGGCCACACAAAATATTAACACATTGGGCCCAATTTGGACATTTTGATTTAGGGGTGTACTCACTTTTGTTGTCAGCGGTTTAGACATTAATGGCTGTATGTTGAGTTATTTTGAGGGGACAGCAAATTGGTTATACAAGCTGTACTTGCACTACAGTACATTACATTGTAGCAAAGTGTCATTTCTTCAGTGTTGTCTCAAGAAAAGATATAATAAAATATTTACAAAAATGTTAGGGGTGTACTCACTTTTGTGAGATACTGTACATATATACAGTATATGATATGCATGTGAGCAAACAGGTAACACTTTGGACCTAAATTACTAATAAATAAGGAAAAATGATACCTAATTAATCGTATCTTTACTTTAACCACTTCAGCCCCAGAAGGTTTTACCCACTTCCTGACCAGACCATTTTTTGCGACACGGCACTGCATTAACTGTCAATTGCGCACTCGTGCGAACCCAAATAAAATTAATGTCCATTGTTTCCCACATTTTTTCCCACAAATAGAGGTTTCTTTTGGTAGTATTTGGTAGTATTTGATCATCTCTGCAATTTTTATTTTTTGTGCTATAAACAAAAACAGTGACAATTTTGAAAAATAAAATTTTTTTTTTTTACTTCTGCTATAATATATGTCCAAGTATATACATGTCCTGCTGCAGTATATGTACGGTGGCCGGTTAAAAACAATTTGTGTGAAGGGGAAGTTACAAAAATATATATATTTTTTTTAAATATAGGATGTTGAAGTGAGCATAGGTTAACTACACTTCAATTTATGCAGTAGGGTTTTTTGTGTTAGTATAACATTTTTAATTTCCCCCAAATTTGGGTGAAAATCTGGAGCTTTATGTAGAATTTAGCTAGTTTGGCAAAGTGCTATAAAAGTGAAATTAAAAAGGTTATAAAGTTATTTTATTTTTATTTCTTTCAATAACAAACATGTTATATTTACCTGCTCTGTGCAATGGTTTTGTACAGAGTGGCCCCAAAACTTCCTCTTCTGGGGTCCCTCGCTGGTGCTCTTGGCTCCTCCTCTTCTCTGTGTGCCACCATAGGAAGTTGCTTCCTATGGAGGCCCACGTGCGGGTTTGCTCCCAAGGCGGGCTGTGTGCATCTATAGACACACACGGTACAGCTTGTCCCCGCCCCCCCCACTCGCTGCTTACAGGTTTTGATTGACAGCAGCAGAAGCCAATGGCTCCCGCTACTAACTAGTCAGTACGATATTTTGTGGGTGGTTGGGGGGATAAATACAAACACTGGGACATTTTTTACCTTATTGCAGAGAAAGCATTAAGGCTAAAAATATTTAGCCTTTACAACCACTTTAAGGAGATTTATGGTGTTTTTAAAGAGGAATTGAACTCAAATTCAGGTAGAGGGCAAAGAAATAGTCACCAGTATTGTATCTCACTGCAGCCAGTCTTTCCCCAGTCTTGACTTACCATGTCCAGTTCTTCACTGAGTCTATGTGTGGAGGTGGCAATCTGGGTAAAGGCAGGGCTTTTCTTCCTCATGTCAGAGCCTCCAGCTCGGAGAACCATGAGCAGTATAGTAGTGATACTACCAAATCCCACTCCATATTTCCTGAGACCAATAGTCAGTTAGTTAGTACTGCCTTAAATCTGACACTGTGTATGCACCATCACATACCAAGAAGTGAAATGCTATGTTTCCGCCAGTGAGAGGAAGCTACAAGTGCTCCCTCAAGGCCAAATATTTTCAGAAGCCTCTCGTTAGGGGAGACTCCTGTAGCATAAAACCTTGTGTAGACTCAGACAGTTTGGCACACCAACCTCCTAGGCCCTAAGCCCAGGAGAAAAGTGAAACATATGCCAGGAAGTGTGCCAAATATTTACCAACTTCAAGCTTATTTCATAAGGACTAGACTCATGGCAATTGGCTGAGTTGGTAAATATTCATACCACAATTTGTTAACTCTTCCAGCACAGACTGTTGGAGCAGAATCAACAGCATCTGTCAGAAGCCGTAACAATCTATGATTAGGTATACTTGTCAATGAACTAACGCTTAGGTTGGCTACGGCTTAACTGCTCCCTGCAGATCACACAAAACAAAAAAGTAATTTACTGTAAAGTCACCATATCCTTACAAATAGAAAAAAAGAAAATACACAGCCTCTACCCCATGGGGGGCTTGCCATTTCAGAGATAATAGTCTTAAAGTAAATTGCAGTTCAGACAGCCATTTGACTTCCTCCCATGTCCCGGCATGTTATACCTGCTATGTATGGTTCATGTTTCACTTATATAAAAGTACATTATTGAAGCATGTTTGCTTGATATTTTATACATCTAAAAAATGGATTCAAATTAGCTTGACTGTTTAGGAGGATTTACTAAAGCTACGTCAGATCTACAAACCTTGACTCTTTGACTTGAGTACAGGCTAGTTGGCATTCTAAGCATCAGTAAATCACCTTTTCCTTGTTTAATATTAATAAGTGTTACATAGCGAAAATAACTTGTAAGTTTGTATGTTTTTTTTAAAAATAAATACATTTGAGAGCACTTAAGGTTCTAAAGTCAAAAGGTTTTTTTACTTATATGCATTTATTGCAAATACCCCATTACCTTTCCACAAGCTCCTGCTGCTGTCAGTAGAATTCCTGTGAGAAGGCATGATTTACCAGTGCTGTGTGTGTCTATGGATGCATACAACTCAGCTATGAAATGCACGTACATGTGTGCCTTCTTAGCACCCGACTTGCTAAGGAGGCCCCTGAAGGAGGAAGAAGGTGCCAGTGCCAGCGAGTGGACTGCCAGAAGAGGAGGAAAGCGACCTTTCTTTCCAATATTATTAATACACTGCTTTTTAATTAAGAAAAAAAACCAGCCTTTCTTATCACTTTAATTTTAGTGTCAATGTCTGTGTGTCAATGTCTAACCACATTGGGAACTTATGCTATATACAATCACGGTATTTCCCAGATGCTCTCTACACACCATCACAAAGGTCCATAGGTTGATATTTACATTTTGTCTAGAAAAGTACAGGGCCAGATATGACATATGAAGCAGAAAGGCCCTGGCGGGTGGCGAAGGAGTTTATTCCTTTTTAAATAGGCATAATGATTTATTCACCAGATATGGCTTGGGGCAGTGGGTAAGCTATATTGACTGGCATGAAACCAAAGTTGAAATGGGGGAGTAGAACCAAGATCTCTGGAATAAGACCTCCCCTCCCAGGTTCTCGAGCATTGTAAACAAACAGCATCTGGCTGACCCCACCAATATCCACTATTTGGTTTCTTTACTTAAAACCCAACTCCTTTTAATAACAATTCAGAACCAGCGCTTTATTACCAGCAGGGAGCTTGAGCTTTCCTGATTCCTTATGAACAGCAAGGGTACCACTCCAAAGCTTTTGGAAGGGGCAAGCTTTTCATCTCAGGCCATAACCGATTTAGAAGGAAAACAAACAGTAAGACATCAAACAACTTTTGTTTTCCATAGCTCCCAACTGTCCCTCATTTGGGGGCTGTCCCTCTTTTGAGACCAAATCCCTCTGTTCCTTGTGCAATCTCAGTTGTCCCTGTTTTTGGACTGATGTGTACATCTCTATATTTTATTATCAAAGTGTTTTGCTGCACTAAACATGTTATGCGACCAATATATTACCATAGTTGTTAATTTGAAATGTAAATATAAAGGAAAACTAGAGGTCAAAAAAAGCTCTTGTGGGGTTTAGCCAATCATTTTCTGTATACAGGGTCTCCTCACTTAATGACCAGGTTCACTTCCAGCGACCAGGTTGTTAAACAAATTGGTCACTAAGGAGGAGCCACAAGTAATCAATATTTTAAGTATTCTTAACAACTGTACTGTATTGTATACTGAAAAAAAAGTCTAAACACAAAACTACAACTCAATAACATTTTTAATTTAATTTGCTTAAGTACAGAACACAAAACTATAAACAACAAAAATCCTGTTCTGTACTGTACAGTACAATGATGTACAGTGCCCAAAGAGCTGGTCGTAAGTCTAAGCGGTTGTTAAACAAATAAGTCCTTAAATGAGGAGAGTCTGTATTAGATCTTTGTAGTTTGTGTAACTGAGGCCATGGCAGGGACCATGGGCGTGCACACGGGGTGTGCCGGATGTGCCTGGGCAGACCCTAATGCCAAGGCACACCCCAGGGTCAGAATGTGTTTGGGATTACTCCATTTTGGCAACCCTGCTAACTTGTAGTGGTGACAGTGGGTCGATCTTTCAGTTGGATGCCAAATTCCTGGTAGAACTGCAGCTGCTGGCTGCGGAGTAAGCAGTCAGGCAGACGCATTTTCCAATACTGTCTCTGTAGTTCCGGCTACAGCATCCCTGACAGCTGAATATCACTCCACCGCCCACTATTAGAGATGCAGTAGCTGAGACTTTAGAGGCAGCATGGGATAACTCCTGACTGCTTACTACAAAGCTGGTGGCTGCAATCTTCACAGGAGCTAGCGGCTTCCAGAACCCACCTCATCCTATGCTTTGTGTTGCTCCAAAAAGCTTGAAAAGGGAATACTGCCTCCCTCCTCGGGTCCTCATTTCTCTGTATGAGTCGGGGCTTTCACAGCTCCAGTACAGGTGGGCAGAGCAGGAAGAGATCAGTACATCAGTACAGCTGCTATCATGCTTCCTGCCCAGCACACAGCACAGCTCTCCCTGGGGAAGAGTGAAGATTTCAGAAGATGGATGGCAGCCTGCATCTTCTCCACATGTGAGTCCTGACCTTCTCTGCCTTCTATACAATGATGTGCTGTAACCCTGCCCTGCACCTTGCAGGGACCATTTACTGAAAGAGAAAATAACTTTCTTAAATAGACTAAGAATTACTGGAACTTCTGTTACATAGATGTATTCAACATTCACATTATATCTTATTAAAATTATTCTTTCTTAATAAGATATAGTATAGTATATATATGTGCAGAACACATCTATGTAGCACCTCAGAAGTCCCAGTAATTCCTAACCTATCAAAAAATGTTAGCTTAAACCGCAAGGAATGTGATTTTATAATACAGCTCCAACTTCAGGAAAGTGAAAGTCCATCCATGCAGTGTGTGGGGGGGGGAACAGTGGCATCACTAGGGTTGGTGTCACCATGTGCGGTAAAACCAGGTGTCGCCCCCCTGCCTAACCGACTACAGTGCTCTGTCCTTGTTAGGTACCTGGTAGTAGAGCCTGACTTGTAGGAGAAGGCCTCTCATACAACGCTGGTTCAGGAGCCACTGGAGTGGGGACAGTGGGGTAGGAGTGCCTGAAGAGCAGAGTCTCTGATGCTGAAGTGATGAGAGATCCCACAGGGATGGCTGGACTGCAGATCAGGTGAGACTGGCAGCAAGCTGGAACACTTGGAGATGTAGAGGTCTCTGGAGCTGAAGCTGAAGGTGCAACAGCAAGGACAACAGCAGGCACAAGCAGGGTCAGACGGTCCGGGTCAGCAGGGATATGAGACAGGCAAAAACAGCAGGCAGAGGCAGAGTCGGTAGGCAGGCAGAGATCGGCAACGGTATCAGGCAGGCAGTAGAATAGTCAGACAGGCCAGGTCGGATTGGAGCAGGACGGATGGTCAGACAAGCCGGGTCAGATGAGTAGCAAACAATAAGGTTCAGATAACAAGAATCACAAAGCTGAGACGAAGCAGCAATGTTCTAGAGGCACAGGGGGACTTTTATGTGCACTTTGGCGCCAAACCGGCGCTATCGCGCGCACAAGCGCCGCGTACCCGCGCGCGCCCTAGCGCCGCGCTGACACCCGGGAACAACAGGGACTTGCTGAAAAGTGCGTAACAGAGCGCGCCGGCGCATAGGCGCATGCGGACGCCCAGGTCCGGCGCCAATGGTACCCTGACATTGCCCCCCCACAAGGGGCAACCTCCGGGTGCCCAAAAGCCTTTTCTTTTCAGGATGGTTAGAAAAATAGGCTCGCACTAAACGCCTAGCATGCACATTACTATCTGGTTCCCATGAATTACTTTCTGGGCCGTAGCCCTTCCACTTGATTAGGAACTGGATCTGCCCTTGTCTTTTCCTGCAATCAAGGATAGCCTCAACCTCAAATTCCTCGTTGCCATCAATCACAATAGGTTCAGGAGGTCTAGTTCCTCTACCGGGGAAGGGATCAGGTACAGCAGGTTTGAGCAATGACACATGAAACACGGGGTGTATTTTAAGAGAGTCAGGCAAAGTCAGTTAATATGAAACTTCATTGATCTTTCTTTTAACCGGAAACGGTCCCACAAATCTAGGTGCCAACTTCTTAGAAGGACATGCTAGTTTGATATTACTTGTAGAAAGCCATACCTGATCGCCAAGCTGAAGCTTCAATTCCCCTCTTCTCTTCCGGTCAAAGATCCTCTTGCTGTCCGCCTGAGCCTTGGATACTGCTTCCTGCAACATCTGGTTGTTATGATTGATGAAGTCTACCGTACTCTGTACTGCCGGGACTGAGGACTCTGGAAGTAAATCGGGTAAAAAGGTTAGATGGAAACCATAATTAGCGAAAAAGGGGGATTGACCGGTGGCTGAATGTTTGGCATTGTTGTAGGCAAATTCTGCCAAAGGCAGCAAGGATACCCAATCATCCTGTGAGAAAGAAGTAAAACATCTAATATACTGCTCAAGAGTCTGATTGGTCCTTTCCGTCTGACCATTGGTCTAAGGGTGATAGGCCGAAGACAAGGCCAGTTTGATT
This sequence comes from Lithobates clamitans, assembly GCA_037952925.1. NCBI lineage: Eukaryota > Metazoa > Chordata > Amphibia > Anura > Ranidae > Lithobates > Lithobates clamitans. Next base: position 4,200,297 of record JBBGZY010000125.1, on the reverse strand, counting down.
TTTAAAGACTCACACAGGGCTCTCCAGAAATGTGAGGTAAATTGTACCCCTCTGTCAGAGGTTATGTTTACAGGGATTCTGTGAAGTCTAATGATTTCCTTAATGAAGATGTGAGCCGTTTCAATAGCTGACGGAGTTCCTTTTAATGGAAGAAAGTGGGCCATCTTGGTAAAACGGTCTACTACCACAAAGATAGCAGAACACCCCTCAGAACATGGAAGCTCTACAATAAAGTCCATGGATATCATCTTCCAGGGCCTATCGGGTACTGGTAAAGGTTTTAACAGGCCCCAAGCTCGACTCCTGGAAGTCTTATTCTGGGTACAGGTAGGGCAAGATCTGACATACTTCTCGCAAAAGTCCTTTAAATTGTGCCACCAGAGGGTACGCTGTACCAATTCCAGGGTTTTACGAACCCCAAAGTGACCTGCCAGTGGGTGATCGTGAAGGAGTGCCAAGACCTTGACCCGAACCTCCTCAGGAACAAAAATTTGGCTCCCTCTCCAGAACAGTCCGTCCTTGTTACTTAAGGTAAACCCTGTGGGTCTGGCTGATTCAGAGGATGCTTCCTTAATCTGAGAGAGAAGATCAGTTTGTATGAGCAAAAAATTGTTTGCAGGTAAAATGGTGTCCGGAGCAGATAAGTCCCTTGGGTTGTCATGCATTCGTGATAATGCGTCTGGTTTGACATTTCTTGAACCTGGCCGATAAGTAATGTGGAAGGAAAAGCGTGAGAAAAACAGCGCCCAACGGGCTTGACAGGGTTTTAGTCTTTTAGCAGATCGTAAGTATTCTAAATTTTTGTGATCAGTATAAATTAGTACTGGATGCACAGCCCCCTCCAACAGGTACCTCCACTCCTCTAATGCAGTCTTGATGGCAAGAAGCTCCCGATCACCGACATCATAGTTTCTCTCCGCAGAGGAGAGTTTTCGGGAGAAGAATCCCACGGGATGCATAGCATCTTTACTGCCCTTTCGTTGCGAGAGTATCGCACCGACCACTATCTCTGAAGCGTCCACTTCTGAAATGAATGGCAAGGATGGTTCAGGGTGACTGAGAATAGGTGCTGAGGTGAAAAGTCTCTTGAGGTTCTCAAAAGCCTCTTGGGCTAGATGATTCCAGGAAAAACGGGTATTCTGTTTGGTCAGTTGTGTGATTGGTGCGATTATTGCAGAAAAACCCTTGATAAACTTCCTGTAAAAGTTTGCGAACCCGATGAATCGTTGAACCCCCTTCTTGTCCAGGGGTACCGGTCAGTCCAGAACGGCAGAAACCTTCTGTGGGTCCATCCTGATGCCAGTTGAGGAGATAATCAAGCCCAAGAATTGAATGCTCTGTTGTTCAAACTCGCATTTCTCTGCTTTTGCATAAAGTCTGTGTAAGCGGAGACGACCCAACACTTGGCAAACATGTTTTCGATGGAGATCCAGGGATTCTGAAAAGATCAAAATATCGTCTAGATATGCGATCACAAACAGATCTAGGAAGTCTCTAAGCACATCATTAATTAGATGTTGAAAGGTCGCAGGAGCATTGCAGAGTCCAAAAGGCATGACTAAATATTCATAATGCCCGAATCGGGTCCGAAAAGCTGTTTTCCACTCATGCCCAGCCCGAATGCGGATCAGATTACAGGCCCCTCTTAGATCAAGCTTAGTAAAAATGACGGCAGTCCTTAATTTCTGGAACAGTTCGGGTATCAAGGGTAGGGGATAACGATTTTTGACCGTGATTTTATTCAGTTCTCGGTAGTCAATACACGGGCGGAGAGATTGGTCCTTATTAGCAACAAAGAATATTCCCACACCTGCTGGAGAAGTAGAATGGCGAATGAATCCTTTGGCCAAGTTTTCATCTATGTATGTTTTCAACACTTCTTGTTCTTTCTCAGATAGGGGAAAGATGCGTCCAAAGGGAATTTCGGATCCTGGCAGCAATTCGATGGGGCAATCGTAGGGACGATGAGGTGGAAGAGCATCTGCCCCTTTTTTGCTAAAGACATCAATGTAGTCATGATAATGTTTGGGAATGACCTGACAATTTTTCTGGTCGGGGTCCAGGCAAAGCAGGGTAGCTTGGGAATCCAAATCTTTCGCCAAACAGTGTTCCTGGCAGTAAGATGACAGAAATTTTACTTCTCCTGAAGCCCAATGGATGTGTGGATTGTGGGCCTGTAGCCAGGGAATTCCCAGGATAATGGGAAACATAGGGGAGGTGATGGCGTCAAGGATCAGCAACTCCTTGTGTTGAGAAGAAATTGTAGTGGATAATGGCAGGGTCTCTTGTGTCACTTGTCCGGTTCTGATACGGGAGCCATCGGCAAGAAAGACAGAAAGTCCATGGGCTTTAGTCCGTAAAGGGATGTTGTGCTGATTGGCAAAGTTTAAGTCTATAAAGCAGCTGCATGCCCCGGAGTCAATAATTGCGTTGACTTGGAGTGTCTTTTCTTGAAGCTGTAACGAGAGAGGAATGGCAAGATGGGTAGAATTTGTAGATAAAGCAGAGAGACTGGTAAGTATAGGAGATGGACACTTACTTATTCTGACTGGGCAATTATGGACATAATGCCCGGTTCCTCCACAGTAAAGACACAGATTTAATTGTCGACGTCGGGCATGTTCTTCGGAAGACAGGGCAGGTCGCATCAGACCTAACTGCATTGGTTCGGAGGTATCTGGTGTGGTATTGACTGAATTTGGACTGGACACAGGTAAGTAGCGTGTTGCAGGAATCGGAGCTCGTGCTGTCATCCAGGTCGGGCGGTTTGGTTGAACTGATCGTTCAGATCGGCGTTCTCGGAGGCGACGATCGATCTGAATGGTTAGGGTGATCAAGGCCTCCAAGGTATTTGGAATACCTACTCGAGCAAGTTCATCTTTTAAACTTTCAGACAGTCCAATGCGGAACTGATGACGCAGAGCCGCGTCATTCCACTGTGTGTCCACGCTCCAACGTCTGAATTCAGTAACATAGTCCTCCGCAGGTCTGCGGCCTTGTTGGAGCGCGAACAGAGCAGATTCGGCTGTGGCAGTCTGTTGAGGATCCTCATATAATTGTGCCATGGCTTCGAAGAAAGCGGATAAGGATTGAGTTAGAGCAGAGTCCCCTTCAAGTAAACGATGTGCCCAGGTCTGTGGTTCCCCTTGTAGGAGGAAAATTACAAATCCAACTTTAGTGGCTTCCAGTGAAAAGGTTCTGGGCTGTAAGGCAAAGAAGAGCTGGCAAGCATTGCGGAAGGCCCGAAACTTAGCCCGGTCTCTGGAGAACCTTTCAGGAATGGGGACCCGTGGTTCAGACGGAAGCATTACAACTGAAGGCCCTGGAACAGTCTGTGTTGGGGCAGCAGCTGAAGAGGAGGCTGAAGGGTTAGACCCTGCAAGATTCTGAACTTGTCCCTCCAGTCTGTTATAATTATCCTGAAGGGCTTGCACTGCTTGGGTGAGAGCCGCCAGGTGTGTGCATATCTCCTTCATTGGAGAGGTATCTCCTGCAGGCTCAGACATGGCTGCTTCGTACTGTTAGGTACCTGGTAGTAGAGCCTGACTTGTAGGAGAAGACCTCTCATACAACGCTGGTTCAGGAGCCACTGGAGTGAGGACAGTGGGGTAGGAGTGCCTGAAGAGCAGAGTCTCTGATGCTGAAGTGATGAGAGATCCCACAGGGATGGCTGGACTGCAGATCAGGTGAGACTGGAGGCAGCAAGCTGGAACACTTGGAGATGCAGAGGTCTCTGGAGCTGAAGCTGAAGGTGCAACAGCAAGGACAACAGCAGGCACAAGCAGGGTCAGACGGTCCGGGTCAGCAGGGATATGAGACAGGCAAAAACAGCAGGCAGAGGCAGAGTCGGTAGGCAGGCAGAGATCAGCAACGGTATCAGGCAGGCAGTAGAAGAGTAGTCAGACAGGCCGGGTCGGATTGGAGCAGGACGGATGGTCAGACAAGCCGGGTCAGATGAGTAGCAAACAATCAGGTTCAGATAACAAGAATCACGAAGCTGAGACGAAGCAGCAATGTGCCAGAGGCACAGGGGGACTTTTATGTGCACTTTGCCGTACGCGCGCACATGCACACGCGCACAAGCGCCGCATTCCCGCGCGCACCCTAGCGCCGCGCTGACGCCCGGGAACAACAGGGACTTGCTGAAAAGTGCGTAACGGAGCGCGCCGGCGCATAGGCGCATGCCGATGCCCAGGTCCGGCGCCAATGGTACCCTGACAGTCCTGCCGCTGCAGAGTGACAGCAGGGCAGGCAGTAGGGCACTGAGCAGGCTAGCGCATTGTGTGCCTCTCCCCCCCCAGCCTCCCCTCCTCCTGACCTGTCATAAGACACGTCAGAGCAGAGGAGGAGCCACCTAGCAAAAGCTTCCCCCAGCTCAGTGTGACAGGCGGTGGCAAAACTTTTGCGAGTGTCGAGAATTGGTGCGTGGCCATCATCAGTAGTACCCAGCTGCTCCCGGGAGTTCAGTGCAGCGACCCGACAGGAGAGCTGTCACTTTCTAATACAGAAGCCTGGCTTCTGTGGTTAGAAGTGACAGTGTTGAGCAGAAAGAACACGGGCCAGCATCGGAGATGGCGGAACTCTCTTTTCCCATGTGCCAGCTGAAAACAGCCCTGGTGTCACCCCCCTGGTGGGTGTCACCTGGGTGCTGGCAGCACCCCCGCTCCCCCCCATAGCGACGCCACTGGGGGGGATATCCTCTTTTACTTACCTGATTCCAAGCTCTCTTTCTTCACTCAAAGCCTTGACATCATCTCATACCATAGAGGGATATTAACCCTGCATGGTATGATGGGGAGGCTGGAGTGTGATCACAGCCAGTAATTTACATAGGAGTTGAAGGAGACAAGTAGTCCAGCAGTGGAGGACAAATGCTGGAGAAAGCAAAGCTGGGTACACACATATTGAGATTTGTCAAATTCAGCAGGGACTGGCTAAATTTCAATGTATCCCTGTAAGACAGAAGCCAATCATTAGATCAGCTTAGGCTTCTTTCACACTGGGGCTACCCAGTTAGCGCTAAAGCGCCTCTCATTTTGGTGGTGCTTTTTGGCCGCTAGCGGGGTGCTTTTTTTTTTTTTTCAAAAAGTTTTTATTTCGCTTTTCAAACATATAGCAGAAGGTATAAAATACAGTGTTGTATACAGATATTCTGATGTACATAGATATTTTGATGCATACAGATAGTTTGAAGTACTTGTACATTCACAGATATGGGATACAGTTCGGTACACGATTATACAGATTGTACAGATCCCAAACCTAGTAGTCATAGAGTAATGTGGTGGAAGCCTGGATGGAACCAAATTATTACTATTTCTGCGAGTACTAACTTATTTAATATCAATCAAATACCTGTAGGTGTGATAGGAACTCGAACCAGGGAAGGGGGGGGAGGGGGGGGGGGGGCATGAGATGAAAGAGGGAGTGACAGTTTGTGAGGGTATAGTGTCCGGTTGATCATAGACATTGTGCCATATTGCGAACATTTTGCGAGTAAGATAGCTGGTAGACTTTAGGATTCATGTGGGACTGCTGATGGTCTTGGATTTGTGAGTTGAGTAGCTCACGTAGTGGTCCGGATGGTTAAGGGTGGTTCAGGGGGGCACCTCTTATGGAAGGGTTTTTTGTTTCGTAGCTGCTGGTAGGAGTCGTGGTAGGAGAAGGTGGATTGGTTCATATTTGCTATTTCTTCTTGAGAAAGAGATGAGAGCATAAAGGTGTGCCATTTAGAGTGGAAGCGGTCTGAGGAGGTTTTCTGTTTGAAGTCTGTGTTGATGCGGTCTTTGATGAGTAGATGTAGAAGCTCTCTTTTGACATGTGCAATGTTGGGGTGGGGTGGAGATATCCAATGTTTTAAGATAGTCCTTCTTGCGATTAGGAGACAGGTTAGGAGCCACCCTTTGTGTGGGGCGTTGACTTTCAAATTTCCTGAGGGGCTTGTGTCGCTGTTGGCGAGTTTTGACCAGGGTAGGAGTAGAGGATCCCAGTAGCCGAATATGAGGAGTAGCGGGTCTTTGGGTATTTTTAATAGGGTCACTTCGAATATGTAGGCAAGAACTTGGTCCCAAAAAATTGAAATGTATGAGCAGCTCCAGAAGCGGTGGGCTAGGGTAGGTTTCCGGAGGTGGCATAGTGGGCAAAGGGCTTTGCTTGTGTCCGTCTTTGACGATGAGAAGGGCATATAAGCTCTGTGGGATATTTTTAATTGCGTTTCTCTCCAAACTTCATTGGGTGTAAGCTGTTGTATGGAGTTGAGGCCTTGCACGATTTTTTCCACTAGGTTGGAGTCTGGGAAATCTTTAGTCCAGTTTGTTATTGATGATGTTGAGAGAGGTGGAGATGATTTGAGTAGGAGGGGTTTGTAAATGTCTGAGGTTTTGTATGAGTTGTTTAATATCATTTGGTCTATGATGTTTGTCGGAAACCTTTTCTCTGCTTGTGTACATGTCTCCTTTAGGAAGCTGATGCATTGCCCATAATGGAAAGAATGTGAGGTGGGAAGAGCGAATGATTCGGCAATGTTGGTAAAAGGCAGTGGTCGACCCGTCTGAATGTTGCAAAGGGAGGAGAATTTTGTTAGGCCTTTCCGTTCCCATATTTTGAAAGGTTTGTGGTCTAGACCCTGGGGGAAGGCCGGGTTTCCTTGAATCGGGAGATGAGATGACACGAAAGGGGATATCTTTAGTATTTTTCTAGCTTCTCTCCAAGCCACCGCTGTATCTCTCAACAGTAGATTATGTTGGTGAGGGGGGGGGACTGACTTCCATCTGCAGTGGAGGAGACCTGTTAGCGAGTAGGGATGGGCCATGTCCGATTCCAGGGAGAAGTTTGAATAGCGGGAGGATTGCGTTATCCAATCTATGCTGGTTCTAAGCAAACATGCTATATTGTATATTCTAATGTGCGGTAAACTGATGCCCCCTTCGCGCCTGGGAAGATATAGTTTTTTTAGAGCAATGCGTGGTCTTTTGTTTCGCCATAGGAATTTGGATAAGGAGGAGTTGAGCAAGGATACATCTTTGTGAAGAAGTAGTAATGGAATAGTTTGTAATGGGTATAGTAATCTTGCGAAACTGACCATTTTTATTAGGTGGCATCTTCCCAAGAGTGAGAGGGGCAGGTCCATCCAGGCATTTAATTCTTGAGATATTTTCGACAGCAGAGGAGGGTAATTTAAATGATATAACGAGGAGGGGAGCTTTCCTATTTTTATCCCTAAATATGTGATATGGGATTTCGCGACTGGGAAGACAGAGTTTTGGGCCCATTGTGGTACAGAGTGTGTGCCTATGGGGAGAATTTCGCTTTTGCTGTAGTTAATGCGTAGGCCGGAGCACAAGCGAAATTCATCAAACACCTTTTTGATGGTTAACATGTCAGAGGGGGGGTTGGCCGAGAATATGAGAACGTCATCCGCAAATAGAGAGGTACGTAGGTCATGTGTGCCTATTTTTATGCCATGTAAGGGGGCTGTTAGTGTTAAATATCTAGACAGGGGTTCTAGGGCGATGTTAAAGAGGAGTGGGGATAGAGGACATCCTTGGCGTGTGCCCTTGTGAAGGCGAAATTCTTCTGACATGAGGCCTGCTACCACCAGTTTTGCTGATGGGGCTGTGTACATGGCAGTGATGAGGTGATGGAAAGGGCCAGAGAAACCCATTTCTGACATTGTCATAAAAAGCCAGTCGAAGCTAACATTATCGAAGGCCTTTTCCGCGTCTAATGTGATAATGGCGTGGTTGGTGTTTGGGTGATGGAGTGCGTGTTCTAGGGCCATCATGACTTTACGAATATTGAGGGTGGCGGTTCTACCTTTTACGAAGCCTGATTGAGCGGGGTGGATTAAGGAAGGGACAATGTCAGCCAGCCTAGTGGCTATAATTTTGGAAAGAATTTTCACGTCTAGGTTGAGGAGGGATATGGGCCTGTATGAGCCTGGTTCTTGGGGGTCTTTGCCCTTTTTTGATAGTAATTTTATAAGAGCTTGGTTCCCTGACTGTAAATACGAACCCCCTGACCAGATATTCCGGTATACTTGGAGGAGGGTTGGTTCTAGAAGGGGTTGGAGAGTCTTATAAAATTCACTAGTGAAGCCGTCCGGGCCAGGGGCTTTGGAGAGAGTCAAGTGGCGTATGGTTGTTGATATTTCAGTGGGGGTTATGGGGGCATTAAGGGTTTCTAGTTGTAGTGTAGAGATCTTGGGTAAGCTTGTTTTTCCTAAGAAAGCGCGTGCTTTTTGTGTATCTATGGGATCTGTGGCGTAAAGTGTAGAGTAAAATTGTTGCATAACTTTGTTAATGGCTTGTGGAGTGGATTGAAGGGTGCCTGTACTGTCGCGGAGTGATGTAATGTGGGTGGGGCGGAAAGGGCCTTTGCACAGTCTAGATAAGAGTTTGCCTGCTTTGTTTCCAAATTTGTGGAAGGAGGCTTCTAAGTGGGCCTGTTTGGTGTGTTCAAGGGTGTTAACCCACGTGTCGAAGTCCCTCTTAGCTGCCTGCCATTCCATTCGGTTGGCTGGGGAGTCTGAGGTATATAGAGCTCGTTGTGCCTGGTGTAGGCGTGAGCTGGCTGTTTTGTATTTAGACAGGGTGTTGCGTCTAAAGGAGGTTGCGTAGGAGATGATACGGCCTCTTAGGTAGGCTTTACCGGCGTCCCAGAATAGATTGGGGTCATGTATATGGGGGGCATTGTTGGAGGAGTATTCCGTCCATGCATCGGACATGTATTGTTGGAAATCAGTGTTGTTGTGGAGGAAAGAAGGAAATCGCCAGATGTGGGGGTGTGGGGGTAGGTTTAGATTGTCGAGAGTTACTTCTATAGGTGCGTGGTCGGAGATAGTTATGTCATGAATGGTGGTGTTCTGGAGGAAAGGGATTAAGTTATCGGAGCCAAAGAAGTAGTCAATCCTTGTGAAAATTTTGTGAGGGTTGGAGTAGAATGTAAATTCCCTGTCTGTTGGGTGGGAGAGGCGCCAAAGGTCCTGCATATGGATAGAGTCCATGGTGTTTGCGAAGAGGGTAGGGGCTGGAGTGGTGGATCGTGAGTTTGGACTTTTTGGTGAGGACCTGTCGTCTATCAGATGAAGGGTGTCATTAAAGTCCCCTCCGATCAGGTGGGGGAGGTGAGTGTTTTCTAGAAGCCAACTGGAGAGCTCGGAGTAGAACTGTTTGTTGGGGCTGTTAGGGGCGTAAACATTTGTGATTATGAGCTCTTTGGAGCCTATTTTGACATGTGTGGTGAGCAGGCGGCCCTGGTGATCAGTTTTTGTCGACAGGATTGAGCAGGGGAGATTTTTGTGAATGAGTAGGAGGACGCCAGCTTTGCGTCCTGCTGCCTCAGATCCTAGAACAGTGCCAACCCAGAGCTTCTGCATACGGTGGAAGTCTGAGGCTAGCAGATGAGATTCCTGGAGTAGGGCTATATCTGTTTTGAGCCGTTTAAGATGCCTGAGAATTTTCATTCTTTTTTGAGGGGATCTGAGACCCTTTACGTTCCAGGAAATTATTTTCATGTTAGGGGGGGGTTGTGAGGGGTATGAGCAGATATTGTCAATTTACCAATTTGTATATGATGGGATAAGACACCAGCTATAGTAGGATTCGTGCTAATTACACAGTGGTCAAGAGTCACATTGGATGTATGGGGAAGATGGTTTGGGCCCCGTGGAAGGGGATAGAAGGAGGGGGGAGGAAAACCATGGAGGGGGAGTAACATTGGGAGTAACATAACCATTAAGCCTAAGCACTTCGCTTTTTTCCGCATGGGTTCACTGTGTAGGTCAGCTCCCATAACAGGACAGTTATGGAGTGTGGCCCGAAAGCCCGTGGAAGGGTGACAGGAGTCTGTGCATGCTCTTGATGATAGAAAGTAGAACTTAGATGGGGGGGGGGGGGGGGGGAGTTGCATGTTGCCGTGCACAGTGAAGCCAGGAGGACATAGCCGTGTAAGAAAACTGTTTTCAAAACAAATATTATTCTGGAAAGGAGAAAATAACAATATAACAATGCCTCTTAAACTGAGAGCCAATCATAACAAAATAGCGTTATACATTACGTGATACCGTGGAAGGAGGGTAAGATAAGAGTCCTGAGTGGGGGCAAGTTGGGGAATTGCCCGTAAGTTGGGAAGTCCGCGGTTGCGGATGCGAGTTCCAGTTCAGCGAGGAGTGAAGCGATGCTGTTCCGGAAATGAGGATCTGAAGCGTTTGGGAGAGTCTTTGCGTGGGCTCCGTTGGTCCAGGGAGCGGTTGAGTGGGGTGCCCTTGGAGGGGGTGTGCTGTTGGTTGTTGGAGAGTAACGATCGCACGTAGGCTTCCGCTTCTGGTGGATCCTGAAAGGATAGCTGGTCACCGTTGGGAGATTTGAGGCGTAGGGTGGCTGGGAATGCTAGAGTAAATTTGATTTGTTGCTTGAAGAGTTCTGTGCATATCTGTTGGAAGGCTTTGCGTTTCTTGGAGACCTCGATGGAGTAATCGGCAAAGATCAGGACTCTCACACCATCAATTTGGAGTGTGCGGGTTTGTCTAAATTTTTGGAGAATGAGGGCTTTGTCTGCGTAGTTTAGATATTTGGCAATGATGGGGCGAGGGCTCTTGCGCTCTTCATTATATGGTCCCATTCTATGGGCGCGTTCCACCGCGCAAGGGCCTGTTAGGCCTAGTGCTTCAGGGATGCGATGGGAGCAAAAGTCCGTTAGAGCAGATGATTGTAGCGATTCGGGTAACCCCACGAATCGCAGGTTGCTCCTTCTGGACCTATTCTCCAAATCGTCGAGTTTTTGTATTATGTATTGGTTTGTCTTGTCCTGCGCCTGTTCTGTGGCTTGGGCCTGGTACATCTCTTCTTCCATACTGGAAAGGCGGTGTTCCAGATCATGTAGCCTGGTGTTATGCTCTCCTAGCTGGGCTTTAATTTGTTTCATCCCTGCATTTACAGCTTTCTCCACAGATGTTGCAATCATGGGGGACAGGAGGGCTGCAACTGCTTGTGCGATGCGCTCTGTGTTATGGTCCCCTGTATGCTGTGGAGTGGAGGCCGACGTTTGAAAGGCCTGTGAGAGAGGGGCTAGAGGAGAGGCGTCTTGGGGTTTTGGCTGAGCTTGGGGAGCTTGTGGAGATGCGTGAGGGGCTGCGCTGCCACTTACTTCCATATCTGCTGGGTGCGCGTCTGATTGCAGGTCCGTGTAGGCCGAAGCCGGGGCCTCAAATTGCGGCTGTGGCGGCGGCGCCGTTTGGGCCGTGTTGGATCGGGGGCCGCGGACTTCCACGAACCGGTCCATGTGTTGGGTACAGGTGCCTGAGGTGGCCGAGGGTGGATTTGGGCTTCAGGGCCGGATTTTATAGGCAGGTTTTTCGTCCTGGTTGCGGGAGCTGTGAGGAGAGACAGCTACTCCATGCGGCGCCGGAACCGGAAGTAGCGGGGTGCTTTTAACCCCCGCTAGCGTCAGACGAATGGGTTAAAACCACCCATGTCGCATCGCTTCCAATGCGCTTTTTAGGCGCTTTGGAAGAGCTGCCCATTCATTTCAATGGGCAGGGGTGGTTTGGGAGCACTAAATACATCGCTCCCAAACTGCCCCAAAGATGCTGCTTGCAGGATTTTTCCTAACGTCCCTCAAGCACCCTGCCCCAGTGTGAAAAGTCACACGTCACTCCTGCACATGCAGAGAGCATTTGAGAGGTGGTAAGGAGACGTCGTATCGCAGAGTGCCGCCTTTCACTTGAATGGGTCACAGTCAGTGGGTGCTATACCTGCCGAAAACAACAGGAGTTATAATTGCAGCCGCAGCATGTGAACATGCCCAGCTGCTGCCTCTACAGCTAAAAGATGGTAGTGGTTAAAGTGGTTGTAAATCCACAAAAAAAAACCTGCAAGACAAAGGCATAATGTGCTAGTATGCATAGCATACTAGCTCATTATGAAATACTTACCTTAGATCAAAGCCCCGCAGTGGTCCCAGTACACAGCTCTGGCCAGCGACACAGCTCCCGGAGTTACTTCCGGGTATCGCAGGCTCGAGTGCTCTGATTGGACGGAGCCACGATGACATCACTCCCGAGCATGCGTGCGTTAATGGCACACTAGCTGAAGCAATGGCACGAATGTGCCGTTGCTTTAGTACGCATGTGCCAATGGCGTCGGCACATGCTGATATAGGGGATACCTCCTAAACCATGCAGGTTTAGGAGATATCCGGGGTAGCTACAGGTAAGCCTTTATTTTAGGCTTACCTGTAGTAAAAAGTGGATTGTGAGGGTTTACAACCACTTTAAGGGGCTGTAAAAGCACAGCTTAACAGCAGGGTTTTACTGCACCTCAAACACTAGTGTGAACAATTAAATGTTTTAATACATTTTAAAAAATAGTTTCTTTTTTTTACATTGATAAGTGTTTATTTAATTAAAACATGTTTTAATACACTTTAAAATGTTTGTTTACATTTATTAATAAAAGCGCACGTGTGTGTGTGTATGTGTATGTCGGATGTTTGCGAATACTGAGGATAGCACTTAGATATATACAGCGCCTTGCAAAAGTATTCACCCCCCTTGGCATTTTTCGTGTTTTGCTGCCTCACAACCTGGAAATAACATGGATTGTTTGAGGATTTGCATCATTTAATCTACAAAACATGCCCACAACTTTGAAGATTTTTTTTTATTGTGAAGCAAAAAAAATAGGACAAAATTACAGAAAAAGTCAATGTACATAACTATTCACCCCCCTAAAGTCAATACTTTGTAGAGCCACCTATTGCGGCTATCACAGCTCCAAGTCACTTTGGATAAGTCTCTATGAGCTCGCCATATCCTACCACTGGGATTTTTGCCCATTCCTCCTTGCAAAACTGCTCCAGCTCCTTCAAGTTGGATGGTTTGCGCTTGTGAACAGCAATCTTTAAGTCTGACCACAGATTTTCTATTGATTTGAGGTCTGGGTTTTGACAGGGTCATTCTAACACATTTACTTGTTTCTGATTAAACCATTAAAGTGTTGCTTTAGCAGTGTGTTTGGGGTCATTGTCCTGCTGGAAGGTGAACTTTCGTCCTAGCCTCAAATCACAAACAGAGTGGTACAGGTTTTGCTCAAGAATATTCCTGTATTTAGCACCATTCATCTTTCCCTCAACTCTGACCAGTTTCCCAGTCCCGACTGCTGAAAAACATCCCCATAGCATGATGCTGCCACCACCATGTTTTACTGTGGGGATGGTGTTCTTTGGGTTATGTGAAGTGTTTGGTTTGGGCCAGACATAGCATTTTCTTTGATGACCAAAAAGTTCAATTTTAGTCTCATCAGACCAGAGCACCTTCCTCCATACATTTTGGGAGTCTCCCACATGCCTTTTTGCCAACTCAAAATGTGCCATTTTGTTTTTTGCTGAAAGTAATGGCTTTCTTCTGGCCACTCTGCTATAAAGCCCAACTCTATGGAGTGGCTTATTGTCGTCCTATGTACAGATACTCCAGTCTCTGCTGTGGAACTCTGCAACACCTCCAGGGTTACCATAGGTCTCTGTGCTGCCTCTCTGATTAATGCCCTCCTTGCCCGTTCCATGAGTTTTGGTGTGCGGCCGTCTCTTGGCAGGTTTGTTGTTATGCCATGTTCTTTCCATTTGATTTAGATAGATAGATAGATAGATAGATAGATAGATAGATAGATAGATAGATAGATAGATAGATAGATAGATAGATAGATAGATAGATAGATAGATAGATAGATAGATAGATAGTGATTTTTTTATAACCTAACCCTGACTTGTACTTCTCAACAACATTGTCCCTTACTTATTTGGAGAGTTCCTTGGTCTTCATGGCAGTGTTTGGTTAGTGGTGCCTCTTGCTTAGGTTTTCACTAATTATGTGACTTATAAAGGTAATTGGTTGCACCATAGCTTTTTAAGGGCTTCATTACAAAGGGGGTGAATACATACGCACATGCCAATTATCAGTTTTTTATTTCTGAAAAATAGTTTTATGTATATATTTTTCTAATTTTACTTCACCAACTTAGTCTATTGTGTTCTGATCCATCACATATAATTCAGATTAAAAAAACATTGAACTAAAGGCTGTAATGTAACAAAATAGGTAAAAAGCCAAGGGGGTGAATACTTTTGCAAGGCACTGTATATATATAATATATATACACATACATGTGTGTTTGAGCTTTGGGGTGCACACCCTAATGTAATAGGCTGCACACACCTATGGCAGGGACGTGTACTTTGCCTACATACTGTGTGCTAAAAGGTGTCCTTTTTTACCCTTTCAGAAAGTTTGCAGGTATGGTTTTGCTATACCTGGAATGTATTCAGCTGATTTAAATAGAAGGTTCAACAACAAAAAATGAGTTTATAAATACAGTAGATCATCAGGTCTTCTGAATCACAAGCTATTCCTGGATATCTGATATCCAGTAGGTTGCGTCATGGTATTTACTTATTGTAAATGCTACTGTAAGGCAGGACATATCTTAAGGAAACGGTTAAAGTGGTTTTAAGGGCATTTTTTTTTTTTTTTACCTTAATGCATTTTCTGCATTAAGGTAAAACAAACCTTTCAAAAGCAGCTCTCCCCAGCCCCCTTAAACACTTACCTAAGTCCATTCTCGATCTAGCACTGTGCCCGTCTTTTGCAGCTCGTCTCTCCTTTTCCAGGTATCACTAGAGGCTCTGACAGCAGCAGGAGCCATTGACTCTTACTACTGTCAGTCAAAACCTGTGAGGAGAAAGAGGGCGGGGCCAAGCTGCACTGTGTGTGTCTATGGACACACACAGCTCAGCTCTGGAACACAGCCGCATGAGTGTCTGCAAGCAGCATGCTATAGGGGCACTTGCAGAAGGGAGGAGCAGAGAGCACTGGCAGGACACCCCACAAAAGGAGGTAAGGGGCTTTCAAAGAGCAGGTAAGTATAAACCTGTTTTTTATGGTAGGGACAATGCAGCATTCCACAGCACACCCATTTCATTTATGCACGTTTCGGTGTGCTTGAACAAAATTGCATTGCGCTGTACTATTTAGGTGCATTAGACTGCCATTGCAAATTAGTGGCTTCACAACCCACTGCACTGTGTGTGACCCGTTGCGTTTCATTGCATTAACACATTGTAGAGCACACATTTTACTGCAGATTACCAAAATGCACTGATGTGATTGAACTGTAAGAAATGTGTTCAGTAAAGACATAAATGAGTACAATAGTTTTTGTTATTGGTTTTAGAAGATAGCATTTGCTTATTACTGTGACTTGTTGAAGATCAAACTATAGTTTAGGAGCCATTGATGCAGACATCCAAGTAATTCCAAACTTCTTACAATTGTATGTTTATTTCTTATGGCATAAAATATATTCCATGTTTGCATTTCTATTCATTTTATCCTATTCTAAATAAAGTGTTTTGTGAAGCAGAGATGACATATTTGTCAGAATAATGATTTATTGCTGTATGTTTAAGTGCATCCACATTTCAGGTATTCTATGTGAGCAGCTACAATAGTTTACAGTGATAAATAAAACAACAGCTTGACTCCTGTCTTACTTCAAAGTTATTTTTTTTCTCAATTTTAATAATCTACTCTTAATTGCTGCTATAAATTGCAAAGATAAAAAAGCTGCATGCATATCAATTTGTTTTTGTTTCATAGACCATTGACCAGTGGAGGAAGCTGGAAAGTCTTGAGAAAATATATCATTCCATGAGGACAGCTGTGAGTAATGAAGTTATGGGGAAGTTAGTGAGACAGAACATTTCTTCAGGGTGAAAATATGTAGGGTAAAAAAATGTAGCTTTGTTGTAAGGCTATCTATAGACACTAGAACAGGCATTTTCATTTAGGGTTGCTCCAGGGCAGTGGTGGCCGCTCATTAAGGGTGCATGGGCACCGCCCCCCTAATCCATGCGCCCGGCTCCTAATCTCCATGCAGGGGGTGAGCAAGCGAGCTGGCAAGCCAGCGCCCGGGGGCAGGTGGGGGTGTGGGTATGGTGTGGTGGGCTGGAGCGACAGGGGAGAGGGTTAGCATGAGGTGGCGAACTGGAACAATGGGGGGATACCTGTGGTCAGGTCTGTCTGCCGCCCCCCGCGACCGATGCAGCACCAGCTGCCACTGCTCCAATGGCTGCAAGTAGTTCCATGAGCTTTGTTTGACTGACCTTCAAATTGATAGTACTTGCATAGTTTAAGGGCCTATGGCACTTGGCATCACACCAATGATGTTTGTAGATGTCTGTAAGGGTAGCATTTGACCACAACTGTAAGGGGCATTTAAAATAAGCTTTTCTCCATTGAATGGCGATGAAGTGGTTTTAGCAGAGGTTCCCAGAGGCTTGTAAATTATTTCAAGGGTTTCTCTGGTTTAAAAAGAAAAAAAAAAAGGCTGCATTAGATAGCAGTCAGATTAAGCTTCTATATAAAGCCAAATTTGAAACTTTATGGGCCTGCTCACACCAGAATGCGATACAGGAAAGGCTTGTTTCTGTGTCCATTTCCACCACACAGGAACAAGCTTCCTAGTCCTGAGACACGCTTGGGTGCCATTAATTGTTAATACTACCTCAAATGCATCTAGCAAACGTGGCATGTTTACATCCACCAAACCAAACAGTACCACAGTACCATGCAGTTTTGGTGTTCCAGTGCATTTGGTAACCCATTGAAATTAATCAGCTGTCAAAAATATGAACATGTGGGAATGAGCAAAAATGCATGTGTTCCATTTTGAACTGACCCTTTATGTTATTTTGGTTAGAGTAGGAAAGGATTGTGATGCAAAATATCTCCAATGGAAACATGACATACAAAAACAAGATATAATATTTTTAGCAGAGGAGAGAAGGTTGCCAAGTCTTCCTGCCCTGGTGACAACTGTTTTGACAAAAATTCTGCAGGTGTCACAGAGACAAAAAGTCTACCCATTTGGCCCAAATAGGTGGACTTTTCGCCTCTGTGACCCCTGCAGGGACAGAAAATCTACCCATGAGAGGCGGAGCCTAGCGGAGCAGACATGCATTGTTAGAGCTCCACACCGCTGAGGAGAGAAGAGAAGGACAAAGCGGAGCCTGCAGGCTCAAAAGGTATCCATTTGAACCTTTTTGCCCCAGGGAACAAACTGTGAAAGTTTGGGCAGGAAATATGGTACTGGGAGGAAACCGTGGCAGAAATAAAAATCACCTCACAAAGAGCTCACAGGCACTCACTGCAGCTGAAGCAGCTCCAGTCACCTCACAAGATACAGCATCAGGGAGCTCTCACAGACAAAAAATGTCACAGCAAGACTCTCCATTTGAGTCAGATACAGAACAAATCCTCTCACAAACTTCTCCACAAGCCTCCTCAGTATCCCCAGAAATATTATTACAATTTGAAAAGATGCTTCATAAGGCTTTAAAACAAACCTCAGACCAAATAACAAAAAGCCTAACCAAAGAAATAAGAGAGCTGGGAAACCGCACCGCAGCCTTAGAAATAAAAATGGATGAAATTGAAATTACAACCCAAGAAAATATAACAGAAATGGAACAATTAAAAAAAGAGAATTTAATACTTCAAACTAAGCTCGAAGATTACGAAAATAGAGCCAGACGTTCAAACTTGCGCATAAGGGGAATACCTGAAACTGTGACAGACCTGCAATCTACTATTACTGCTCTATTACAAGAACTAAAGACAGATATCCCTATTGAACGTTTAGAACTGGACAGAGTACACAGAGCCCTCACAGCCAAAAAGAAAGATGGACCCCCACGTGATATAATCACAAAATTTCATTATTACAGAACGAAAGAACAAATACTAATTACTGCAAGAGAAAAAAAGGAACTTAATTTTCAAGGACACAATTATCAAATTTTTGCTGACCTATCCCAACTTACTATTACTAAAAGACGATCCATGAAACCCCAACTAATGGAACTGCAACGCCACAACATTATGTATCAATGGGGCTTCCCCTTTTCAGTCAGATTTAACTACCAAGGTACAATTTACAGAAGCAGAACAGCAGATGAACTACAACAAACCCTTTTAAAATTAAATCTGACAGAACCCACAAGCAGCAACTCTCCCACACGCAGAAGAATGGCGTCATCTTCACCTTCAGGCAGCACCCAGAAAATTTCAGAACAAAATGGGAATCATCATTCTCACAAAAGAGGCCGTTATGCCACATCATCCATGGACCAAGAAGATTCAATGGACTGACATCCTAATTCCTGATATCTCTTCATTTATTATACTAAGAGATGGTTCTCTATAAAAAAAAAACTATATTTATAACTGAATGTAACTGCATTCTGATAGTCACACACTGTGTGGGATCATGTTACATTCCAGTTATATTTCTTATTACTTCTGATTCATATAGCCTTAGAATATATAAGTGAAATAAGGAAATTCTTGTTCAGTTATATATTATCAGGTAATAACAATAGATTTATTACTTTTTAGGACAAATATGTTCAATAATCCAGAAGTAATGGAAGCTTTTTCTTTCTTTTCTTAAAACAAATATATTATTACCTAACTAGTTCCTAGAATTATGTTTTTGTTTATTCTAATCTGAAGCAATACAACCTCAATTTTATGAGTTAACATATCTAAACAGTTACATATGAATAAAATATGTAATTGTTTACTCTAAAAGGGTTAAAATCCCCAAATAATTCAAACTATCTTCATCAATACCAAAGTTATTAACAGTACCTTTCTAACTGAATTATTTATCCTAGGGCAAGACTAACCATATACAACCACCCTGGAATAAATAATTTCAACAAAAACTATATTCTGCACTCCAATTAATGAAACATCATTTTGATGTCTTTTGACATAGCATTTCTCTCCTGTAAGCGGAAGATCCGTGTACCCCCATTAGCCCTCCTCATTCTCCCAACCATATTATGTGGGAGTGTGACGAAGGCACTTATTCCCCTGAGAGAGATATTTATTCTCTTTCACGGGTAAATTGTGATTACTTGCAAAAAATAATTTATACAATGTATCATTTAATCTCATATGTTTTTTGTTTACTCTTTACTCCAGAATTCACTGGTTTCTTTTCTATCTATTCATCTCTTCAGTCCACACAGGTTGATCTGCGCAGTCAGCTCTGCATAACAAAAAGTAAGTCAAAACTATTTGATCTATTGCCATGGCACCACTGAATATACTTTCCCTGAATGTTCAGGGAATAAATGTCCCTCAAAAAAGGACCAAAGCCTTCCGTACTTTCCATAACAAGAAGGCTCACATAGTATGCCTCCAAGAAACACACTTCACCAAAGATTCTACTCCAAAATATATTTCTCCTTTTTATCAACAAATTTACAAGGCTTCTGCCTGTACCAAGCAAAGGGGAACTCTAATTGCATTTCACCGATCCACACCATTCACCTTATCATCAGAAATTAAAGACCCAGAAGGTAGATACCTGATACTCATGGGTTATATAATGGATACAGCAATCACGGTGATTTCCTACTACGCTCCTAACAAACAACCTACACCATTCCTCTCACATATATTACAAGTGATTAATACACACAAAATAGGAACAGTGATAATGTGTGGGGATTCGAACCAGGTCCTCCTCCCATTTCTAGATAAATCACCTTTTACACCATCCAAAATAACCTCTAGATTACCTTTTTCTCAACTTCTCTCCAAATACAATCTGGTAGATTCATGGAGAGAAAGTAACCCAATGAAAAAGAAATTCACTTATTTCTCGCACCCCCATCAAACCTTCACCAGAATAGATCATATTTTTCTAACAATAGGAATGATACCAGAAATTATTGCATCAGATATAATTCCGATTCCGTGGTCTGACCATAATGCAGTATACACTACTATAGCCTCAGCCATACCAAAAGCGCATGACCCAACGTGGTACTTACCGGACATAATGCTCAAACACCCACTACATCAGATGGCCATTGAACAAGCTTTAAAGGAATACATATCAATTAATAATACAACAGACATCTCCCCAATAACACTGTGGGAATCTCATAAGCCTGTCTTGCGTGGTACAATACAAAGACAAATGGCACTATTTAAACGGGAACGCAAAAATCTAGCAAAAAAAATAGAACCCAATTTTAATGCAAACTACATATCATTTCAAAATAATCCATCTCAGAGTACAAAATCTCATCTGGAAAAATCTAGATTGGAATACGATCTATTTCTCACTGAGTCAGTTGATAAATCCCTCAAACGCTCCAAACACAATTTCTACATGAATACAAACAAACCAGGTACATATTTGGCTCGGGCATTAAATTCAACTAACAAATCTTTCAAACCAATACGTTTGAAATTATCAAAAAATGTTTACACTTGTAATCCAGTTAAAATAGTCCATAAATTTCACTCACATCTCGCAACTTTATACAAGACAAACAATGAATTTAATCCTACAGAAGCTGAATCCTTCTTCTCAAAAATAAACTTACCTGAGTTATCTTAGAATCAAAAAAGCAGTTTGGATGAGCCTATAACTATAGATGAAGTTGCTAACGCCATAAAAGACCTAAAACTTAACAAAAGACCAGGCCCAGACGGCTACTCGGCTTTATACTATAAAACATTCTCAGAAATACTCTCTCCCATTCTCACTGAAACTTTTAACAAACTTCTAGATGGACATTCTTTTCGGCAAGAAACACTAATGGCAATTGTTTGTATGATCCCAAAACCCCTTTCTGATGATACTTCCTGTGTGAATTATCGGCCTATCTCTCTGTTAAACCTCGATATTAAATTATTAGCAAAAATAATAGCAAAACGCCTCAATAGCATTATAGGAAAATTAATACATAGAGATCAAGTAGGCTTCATGCCAAATAGACAGGCAGGCGATAATATACGCAGGGCAGTGTTATTGGCACATATTGCTAAAAAACGGAAAATCCCTTTATGTTTTCTATCTCTCGATATTAAGAGGGCATTTGACACAGTATCCTGGCAATATATGCAATATTCATTACAAAAATGGGGTTTTGGACCCCACTTTTTAACATGGATCAAAGCATTATATAATAAACCCAAAGCCTATATAAAATATGCTGGATACAAATCTGAAGCCTTTAATATCGAAAGAGGTACCCGACAGGGTTGCCCATTATCTCCCTTATTATTTGCCCTTATACTCGAACCCATGGCCCAATACATCAGAACAAACCAAACTATAACTGGCATTGAAGTAGGAGGTATTACACACAAATTATGTATATTTGCAGACGATATATTACTTTTTCTATCATCACCACAGGTCTCTGGTCCTAACTTAATACCAGCTCTTGATGGATTTGCAGCCCTATCCGGCCTTATGATTAATCCTAAGAAATGCCTAGTGCTTAATATTTCACTCACAAACATGGAATTGATCCCGGCTAAGGCTGCACTCCCATTCACATGGGCAGAAAAATCAATCCCATATCTTGGAATTCATTTAACAGCATCTCATTCTGACTTATTCTCAACCAATTATCCTCCTGTATTAAGACAGATCACAAATCTAATAAAACAATGGTCGCAACTGCCTTTATCCTGGATAGGGAAGATTAATGCAATCAAAATGACTATTCTACCCAAATTGCTTTATCTATTCAGAGTCCTCCCTATTCCAATTCCTTCCTATTTTTTGAGAATAGTACAAAAAAGAGCAACTTCGTTTATATGGGGCTCTTCTAAACCACGTATACCTATACACACACTACATCTTCCCAAAAATAAAGGAGGCCTGGGATACCCTAATTTTACTAACTACTACAGAGCAGCACATTTGGCCAGTCTGTCCAAATACCATGCAAAACAGGAAATCCCATTATGGGTATTTATAGAGGCTTCAGAAAATGACCCTCTATTAATATCAAATTTATTATGGCTTGATCCTAAAGACCGCTTTAAAATTCATAATCCAATAACTAAACACTTCTTATCTCTCTGGGATAAACTAAAAACCAAATATCAGTTACAATCTCCACACAATCCTCTCCTTTCTTTTATCAGAAATCCGGCCTTTTATCCAGCATGGATCTACCCAAATTCTTTTAAAGCTTGGACAACATCAGGCATTCAGACACTAAATGACTTCATAGCATCTAAATCATTCCTTTCATTCCCATCGCTTAGAGAAAAATATGATCTACCAAACTCTGAGATATTTAGATATCTCCAAATAAAACATTTCTATACACCATTCCTAAAGGGGGATACACCATTATCCCAATTATCCATTTTTGAATCAATCTGTACAAAAGATCCATTTGCTAAAGGTACAATTTCATCACTTTATAATCAATTATATGGAGTAGCAAATCTTAATAGACCCTCTTACATTCAGAGGTGGGAGGAGGACCTGGGACGAACTTTAGAAGACACGGACTGGTCTAACATATGGCTCACATCTAAGTCATCTTCACCCAACATCTTAGCACTGGAGACAAATTATAAAGTGCTAACTCGCTGGTACCTTGTACCCGCTAGAGTGGCAAAATATTCACCTAATGCCTCATCTCTTTGTTTTCGAGGATGCCCAGAAATAGGCACATATTTACACATATGGTGGACGTGCCCAGTAATCCAAACCTTCTGGAAGGAAGTTTTCGTGATTGCATCTAAAATATTTAAAAAGATAATACAACCAGATCCATATTTAACTTTACTTAATCTAAAACCGGAATGGTTAACACTCTCTCAATTCAAACTTATGATCCAACTAATAACGGCTGCAAAACAAACAGTGACCAAGGCATGGAAATCTCCTACATTGGTACTAGCAGAAACAATTCACAGAATGAATAATACAATGTCCCATGCTAAGATGGTAGCCATCGATCAAAATCAAATTCCAAAATTTGAAAAACTTTGGCACCCTTGGATAAAACAACAGTTCCTGTCAAATTTCAATGACTCTGTCCTGTTGCCATGGTAACAGATTAAATGACTTACAGAGACACCCATTCTAAGGCTTCAAAGAGAACTAAAAAGAATAATAAACTGACGAGCGGGACAACCTTGTGGACCATACCTCTACCTTTCAACCCTTTTTCTTCTTTCTCTTTCCTTTTCTCCACCTTACGATTAAAGCTCATTATCAGAATTTATTTGACCTATATACACTCTACTTGTAAACAATATGTATAGTAGGTATAAATCATTTAAATACCTACAAAAGTAACTAAGGAAATGATATATATCTTTAATTTAGGTTTACGTGAACCCAATGTTTAATATTTGAAATTTCATGATATTTACCTATATAAACCCTACTGTAAAACAATGAGCTTACTTTATAGATCCTTGTAAACTTACTTTATGTATCTTTCTAACATTGTATACTCAATAAACTTCTTTTGACAAGGAAAATCTACCCATGAAAAAAATGTAATACTTCCTTAATATCTTCCCATGGCTGAATCTAGTGGAGTGCTGGGATGGCTTCTCCCCCCTAGATTTTAATTACGCCCCCCCAAAGCTGGCTCTTCGCAGCAGGTGAAATCCGTCTTCTCCTACTTTCCCTTGCATTGGCTTACAGTTGCCGCAGAGAGCATTGCCCCCAAATGCTTTGATCACCATCCCTGTGCACCACCCTTTAGATCTGTTGTGGAAATTTTATGAAGATTTAAGAAGATTTATTTAATATGTATTGTCATAGTGTTTCCCGCTCTAAAGAGCTGACTGGGGCAGACTGGCACTGGTTGAGATCCGTTTGGTAGTGAAAAGCTCCTTGGGGATGTAGAGAAGTGTTTGCAGAGTGGGGATATGCCCGCCAGCGAAGGGCCCCTGTGTGATGGACAGAATGATCGTCTGGGGGGATGTGTTCGCTCTGCAGAGACATTATCGGTTTAGCGGATGTGCGCTCGGGTCACCCCTGTATGCCTGAGGAACATATTTGGGGTGCAGTGGCGTACACCTGCAGATAATCTCCCATCCACACTGGAAGGATTCACAAAAAATGGTAAAAACGGGAGCTTTTGAGTTGTTATGATCAGGGATGGAGTTCATGTCTGTTAGCCATGCGGCTTCCTTTGTTCAGTTGAAGAGCATGGCTTCCAGGTAAAACATACACACTGTCCCTGCCCAGACACGCCCATAAGACTCCTCTAGTCATTGTTCATTGGTTGTTGTATAAACTCATCCTGTTGGAAGGATTTCCTGTGTTGACATTCATATCCTGTGAGGTCATATCCTGTGAAGTCATTTCCCATAGAGGAAGCGATTGACTGTTGGGGCCAGAACTTCCTGTTGGTCATTGCTTCTGTTGTCTTTGAATAAAAGAGCCAGTGCGATGCTCGGTGGGGCAGTCGTGCTGAGATGAGGACGTAAGATGGTGATTATGTCTGTTTACTGGGGAAATGTGGGAGACATGGGTTATTTAAAGATGTAGTATACTGAAAAGCTGAAAGGGCACGTATTAGCGCAGGTGAGATTGATTACATAAAGCGTATAGCAAAATCTCCACGTCAGATCTAGCAGGAAATTTGTAAGTTAGGTTGTGTTTGTGTCAGCTAATAATGATTTTAGTGTATTTTTAGCAAAAATATAGTTTAGGTTTTTTGGAGGAAGGCGCTGTCAGGTTGACCTGTCCTCAACCTTGCTGTCCCCTATCCTCTGCTCATCTGACCCCTGTACATTGCCCTGTTGACCCCTGTCCTCCACCCTGCTAACCCCTGTGCACTGCCCTGCTGACCCCCTGTACACCACCCTACCTATTACTGTACACTATCCTGCTGACCTCCCATCCTTTGCCCTGTTGACGCCCCTGTACACTGCACTGCTCACCCCTTGTACACTGCCCTGCTGACACCCTATACAAAGCCCTTCTGCCCTCTGTCCTCTGCCCTGCTGCTACCCCTGTTCACTGCCCTATAAACTAATAGCCGTACAAACTGCTAACCTTATCCTCTGTTTTGCTGACCCCCTATACACTGCCCTTCTGCCCCCTGTCCTTTGCCTTGCTGCCACAGTGTACACTGCCCTGCTGCCACCGTGTACACTCACTGCCCTATGTGGTGTGCGGAGTTCTTCCTAAGATATTGTCCCTTGTTCTACACACTTCAACAGGTGTATGTGTTGTATTAGGAGGGATATGCAGAGCCATGTCCACTCCACCAGTCCTCATACCTATGTTACCTTACTCCCAGTAACAGAATGGAGTCCTGCTGAGCACATAGCGTGGACCTCATGCATGATCTATTTAACCCTTCTCGTAGGTTACCGGAAAACCTGTTACCTATTCAGCACTCTAAGGACTGGTTGTTGTTCTTCCTTCAAGTTATTAATAGCAACTTCTTTGCAAGCTAAAACGTTGTTGTAGTCAGGGATTTCTCAATAGGCACTGTAGGCATGTGCCCTTCCTAGAGGGTTACCCGTCTGTATAAGTTTTTTTCCTTTTTCTTTTTAAACCATTATTTTTTTTATACCTCAGGCTGTGGCCACCTGTGTGCCCTTCCCTTGGGGGGGGGGGCGGTCATAATAATCATGTTGTATATCTAGCTATAAATATTAACAAAGGCAGTTATAATGTGCTTGCATTTATATATGAGGGCATACATTTGTGTTGTGGCCATGGGCTGCTACCTGCTGTAGTCTTGCTTCCTGCTGTAGTCTTGTTTCGGTATTAAACACAGGCACAGCGACATGCAACGCGACCACCCACCAATACTGTAAATAACCCCTCATTCCTTAATGATAACATGGCGATGATCCGAGAGCCATCTCATCACCTTCATGCAGCAGCGTTATGGTGTACGCTCTGTTGCAAACGCTCTGAGCAGCACAGCCAATTGCCATACAAGATGAACAGTGATGTGGTGTAGCCCCCCCTGGAAACCCCACACTTGGAGCTGAAGGAGGCGAAAAAGTTGTAGAGAAAGTGAGAAGAATAGAGAAAAAAAAGAAAAGAAAGAGAGGCCTGGTTGTAAATAGATTTCTTGATATCATGGGGAAAGCACATATTAGCCTCTGTTCTCCATACCCACTCCAGTAAGCATGTAACAAGAAACTAACCAATATCACTATAATCACTACAGCCTACTGTGATGATTAGGGTGCCAAGAGTGTCCTGGCCCCCTCCCAGAAAAAGTAGTGAAACCATTTAAGAATTGTTTCGTAATTTACTTCTATCTTTCTGAGACTCAACAGCTTTTAAACAATGAGCACTCATACCAATCATTGCCAGCTATGTAATAAATAGGGATGAGCCGAACACCCCCCGGTTCGGTTCGCAACAGAACATGCGAACAGGCAAAAAATTAGTTTGAACACGCGAACACCGTTAAAGTCTATGGGACACGAACGTGAAAAAAGCAAAAGTGCTAATTTTAAAGGCTTATATGCAAGTTATTGCCATTAAAAGTGTTTGGGGACCCGGGTCCAGGGGACATGTATCAATGCAAAAAAAAGTTTTAAAAACTGCAATTTTTTCGGGAGCAGTGATTTTAATAATGCTTAAAGCTAAACAATAAAAATTAAATATTTCTTTAAATATTGTGCCTGGGGGTGTCTATAGTATGCCTGTAAAGTGACGCAGTTTTCCCGTGTTTAGAACAATACCACAGCAAAATGAAATTTCTGAAGTAAAAAAAGTAATTTAAAACTGCTCGCAGCTGTAATGTATTGCCGGGTTCCAGCAATATAGATGAAAATCATTGAAAAAAACGGCAGTCCATTACCAGGCCCTTTGGGTCTGGTATAGATATTAATTGGAACCCTGCACCCAAATTTTAAAAAAAATGTCATGGGGGGCCCCCAGGCACTATATATTCTGAACAGCAGTATATGTACTATACGGCCTGCTCTAAATACGCTGCAGAAAATTGGGCCTTAGATGTTGGTGGTACCAGAACACTGTTATGCCCCATACACACGGTCCGACATTGATCGGACATTCCGACAACAAAATCCTAGGATTTTTTCCGACGGATGTTGGCTCAAACTTGTCTTGCATACACATGGTCACACAAAGTTGTCGGAAAATCCGATCATTCTGAATGCGGTGACGTAAAACACGTACGTCGGGACTATAAACGGGGCAGTAGCCAATAGCTTTCATCTCTTTATTTATTCTGAGCATGCGTGGCACTTTGTGTGTCGGATTTGTGTACACACGATCGGAAATTCCGACAATGGATTTTGTTGCCTGCTCTCAAACTTTGTGTGTCGGAAAATCCAATGGAAAATGTGTGATGGAGCCTACACGGTCGGAATTTCCGACAACAAGGTCCTATCACACATTTTCCGTCGGAAAATCCGACCGTGTGTACGGGCATAAGCCCTCACAGTTACTCTTGTTGGGTGCTGGAATGGTCCCTGCTGTTAAATATTATTTCAGAGGCTGCTTGTCCTCTTTTAGTGGCCAGTGAGCATCTGTCTCTACATGATGGGTATTTTTTTTTGGTGAGTGCAGGAAATATAGTGAAATACTATATCAAGAATTGTAATTGCATGCCCTTGTTAAACAGGGGCAGAAAAATTGGGTCTTTGCTGGTGGTGGTGGTGGTGGTACCAGAACACTGTAAAGCCCTCACAGTTAATTTTGTTGGGTGCAGGAACGGCCCTGCTGTGAAATATTATATCAAGAATTGTAATTACATGGGGGCAGGGGCAGAAAAATTGGGCCTTTGGTGGTGGTGGTGGTGGTGCCACAATACTGTAAGCCCTCACAGTTACGCTTGTTGGGCGCAGGAAAGGGTCCCGCGTTGAAATATTATATCAAAAATTGTAATTACATGCCCATGTTAAACATGGGCAGAAAAATTAGGCCTTGGGTGGTGGTGCCCTAAACCAAAAATATTGTTGGAAGCTATCATCATCAAGATTGAGGAGGAATAGGATAGTCAGCATAGGCAGTCTTCAAGGGATCCCGCATCCATAGAAAATTCAAACAGTTACATTAGCATCAGGTGCTTGATAGCTGCTGATCCAAGACTGATTCATTTTTATGAATGTGAGTCTTTCAACAGAGTCTGTGGACTGGTGCACTCTGTATTCTGTTACAAACCCTCCAGCAGCACTGAATGTGCGTTCAGAAAGAATGCTGGATGCAGGACAGGCCAGTATCTCAATTGGATATTGAGCAAGTTCTGGCCAGTGGTCCATCCTTAAGACCCAGTAACAGAGTGGATGCTCTGTTGGAAAGGTCTCCATGTCTGCTCTTACCCCTATATATTCCTAGTAATGCAGATGCTGGCGATGGTTGCTTGAACCGATCACACCTTGGAGCTGAGGACTGAAAAATTGTTTAACGGCATCGGTTACCGCTCTTCCTCTGACTGAACAAAGCCTCAGCAACACATTGTTCAGCACCAGGAAATTGTAACTTCCCAGGGTCTGGAAATGCATTGCAAAAACCTTTCTCCGAAGGCCTCCTAAAGATGTTTCATCCTCTGCTCCCTCTGCGAAGGCAGGATGAGTTCTGCAACCTTACCCTTGTAACATGGATCAAGAAGGGTTGCTAGCCAGTAATTATCCCTCTCCTTCATACCACAAATCCTAGAGTCCTTTCGCAGGCTTTGCAGAATCAGGGAGGCCATGCAGCCTAAGTTTTGCAGAGGCCTTCGATTCTGAGTCCTCTAGGTCACTAAGGATCACATGATCCCTTAACAACCTCCTCCTAGCCATGTACAACTCCTTGGGTTTCTGGGGACTGAAAACCATCCTTTGAAGACTGCTGCTGAGTGTTATCCTCCACATTCATGCTGACACAATCCTCCTCCTCTTTTTCCTGTGTGTTTGGCGGGCTCGCAAGAATACTATCTGGATAAAGGGGGCCTTGATAGGTAAGGAAGTTGTCCTCTTCCTCCCGCAGTTCTGCCTCAAGTGCCCTGTCCATTATTCCAACAGGATGACTAGAGGGACAGTGTCACTGATGCATGCATTGTCACTGCCAACCATCCTTGTGGCCT
The DNA here is from genome assembly GCA_037952925.1 of Lithobates clamitans. Taxonomy (NCBI): domain Eukaryota; kingdom Metazoa; phylum Chordata; class Amphibia; order Anura; family Ranidae; genus Lithobates; species Lithobates clamitans. Next base: position 4,171,380 of record JBBGZY010000125.1, on the reverse strand, counting down.
CATCAAATGGTGACAGGACAGTGCATGCATCCTTTATCAGTAGCCACTGGCATGGCGAAAAGAAGCCAAGCTCCCCTGACCCTGTCCTGGTGCATGCAACCATTCCTGGCTGAAGCTGGCACGGCGTCAACCACCTCTGAGCCTGCCCCTGCAGAGCTGACAAAATCTTTGCCCCAGTGTGGCAACTGTTCCCTAAGCAGACCAACTCAAGCACCGTATGGCATCTTTTTGCCTGACTGCTTGCGTAGCCCATTGCACGCTTACGGAGCACCACTGGTTCAGAGCACAAATCTGCAGAAGAGGCCATAGAGGAAGAAGAAGAGGAGGGGTGGAGGAGAGAGCTGTGACAGAATCACCAGTAGCATTTTGAAGGCGTGGTGGCGGAACAAGCTCCAACAATACAGAACCCTGTCCTGCATCCTTCCCAGCTGCCAGCAGAATTACCCAGTGCGCTGTGAAGAAAAGGTAACGTCCCTGCCCATGCCTGCTGGACCATGAGTGAGCGGTAATATGCACCTTACTGCTGACCACCCTGTCCATCGAGGCCAAAACATTGCCTTCCACATGCAGCTAGAGAGCCGAAATGACCTTCCGTGAAAAGAAATGGCATTTTAGAACTTGCTACTGAGGTACAGCACATTCCACAAATTCACGAAAGGGGGCAGAGTCTACCAGCTGAAAAGGCAGCAGTTGCAGTGCTAGCAATTTGGCCAAGGCATTTAGACGCTGAGCATGTGGATGGCTGGGATTGAATTTCTTTATGCGGTTCAGCAACTGGGGTAGGGAAATTTGCCTGCTAAAATCAGATGGTGGTGTACTGCTAGCAGATTGGCTGCAAGTATTTGGGACACCTATTGCTATAACTAACAGTCCTCTCAGTGCAGGTTTTTGAGAGGACTGGAGGTATAGTGGGGTTGGTGATCCCAGATGAGGAGCAAGGAGAAGTCCACCTTTTTCTTTGATGTGGGTCTGTTGCCAACGAACTGCATGGCAGGTCATCATATGTCTGATCAAGCATGTGGTGCCCAAGCAGCTGCTGTTCTGGCCACCCTTGATCCGCTTTAGACATACAGTATCTCACAAAAATGAGTACACCCCTCACATTTTTGTAAATATTTTATTATATCTTTTCATATGACAACAATGAAGAAATGACACTTTGCTACAAAGTAAAGTAGTGAGCGTACAGCTTGTATAACAGTGTGAACTTTCTGTCCCCTCAAAATAACTCAACACGCACCCATTAATGTTTAAACTGCTGGCAACAAAAGTGAGTACACCCCTAAGTGAAAATGCCCAAATTGGGCCCAAATAGCCACTTACCCTCCCTGGTGTCATGTGACTCGTTAGTGTTGCAAGGTCTCAGGTGTAAATGGGGAGGAGTTATGTTAAATTTGGTGTTATCACTCTTACTCTCTCATACTGGTCACTGGAAGTTCAACATGGCACCTCATGGCAAAGGACTCTCTGAGGATCTGAAAAGAATAATGGTTGCTCTACATAAAGATGGCCTAGGCTGTAAGAAGATTGCCAAGACCCTGAAACTGAGCTGCAGCACGGTGACCAAGACCATATAGCAGTTCAAAACCACAGGTTCCACTCAGAACAGGTCTCGCCATGATTGACCAAAGAAGTTGAGTGCACGTGCTCAGCGTCATATCCAGAGGTTGTATTTGGGAAACAGACGTATGAGTGCTGCCAGCATTGATGCAGAGGTTGAAGGGGTAGGGGCACAGCCTGGATTACTGGAACCATGTCCTGTGGTCTGATGAGACCAAGATAAACTTATTTGGTTCAGATGGTGTCAAGCATGTCTGGTGGCAACCAGGCGAGGAGTACAAAGTGTGTCTTGCCTACAGTCAAGCATGGTGGTGGAGGTGTCATGGTCTGGGGCTGCATGAGCAAAGAGTGGAACCATGAATGCCAATATGTACTGTGACATACTGAAGTAGAGCATGATCCCCTCCCTTCAGAGACTGGGCTGTAGGGCAGTATTCAAACATGATAACGATCCCAAACACACCTCCAAGATGACCACTGCCTTGCTAAAGAGGTTGAGGGTAAAGGTAATGAACTGGCCAAGCATGTCTCCATACCTAAACCCTATTGAGCATCTGTGAGGCATCCTCAAACCGAAGATGGAGGAGTGCAAGCTCTCTAACATCCACCAGCTCTGTGATGTCGTCATGGAGGAGTGGAAGAGGACTCCAGAGGAAACCTGTGAAGTCCAGGTGAACTCCATGCCCAAGAGGGTTAAGGCAGTGCTGGAAAATAATGATGGCCACACAAAATATTGACACTTTGGGCCCAATTTGGACATTTTCACTTAGGGGTGTACTCACTTTTGTTGCCAGCGGTTTAGACATTAATGGCTGTGTGTTGATTTATTTTGAGGGGACAGCAAATTTACACTGTTATACAAGCTGTACACTCACTACTTTACTTTATAGCAAAGTGTGATTTCTTCAGTGTTGTCACATAAGATATAATAAAATATTTACAAAAATGTGAGGGGTGTACTCACTTTTGTGAGATAGTGTAGGTTGCAAAAAGCAACGGTGCGATCTGCTGCACACGTGTCGAAAAAGGCCCACGCCAATTAACTTTTATAAGTCAGCGGGGAGTCAGCAGCACCCTGCACCTGCGGAGCTCTGTGGTGTTATGCAATAGGGTGGCTGCCCTTAAGCTGCCCCCTAGAGGACATCCTGCCTCATTGGAGTTGTGCCTCCTTCTCCTCTCTTCTCTCAGGCACCCAAGTACAGTCAGTGACCTCATCATCTTCTCCCTCCTCGTCACTGGAGCAAACTTGGCAGTATGCTGCAGCTGGGGTAAGATGACTGACAGTTTCTTGTCCTTCTGTAGCACCCCCCTTTTTAGGCTCATGTAGCTCCCTTCCTCAATCTGGGAACCAACATCAGAGCCTTCAAATTGCTGGGCATCCTCCAACAGCATGTACACGACACTGTGGTCGAATAATTCTGGGGACTCCTCCATGCATGATGGTGGGGCTACAGAAGGAGTGACCTTGGACAAGGAGTCGGTGGAATAGGCCGCTTTGGCAGCTGCGTTGGAAGGCAAACTACTACTCTGAGCCTGGGTGACAGAGGATGAAGAGGATAAGGACGGCTTTGTTATCCACTCCACCAACTCTTCTGCATGTTCTGGCTCAATAACACGGCCAGCAGCAGAAAAAAAGGACAAGAGTGCACCATGGCCACCTGCAGAGGATGCACCATGTCCACGACCAGCACTGTTGACTGTAGACACAGAGGCTGCTTGCCCTCTTTTAGTGGCCTGTGAACATCTGCCTCTCCTTGGTGGCCTTCCGGACATGATGTATATTTTGTTTTGTAACACCACACTACACTGTATTAGATACTGTGTACACCACCAGAAGTGTAGTAGAAACTGTACACACTGTATTAGATACTGTGTACATCGCCTGCACTGTATTAGTAACTGTACTACGCTGCACTGTATTTTATACTGTGTATACCACCAGAAGTGTAGTAGAAATTGTACACACTCTATTAGATACTGTGTACACCACCAGAAAAGTAGTAGAAACTGTACTACGGCTGCACTGTATTGTGTACTGTGTACACCACCAGAAGTGTAGTAGAAACTGTACACATTGTATTAGATACTGTGTACACCACCAGAAAAGTAGTAGAAACTGCACTGTGTTGCGTACTGTGTATACCACAAGAAGTGTAGTAGACTGTACACAATGTATTAGATACTGTGTAAAGTGCCTGCACTGTATTAGCAACTGGCTACAGGCCACACTGGATGCAGAGTATATATATATATATATATATATATATATATATATATATATATATATATATATAATTATATATTATATTATAAAGTTGGCACCTAATATTATTAATCCTCCTAGTAAGCCATCTTTTTTTCATAATTGGACAGGCTACCATCCCTGCAAGAAGTGTTCGGTATGCCAGTTTAACACATGTGGTAGGAGAGCTACCCATAATTTTCATTCTGCCGTAACCGGCCGCACATACCACATCAAACATTTTTGCACTTGTGCTACCACTGCAGTGGTGTATCTGCTAACTTGTCCGTGTGGCAAACAATATGTGGGCCGGACTATTAGGTCATTTTCAGCGAGAGTGTCCGAACATATAAATCTGATTAAGGCCAGTAGCACTAAACATACGGTCCCCCGGCATTATAGGGAATGTCATGACCGGAACCCTATAGATAAGCAATTTCTTATCATTGATAAATATGTTGCCCCTTGGAGGGGAGGAGCGATATTAAGGGGAGTTTCTTGCTTGGAGACATATTGGAAATACGAGTTGCAGTCCCACTTCCCGCAAGGAATGAACGTGGAGTGGGATATCAACTTGTTTATTAACCAAGCTTAGTAGGAATGTTTCTTTCTTTTTTATGCATTTTTATATTTTTATATTTGTAATTTTTTTATGTTTTTTTTTCCTTTTTGTCATTATTTATGGTTGGAAACATCTTCTCCATTCTAATTACAAAATTTGACAATTGGTTGTATTAATATGATGATAATCTTTTGCATGTATTTGTATATTTTTATGTAATAATGACCCCTACTTTTTGCTGTCATCTAGTTTTTTAGACTTATGACCTCTAGCCATTTTAGAGTAAATTCCTGTTTATTTATTATTTAATTTAGTTTTCCATAGTAGGTGAGGTTGAAAAAAGATGCAAGTCCATCAAGTCCAACCTATGTGTGTGATTATGTGTCAGTATTACATTACATATCCCTGTATGTTGCGGTCATTCAGGTGATTATCTAATAGTTTCTTGAAGCTATCAATGCTCCCCGCTGAGACCACCGCCTGTGGAAGGGAATTCCACATCCTTGCCGCTCTTACAGTAAAGAACCCTCTACGTAGTTTAAGGTTAAACCTCTTTTCTTCTAATTGTAATGAGTGGCCACGAGTCTTATTAAACTCTCTTCTGCGAAAAAGTTTTATCCCTATTGTGGGGCCACCAGTAGGGATGAGCCGAACACCCCCCGGTTCGGTTCGCACCAGAACCCGCGAACGGACCGCAAGTTCGCACGAACGTTAGAACCCCATTGACGTCTATGGGACTCGAACGTTCGAAATCAAAAGTGCTCATTTTAAAGGCTAATTTGCATGGTATTGTCCTAAAAAGGGTTTGGGGACCCGGGTCCTACCCCAGGGGACATGTATCAATGCAAAAAAAACTTTTAAAAACGGCCGTTTTTTCGGGAGCAGTGATTTTAATGATGCTTAAAGTAAAAAAAAAAAAGTGAAATATTCCTTTAAATATCGTACCTGGGGGGTGTCTATAGTATGCCTGTAAAGTGACGCGTGTTTCCCATGTTTAGAACAGTCCCTGCACCAAATGTCATTTTTAAAGGAAAAAATCTCATTTAAAACTGCTTGCGGGTTTAATGTCATGTCGGGTCATGGCAATATGGATGAAAATCAGTGAGACAAACGGCATGGGTACCCCCCAGTCCATTACCAGGCCCTTTGGGTCTTGTATGGATATTAAGGGGAACCCCGCACCCAAATTAAAATAAGGAAAGGTCCCTATATACTCTGAACAGCAGTATACAGGCGGTGCAAACAAGACAGGGACTGTAGGTTTGTTGTTAAGTAGAATCTGTTTGTAATTTTGAACATTTTTAATGTGTTTAGCTCCAGCCAAAAAATCTTTTCTAAGCTTTTTGGAAAACATAGGGAAGGGTTATCACCCCTGTGACATTTGTTTTGCGTCTTTCCTCCTCTTCAGAAGATTTCACCTCACTTTTTTGTCCCAATGAAAAATGTTTTTTGAAAATTTGGGTTTTTTTGTGGAACAAGGATTGGAAAGCATCAGTGGAAAGGAAAAATTGTTTTCCCATATTAACTCTTACAGGAGAGAATTTCCCTTCCTTAGGGGTAGATTTCATCTCACTTCCTGTTGTCTCCTTCCGTTTGCAAGTAGGAGTCGTTTGTAAGTTAGATGTTTGAAAGTAGGGTCCTGCCCTATATACTCAGCAGAAATTTGGGCCTTAGGTGTTGCTGTGGCCAAAACACTGTAAGCCCTCACAGGGCCCTGCTGTGAAATATTAGATCAAGAATTGTAATTACATGCCCCTGTTGAACAGGAGCTGAAAAATTAGGCCTTAGGCACTGGTGCTGGTGCCACAACACTGCAACCCCTCACAGACACTCTAGTTGAAACGCAGGAACAAGCCCAGCTGCAAAGTATTGCATCAAAAATTGTAATTACACGCCCCTGTTAGACAGGGGCTGAAAAATTGGGTCTTAGGCACTGGTGCTGGTGCCACAACACTGCAACCCCTCACAGACACTCTAGTTGAAACGCAGGAACAAGCCCTGCTGCAAAGTATTGCATCAAAAATTGTAATTACACGCCCCTGTTAGACAGGGGCTGAAAAATTGGGTCTTAGGCACTGGTGCTGGTGCCACAACACTGCAACCCCTCACAGACACTCTAGTTGGAATGCAGGAACAAGCCCTGCTGCAAAGTATTGCATCAAAAATTGTAATTACACGCCCCTGTTAGACAGGGGCAGAAAAATTGGGTCTTAGGCACTGGTGCTGGTGCCACAACACTGCAACCCCTCACAGACACTCTAGTTGGAATGCAGGAACGAGCCCTGCTGCAAAGTATTACATCAAAAATTGTAATTACACGCCCCTGTTAAACAGGGGCTGAAAAATTGTGCCTTAGGCACTGGTGGTGGCGCCCAGAACCAAAAATGTTCTTACAAGCTATCAGCGTGATGATTGAGGAGGAAGAGGATAATTACTCAGGGATAGTCACTCAGCATCAGCATAGGCAGTCTTTGAAGGGATCTGAGATTTCAAAAAAAATTATTCGGTTACATCTGCATCAGGTGCTTGGTAGCTGGTGGTGATCCAAGACTGATTCATTTTTATGAAGGTCAGCCGATCGACCGAGTCGGTGGACAGACGCACCCTGTGATCGGTTACCACGCCTCCAGCAGCACTGAATGTGCGTTCCGAAAGAACGCTGGATGCAGGACAGGCCAGTAGCTCAATTGCATACTGTGCAAGCTCTGGCCAGTGATCCATCCTCAAGACCCAGTAACCCAGAGGATTTTCGGTGGGAAAGGTGTCCAAGTCTGATCTTGCCCCTAGGTATTCCTGCACCATGTAAAACAGACGCTGGCGATGGTTGCTGGAACCGATCATACCTTGGGGCTGCGGACCAAAAAATTGTCTGAACGCATCGGTCAGACGGCCACCTTCTCCACCGCTCCTTCTTTGACTGACCGAAGCCTCAGCAACACGTTGTCCAGAAACAGGAGTTTGTAACCTCCCAGTCTCTGGGAACGCGTTGCACAGACCTTTCTGCAAGGCCTCCCGAAGATGTTTCATCCTCTGCTCCCTCTGCGATGGCAAGATAAGGTCCGCAACCTTACCCTTGTAACGTGGATCAAGGAGGGTTGCCAGCCAGTATTGGTCCTTCTCCTTGATACCACGAATACGAGGATCCTTACGCAGGCTTTGCAGGATCAGGGAGGCCATGCAGCGTAGGTTTGCTGAGGCATTCGGTCCGGAGTCCTCTGGGTCACTAAGGACAACAACGTCCGCAGCCACCTCCTCCCAGCCACGTACAAGTCCATGTGTTCCTTGGGACTGATCCCTTAAAGACTGCTGATGCTGAGTGCCAGGCTCCACCTCCATACTGACACAATCTTCCTCCTCCTCCTCCTCCTCCTCCTCGTCCTCTTCCTGTGTGATCGGCGGGCACGCAGGAACACTGTCTGGATAAAGGGGGCCTTGAGAGCTAAGGAAGTCCTCCTCTTCCTGCCTCTGTTCTGCCTCAAGTGCCCTGTCCATTATCCCACGCAGCGTGTGCTCCAACAGGTGGACAAGGGGGACAGTGTCACTGATGCATGCACTGTCAGTGCTCACCATCCTCGTGGCCTCCTCGAATGGTGACAGGACAGTGCATGCATCCCTGATCATGGCCCACTGGCGTGGGGAAAAAAAACCAAGGTCCCCTGACCCTGTCCTGGTGCCATAGTCGCACAGGTACTCATTGATGGCCCTCTGCTGCGTGTGCAGCCGCTGCAGCATGGCCAACGTCGAGTTCCACCTGGTGGGCATGTCACAGATTAGGCGGTTCTTGGGCAGGTTAAACTCCTTTTGGAGGTCCGTCAGCCGAGCACTGGCATTATATGACCGGCGGAAATGCACACAGACTTTCCTGGCCTGCCTCAGGACATCCTGTAAGCCCGGGTACCTGCCCAAGAACCGCTGCACCACCAAGTTAAGGACGTGAGCCAAACAGGGCACATGGGTCAGTTGTCCCTGTCGGAGGGCAGAGAGGAGGTTGGTGCCATTGTCGCAAACCACCATTCCTGCCTTAAGTTGGCGTGGCGTCAACCACCTCTGAACCTGCCCCTGCAGAGCTGACAGAACCTCTGCCCCAGTGTGGCTCCTGTCCCCCAAGCACACCAGCTCAAGCACCGCATGGCATCTTTTGGCCTGCGTACTTGCGTAGCCCCTTGAACGCCTACGGAGCACCGCTGGTTCCGAGGAAGAGGCCATGGAGGAAGAAGAAGAGGAGGGGGTGGAGGAGAGAGGTGTGTCACAATCAGCATTTTGGAGGCGTGGTGGCGGAACAACCTCCAACACTACTGCACCTTGTCCTGCATCCTTCCCAGCTGCCAGCAGAGTCACCCAATGCGCCGTGAAACTTAAGTAACGTCCCTGTCCATGCCTGCTGGACCATGAGTCAGCGGTAATATGCACCTTACCGCTGACCGCCCTGTCCAGCGAGGCATGGACATTGCCTTCCACATGCCGGTAGAGAGCCGGAATCGCCTTCCGTGAGAAAAAGTGGCGTTTGGGTACCTGCCACTGAGGAACCGCACATTCCACAAACTCACGGAAGGGGGCAGAGTCTACCAACTGAAAAGGCAGCAGTTGAAGTGCTAGCAATTTTGCCAAGCTAGCATTCAACCGCTGGGCATGTGGATGGCTGGGAGCAAACTTCTTTCGGCGGTGCAGCAGCTGGGGCAGGGAAATTTGCCTGGTACAATCTGACGTCGGTGTACCAAAAGCAGATTGCCCATAAGTACTTGGCTGTGACACACCTAATTCTACACCTTCATTCCTCTCACTGCAGGTCGCAGAGAGGACTGAAGGTCTAGTGGGGTTGGAAATCTCAGCTGATGAGGAGCAAGGAGAGATCGTCTTTGTTCTTTGGTGTGGGTCTTTTAGATACGCTTGCCAACGAACTGCATGGCAGGTCAACATATGTCTGGTCAAGCATGTGGTACCCAAGCGGGAGATGTTTTGGCCACGCGAGATACGCTTGAGACATATATTGCAAATAGCAGCGGTGCGATCTGATGCACTCGTCTCAAAAAAGGCCCACACCAAAGAACTTTTTGAATAACGCGCAGAGACTGCAGCGCCCTGCACATGTGGAGCTTTGGGGTGTGATGCAGTCAATGTGCTGCCCTTAGGCTGGCCCCTGGAGGGCATCCTGCCTAGTTGGTGATGTGCCACCTCCTCCTCCTCCTCCTCCTCCTCCTCCTCCTCCTCCTCTCTCCTATCAGGCACCCACGTTGAGTCAGTGACCTCATCATCCCCTCCCTCCTCATCACTGGAGCAAACCTGGCAGTATGCTGCAGCAGGGGGAGCATGACTGCCAGATTGCTGTCCTTCTTGGGCACCCCCTCTGTCCGTGCTCATGTTACTGCCTTCATTGAGCTCAGTATCATCATCAGAGCCTTCCAAACGCTGGGCATCCTCCTGGAGCATGTACCCAACACTGTGGTCAAACAGTTCGAGGGAATCCTCAGGAGGACATGGTGGGGCTAGGGAAGGAGTCACTGATGACATTGAGCTGAGGGAAGAGGCCGCTGCTTTGCCAGACAAAGCACCCTGGGCATGGGTGAGAGAGGATGAGGAGGATGAGGACGGCTTGGTCATCCACTCGACCAAGTCTTCCGCATGTTGCGGCTCAACACGGCCAGCTGCCGAAAAAAAGGCCAAGCGTGTCCCATGGCCACGTGCTGATGAGGATGCACCGTCTCCACGACCAGCACTAGACACAGAGCCTGCTTGCCCTCTCTTATTGGCTTGTGACTGTCTGCCTCTCCTTCTTGGCCTTCCAGACATACTAATGGCCTGTAGCTGCACTAAGCTGGGATAGAACACCTGTAATTTTCTTCAGGTAGCTTTATATACTGTAACCAGACAAGCCTGCCTGTCAGTAGGAAGATAACAGGAACGGATCTAGCTGAACACTGTGAGCAGGACGTACTGCACTAAATGTATATAGCAGGAACGGATCTAGCTGAACACTGTGAGCAGCACGCACTGCACTGAATGTAAATAGCAGGAACGGATCTAGCTGAACACTGTGAGCAGGACGCACTGTACTGAATGTAAATAGCAGGAACGGATCTAGCTGAACACTGTGAGCAGGACACACTGCACTGAATGTAAATAACAGGAACGGATCTAGCTGAACACTGTGAGCAGGACACACTGTACTAAATGTAAATAGTCTAGCTGCCTGACCGTGGTACTAATAGGATCAAAAAGAACACCTGTAATTTTCTTCAGGTAGCTTTATATACTGTAACCAGACAAGCCTGCCTGTCAGTAGGAAGATAACAGGAACGGATCTAGCTGAACACTGTGAGCAGGACGTACTGCACTAAATGTATATAGCAGGAACGGATCTAGCTGAACACTGTGAGCAGCACGCACTGTACTGAATGTAAATAGCAGGAACGGATCTAGCTGAACACTGTGAGCAGGACACACTGCACTGAATGTAAATAACAGGAACGGATCTAGCTGAACACTGTGAGCAGGACACACTGTACTAAATGTAAATAGTCTAGCTGCCTGACCGTGGTACTAATAGGATCAAAAAGAACACCTGTAATTTTCTTCAGGTAGCTTTATATACTGTAACCAGACAAGCCTGCCTGTCAGTAGGAAGATAACAGGAACGGATCTAGCTGAACACTGTGAGCAGGACGCACTGCACTGAATGTAAATAGCAGGAACGGATCTAGCTGAACACTGTGAGCAGCACGCACTGCACTGAATGTAAATAGCAGGAACGGATCTAGCTGAACACTGTGAGCAGGACGCACTGCACTGAATGTAAATAGCAGGAACGGATCTAGCTGAACACTGTGAGCAGGACGCACTGCACTGAATGTAAATAGCAGGAACGGATCTAGCTGAACACTGTGAGCAGCACGCACTGCACTGAATGTAAATAGCAGGAACGGATCTAGCTGAACACTGTGAGCAGCACGCACTGCACTGAATGTAAATAGCAGGAACGGATCTAGCTGAACACTGTGAGCAGGAAGCACTGTACTGAATGTAAATAGCAGGAACGGATCTAGCTGAACACTGTGAGCAGGACACACTGCACTGAATGTAAATAGTCTAGATAGAAGATAACAGGAACGGATCTAGCTAAACTGAATACAGTGTATATATATATATGCAACACCTGGGATGCATATATATACACAATACACTGTAAGTGCAGCTAACTGACTGACTGTTCTGCCTAATCTATCTAACTCAAATCAAACACTGTCTCTCTGTCTATCTCTTTCAACGCCGGAACACACACTACACAGGGCCGCCGTGCAGGCGGCCTTATATAGTGTGGGGCGTGTACTAAATCCCCTGAGCCATAATTGGCCAAAGCCTCCTTGGCTTTGGCCAATTACGGCTCTCTGTTCAGGCGGCGCTGTGATTGGCCAAGCATGCGGGTCATAGTGCATGCTTGGCCAATCATCAGCCAGCAATGCACTGCGATGCCGCAGTGAATTATGGGCCGTGACGCGCCACACGAATTTGGCGCGAACGGCCCATATCGTTCGCAATTCGACGGACGGTCGAACAGCCGATGTTCGAGTCGAACATGGGTTCGACTCGAACACGAAGCTCATCCCTAGCCACCAGTACAGTATTTGTAAATTGAAACCATATCCCCTCTCAAGCGTCTCTTCTCCAGAGAGAATAAGTTCAGTGCTCGCAACCTTTCCTCATAATTAAGATCCTCCAGACCCTTTATTAGCTTTGTTGTCCTTCTTTGTACTCGCTCCATTTCCAGTACATCACTTCTGAGGACTGGTGCCCAAAAGGTATTCTTTATTAATTAAGTTTATGATTATTCATTTGTAAGTTATGTTATTTAATATATGATTTGTTCTGTGGCCTTGAAGGTGACCATTTTTGATAGATTGATTGATTTGATTATTGTAGCTGATCAATTTGCCCACCGGTGTAGACCCTGTTGGTTTACTGACATCGTCTCAGGCCGCATTCGATATTTTGACATATTTTTTTTTTTTAATAGAAACGTTTTTATTTGTCTCCAGAAGGAGAATATTTGAACATACAAGCATAAGAATAAAAAAAACAACAACAAAGTGCTGCTACACAATATGCATATACAATCATAGTGAATAATTTCAAGTCAGAGTATTTTAGTCATCACAATACAGAGTGGTGTGTTATTCATTATATACGTATACTAGTACATCCATAAGTACAAAATCTAGTAACTCATGTACTGTAGTTTTCTGGTATCAATTGTAAAGTGAACCAAATTAGATATAAAGAGGCTTGATTAACCATGTAGCATTTATAGTGTATGTTCCATGAAAGCGTGATTGCCTTTCAGCCCCTGAAAGCCTGCAAACCAACAATTGTCCCAAACAGAGAGGGGACCAAGAAAAAAGTGGGGCTCAAAAAAGGCAACACGAAATATGGATGTAGTATCAAAAAGTATTTATTGTGGTACAAAAATATAATACATGTAGATAAAAGAGTATAGACCAGTGACTTTACTGCCCTGGGTAAAAAGATTGATCGGTCACGTGGGATCGACCAATGCAGACACAGACTGGCGGGACACTACAACATGTAACCAAAGACAAACACACAAACGTCCGGACATCAAGGCAATTGATGTCTGCTCAACCTGCTACAATGTGAAGTATTCAGCAATGCTGGGTAAGGTTGCAAACTGACATCAGTCCCCCAGGGGGCGGCTCGAGCCTGGGATGGCAGGGAAGGGGGGGGGGGCCCGGGAAGGGGAGAAGGGAAGGGGTAGGAAAGAAGAGGGATGGGGGCCGTGGAGAAGGGCACTCAATGGAACAATGGCGGATCACAAAGAACTGTGGTGAATGAAAGATGTAATGACCATGAACAGTGCTGGAAGTCCTACTGGAAGTATGGAATCCAACAGTGTACGTGGCAAGGTACTTCAGTTTGCGTGATGATACTGTACATGTATCCTGGTGGAAACTAATGCAGTCAATGGAACAATACTTTGCATCTTATTGGTAAACAGAAACAGAAAGTAAAGGTGATCGGGTACGTTACCACTTCCGGGTCCTGTGTAGAAATCAACAGATACTATCGAGGTGTAGTGTCACCAATGCTGTAATCTGCTTCCACTGACTGCTAAGGATGGAGCGCAATGTAGCTTGCAGGGGCACTGTGCTCCAAAAGGCACTGCTGAGGTAAATGGATAGCCGTCCATATAGGTACACCTATATCCTCCTGGGAAGCGGCCTTGGCCTTTGGGTCATTTACCCTCCCTCGGTGTGTGAGCCGGCTAGCCCCAACAGGGGATGACAGCGGGGCGTGACGTCCGAACAGGATGACGTCAACGCGTTTCACATTACAAAGATGTGTAGCTTCATCTGGACGTGTAGGTGACGTGCGAGGACTCCTTCTTATTGCCGTCTGTTTCTCGTACATGCCCACCCAGCTGATATGTATAAAGGAGATGCTCCCTATCTGTGTGATAGCCAGGTTATCGCTTGCTGTTTATTTGCTGCTTATTGTATGTTGTTAGATTCCTTAGTTCAACTGCAGTAGTCCTTGCATATGGCTTATTAGATCGAAAGCCAGGGTGAAAACACTCTGAAAATGATGATGGTAATACATGTCCATATCCCATATATCATATAACCCCTTCACTACAGAGGGTATTATCATAGATCAGTCATGGTCCCTCCTACCTTGCACGGCACACACGGGACCAGTAATTTAATGGGGGATACATTTGGGATATGAATCAAACCAAGAGGAAAAAGATGGGGATGGGGGGGGGGGGAGAGGAAGGAGGGGGAATGTTAGTATAGATCCGGGGAGTAATTGACCTCCAACTAAGTGTCTCAGCTATGTATATACATTTTATGATCCCCAGTATACATACATACAGCGAACATAGGTTGGAGTGCATATATAGGTCAAGAAAGTAGCTGGCCCGCAACTGCATACATCAGCTATGTATGTACATCTGTATGGTCATCATATATACCTACTGAAAGAACTTAAGTTGGGGGTATAGACAGAGTGCATTCCTCAGTGTTCCATCCAGGCTGAAGGCCACTACGGTGAAGGGAGAAATAGACAGTAATGATAATACTGAAATATAAAACCGATATAGTAAAATAGGATGAGGCGGGGTAAAGGGGTTAGGGAGGAAGAAAAGAAACACTGCAAAAACTATAAGGTTTCAGATGGCCCCAGTGGGAGATAACTTCACATCTATTTGGTTTATGTTGCCAAGAAGGGCTGTAAATTTAGTTCCATGTTGAGGCCTAGCGGAACCAGAGAGCCCAGGCGGAAAATCCATCTTTTTTCCTTTTGCTGCAAAAGCTGGTCAAAGTCCCCTCTTCTGGAGGAAAGGTTTAGGGCATATATTCCCTTAACCTGCATGCCAGACAGTTTGCCCCGATGGTATTGGGCAAAGTGTCTGGCCACCGGTTTGTCTGGATTTTTTTCCAGGATTTCCCTCATGTGTTCTCCTAGGCGGATCCTAAATTGACGTTTGGTCTTACCGATTTATATATTTTTACATGGACAAGTTAGCATGTAAATGACTCTAGTGGTTGCACAGTTAATGAGGATTTTAATCTCAAAGTTATTTTTGTTTTGAGAGTCACTGAAAGTAGTTGTCCTGTGTACATATGGACATACTTGGCAATGTCCACAGGGGAACATCCCCTTGCTTCTAGGGAACTGGGATAACCAGGAACTATCAGTACTTTTAATGTGTTCAGAACGGACTAGACAATCACCCAAATTTCTAGCTCTTCTCACCCATCAGTGCCCATCAATGCCACCCATCAGTGTCAACTATCAGTGCCACCTATTAGTGCCCATCAGTGTCACCCATCAGTGCCACCCATCAGTACCACCTCTTAGTGTCCACCAATGCCACCTATCAGTGCCCACCAGTGCCACCTAATCAGTGCCACCTATTAGTGCCCATCAGTGCCGCCTTATCAGTGCCTATCAGTGCCGCCTTATCAGTGCCCATCAATGCAGCCTATCGGTGCCCATCAATGCAGCCTATCAGTGCCCATCAGTGCAGCCTCATCAGCGTACATCAATGAAGGAGAAAAATTACCTGTTTGCAAAATTTATTAACAAAATATAAAACGGTTTTGTATTTTTTTTTTTAAATTGGTCTTTTTTAATTTTTTTAACACATAAATAAAAAACCCAGAGGTGATCAAATACCAGCAAAAGAAAGCTCTATTTGGGGGAAAAAAATGGCAGAAATTGAATTTGGGTACAGTGTTGACCATGCAATTGTCGTTCAAAGAGTGACAGTGCTAAAAGCTGAAAATTGGTATGGGCGGGGGGGAGGGGGGGGTTAGGTGCCCAGTAAGCAAGTGGTTAATGCTGTTACCTTACAGCATTAAGGTGAGATGCCAGTGAGCACAGAGGTGTCGCAACACTGCAAAGAGGAGATATTCACTGACACATCCACCTACCTGCATGGTGAAGGTATACAACACCTTAAAGTGTAGCATTATTCAATTACCCATCACCCCTCTATTTTGGATCACTAGTCACTTGTAGAAATAAATTGTTTGGTTATTACTGCTGTACATTAAAAGATGAATCTCTGAATGTTTATATTTATTTATAGCACTTCTAATTTGTTCTTTTTCCAAAAACTGAATTGCACTAATTTTAATGTCATGGATTATTACCTTTTGAATATTGGTTGTAGGTATTTATATACATTGTTTACACAGTATTCGCATCACCATTGTTTACATCTTTTGCACACCATTTATAAGTTTACATCACTGAAGCATACCACAACCATCACAGCACCATCATTCTATATTTACTACAATGCAAGTACTGTAATATGCCCGATGCATACTTGGATGTTCAAGCTTGGATTAAGAATATGAATTCATTAGCCCAATATGTGCCATGTGCAGCTCATTTCCTCAATCATCTTCATTTTTTTCAACTTTGCAGCTGCGGTATAATTTTTTTACATTGTCCACCCATTGCTGGAGTGTTTTGATGCCCTGTTTGATGCCTAGAACACCTGTTGTTAAAAGTCTATCTCAAACATTTTGATCAGCAAGACAGGATGCATGTCAGTGTATTAGAAAAGCATATATGGATATTTTAAAAGCTCATCATAAAATCTCAGATGATGCTAATGAGAAAAAAAAAGGAATGAGGTAAGAAATCTTTTCAATATGATAAATCGATTGGAGACTGCCATAATGGCAAACGAATGGGAAACTATTCTTGAAAGGTTTAAAGCTGTGAGCATGAAGTTACAGAGTGTCCACATTACCCTCGGAAAAGTTATTCAATTATATAATTCTGTGACAGAATTAATGGCAAACCTGCGAGACAATTTTGAACACCATGAAAACCTTTCAAGAGTGATCTTGATGAATATGAACATGATATTGGATGGAAGAAAAAATATAACCCCAGATTTGATGAAAAGAAAGACAGATAGATAATTGAAACAGGCAAAGAGAACTTTCGCATAAATACATTTAATGTTCTCTTAGATGAGTTAGGGCGACAAAGTGAGGCTAACTCACGGCTGTTTCATTGTTTCAGGTTTTTGGAATTCATACTTCAACTCTCCCAGAAATTTCTACATGTGCTGCTAATCTTTTAACCCTTTCACCTCCAGGTCCATACATCTTACAGACCTGACAGCGGGGGATATCACACACACCCGATTGCTTTCACACACCCCCGGAAATGGCGCTCCCCCCTCCGCCACGTTCCACGATGCTTACCGGGCTCCACTTGCCCATCGGTGAGCCCCGGAGCTTCATGGTGGGTGCCAGCAGCTGGAGGGGAAGGAGAAAAGTGGAAACACATCTACACTCTTTCCTTCCTTGTTGTGACCCAGAAAGCGATGTCTCTGACGTCACTTTCGGGTCAAACTCTTGGTGTCCCCGGCTAGCTCAGCACCCTTGTCCCAAAGCAGGGATACAGGTAAATTTATTTCTGCTGGGTGGTAGCCAGCCTGGCTATTTTGTAGTGTTTAGTGGTCAAATTGCTTTCTTCCTAATCCTGTTTAGCTGTGGTGTCTCCCTTTTGTCAGGAGGTGGCGCTGTTGCCTTTGGCAATAGAGTGATGAGCTACAATGAGTTCAGGTTATGTATAAAGATGCCTTACTCAGCCAATCAGATTAGCTACTATGAATGCTGGGAGGTATTTATTCGGAAGGAGTCAGGTGATCTACGTTTGTCCCATTGCTCAAGACTACCTGAATATTATGCAGGAAGAGTTGGGCCAATGGAGACAGCAGCAGACTTAGTTTACTGATTTGAGCATGCTCTCCAACGCCAAGGTGAACGCCTGTCTGAATACATCAGACGCTTGAATAGGATGTTGCATCAGATTGTATTAAATAAGGGGATGCTACCTTCTGCTATAGATCTAGCTGGAATGCAGCAGATCCTGAGAAGTGCTTCACGCTCTGATCCAGTTTGGATTTGGCTGCAGACTTCAGCCAATGCCATGTCCATGAAGTATCCTAAGCTCATTAAATTAGTGAGAGAGGAAGAAGAAGCCATGCTGCAGAACAAAGAAAAGAGCCAGGGGTCGGAATCTGCTGTCAGAGTGGCCAGTACAGCTGATAGTGATCCAGTTCTGAAGACTCAGATATCACAGCTAATGGAGATGATGACTGGGTCATTAGATATCAAGTCTGAGATAGCCACACTGAAGATGCAGGTATCCCAGGTGATGGAAGTGATGAACCGGCTAACAGCAAAACGTACTGAGCTGTCCAACGATGGTACAGAATGAGGCAGAACGTACCCCTGGTCTTTCCTGCTGTGCCTGGCCAGAGGCCAACGAATCAAGACGTTTGTTTAAGCTGTGGAGGTGTAGGTCACTACCAGTGAGAATGTCCTAGTCCACAGAGGAGGACAGAAGACTGGCGTGGATCTCAGAGAAGCGACCCAAGGAGGGAGAGAAGACCTGGGCTTTCAAGAAAAACTTTTCCTGAATCTTCAAGGGAACTATGGAGAACACCTGCATTTTATGCTGTCTTAGTGAGAAATACCTACCAGCCTCCAAGATGTCGATGGAAACAGAATTCTCAATGCCGGATGAGGAAGAAAGCACAAGTCCAGTCACGCAAACCTGCTATTTCAAATGCTTACATCAAACCTCCTGCCAACTTAGTAGGCCCTTTGTCTATAGTGCCTGTTTTGGTGGAAGGATTTTACACAAGAGCCATCCTTAACTCAGATGCTCAGGTGACCTTGTTGACCAGAGGCTTTTACAGGAGGTATTTGTCGTACATACTCCTGCAAAAGTTGGAAGACATGAAGATCCAGGGTATCCAAATGGAAGGTTACCCTTGTGATGGATATCTGTGGATCAAGTTGTCATGTGATCCATTGAGGGCTGAGAAGCCTCAGGACTGATACACTGGCTATTGTGTGTCCTCGGTTGCCAGGGTGCATAGGAAGCTGTTAGCCCCTGTTGTCCCCAGATTTGATCCCTTACCCTCACTACCAGAAGGAGGGCCAGAAGTGTCTCCCTCTTCCACAGTGGATGAAGAAGGACCCATAGTAAAAGTGGAAGAAACTAATCTGCAGGAGGCAGATGTAGTTGAACAGGAAGAAGAGGCTAGTGAGTCTACTGTGCCTGAGCCAGTGGAACAGAGAAAGCGAAATGTTAAGCATCCTCTCAAGAGACCAACATGTGATATGTTGGGTGAGAGCACAGAAGAAGTTATCCTCACCCCTCAAGGGACTCTTGCTGAGCCTGACCTTCTCACCACAGATTTGGTGAAGGGTAGGGATGAGCTTCGAGTTCGAGTCGAACTCATGTTCAACTCAAACATCGGCTGTTCGCAAGTTCGAACAGCGAACAATTTGGGGTGTTCGCAGCAAATTCGAATGCCGCGGAACACCCTTTAAAAGTCTATGGGAGAAATCAAAAGTGCTAATTTTAAAGGTTTATATTCATGGTATTGTCATAAAAAGTGTTTGGGGAACTGGGTCCTGCCCCAGGGGACATGGATCAATGCAAAAAAAAGTTTTAAAAACGGCCGCTTTTTCGGGAGCAGTGATTTTAATAATGCTTAAAGTGAAACAATAAAAGTGTAATATCCCTTTAAATTTCGTACCTGGTGGGTGTCTATAGTATGCCTGTAAAGGGGCGCATGTTTCCCGTGTTTAGAACAGTCTGACAGCAAAATGACATTTAAAAGGAAAAAAAGTAATTTAAACTACCTGCGGCTATTAATGAATTGCCGGTCCAACAATACACATAAAAGTTCATTGATAAAAACGGCATGGGAATTCCCCACAGGGGAACCCCGAACCAAAATTTAAAAAAAAAATGACGTGGGGGGTCCCCCTAAATTCCATACCAGGCCCTTCAGGTCTGGTATGGATATTAAAGGGAACCCCAGCCAAAATTACAAAAAAAAATGGCGTGGGGTCCCCCTCAAAATTTATACCAGACCCTTCAGGTCTGGTATGGATTTTAAGGGGAAACCCGTGCCAAAATTTAAAAATAAAACGTCGTGGGGTCCCCCCCAAAAATCCATACCAGACCCTTATCTGAGCACGCAACCTGGCAGGCCACAGGAAAAGAGGGGGGGATGAGAGAGCGCCCCCCCTCCTGAACCATACCAGGCCACATGCCCCCCAAAACACCTTGTCCCCATGTTGATGAGGACAAGGGCCTCATCCCCACAACCCTGGCCGGTGGTTGTGGGGGTCTGCGAGCGGGGGGCTTGTTGGAATCTGGAAGCCCCCTTTAACAAGGGGACCCCCAGATCCCGGCCCTCCCCCCTGTGTGAAATGGTAACGGGGTACAAAAGTACCCTTACCATTTCACTAAAAAATTGTCAAAAATGTTAAAAATGACAAGAGACAGTTTTTGACAATTCCTTTATTTAAATGCTTCTTCTTTCTTCTTTCTTCTTTCTTCTATCTTCTATCTTCCTTCGGTTTCTTCCTCCATCTTCTTCTTCTTCTGGTTCTTCTGGTTTTTCCTCCGGTGTTCTCGTCCGGCATCTCCTCCGCGGCGTCGGCATCTTCTTCCCTTCTTCTCCTCGGGTCACTCCGCATCCATGATGGCATGGAGGGAGGCTCCCGCTCTTCTCTTCATCTTCTTCTCTTTATCTTCTTCTCTTCATTTTCTTGTCTTCATCTTCTTCTCTTCATCTTCTTGTTTTCATCTTCTTCTCTTCATCTTCTTTTCGGGCCGCTCCGCATCCATGATGGCATGGAGGGAGGCTCCCGCTGTGTGACGCTTCTCCTCTTCTGACGGTTCTTAAATAACAGGGGGGCGGGACCACCCGGTGACCCCGCCCTCCTCTGACGCACGGTGACTTGACGGAACTTCCCTGTGGCATTCCCCGTGATGCCACAGGGAAGTCCAGTCAAATCACCATGCGTCAGAGGGGGACGGGGTCACCGGGTGGCTCTGCCCCCTGTTATTTAAGAACCGTCAGAAGAGGAGAAGCGTCACACAGCGGGAGCCACCCTCCATGCCATCATGGATGCGGAGCGGCCCGAAAAGAAGATGAAGAGAAGAAGATGAAGACAAGAAGATGAACAGAAGAGCGGGAGCCTCCCTCCATGCCATCATGGATGCGGAGTGGCCCGAGGAGAAGAAGGGAAGAAGACGCCGACGCCACGGAGGAGATGCCAGATGAGAACACTGGAGGAAGAACCAGAAGAACTAGAAGAAGAAGAAGATGGAGGAAGAAACCGAAGGAAGATAGAAGATAGAAGAAAGAAGAAAGAAGAAGCATTTAAATAAAGGAATTGTCAAAAACTGTCTCTTATCATTTTTAACATTTCTGACAATTTTTTAGGGAAATGGTAAGGGTACTTTTGTACCCCGTTACCAATAGCCAATACGGGAGCTAATCAAAAGGACTTTAGCAGCAGCAGCTGCTGCAAAGGATACTGGGATATGTAGTCCCTAATACAAACGACCATAGCCTTGCATGAGGTGGGAACTACAAGAGCCAGCCTGCCCTAGGAAGCAGAAAACTAAAGACTACATTTTGCTTATCTGAGGGAATTCAGACACCACGAGGCAAGGGAAGAGATTGGAACTCGAGGAGGTGGTCTGCCTCCTAGGTCAGTCCACCTCATGATTTCAGGCATCCAAAAAAACAGTCGGGACATCCAGCCTGAGAGTGGGGAATCCCAGGTGCATATCCAGACACACCTGCGCCAACAGTGTGAGACGTTACGGTGTAAGGTCACCAGTCGGGTCCCTAGAAGAGCCTGCCTGTTCCAGGACATTCGTTTGGGCCTTGATCTCAGGATTGGGTGAGAGGGCTTTCACCCATTTTCAGGAAACAAGGACACTGCACACAGATAGAGTTGTATGGACACTGTATACAGACATCATTGCTGTTAGTCACTTTGCTGACACCTGCAGTGCCCCAGGACACAAGGTCATTCAGATACTAAGACGCTGTATACAGACACCATTGTCCTTTCACCTTGCTGAGGAAGATCCTGCATTCTTTACTTGATAACCTGGGCCAGTTGTGTTATTTGGCCATGCTTTTCAGGAGTTTAAGTGCACCAACGAGAGTGGCTAGCTGAAGCTACAAAGCCTCATATGTCTTCAAAAGGACTGGCGCTAAGCCATTAAATAGTGATTTAAATACAGCATTTGTCGTTGGGCCTGTGGTGTCAGGAGACAAAAGAGAGAGGTCTGACATAAAGAGGGTCAGTCTTCTGCTCTCCTCCTGCCTCATAGACTCATAGAGCCAAATTTGAGTAGAGGTGACCAATCTGATATATAAAGTGTCATATTGTGATTTATTTGCCATTTAAGTGTGCCTCTGCTCTTGGGGACATTCTCAGGTTTGGAATCCCCTGAAAGCAGCCTGAATATAGTATTGAGCTATATTGCTCTTAATCTCAGTTATTGCTCTCCAGTTGATTACCGTACTTGAATATATATTGTTACTTTTCCACAGAAATATTGCAGTAAAGACAATTTCTGTGTTTTATCATAACGTGTGTTTCTCATTTGTCCTTGCACTTACACTATTGTCAGGTGTGCCAGAGGGGGCTGAGACTGTTATTGAGGTTGAGAGGCAGAGTACAGAACCAAATATACTTCAGGGGCTCCTGCGGGGGTAGCGCTACACAGGCAAAGATCATTTTCGCATAAAAACATGTAATGTTCTCTTAGATGAGTAAAGGCGACGAAGTGAGGCTTACTCACTGTTTGATTGTTTCAGTGTTTTTTGGAAAGGATTCATACTTCAACTCTCCCATAAATTTCTACAAGTGCTTCTAATCTTTAAAAGTAATTTAATTATGATTTGGAAGAGGATTTAATAGAAGAATGCATCCAACTCAGTGGGCATCTAAAGGGTTTGGTGTAGCCTGAGTGCAAAACCATCTCACTATCAAGAATATGCAAACTACTTCACAATGAAGGCTTGGCTGACCTATACCAAAATGTGCATATTGCTTTAAGACTGTTCTTAACATTTCCTGCTACAATTGTATCATTTTCTACTTTGAGACAAGTAAAAGAATATTTATGTGGCTCAATGGCTCAAGAACCTTTAAATTCTCTCTCCCTTTTAGCTACTGAATGAGAACTTTAAAAAATTGGATTTTGAAGATATTATTGATGCTTTTGCAGAGCAGAATTCCAGAAGAAAGCATTTGATATAATTTTGGATTATGCTCTTTACAACTTAATACTCTGCAGTTTTGAAGTCTACCTCTGTTAGTTAACAACTTTGAATACTCATCTCCCAGAATACACTGTTCTTAAAAGTTTTTAAAGGAGAAGTCAAGCCAAAGCTCATTTGGCTGTATTTCTCCTATGGATCACAGGAGTGCAGTTCGCTCTGCACTCCTGTGACCCGTTTTCAGCAGAGAGCAGGCTGAAGTCCGCTCTCTGCTGACGTCACCGATTTCAGTCCATGCACCGCATCATCATGACCACGGAGTCAGGATCCACCAGGTTCCTGGACTGACACCCGGCTCAGTGGCTGAGCATGGAGGAGGTAGAACAGAGACTAACAGTCTACAGCTCTCGGAGCTCTGAAAACCGAGCGATCGGTGGTGTTTGAACGCTCGGTTATCAGTGTAGAGGCGCCGGGGGACAGATGCAACATCTGTACCACCTAGGTAAGTATGATTCTCAAAAAATCCCTTACCTGGTTGCCGAATGGCTCACACAGATATACTGTGGCAGAATGGCTCCCCCGGGGCGAAATCCTGTATGGGTACGTCCTTCCCTTTTTCGGGCATCAGAGGGCGGCGTGCGTGCTGCATGGCGGGGGACTCGATGTGCCCGGTCAGCGACCACGATCGCCGCCGGCCACGTGCGATCACGTGCACGAGCGCCAACACAGGAATTTGTGTGTGCAAATACACAAATCCCTGTGCTGTCAGGGAAGGGGAGCCTTATCGTTTGTTCCTACTAAGTAGGAAAAACAATAAGTCTCCTCTCCTAGTCAATCCCATCCCCATACAGTTAAAACACACTGAGGGAACACACAATTAACCCCTTTAGACAGTAAACAGCGCATTTTTATAGCACTGATCGCTTTATAAATGCCAATAGTCCTAAAAAAGTGTCAAATGTCTGCGATCTGTCCGCAATGCCGCAGTACTGCTAAAAATTGCAGATCACCACCATTACTAGTAAAAAATAAATAAATTATAAAAATGCCATAAATCTTTTTCATAGTTTGTAGACACTATAACTTTTGCGCAAACCAATCAATATACGCTTAATTTTTCCTTAGCAAAGCTTAAAATACCTCTAGAAATCTTAACCACTTAAAGACTAGCCTCGTTTTGGATTTTAGGTGTTTACATGTTTAAAACAGGTTTTTTTGCTAGAAAATTACTTAGAACCCCCAAATATTATATATTGTTTTTTTTTCTTACACCCTAGAGAATAAAATGGCAGTCATTGCAATACTTTTTTTTGCACCGTATTTGCGCAGCGGTCTTATAAGCGCACTTTTTTTAAAAAAAATTCACTTTTTTATATATAAAAAAAAGACAACAGTAAAGTTAGCCCAATTTTTTTTTATATTGTGAATTATAATGTTACGCCAAGTAAATTTCTACCCAACATGTCACGCTTCAAAATTGCGCCCGCTCGTGGAATGGCGTCAAACTTTTACCCTTTAAAATCTCCATAGGCGACGTTTAAAAAATTCTACAGGTTGCATGTTTTCTGTTACAGAGGAGGTCTAGGGCTAGCATTATTGCTCTACCGGTTGCGGCGACACCTCACAAGTGTGATTTGATCACCGTTTTCATATGCGGGCGCTACTCACGTATGCGTTCGCTTCTGCGTGCGCGCTCGTTGGGACAGGGCGCTTTAAAAAAAATTTTTTTTTAAATTTATTTTACTTTATTTTATTTATTTATTTATTTATTTAAAATTGGATCACTTTTATTCCTATTACAAGGAATGTAAACATCCCTTGTAATAGAAAAAAGCATGACGGGTCCTCTTAAATATGAGATCTGGGGTCAAAAAGTCCTCAGATCTCATATTTAGACTTTAATGCAAAAAAAAAAAAAAAAAAAGTCGTTTAAAAAAAATGACACAAAAGAAATTGTGCCTTTAAGACAAGTGGGCGGAGCTGACGTAATGACGTCGATTCAGCCGTCCTATGGTATGGAGACGGGTGGGGGCCATCTTAGCCTCACTCATCTCCATACTGAGGAAGTGACAGGTCCCGATCGCCTCCGCCGCTACCCAAGGCCTCCGGTAAGCGGCGGAGGGCGCGGGAGAGCGGCGGGAGGGGGTGGCACCTCTCCAACCGCCGATAATGGTGATCTTGCGGCGAACCCGTCGCAGAGACCACCATTATCGTGTACAGAACCTCCAGCCCTAAAGATGGATACCTCGGTTGTGGCAGCAGCTGCGGAAGTTACCGAGATATCCATCTTCAAAGAAATGACGTATATATACAGTGGCAGATCGGTAAGTGATTAAGTTTTGTTGCTTGTGTAATGTAGCCCATTGTATTTAAAAAGTATTTACATATTTTGATTTTGCACAAATTTGCACTTTTCTCTATGGTCCTTAAACCTCTGTATTTGAAACTTGTAATACTTATTTTATTTTTGAGTAAAAATATGTTATCAAGAAAAAAAGCCTAATGCCGCATACACACGGTCAGAATTTCCAACAGAAAAAGTCAGATGGGAGCTTTTGGTCAGATATTCCGACCGTGTGTATGCCCCATCGGACTTTTTCTGATGGAATTTCCGACGGACCTGAATAGAGAACATGTTCTAAATTGTTCCGTAGGAAATGCTGACAGAGGTTATTCCATTGGCAAGTCTGACTGTGTGTACGCGGCATTACTGTCTTTTTTTTTGGGGGGGGGGGGGGTGCGGCTATTTCGTAATTTCCTGCCTATAGGCTCCTAAGATGTGAAGCGGGCCTAGTTGTAGTGATGTTTCACATACCTCAATGTACTAGTTCTGACCCAGGTTCCTTAGAGAAATATGCCAGGACCCCACATGCACCCCTTGAGTAACTTCAGACCAGGCTTTGAGCAGGGTAAACAACTTTACTGAACATTTGGCAAAACATGTAAAACATGTGACAACGGCCCTAACTAAACTTAACTGTGGCTGCCCCAGGTTACCTGTTCAGGTGTAGCATCTTTGGGAAAAACCCAAACTTGTAATAGCTCAAATAAAGAAGCCCATGTCCTTGGAAGTATTCTGATGGGTTTGCATTCCAACAAGCTTCTTAGGACATACTGTAAGTTGGAGTCTCTGTACAAGCATCCCGAGCCTGTACTAGGTTTCCACACTTGACTATGTTCTTCCACATTCTAGGTCGTCCTCCCCCAGAATCTGGGCCTCTTCCCTTTATATCACGCATGAAGGAGGAGGCTGGACCCCAGAGAGAAACCCACAAAAACACAAGGGAATGGGGCACGAGCAATAACTGTTTCCTCCAAAACTGGGCAGTCTACACTTAAAATTGTGTGTGCCTGCAAAACAACAAATAATAAAGAAACACACAATTGGTAACATGTTAAAAACTTGTGCTTTAGGGTACAGCCCTAGAATTATTCTTGCCCACAACATGGTTTGGGAAACATTAGCATAGGAGACCTTAACGGGCTACCACCCGCCATATCGACAAATGATGGCTGGTGGGGAGCTCTGTTGTTCTAGGATGACGTTGCCCCAGTCTCACCGCACCTCGCCACACTGTGGCGTGCCGTGTCACTGGGACGTGGTGCAACCCCAATCTCGGTAAAGAGCAGATGATGCCGCTCTTTATCGAGATCAGGGGAACATACAGCTGCATCCAATCACAGCTGATCACATGTAAACAAGGAAATGCCGGTTATTGGCTCTCCTTGCCTCACACTGACAGAGTGCCCCACCCACAAGATGGCTTGCAGTTCTCAATAGACCATGATTGTGCTAATCAGTGCGCTTGTAGTTCATTCACTCTTCCTCCAGCTTTCTAACCAAAAGGCCTTACAGATGTACAATCAGAAAGCTGGAGAGAGATTGTGCAGTTGCAGGCTGCTGTTGGAAAAAATAATAAGTGTGCTTTTTTTGTGTAAAAATATGTGCATTTATTATTTTTTTCTTTAAAAGTGAACTTTAATGCCTTTAATGTATGTATGTGCATCTTATTTTGAGTGTGCTGTGCTAGTGCATGTGTGTATTTTTAATTTTATTAGATTCCATTACATTTTTACATTAAAGTGTTTGTCAAGACATATTAAAAAAATTTACAGTTCATCTCTGCAATGCATTCACATTTCCTTGAAAGACTCTGCAGTTACAGAGAAATACCAGTTGATCTGCTAGACTTGCACTCATCTCCTCAGTCCACAGCATTTTTGTGGACTGAGTGGTATCAGCTCTGCCCAGTTGTTTTTCACTAAACTACTAAATAATGCCCCTTCTCTAGTCCACAACGTAAGAACGCATTAATTAGTGGTCCCAAGATAAGAACTGAGATAGCTAATTTCCTTGAGAAACACAGAACAACTCAGAAGTTCTGTTGAAGTTCGATTCAGTGGGGGCTTTTTTTTTTGCACTTATCAAACAGAGATACCAAAACGCTCTCAATGGTGTATTTAACCACTTCAGCTCGGGAAGAAGTTACCCCCTTCATAACCAGGTCATTTGTTGCTATTCAGCACTGTGCTACTTTAACTGGTAATTGTGCAGTCATGCAATGTTTTACCCAAATTAAATTTATATATTTTTTTTCACAAAAAAATGAGTTTTCTTTTGGTAGTATTTAATCACCACTGGGTTTTTTTATTGTTTTGCGATATAAGTGAAAAAAGATGAAAAAAAAACATTATTTGTTACTTTCTGCTATAAAATATATCCGATAAAAGTTTTTAAAAAAATCAAATTTTTTTCCAAAATGTATTTTGCTACATGTTTTTGTTAAGAATTCCCAATATGTGTTTATTGATTGGTTTGTGTTAAAGTTATAGTGCCTACAATCTATAGTATATACTGACATTTTTTTATACTACTAATACTACTATCAGCAACGTATAACGGGACTGTGATACTGCAGCAGTTAACTGACACTGGGGGGAACTAACTGCCATTGACATCACCAGTGACATTAGTACAGTGGTCACTGATAATACTATACACTGTGACTGTACTAATGACACTGGCTGGGAAGGGGTTAACATCTAGGGCAATCAAGGGGTAAATATGTGCCTAAATATGTGTATGTAATGTGTGTACAGTGTGCTGCTTTTACTAACTGATCTCTCCGTTTCTCATCCATGCTTTGCATGGATGAGAAACTGACAGATTGTTCCCTTCCTACAGAGCTCTGTGTTGTTTACCAACACAAGAGTTCTGAGCTGTGATTGCGCACAGTCAATCAGCAGGTCCCCACCACGAATCATTGGCCGGACCTTGCTGACAGCCTCCAGCTGTGTACAATCACAGCAGGAGCCGGCCAGGGGGCAATACGTACAGGTATGTCGCTTTGCCTACAGCAGCCGCTCGCCTGCGGTGCATAGCACAATGTAGAAAAAAAAGAAAAGCTCATTGTTAAGATTTACATATTTACATATGTAACATATTTTGTTTTACTTAAAGATGAATTCAAGGAATTCAGCCTCTTTGTAAAAAGTGCAGGCACACTATTAATTAAGTTCAAAGAGGGGCATGACATCTCTTGAAAGTATCTCTATTTTTTATATCTGACAGGTTTGAAGCTTTGCCCAAGGATACACTGACACTCAGGGCTCTGAGAGAGGAGAGAGAGAGGCACACAGAACAGCTATGCCCTTTGCTGCCCAGAGAAGCCTTTGTGTATTGTGAGTAAGTTCACATTATACAAAGGCTTCTGTGATTGGGCAGGAGGAGGGGAGGGGCAGACGTAGCAGCTGCACTGACTCTAATTTTGAAGATGCTTAGGCCTGAAGCATCAACGTTGGGCTTCCGAAAATACAGCAATAGCCATCTTCCAGGAGTGCAATAAAACTGTTAAAATGTAAATAATAGAGATAAGACCAGGAGATGTCATGCAGCTCTTTGGACTTTACTCATAGAGTGTCTTTTTACACTTTTTACAAAAGAGCTGAATTCCTGGAATTCAGCTTTAATTCATGTGAATGTAAAGCTAACATGCCCCCTAACCAGGGTTGCCAACCGTCAGTTAATTTATGGAGAGTTTGTAAAAATCAATGATTTTTCCAACTATCCGTAAATATCAGGGGCTGACAATTTGTCATGGTGTATTGACTTTTTAAAGTGTAAACCAGGCAAAATATTTGCTATAGGTATTGTCAGCATTTCCATATTGTTTAAATATTGATTGTCTTAGTTGTTAATAGGAGTTCTGTAATTTTTCAGGTTGCCAGTAAAAAAAAGTGTTCCGCCAGTAAATTTTCCATGTTTTGTCAGTAAAAGTGCTGCGGGAGGTTGGCAACACTGCCTCTAACTAACAGTATACTAAGGTAGTGAAAGGTTTCCTTTATGGAGATATTGTTGCCTCCTTTATGTTCAGCCAATGCAGATCAGTGAAAAAAAGCCCATACATTGCCCCAATGCAGTCACAAGTCTTCAGGGCTGAGAGAACGTCTGAATTCTAGAAAGGCAATGGAAACTAGTATGTGAAGAGAAAATTGAATTGAGGCTAGAATGGAGTTTTATGGTACCATAAACACACTTGAGATACACAAAATAGGTATAAAAAGTTGAATTTGTATTTAATTACAACAATTTTCTCTTCACATAACTGTTAGGACGCAGGTACCCCCCTTTTTTCAAATTTATAACTTCTCTGTCGGCACTTTTTGGCAAATGGAAACTAGTAGATGAAAAATCTCTCCCTGCTCAACACCCTATGTATCTTTCCAACACATAATAATACTCCAAAGACATACTTGTAGGTTAATTGGCTACAGTCAAAATTAGTCCCAGTATGAGTGTGTATGTGTGTGTGAGATAGGGAACTTAGATTGTAATCTTCCAGTTGTCACTAGAAAGGGTGTCCCCATTAGAAAGTTTCAATGTACTTTCTGTTTCTGTGACAACTATACATATTTACATGTTGTATTGTTTTCTGTCCTAATGACAGGACAAATAAAGAGAGTACATCTCCAAAAGGTGACACAGACAGCAAAAACCCGACAGGGGTTTGAATCCTTCTTTACGCTATCCAAATTCAAAAAAAGTGTGCTCTCGATACATATAAGGTCTATTAGTATATGGAAACAGCCCAGATAGCAAGCAATTGAGCTGCAAGTTTGAAAATGACTTGCTAAGCTTATTGATGTGCGCAGTCTATTGCATTGGGGTGTGCACCCCAGAACACAAATACACATGCGTGTATATAAGCAGAGCAGTGGACTGTGTCAGTAGAGATTGGTGTCAGCAGCAGCCCGCGGGGGTGGAGTGAAGCTGGCAGCACTGCAGGCTGGAGACAGGAGACACCAGGAAATAGAGGGAATCAGCACTGCACAGGGGGATTAGGGTGTGTCCAGGCACACCCACAAAACCCTGTGAGCATGCCTATGGCTAAGCTAGACTTTGCTCACAAGTTTGTTGCACAATTGCAGCAAGTCCGCATTGCATGACTCCAGATCAACTTTCTTTGCAAACATTCTGCAAATCCGCTGCAAGTTCTGTCTCAGTTACGTTGTACAATAGTCATCCCACCACAGGGGGTCACTGTGACTTGCAGAGCTCTTGCTGTAGACTTCCCACTGCAACATTGCTTTTGCTAGAGACTTGCCACACAAATTTGCTACAAATTGGAAAAGTGTCAACTAGAACATGTGCTTCATGTGCTATGCAAGTGTACAACTTGCCAGTGAAAATGTGCAGCAAGTTAACAGACTTACAATTCAGCACTGCCACAAACTTGTGGAAAGTTATCCTTGCTATCTGGGAGGTAGGTCAGCATGTAGGGGAAGGTTTTTAATGCATGTACTTGGCTTTCTCTGTTAAGCTAAGTCCTTATTGTGGTGCCTTGACTTTAAATTTCTTGGTAATATTTGAATAATCTCAGATGTAGTCGCAGCCTCATATTCTCAGTGAACCTGTGTTACCTCAGACACTGGATCATGTGCAGAGAGTTTAAAAAAAGTATGTTAGCTTGCACAGAAGCGGCATTGCATCAAATACAGCCTCTCTGGGAAAGAAATGACTCATTCTCACCAATCTAACATGGATGTTTTATTTTGCAGCGATATAATCATAAAAAAATAATGAAATGTGTTTCTAAAGGGTATCCAAACCCAAAAACAAAAAAAAGTGATATCTCCACTTGCAGTGGTATGAAGTTCTGCTGCTTCTTCACCTTCTAATCACAGGTGATCTTTAGTCTAAGCAAAACAATTGTGATTCTCATTTTTCCCAGAATCGTGCAGCTCTACTTTCTATCTGTGGTTTGGAGAGCAGTATTGTCAATCTTGGGAGAGAATAGTTTTAAATTTGCTAGCAGATTTAGATAGACTAACAAATTAAAGCCAAACTGCAACTAACAATTTACAGGCAGTTACAGCAAAAAAATTTTCATCTAACAGGATGTCAGATCACAAACCCCCCACCCCCCCAAAAAAAACAAACACATTTATAGATTTGAAGGAAGCTTAGAGCAATAGATGGTACTTAAAAAAAAAGAATACATACTTGAATAGATTTTTTTCTTCTAAATCAGAGTTAAAGCGTTTGTTAACCCCCAAAAGGAGCCGGTTCGCACATCTCCAGGGCGGCTGCTAAGCACACTGCACAGAAACGCTGTGAGTCTTTGGCTCTGTTTTAGGGCCAAATTCAGGCAAATATTTGGCCCTGATTTGTCCCTGAAATGAAGAACGGGGATGCACAGCGTTCCTATGCGATCCGCACAGGGCCTTCTTTAATATTGATTGGACCCTGGCAAAGATTTTATTGGGGCCCCCCCAGCTAGACTCAAAATGAGTTTACTGCAGCAGATCAGGCAACGATTGTGGTTGGCTGTCAGAGATTACAACACATCATTATAGCTCACAGGTTAGTTGCTAGAGGTTACAGAACATCATTACTGCTCACTAATTGGATTCTAGAGGTTACTGCAAATCATTGTTGTTCACTGATTAGTTGCTAGAGGTTACTACACATCCTAACCTCTCAGTGCAAATTGTGGGTGTGGCCAAACTGCACTAGCATTGAGGGGTGCACTATGTGCAGAGTGCAGGGGTGAGGTTGGTGCAGAGGTGAGTTGAGTTGCATCTTGATATAGCACAATCATTTACCCCGTAGGGTCCCGACGCGCTTACAATAACATACACATACTAGGGCCAATTTATAGACAGGATCTGATTAACCTACCAGCATGTCTTTGGAGTGTGGGAGGAAACCGGAGTACCCAGAGGAAACCCACGCAGGCACAGGGAGAACATGCAAACTCCAGGCAGATGGTGTCGTGGTTGGGATTTGAATCAGCGACCCTATTGCTGCTAGGTGAAAGTGCTACCCACTGCACCACTGTGATGCCCAGTGAGGTGAGTGCAGTGTGCAGGGGTAAGGTTGGTGCAGAGTGAGGCGGGTGCAGAGTGCAGGAGTGAGGCGGGTGCAGGAGTGAGGTGGGTGCAGAGTGCAGGAGTGAGGTGGGTGCAGAGTGCAGGCCTGAGGTGGGTGCAGAGTGAGGTGGGTGCAGAGTGCAGGACTGAGGTGGGTGCAGAGTGAGGTGGGTGCAGAGTGCAGGACTGAGGTAGGTGCAGAGTGCAGGAGTGAGGTGGGTGCAGGGATGAGGTAGGTGCAGAGTGTGGTGGGTGCAGAGTGCAGGGGTGAGCTGGGTGCAAAGTGAACGAGTGAGGTGGGTGCAGAGTGCAGGAGTGAGGTGGGTGCAGAGTGCAAGACTGAGGTGGGTGCAGAGTTAGGTGGGTGCAGAGTGCAGGACTGAGGTGGGTGCAGAGTGCAGGACTGAGGTGGGTGCAGAGTGCAGAGTACAGGACTGAGGTGGGTGCAGAGTACAGGACTGAGGTGGGTGCAGAGTGCAAGTAAATCCAATGTCCCAAGAGGTAGATCAGCTCACTCCCACCGGAAGGAAAAAAGGCTTACCAGATGTGGTGGACCCGACAGGGCATACGCCGAATTGGGTCAGAT
Organism: Lithobates clamitans; assembly: GCA_037952925.1. NCBI lineage: Eukaryota > Metazoa > Chordata > Amphibia > Anura > Ranidae > Lithobates > Lithobates clamitans. Next base: position 4,138,454 of record JBBGZY010000125.1, on the reverse strand, counting down.
CAGGCTTGGGTGGTAAGTGGCTGTAGATGTCTGTGTTGTTGCGGCTTGCTGGATTCCTCCAACTGGTCCCCGGGTCCTGGAAGGTGTGAGGTGTCCCAAGAATATAGATGATTCTGTGGGTCCTAGGGGAGGGATGAGGTGTTCCGTGGATAGATCCCTCAAACCAGCATTCATAGGTTAGGTGATGATGTGAATATGGAGATAAGAAAGGAAGGGCCACATAGTGTAAATCCGAATATAAAATATTTATTAAAAAATAGTAAGGAAATACACTCACGTATAAGTCCAAAATACAGCGCTGTGACAAAGTGGCGACAATGGGGTCCCATTGTCACCACTTTGTCACAGCGCTGTATTTTGGACTTATACGTGAGTGTATTTCCTTACTATTTTTTAATAAATATTTTATATTCGGATTTGCACTATGTGGCCCTTCCTTTCTTATCTCCATATTCACATCATCACCTAACCTATGAATGCTGGTTTGAGGGATCTATCCACGGAACACCTCATCCCTCCCCTAGGACCCACAGAATCATCTATATTCTTGAGACACCTCACACCTTCCAGGACCCGGGGACCAGTTGGAGGAATCCAGCAAGCCGCGACAACACAGACATCTACAGCCACTTACCACCCAAGCCTGATCTGACCCAATTCGGCGTATGCCCTGTCGGGTCCACCACATCTGGTAAGCCTTTTTTCCTTCCGGTGGGAGTGAGCTGATCTACCTCTTGGGACATTGGATTTACCTGTGTACAATATGTCTACCTGAGGACTAACTATGGTTACCTTTTAGTCATAACGTCCATATCAGGACTTTCTGCCCATGGATAGGTTTTTATTCAAGTATACCTACCCATCTATTGTCATTTATGATATGGTTTAGCGCTACACTTTTTTTGTTGTTTTCTACTTATATACCTTGTTGGTTGTGTTAGCTGCTTTCCTTTTTTGTTTTTTGTGAGCCGCGCAGAATTATTTTGCATATACAGGTGCAGAGTGCAGGACTGAGGTGGGTGCAGAGTGCAGGACTGAGGTGGGTGCAGAGTACAGGACTGAGGTGGGTGCAGAGTGAGGTGGGTGCAGAGTGCAGGACTGAGGTGGGTGCAGAGTGAGGTGGGTGCAGAGTGCAGGACTGAGGTGGGTGAAGAGTGAGGTGGGTGCAGAGTGCAGGACTGAGGTGGGTGCAGAGTGCAGAGTACAGAACTGAGGTGGGTGCAGAGTGAGGTGGGTGCAGAGTGCAGGACTGAGGTGGGTGCAGAGTGCAGAGTACAGGACTGAGGTGGGTGCAGAGTGAGGTGGGTGCAGAGTGCAGGACTGAGGTGGGTGCAGAGTGCAGAGTACAGGACTGAGGTGGGTGCAGAGTACAGGACTGAGGTGGGTGCAGAGTGCAGGACTGAGGTGGGTGCAGAGTACAGGACTGAGGTGGGTGCAGAGTGAGGTGGGTGCAGAGTGCAGGGGTGCACGGCTCTCCTCCCACCCAGATTCCAGTACAGAGTTTTCCTCTGTCCCAAATACTACTCACAGCATGTTGTCCTCCAATGTCCGTGCAACCTACCAGTCCCAGAAGCAGCTTCCTCTGTGCAGAGTCCCCGCCCTCTTCCTCCTCTGCTCTTATAGATTGATGTGTGTACCCGAGGGATGAGAACGGCTGCTGGAAGAGGAGCGCTGTCACTTGAAAATCCACAAGCAGTGCTTGTGGATTTCCAAGTGACAGTAGCGAGCAGCCAGCATACGACCAGCACCAGAGGGGCGGACAGCGCAGGCCCTGGGCAGATGCCCCTTTTGCCCCGCGTTAAAGACGGCCCTGGATCTGCAGCCGGTTCCAGTGTGAACCGAGCCTCACTGTTGATTACAGACTTGTTGGGAGATCTGACCATACCATTAGCTGCAGCAAATGTTTATAATAGATTTTTTTTTTAATAAACATTCCTTTAATTCTAAACCTTGCAGTACAGAACTAGTTAACCTCTTCAGCCCCAGAAGGTTTACCTCCCTTCATGACCAGTCCATTGTTTGCAATATGGAACTGCGTTATTTTAACTGACAATCGTGCATTCGTGCGATGCTGTACCCAAAAAAAAAATGTATGTGCTTTTTTTCCCACAAAAAGAGCTTGCTTTTGGTGGTATTTGATCACCTCTGCGGTTTTTATTTTTTGCACTAAACCAAAAAAGACCAACAATTTTGAAAAAAAAATATATATTTTTTTTACTTTATGCTATAAAACATACCCAATAATAAAAAATGTAAATGTAAAAAATCAAATGTATTCATGTACTCTGCTACATGTTTTTGGTAAAATAAAAATCCCAATAAGCGTGACACCAATACAGTGATCGGTGCTAAAAAAAAAAAAAGCACCCCATTCACAAAATCACGTACAGGTATGTGATTTCGCACAGGAGGGGGTCCAGAAAGGGTTAAACCAGTGTGTAGTGGAGATTTACACAAATTCAACATTTAACCACTTGCTTCCAAATCACGTACCTGTACGTCATTTGACTTCAAGTTGTTGTCCCAGGGTGATGCCCACCCACCAATTTATTCTCTAGGGACTCTGCTTAAAATATATATATATATATATATATATATATATATATATATATATATATATATATATATATATAATGTTTTTGGGGTTCTAACTAATTTTCTAGCAAAAAAAAAAAAATAATGATTTTCCCATGTAGAGAAACAGTGCCAGAAAATGCCTGGTCTTCAACTGGTTAATAATCAAGTATAGTAATGGATTTATGCAAAGCCACTATAGCCAAGAAAAGCTGCCTTCCCTTCTGATACGTTTTATTGATAAAGCGTATCAAATCCATAACATAATACGTAAAGAGAATAGCAGTCACAGCAACCTTCTGGGCTGTAAGTGATTTGTGGATATCACCACCATAGACGTTGTGTGAAAAGCACAGTCCGCTTCCTCGGGAAAAGATTAGAACTGGCATTAAATTTATATAGCAAACTGCGTGTGGTAGAGGCTTTCACAACATCCATTATAGGGAGAAGACAGCATTATTCCTGGCTGAGTACTAGAAGAAATGTAATTTCCTCAATTTCACACTGAAAGTCTCCAAAAAAAAAAAAAAAAAACGATTTAAATGTTGGTTTGCATCAAAATGTTTCCACAGCGATATTCCCTCGGTTTGTAACATTTCTCTGGGCAGATGTACACAGTGATTCCCGGAGGATTTCAACTAAAAAATTCAGCCGTGGGTACAGATAAGCTGTCAGTTCCAAAATTCTGTAGGCAGAGAGCAGGGAAAATGAGAATCTAAAACAGTGTCTGCCTGAGAAAAAAATACGACAACAGCACAACAGAGGCAGGAAGAGTAAGTAAACAGTGGTGATTAGGATGCATTTTCTGATGTTCCATCTACATTGGCCCCTGTCTGACTTAAACTCATTGAAGAAATGAAGCAACGAAAAGCATAACTCTGGGCAAATTTAAAAAATGAAATAAAATAGGGCCCTAGCCAGTGTACAAAATTTAAAAAAAACAGCTAAGGCTGCAATACTTACGTCCAATACAAAGCTGTCCCTGACAGGACTTATTTTTCGACATTAGATGTCCTCAGTCTCCCAGGATAAATAACACCCAGTGTTATTCAACCTTGAGTGAGGAAATACTGTAAATACAGGGTGTCATGAGCCTATCATTTCTATAGCATACTTTAGTTACAGTTAACTGTTTCATATTTAGAGGATTACCCACAGCCGAAGAAAAGACAGAAGCGGAAGCACATCATATGACTGACCTAAAGACATCTAAAAATGGTAACATTGAAGTTGGGGTTGTGTTAGGTTTAGGGAGTAGAGCCCAGATTTGGGCTTTAAAGCAACCAGAAACCTGCTAATACTAATAAATATTGCAACTGGGCAAAAGCTAGGAAATACAGTCAGTAGGTTGTGTGCAAAAGGTGTTTACAATAAAAGGCCCATCAGTAGTTCAATTGGCAGAAGCGCTCGGAATATGATGTGTATAATTAGGTGGGAGCTTTACTGAACAAAAGGTTTCTTTTTTTCACCAATAAAAAAATGAGTTGCGCTGCTTAAAGTGATTGTAAATGCCCACCTTGTAAAAGCAGCCATTCTGTTGTTTTACATCACATTCCCTCTATTCTCAGCTGCATAAGAGCTGGGGGAGGAGAAGCAGCAGCACCCTGAGCTTCTCAGTGAATGGCTGTGCAGGGTGGTGTCAGGACAAGTCAGGACAAGTCTGATTATTGGAGGAGAGCACACTGAGTTCACAGCACAGCTAGAGAACTGACCACGGTGTGCACCAGGGATTTCACATAAAGGAATCAATACAAGGAGAACAGGATACTTTCTCATACAAGTACATGATACAGCAGGCACATATCAGGAATATTAAGTGTTGGGGTAACAAGCGCTTTAACTTGTCATTTCTTCAGTTCAGGGTGAAAACAAACATATCTGTAGGTAAAGGTTACATAGGGTACATAGGAATTATTATTAATTATTATTATACAGGATTTATATAGCAGCAACAGTTTTTGCAGTGCTTTACAACATGAAGAGAGACAGTACAGTTACAATACAATTCAATACAGGAGGAATCAGAGGGCCCTGCTCATTAGAGCTTACAATCTAGGAAGGAAGGATCAAGTGATACAAAAGGTAATAACTGTGGGGGATGAGCTGATGAAGAAAATGAAAGTACAGTTGTTAGGTGGAGGCAGGAAAAGGTTCTCTGAAGAGACGAGTTTTCAGGGATCGCCTAAAAGTGGATAGAGTAGGAGATAGTCAGTCAGATTGGGGTAGGGAACTGCAAAGGATGGAGAGGGGCAGAAGTCCCGGAGGCGAGCATGGGAGGAGATGACAAGGGAACTAGAGAGCAGAAGGTCTTGGGAGTATTGAAAAATACAATTTGGCTGGTATTTTGAAATCTGGTTAGTGATGTAGCTGGCCAAGGTGTGGATGGCTTTGTAAGTTATTGTTAGTATTTTGAATTTAATATGTTGGGTGAGTGACAGCCAACGGGGGGATTGACAGAGAGGGGTAGCAGACACTGAGCGGTTTGTAAGGTGGATAAGTCTGGCAGCAGCAATCATGATGGACTGAATAGGGGATAGCCTAACCTGTAAAGGTAAGCCAATGAGGAGGGAGTGGCAGTAGTCAAGGCGAGAGATAACCAGGGATTGAATTAGGAGCTTTGTGGTGTCATTGGATAGTAAGGGACGTATTTTAGAGATGTTGTGGAGGTTGAGGTGGGTAGCTTTGGACAGTGATTGGATGTAGGGCCAAAAGGAGAGTTCAGAGTCCAGGACTCAGTACTCTGAGTCTTAGCACCCTGGCATGTGAGGATGGGTGGATGGTTGTGCCATTGAACTTGACAGAGAAGTCAGCAGAAGAGGCATGTGGAGGAGGAAATATTATGAGCTTGGATTTGGACAGGTTGAGTTTGATGTAGTGGTGTGACATCCAGACTGATATGTTCGTCAGTATATTAGTGATGCGTGAGGAGACTGAAGGAGTGAGCTGAGGTGTAGAGAGATATATTTGGGTGTCATCAATATAGAAACGGTATTGAAAGCCATGGGAGGCTATCAGCTGACCCAGGGAGGATGTGTAGATTGAGAATAGGAGAGGTCCAAGAACAGAACCTTGGGGGACCCCAATGGAGAAAGGAAGAGGAGAGGAGGAAGTAGAATTGTAAGTGACACTAAATTTGTTGTGGGATAGGTAGGATGAGAGCCAACGAAGAGCACAGTCAACTGTTTTGAATTTTATAAATGCAAAAATTTAGAAATTGGATGAAAGGTTTAGCACTGGGAAACACTTTTTGAAAATAAAAAGTGCATTTTAAATACAACTATATAGATCAGACCAAAATGAGGGACAAATGAGTAGGAAAGAGGGACAGAGAGACTTTGTTCCAAATCAGGGACAGTCCCTCATAGTCTCTTAGTAGGTAAGGTTGAATAAAGACAATAGTTCATCCAGTTCAACCTGTGTAAGTGCAAGAGTGTCAGTGTCTATAATTCTTTCCCATATCCCTGTATGTTGTGTTCTTTAAGATGCACATCCAAGAGTCTCTTAAAAATACCCATACTTCCTGCAGCCTCCACCAATTGTGGAAGAGAGAGTGAAAAACCCCCTGCACAGTTTAAGGTTAAACCGCTTCTTCTCCAATCTTATTGATTGGCCCCGTGTCCTCTTACACTCCTTGAGACTGAATAATTTTTTTCCTATGCTGGGATCGTCATTGAGGTATTTGTAAATCACTATCATATCTCCTCTCAAGTGTCGTTTCTCCAGCGAGAATAAATTTAGTGTTTGCAGTCGTTCCTCGTAATTGAGGTCCTCCAATCCCCTTATTAGTTTTGTTGCCCTTCTTTGGACTCTCTCCAGTTTCAGCACATCCCCACTGAGCACTGGTGACCAGAACTGGTCAGGAAAAATTGGATGAAAGGGAGAGTTGGGAGCTATGTGCATCAGGGATAAATGCTCAGTGAGCATGAGGCCTAAAGGTAAAGTTGCTATCAGTAAACTGTAGACAAGTTGCATTAGGAAATGTAACAAATTGATAGTCTATGCATAACCTATATGCGGAGAAGCACCAGGAACTACAAAGTTTGTCAAATGACAGTGTGCATACCTGCTGTACTTGCACATTCCTAAACTGACCACCTAAAGCCAGGAATGACTTTGAATCCTGATGTAGTGCCATTCGCTACAGTGCAATGATAACATCATTCTCCTATTAAATAATTAGTTGGAAAATCCAACATCCTGGAAGTTGTCTAGAACTGACCTTTGCCACTGGTGTGGTCACTCTGCATACCTATTGCCTGTCTGGTAATTATTAGATTCATGATACCTGATAGTACATATTTGTTTCAGGTAGGTGGTCCTCCAAGTAGTACAGCACAGGCAAAGATGACAACCTTGAAGCCAGTACCTTTCAAGTCAGGAATGACAACTCCCTTATGTACATGTTGACATGTTCCAAACCAAACCACTTGCACAGAGGCTGTGTCTAGGAACATGAGGAACTGAGAGTAATATGTTGCTGCCAAGCCAATTTACAGTAATTTCCTCTGAGATATTTCCTGCAGCTTTGAGTCTGTGAGTACCCAACAGCCCAGCAGATTTTCCTCTGATCATAAGTATTCAGCACTTCAGTAATAGCGTTACCGTAGCCCTAAGATAGCAGATATATCTCTGACCAACTGGGAGATATCTGTCTGTTCTTTAATAAATCGCTTGAGTGTCAGGAACCTATGCAGTATTCTCAATGTGGTGATAACAGCACACTTTCTGCACTCTGATCCCTCTTTTATGTTTCATAGCAGAAGGAAGGACTTATTCCACTCTTAGAAAATTATTAATATTGCCTGCTGAAAGTTCACACATCACCTAATAACAAGTGATTCCAAAAATCACAAAGAATTTTATACAATTAGCAGCCTATTTGTGGCCTCTCTTATAAAGTGATTGGGGCTGTTTAAAGCTGAGCTCCAGGCTAGAACAAGAACACATAAAGTATGAATTACAATCTGTTAACGTGGCACCACATCCAGTACCTCTATAAAGACAGAGAAAGAAGGGACTTTTAGACCTCATTCCCGTTAAACACGGCTTTGAAATCATGCAATTTCATCTTAAGCCGCACGATTTGGGTACGACTTCATGCACAGATGTCTATTGAAGTCACACCCGAAACTGGTAAAAGTAGTGCAGGAACTACTTTTGCAAATCGGTGCGGTGCCGCAAAGTCTGCGTCACACTGATTGGAACGGTGCCATTGCTGGCAATAGGCTGCAGCTAAAGGCAGCCACTAATAACCCCAATATAAAGGGGGAAAAAAGCACTAGAGTATGTCATATAGTAAAACAATATACAAAGTTTATTAAGCATACATTAAAACATTTTTTTAAAACTTTTAACATCCATGTAGGATGTGTGACAACATTACAAAGGGGTATACTGAACTCCTATATCCTCCATAACTACAATATCTAGCCTGAGTATTCAAAATTATATACAGGTATCAATGGGCTGGGTGAAGGAAGATCCAAACAAAAAATTTTGATATCTACGCATTTCGCTAGACTTAGCATCCTCAGGAGTTCCTATATCCTTGTAAGAATAAATTGTAATTATTCACAACTCGTTAAATTTCCATAGAATGTATATCTTTGAATGTAACAATAATATATCTAATGCTGGTGCATTGCAGTGGTGGCCCGTACATAGGGGGCACTCAGGCGCCGGCCCCCATCCATGTGTCTGGCCCCCTAATCTACATGCGGGGCGCCGGACGCATGGATTTCAATGGAGTTTTTGTTTTTGAAGCACGTGATTAGAGCCTGAGGCTCTTATTGGCTTAAAAAAAGGGTGGGCTTGGGCTCAGAGCACTGCGCCCCGAGCCCACCCACTTGTCTGGCAATAGCGAATTAATGGAGGCCTATGATCGCCGCCACATCCCCGTATGTGGGGGGGATCGCTGCATTCCAGTCCATCTCCCGCGGAGGGGGTTTGGCGTTGATTTGCTGCCCCCCCCCAAAAAATATTGAGCACCATCAGGGATGCTCAATTTTATGGTGAGAGGTACAGACCAACCCAGGGGAGTATATATCGCAGCACCAGGACCACATACCAGGTTGTAGGGAAACCCCCCAAAAAGGGGAGAGGGCAGTATATTACCAATGAAATCATAATAATGAACACAAAACAAGAAAATAGACCGGGTCTTTCAGCCTTCTAAATAAGCCACTCACATCCGCTCTTTATGGTTTATTCACACGGGCTGGTCAGGACTCCAGTAGCAGTGATCCTTTCCTCTTTACACTCACGGTGGCATGAGCATTACCCTCACCACATACACTTCAGGATTAATAGCCCTGCATTGTACATGATGATGCACGGGCATATATATTCATATATGTGGCACTGAGTGACTTCACTGGTTGCTAAGGATGCAGAATAACAAAAGGTAGCAATCTGCAACAAAGTTGTCCAAAATCCCTGCAAGGAGCATACATCACCCAGAGTTGAGTTACCCTTTAAGGTGATCACGTCATCAAGACCAATACAGGGTCTATAGCTCTGCATTGGACATGATGATGCTGTGGGCCAGCCCACTGCCGGGAGCACCAAGCTGGTTAGGGCTTGTTCACAAGTGTGGTAAAGACTGACGTGCTTTCGAAAAGCGTCCTAGACTGGGATCACATTTTAGAGGTGTTTCACAGGTGGTGAGGTGAGGAGACCTTATGTCGCCTTCTCATTCCCTGATGTAACCCCTAAATGCTGCACTACTGCGCTGCCATCATGTGCATTGCATGTGATTGCTGTGCCGCCATAGGTGTGTGCACAGGGTGTGCCGGATGTACCTTAGCATTAGCATTATCGTTCTGTGTGCCGGCAGGAAGATGGGAGAGATTTCCCTCTTACCAGCTCTGCCATAAGAGAGGTGTTTACGCACTTCTCTTTCACTGTACCGGTGTTCTGCCGTAAACTGTGAAGACAGGCAACTCATCCAAATCTCCAATTATTGCTGCTGGACAGTCACTGGAAGTGAAGAGGTTGTAGATTTTGGCGAGTTGGAGTTTTTGGCAGAACACCGGCACCGAGATCAATGTGGCGGGGTCAAACACACGTGTGTTTGAGCTTTAAGGTGCATGCCCTAATGCAAAAGGCTGTGCACACCTATGTGTGCGTCCCTAACTCTAGATTGAGTCATGTTTGATAAGTAGTGTTGCCCACCAAATGCAGAGCATTGTGGTCGTGGCATGTGTGCATTTCCAGCCGCTGCCTCTGCGGGTGCTGCTAAAGAGGGAGCAGTAGAGGGGCGGGAGCAGTAAAAACGCAGCTCAACCACATAGTTTTATCACCCCAGCCTCATGTGTGGACGAGTGATAAAAGCACTTTTACTCTTCTCTAGACCTAAGCAAGCAGTTAAGCCTTGCAATGCAGGTACAGCTCCACTGCAAGGGAGATTTTCAGATTTCCCGCAATAATAAGTCCCCTTTCACACTGCGGTAATTTTCAGGCATTTTACCACTAGAAATAGCGCCTGTAAAGTGCCTGAAAACTGCCTCCCATACCCCCTGAATGTGAAAGTCTGAGTGCTTTCACACTGGGGCGGTGCGCTTGCAGGACATTAGAAAAAGTCCTGCATGCAGCATCTTTGGGGCGGGTTGGGAGCGCTGTATACTGCACTTCCAAAACACCCCTGCCCAATGAAATGAATAGGCAGCACTTCCGAAGCGCCTGAAAAGCCATAACACGGGCATATTTAACCCCTTCTTCGGCAGCTAGCGGGGGTTAAAAGCGCCCCCCCAGCAGCTGAAAAGTGCTGCTTAAACAGAGATAAAGCACCGCTAAAATGAGCAGCGCTTTAGTGCTAACTCATGGGTGGCCCCAGTGTGACGGGGTCTAAGTGAAATTCTGAAAGCACCCCACCATATCTTCCCCTTTATATATTTCCTCTTTTAGGTGTCTTTCTTCAAAAAAGAAAAATCAAGTTGGCTTGATTTTATATTGATCCTATACATTTCCTCATTTATCACAGCAATGCAGCGGAGGATTTTTTTGGATAGGGATTCTGTGAAATAACAATGACCTGATTAAAATCTGGATTTTTTTTTTGTCAGCTTCTGTGCCTGCAAGTATCTTGGCAGACCTGTCTGAGAGTGACAGGCATGGAAAAACACACCAGGCAGGCAGAGAGTGCTGGTAAATCAGGAGCAAGTGATCAGTGTGTAAGTGGGGAGACACGGTGGAGGAGCTTCAGTGGGAGGAAAGAGAAGTACTCAGAGAGTGGCAGAAGAAGATAATCGACTGGGAAAGCAGAGAGATCAAAACAGCATGAAGGGATACCCTAAGGGATTTCACCAAAGAAAGGCGTACACTTCACAGCTGAGAGAAATGCAGACTCCATATAAGTCAATGCAAGGCACAGGCAGCCCAGACAAGTGCTAATCTTCATCTCCTGTGCATTGCTTTTCAACTGCATCCAAGCAGCAGCCTGGAGAATAGGTGAGATGGCACAGCTGCAGGCAGGATGGGATACCCTGACCCTGGGCACCAGCCACTCCATCTGCCCCTTTTCCCTTTATTAGGAGATCCTAGGAACTGCTCTCTCCACACCTCTGCCACCCAGGAGACAAGCTAGAAGCTCTTTTTTTGGCTTTGGACAATTGTTAACCCTGCTGAAGTTTTAACTTGGAAATCAAGGACATTGGATACTTTGTGAACTTCACTTGTGGATAGCAAACTATTGAATTAAACCAAGTAAGTCATCTTTTTTTTTTATTATGTCTTACTGCAATGGGTGTCTGGCTTAAATATCCCTTATCAATGACTGTTGCATCTTGTATTTTTTTTTTTTGCTTTGGAAGTGTTCTTTTTTGCAAAAGCAATTTTTTTAGTGTCAGATACAGTATTTTCATTCATGTTTGTTTATAAAAGGGAATACATAGTATTATTATTTTTATGTGTTTATTTGGACTTGTTTTGCACTGTTGTTTAATTGCATCTGTAGAGATAACGGGCTGTTTGAGTTCGATAAGGCAAGCTCTGTGGGCTGGGGAAGGCTGCCACCTACAGGAGAGATTGGGAACTACTATCATTGAATTACAAATAAATGTGTCTCCTAATACTCCAAGACTGGAAGATTCATTTTACTGAGGCTGGGTTCACTATTGCAAATCCCCACATACAATTCACAATAGCAGGAGATTCTGACCAGCTCTCTATGGAGCTGGTTCACATATCCCCGCTGCGGCGAATTTGCACAGGCTCCTGTGCGTCTTTTGGTCCGATTCAGGTCAGAATTCAGCCAAAAATTCAGGCTGAAACAGGACCTGAAATGGTAAACGGGGACACACCGGACCCCTGCTGTGAGCCACATGCGAAGATAGTATGAACCCAGCCTGACTGACTGCGACAGTCACCTGTGGCATACTGGAATCCACCAAAGAGAACACTAGCCGGACACCTTAATTACAATGAATCTGAGTCAACTTGTCACCTAAAGCAGTATTAGGCTTGGTTCACACCTAAAAAGCATTAAAAAAACACTTTTTGCAGAAACGCACTACAGTCCATTTAACATGATTTCCTGTGGGATACGTTCACATCTTTGCTTTTTGTCAGCCGCTGTGTTTTTGGTAAGGGGACTTTTTTAAAAGCAAAACAGTGCATTTTTGGTTCAATAGACTTCAACTGAGAAGCTGCAGAAAAGCATGTAGTGCGTTTTTTGCTGCAATTTTTTTATTTTGCTTTTTTTAATCCACCCAACAGTAAATTAGCCAAAAAAAGCATAAAAAACTCAAAACGCATTAAAAACGTGTGAAAAATTTGTCAAAAATGTGTGTACAAAAACGCAAAATGCACTGGAGAAATGAATCAAAAGCAAGCCGCATAGGTGTGAACCGAGCCTCAAGCTCCACAACAAAAAAATGTAATATATTGCAGCTTACCAATCCTTAAATGTGGTAGCTGCATTTGTTTTATTTTTTAGGCTTTTTTCCTTCTGTTTTCACCTGGTTATCCTGCCAGTAACACACCTCATAACGTAGGATGTCTCCACTCTGGATGGAGGGGCAGTAGAGACACCCTTGGACAGCAGCATTGTTAATCTGGGGGAAGGGTAGTGTTAGATGCACTAGCAAATTTAGTTGGACTTGACAACAAATTGAAGCCAAACTCCAGCTAAGCCTCCGTTCACACTGGGGTGACTTGTCATGCGATTTGACAGTTCCAAAATCACATGACAAGTTACACCCCATTGCTGGCAATGGAACATTTTATATCTCCTCGACTCATGTCGCAGCAATTACGAAAAAAGTTCCTGCTCTACTTTTTACCAATTTAACCACTTCAGCCCCGGAAGATTTGGCTGCTGAATGAAAAGGCCATTTTTTGTGATTCGGCACTGTGTCGCTTTAACTGACAATTGCGCGGTTGTGCGACGCTGTACCCAAACAAAATTGACGTTCTTTTTTTCCCACAAATAGAGCTTTCTTTTGGTGGTATTTGATCATCTCTGCGATTTTTAGTTTTATTTTTTGCCCTATAAACAAAAAAAGAGCGACAATTTTAAAGAAAACACAATATTTTGTACTTTTTGTTATATTAAATATCCCCATTTTTTTTTTTTAAAAAAGCTATTTTTTTTTCTTAGTTTAGGCCGATATGTATTCTTCTATATATTTTTGGAAAAAAAATCGTAATACGCGTATATTGATTGGTTTGCGCAAACGTTATAGCGTCTACAAAATAGGGGATAGATTTATAGCAATTTTTATAATTTTTTTTTCTTACTAGTAATGGTGGCGATCTGCAATTTTTATCATGACTGTAAAATTATGGCGGACACATCGGACATTTTTGGCACATTTTTGGGACCACTGCCATTTATACAGCGATCAGGGCTATAAAAATGCATTGATTACTGTAAAAATGTCACTGACAGTAAAGAGGTTAACACTAGGGGGCGATCAAGGGGTTAACTGTGTTCCCTGGGAGGTGATTCTAACTAAAGGAGGAGGGGACTGACTAGAGGAAGTGATGAATAGTGGTTCCTAGCTAATAGGAACACACGATCTGTCACTCCTCTCAGAACAGAACAGGGATTTGTGTGTTTACACACACACACTTCTGTGTTCTGTCCCTCGTTTTCGCGATCGCTCGTGGACGGTGGTCATCACGACCATCGGCCATGAGCATTGGCACCCCCGCTGTGCAGCACACACCTGCTATCCCGATTCCACGAGCCGATGTATAGCTGCGACGGTTCGCGGGACGGTTTGCCGACCTGCCGCAGTAAAATGACAGCGACTGGTCGGCAAGCGGTTAAAGTAATTGTAATTGTTTAAAAAAATAAAATAATAATAAACATGTTATACTTATCTATGTGCAGTTGATTTTGCACAGAGTTGCCCAGATCCTTCTCTTCTCGGGTTCCTCTTCGCTGCTCCTGGCCCCCCCCTCCTGTCGAGTGCTCGCACAGTAAGCAGCTTGCTATGGGGGCACCCGAGCCAAGCTGCAGCTCCGTGTAACCATTCAGACATGGGGCTGCAGTTCGGCCCCGCCCCCTCTCTCTCCTGATTGGCTAACTGACTTTGATTGACAGCCAATGGTGCCGCTGCTGTGTCCCAGCCAATCAGGAGGGAGAATCCGGGACGGCCGAGGGACTCGTTGACATCGCTGGATTGAGATGGGGCTCAGGTAAATATTAAGAGGTGCTGGGGAGGCTGCTACACACAGAAGGCTTTTTATCTTAATGCATATATTACATTAAGATAAAAAACCTCCTGGCCTTACAATTCCTTTAACTGTGACTTGCATAGACTTCTGTTAAATAAAGTTGCAAGCCGAAATGAAATCGGCAGTGCAAAAAGCATTGATGTGCATCTTTGAAATTACGCTGAAGTAGCGAGATTTCAAAACCGGCCAGTATGAACCAGGGCTAACGCTTTTTAAGCAGTTACAGCAAACAGTTTTTTTTTTTCCTTTTGGGGTAAAGGTTTTATATTAAGGAATAAAAAGCTGACCATTGTACGCCCCCCTGTCATTGTTAATTGGTTTGTATTAATCCTCGAACTACTGCTTTGTCTGAACAGCATAAAAGAAGTTGAAAAATAACAGACTTAAGCCTCGTACACACGATCCGATTGTTGGCCAACCGAGTATCTGATTTTTGTCCAAAGGGCATGTGCCAGGATCTTGTCTTGAATACTAATGGTACACAATTGTCGGCCAACAAACACGAACATAGTGCCGTACTACGAGGAATTTCAGCTCTTGAGCGCCACCCTCTGGGCACCTTCTGCTAATTTCGTGTTCGATGAGCGTTGATTCAGAGCATGCGTGTTTGTACTTTCAACTCTTGTGTGATGGACTTGTGTATAGATGATACGAAAATCTGATAACAGACCGTCGTCCACCGGAAATTTACTAGCCTGCCATCCAACATTTGTTGGACGAAAGTTGGGAAACAATTGTCAGAAGGAGCGTACTAACGGTCAGATATTAGGACAACAGTCTGTCAACAGACAATCCCCTGCCAACAATCTGATCGTGTGTACGAGGCTTTACAGGCCGGATCAGCAGATGAAAATGATGAGGGGGAAAAAAAGCTGAAAAAAATAAAACAAATGCAGCCACCACATTTGTGGATTGGTAAGCTGCAATATATTACATTTTTGGTTTTGGGTTTAACACACTTTCATTTTACTAACTGGCAGTGACAATGTACATCTGTGCCATCGTGAGATCCTCAAAAGAGAACACCAGGCTGGCAATTTTTATTCTGCAGTTTATTTAAGTCAATTTACAACATGTCACTGCAGTAATTAACTCTTTAGGCAGATGTTAGGCAGGTGATTCTTCCAGTAGAGACAAATCGCCAGTGACACGATCGCTAAAGAGTCTGAGTCTGCCTGTGTATCCTATGGAATTGCTCCCTCTGTAGCAGATGCAGTAAGATGTTTCTCTGTGGCTGGACTGGATGCTGCTGAAACTCAATTGCTGTCGATGGGAGTGACAGCTCGCCGCCTCAGCTACCGAGGGAGCGATAGGGGCATAGGGAAAAACGGCAGCTTCTTAGCGATCTGGTCGCTGGAAATTTTTAACAACTTTCCAACAGTAGGACCACTAGTGTCAGAGTTCCCCATTTGATATTAGCCTAATAATGTGTAACACAGTGGAGGTTATTCAATAAAACTTGAGGTGCAACATCTGGTACAGGTCTGCGTAGAAACCAATCAGCTGCCAGGTTTTATTGCCAAAGCTGAACTAAACAAGCTGAAGATAGAAGCTGACTGGCTACCATGCACAGCTGCAGCTCCGGGACAAGGGGTGGGCAGGAGGGACCGCTGCCCTGGGCACTTTGGTATCATGTGAGGAGGGGGGAAGGGGATTTGTGTTTGTGAACGACCGCAACATACAGGGATATACAATGTAATACTGACATATAATCACACACATAGGTTGGACTTGGTGGACTTGTGTCTTTTTTCAACCTCACCTACTATGTAACTATGTAAGATGGTGCAAAGCCAAAAAACAGTCCTTTGCAAATCACAAAATGTACATAAAGCTAAGTTCATATAAACCACTCTTCCAAATCTTTCGATATGTCTTGCATTACAGATACCATATAAATGACAATGAGCTATATTCTTATAATTATTTCTCATGTACTGTAATTATATATACCAGGATATGATTAACTTCTTATCTCTGTATCTTTAAATAACCGTACTGCAGACTGTTTGCTGGCAGGAGTGCTACTTGGATGATGCTATCCCTCCCACTCGCTCATATCATTCTACAGCTTACCACACAAGTTACAAGTTATCTGATTGTACAATCTTCTTTAGATCTACCAATAACTATGTAGAACAAGGGCCTGTCTGATTAGATACAAATCGATTGGATAGATTAGCATACCCCCTAACATTCTAATACTGTATATATGATACAGATGGACACCTTTGAGCACACAGTATGTAGGCAAAGGATAGGCCCTGCCACAGCCCCAATTATAGACCAACATACAGAAAATTATTGGTTGAACCACACAAGTGCTTTTCTTACATTTATATTTCCTTTATATTGGTTTTTCAAAATAAGAAATGCAGTAATATAGAGGTTGAATAAATGTTTACTGCAGCATAACTGTTTTGGTTGTAAAATAGTACTTATAGGGCGTACACACGGTCGGACTTTGTTCGGACATTCCGACAACAAAATCCTAGGATTTTTTCAGACGGATGTTTGCTCAAACTTGTCTTGCATACACACGGTCGCACAAAGTTGTTGGAAAATCCGATCGTTCTAAACGCGGTGATGTAAAACACGTACGTCGGGTCTATAAACGGGGCAGTGGCCAATAGCTTTCATCTCTTTATTTATTCTGAGCATGCGTGGCACTTTGTCCGTCGGATTTGTGTACACACGATCGGAATTTCCAACAACGGATTTTGTTGTCGGAAAATTTTATCTCCTGCTCTCCAACTTTGTGTGTTGGAAAATCCGATGGAAAATGTCCGATGGAGCCCACACACGGTCGGAATTTTTGACAACACGCTCCGATCGGACATTTTCCATCGGAAAATCCGACCGTGTGTACGGGGCATTAGTGTTTGTTACCCTAAAGAAAAAAACGCAGATCCTGTTTCCCTAAAGCATGTTATACAGCACAGTGCTTGTGCTGTATAATTTGGCCCCTTCTATCACCTAAAAAATCTGGCTGATCCTGCCTGGCTATACCCTCCCCCCTGTAAACTGACCACGGTTTATCATGGCTACTGGGCCCTGACACCGTGGTCAATTACATGCATCTGTCATCCGCAGCCCTGCTCTGTCCCCCCCTCCCATGCTGCCTGTATGCTCTGTGTCAGTGGCCCTCCTGCTGCTATTATAACTACGATAAAATCCTCCCATCCCCTCTGTAAAATAACAATATGTGTCCCTGTGCCTGTGTTATATAAAAAAGCTGCCGATCTGTACCTATATCAGAGCATCTCCCAGCACTCATGTGACTCCTCACCTCTCTCTCCTCTCCTCCTCCCTCAGTGGGAGTGTGTGGCTCCACTATAGTTGTCAGCCGGGCAGAGGAGAGAACAAAAGAGTCACGTGAGCGCAGTGAGACACTCTGATATAGGTACAGATCGGTATCTTTTTCATATAACACAGGTACAGGGACATTCATCCTTATGTTACAGAGGGGATGGGAGGATTTTATTGTACTGAGGTAACAACTACTTTAATACTTGACTAAGTTCATCCCTTGCAATTTGGTGCATGGGGCAGTTGTATTGTGTATGGTGAGCTTTTAGTAAGAAAGGTTCATTTCATAACAAAATGCACACATGTATTATTTATTAGGGCTCATCATGTAACTTTGCCTCCATACTGTGTGCTAAGAGGCGTCCCTCTTTATCATATATACTGTATTAGAAAGTTGGGGGGTATGCTAATCTATCCAATCAATTTGGATTTATGCCCGAACTGTCAGTTCGCAGTGCGATATGCGAGCTGAAATGGGGGTGTAATTAATTTATTGACACTCCTGGCAGTTCTCATATGGCAGTGTGAACTGCTGTGCGACTCGGGTGTGATGCAGGAACCCGCAGGGTTCCCACATCGCACAAGTGTGAACCGAGCCTTAATGTTATAAGATGCAATATTTTGCATTATTCTTGTGGAAATATTTTGAGCCCAATCTACCTCATTTATAAAATGAAAGGAGTGTTTCTGTTTTCCTATGTTTTTCTAATGCGTCATTTCTTCTATCAAAGAGCAGCACTTTGTGTGTGGTCCTCCAGTTCTTTAGAACCACCGGTTGCGTCTTTTAGTATCATGCTGAGACGAGGGCGGAGTGCAGCAGCAGCAGTTCAGGTTGATGCTGCAGTCTCTGCTCAGTTCTGTTTCTTATGGGAACACAGCGAGTCTTCTCCTCTCATTGTATCCTGATTGGATGTATAGGGAAAAGTCATGGTAAGCTTTGCTCTTAAAATGACCCAGTGTTTGCTACTCCCATGGAAAGGAATATGAACCATACTTGCATAGGCATCTTTATATCAGTGTGTAGTTTTACAGATGTTTGTAAATCTGTACAAGGAAACTGTTTTATAATGCTAAAAGTTGGCAAAACTCCATGTTTATAAATTTGTGTTGTGCTCTTGTAGTGATCTGCGTTTCCCATGTGCACGTTTTTCTGGCTGTATAATCATTGAGCAGCTTGTTTGTTTTTGTCTTTGCATTTTTCTGTACAGTATACCCTGTAATAGATGGTTAAGGAAATTGATCAATTATAAAAATGATATGTTGTTTCTCGTTACTCTCGTTGGGAATCTTCAAGTTAGCATTTCCCCAGAAACAGCAGTGGCTGTTAAAGAGTATAATACAGTAAAGAGTAAAATCCTCGGGATAGACAAGATATCCATTACATCCAGCGCGTGCAGAAGGTTGAATGTTCGTTGATTAGCACGCACTTTACTCATCCCTACAATTTGACAAGGATGTGTTGTTATAATTATACATTAAGATGTGTGCAATATCTTTGTCAGGGAATAAGAGGAAATGTGCACTTGCATATATGGCATCAATGCTGTATAGTACAATTGTTCTTGTCTGAAATACTCCATATCGTTTCTAAACTATTTTCAACTGCTCTCCCCCCAGACCCCTGTACATCTATCCTTAACATCAAACCTCCGTCCCTGATCTCAACTCTATGCAAGCTGTTGTTACAGGTGAATACTGCTGTTAAGCAAACCATAGCAAAGGCTTGGAATTCCTCCACCCTTAGAACAGTTGATACTAAACAAAGGATCAACCAGGTCATGATCCATGCTAAATTTGAAGCAGCTTATCTAGATAAAGTCCATAAATATGAAAAGTTATAGGGACATGGGTAACTTTATTTCTTGCCACCTCACTTTGACAAATACTTATTACTACTTTAATCATAGCTCCCAACTGTCCCTGATTTGGAGGGACTGTCCCTGATTTGGAGCTATGTCCCTCTCTCCCTCATTCCTCCTCATTTGTTCCTCATTTTGATCTGATCTATATAGATGTATATAAAATGCACTTTTTATCTATCAAAAAGTGTTTTCCAGCGCTAAACCCTTCATCTGATTTCTAAATTGCTGCATTTGTAAATTCCAAAAGCCAATATAAAGGAATAGTAGTGGTAAAAAAAAGCACTTGTGGGTTTAACTAATCTTGTTTTTTTTTATACAATTCTCCTTTAAGGGGGCGTGGCAAGGGGTGTGTCCTATGCCTGCATACTTTTGCTGATAGGTGTCCCTCATTCCCATCTCAAAAAGTTGGGAGGTATGCTTTAATGGTTCTCTATGCTATTCCCGTACTCTACAGATGGGGGAACCCTTTTCCACACCACTCCCCAGGAATCTCCCCTGTCCCCCCCCCCCCCCTCCTCGTTTCTCCCTGTCTTTTCTTACCCTACCTTAACTACTTTCCTATTTGCTAACCTGGTGCTACTATATGTCTAGGCTTCCCACACCACTATATATTGCTCAAATTATATAATCTTGTAACTTGAACTATTCCATTTCTTTCTTTTTTCGGTAACTTTACTCAGAATCCTTTGTTAGCTACCCCCAATGTCTTCACCATACTTTTACTATGCTTCTTATATTGTGAGCCACAATCTCCTTTTGGCTACCTGTAGCCTATAAGTTAATACCTCTACATAGATCTGTACACAATGAACATATAGATTTATTTGATATAACCACCATGTATTTCCAAACATTATACTGTTTACCTTTGTATTTTTATACCATTAATTTTATCATTTCAATACAAACTAATGAACAAGAAAAAGGAAATGTGAACTGGAACAACCGAGGATCGCAGTTTAGATCTCTAGGAACAACAGGTGCAAGGGAAAATATAGGCGGCTTATTTGCAATGGTGCTTGATTTGTGTGCATACATTGCATGAATATTTGATAAACTGTACATAGAATTTATAATACTTCATATCTTCTTTTATATCTAATACAAATGAATAAGATAGAAGCCATGGGAAGCACTCATTTTAGGGCTTCTGGTACACTTTGTCCACTAAAAACTTCAGTAATGGATACAGGATGAAGCTCTGACATGTTAAAAACTATACTTAGAGATTAGCGGGAAAGGCTTCAGACCTTTATCTAGTATTTTGTGCAGATTTGGACTTAAGGAATATACATGCCAGTGTGTTTTTTCTTTTCTCCGTTATTTGGATGTTGTCAAGGCTGGGAACAAGCCTGGATCTACACCTTGGTTCCAATGGGATGACTATGGATGTATTCACCTGGATCAGGTGGCTATTACTTTTGTGGCTTTTGGGTTGCTTGAGAAGGAGCTTTTAGATATGTGCAGGTATGGGTATGTGCCTGCTTTCAACTGCTTTTCAAGTTTAAAAAGTTTACAGACATGACAGGTTTACTGTAATAATTTTTTTTTCAATGGTTGTTTGAAAGAAACCACCTGTATCTGTTAATATACTGATTATTGAATGCATACCCACTATAAGTATTCATAGATGGTGCAGTTCAAATATCTGTAGCTAATAGTATGTCTTATCTTAAATACAGTGCTTTGAAAAAGTATTTATACCCCTTGAAATTTTCCACATTTTGTCATGTTACAACCAAAAACGTAAATGTATTTTGTTAGGATTTTATATGATAGGATAGACCAACGCAAAGTTGCACATAATTGTGAAATGGAAGCAAAATTATAAATGGTTTTAAAATCTTTAGATAAATAAATATCTGAAAAGTGTGGCGTGCATTTGTATTCAGCCCCCTTTACTCTGATACCCCTAACTAAAATCTATTGGAACCAATTGTCTTCAGAAGTCACCTAATTAGTAGATAGAGTCCTCCTATGTGAATTTAATATCAGTATAAATACAGCTGTTCTGGGAAGCCCTCAGAGGTTTATTAGAGAACCTTAGTGAACAAACAGCACCAAGGAACACAAAAGACAGGTCATCTTGTTGTGGAGAAGTTTAAAGCAGTGTTAGCTTATAAAAAGTATCCCAAGCTTTAACCATCTCACGGAACACTGTTCAATCCATCATCCGAAAATGGAAAGAGTATGGCACAACTGAAAACCTAGCAAGACATGGCCGTCCACCTAAACTGACAGGCCGGGCAAGGAGAGCATTAATCAGAGAAGCAGCCAAGAGGCCCATGGTAACTCTGGAGGAGCTTCAGAGATCCACAGCTCAGGTGGGAGAATCTGTCCACAGGACAACTGTTAGTCATGCACTACACAAATCTGGCCTTTATGGAAGAGTGGCAAGAAGAAAGCCATTGTTAAAAGAAAGCCATAAGAAGTTCCATTTGCAGTTTGCAAGAAGCCATGTGGGGGACACAGCAAGCATGTGGAGGAGGTGCTCTGGTCAGATGAGGCCAAAATTGAACTTTTTGGCCTAAAAGCAAAACGCTATGTGTGGCGAAAAACTAACACTACACATTACCCTGAACACACTATCCCCACCATGAAACATGGTGGTGGCATCATGTTGTGGGGAGGCTTTTCTTCAGAAGGGACAGAGAAGCTTGTCAGAGTTGATAGGAAGATGGATGGAGCCAAATACAGGGCAATCTTAGAAGAAAACCTGTTAGAGTCTGCAAAAGACTTGAGATTGGGGCGGAGGTTCACCTTCCAGCAGGACAACAACCCTAAACATACAGCCAGAGCTACAATGAAATGGTTTCGATCAAAGCATAATCATGTGTAAGAATGGCCCAGTCAAAGTCCAGACCGAAATCCAATTGAGAATCTGTGACAAGTCTTAAAAATTGCTTTTCACAGGTGCTCTCCATCCAATCTGACAGAGCTTGAGCTATTTTGCAAAGAAGAATAGGCAAACATGTTACTCTCTAGATGTGCAAAGCTGGTAGAAACATCCCCAAAAAGACTTGCAGCTGTAATTGCAGCAAAAGGAGGTTCTACAAAGTATTGACTCAGGGGGGCTGAATACAAATGCACGCCACACTTTTCACATACACTTTAAAGGCAAATCCACTTTGCAAGTGCATTTGGAAGAGTAGTCGCTGTAGATCTGAGGGGGATATGCATTTTAGCTTGCACATGATTAGATGATAAAATCAGCAGAGCTTCCACTCATTTCAGATCTTCCCCTCAGATCTACAGCAACTGCGACTTGCAGTGCACTTGTAGTGCAATGTGGATTTACCTTTAGTAAATAAACTCCTTTGTGTTGGTCTATCACATAAAATCCCAATAAAATACATTTACTTTTTGGTTGTAACATGACAAAATGTGGAAAATGATGTCATGGGGGTATGAATACTTTTTTCAAGGCACTGTAATTAATTATATTACTTTTTGTGTGTGTGTGGGGGGGTTGTCCAAACAAAAAAACTGGTGGGACAGGTAGAAAAAACCCTAATAGTCTTTGACAGGGTTTTATGTTATGCACACTATTTGGTAGTGTTGTATTCGTATGTTCTGATTGATTTCAGTTCTTGTATGACCAAAAAAAGTGCTTGAAATATTTTTGAGGGATGTGTTGTAATACATACAGTATATTCCCAAGAGTGAGGTATGCAACAGGATTTTTTAACGTTTACAAGGAATGAATGTTGAGTCTTTTGAGATCATTGCGGCACAGCCCACATTTCTCAAGGCCTCTTTTTATAAACTCTTTTTGGTTTACACTCAGGGTCATATTATTTGTTTATTTGGGCACCCAACCTTGTTTCTTCTTACCAGTGATGCTTGAATGACATCTAAAAATATAGCCGGAATTGTATTTCTGCCCCACCTCGTAAGCCCCAAGGCAACAATGTTATGCAGCCCCTTCCTAGAGGAAGCCAGCACTCCTTTACTCACATTAAAATACACCCATATTTTGCAAAGGTGTGCTGGCTCTTCTTGGCTTTTCTGTTAGTTGTAGCAGCCATGGTGAAGTGGGCACCTAGAAAATGAAAGGCTACAGAACAAGTAAGTGTGCAGGATGGTCTAAATTTACATAGTTATCCTTAGTATCACATTAACAAGAGCAGGAGTCATAGGCACCCTTGGCATGCCAAGATTGGGGGCAAAGAGGTTCAAGAGAGAGAGAGTTCACTTAATCTTTGTCAATACATGTAAAACTAACTATTAAAGAATAGGGTAGTTCCAATTTAAATAAACTTTTAGCAGTTAAATAGACCCAGACTTGCACTTAAAATCTAAAATATCTAGGTTTGTAATATTTGACCTTCCCAAAAGGAATTGGACTCTATAACACCAGAAGTACAGATCAGAATTCAGCTCCTGATTAGCAAAGTTTCCACTAAACTGTAACCTGACTTACACTTTGATCAGTAACCCATGCAAGAATCTATTTAGACGTGAATTATAATTTGGCCTTATACTTGTAGATTCTCAAACGAAAGCTCATACGAAAATTTGTAGGAACATTTGTGTGAAAATTCTCATTATTTTTGATGACTTGACAAATGGCTTTCGAAAGTACTTAAAAATTTGGTATGCTATTAACATGGTATTTTAGAATGAGTAGACCTTCCCAAATTAGACCACATACGCTGTAATGTTCATTCAAGAAAATGTTTTAATCCTGTTCCTTCAAATTTTCTCCTCACTGTGGTCGAAAATGTGTGCGAATTGACTCCTCTAATGATTGGAAAATTGAACGTTCTCTTAATTGAAAACCATACCACACAAAACTAAGCATGGTACTTTATGTGAAAAAAATAAATCTGTCTGGAGCAATACCTGTGTTCTGGTGCATAGCCAGTTCATTCAAAACGAACAAGTTGCATTATTGCAGTCCAAGTTATTGTGAAGCACTGCATTTTTATGGGCATGTAATAACACACCTCAATGCAGCACATAGGTCTGAGTGGGTCCTGAAAGAACAGATAATAACCCATGAAGAACACTGGAAAGAATGTGTTTTCAGGGGCTTTTAGGACTGCACTTGAGTGCAACTGATTTTTTTTTCCTGACTCTGACTCTTTACCTCTATCAGATGAGAAGAGAGAAAATTATAGTGAATCAAAATCAACAAATTGAGACCTCTTTTTTTCCTGAAATTTTGGAGAAAATAGAAAATGGGTATCCCTTTTCGGCTGCTCCCTTGAATTCTGTGTCCCATGCTCCTGACCTCTGAACTTTATGTTAAGTACTTCTGACCGCTGATCTCTACTTTCTGTCCTCCTGACCCCTGAACTCTGTGTACCATACTCTTGACCTCTGATTTCCACTTTCTGTCCTTCTGACTCCTGAACTCTGCATTCCATATTCCTGACCCCTGAACTCTACGTTCCATACTCCTGACCCCTGAACTCTGTTCTGTACACCTGACCCCTGAATTCTGCATTCAGTACTCCTCTGCGTTACACATTACTGACCTCTGAATTCTGAATTCTGATATGCCTGGAGCAAAATGTGCTGCAGATTAGGTCTGTGCAAGCTGAAAGTGGGTGAAAGGACAGCTGAGGGGGGAGGCAGTAGGCTGTAAAAGGGCTCTAATAAAAGAGCCTTAATGCAGGGCTGGGACTCTAGGAGTGTTATGGAAGAATCTGCAGTTTTCTGATGCTTAAAATGCAGATGCATTTGTGCACTTGTCAAGGGTGGAAATACAGCGCTGTCTAGCAAGCCATTCTACTAAAAAGTAGTACCATAAAAAATGGGTCCTGCTGCAGCTTAAATGTGAGATACACACAATATAGTAATTTCAGAAGGAAAAGCTGCGCAGCATGAGACTATAAAAATGTGGTAGCGTATATCCATATATATTAAATGTCCATATCAAATAGAGCATATAATTACTCCCAATCTAATGAGAAAACACTAACTTGCATGGATCTATAATATAACCATGTGCATCACGATGTTTGAACATAAATGCATTAAAAATTGGCCACACAATAGATGTCAAAAGTCTCCTTTGAAAAATTCATATCAACAGAAAGTTCTCTAAAAAAGCAATGTTGCCAATCGCATAGTATTCCCAATTATATGAAATGTCCTCAATTCACTGGTTATTAGTGGCTTGAAACAGAAAACACAGCAGAAGTAGTGATTTGGGATAGAAAGATTCCTCCACCTGGGAAATAACTGCCGCTTACCAGCTGCGTTGATCTCTTTTTAAGGTGATCGCATCCGCTTATGGCTTATACCCCAGCCAGGGTCTCTATAATTGTCGACCAGATGTCACCTCTCTTTTTGCTAGAATTGCCTCTGAGTGACTCACGATCAGCAGTTCCGCATGTTAAAAAAGAAGAGCTTCCATAGTAAACATTTATTAATCATAAAAACAAGATTGTACTTACAAGATTTTCCAGAGTAAAAAGCGTTTTAAAAGTAATTCGAGCCGGCTGGCTCTCGATAGTCGACTATAGTTGACTATCAATTACTTTGAAAACGCTTTTTACTCTGGAAAATCTTGTAAGTACAATCTTGTTTTTATGATTAATAAATGTTTACGGAATTACAGTATGGAAGCTCTTCTTTTTCAACATGGGGAACTGCTGATCGTGAGTCACTCAGAGGCAATTCTAGCAAAAAGAGAGGTGACATCTGGTCGACAATTATAGAGACCCTGGCTGGGGTATAAGCCATAAGCAGATGCGATCTCCTTAAAAAGAGATCAACGCAGCTGGTAAGCGGCAGTTATTTCCCAGGTGGAGGAATCTTTCTATCCCAAATCACTACTTCTGCTGTGTTTTCTGTTTTAAGTCACTAATAACCAGTGAATTGAGGAAATTTCATATAACTGGGCATACTATGCGATTGGCAACATTGCTCTTTTAGAGGACTTTCTGTTGATATGAATTTTTCAAAGGACACTTTTGACATCTATTGTATGGCCAATTTTTAATGCATTTATGTTCAAACATCGTGATGCACATGGTTATATTATAGATCCGTTCAAGTTAGTGTTTTTTCATTAGATTGGGAGTAATTATATCCTCCATTTGATATGGACATTTAATATATGTGGATATACGCTACCACATTTTTATAGTCTAATGCTGCACAGCTTTTCCTTCTGAAATTTGTGCACTTGTGACTCCTGAATTCTTAGTCCCATGCTCCTGACCTCTGAACTATACGTTAAGTACTTCTGACCGCTGATCTCCACTTTCTGTTCTCCTGACCCCTGAACTCTGTGTACCGTATTCTTGACCCCTGATTTCCACTTTCTGTCCTCCTGACTACTGGATTCTGCTTTCCATATTCCTGACCCCTGAACTCTACGTTCCATACTCCTGACTCCTGAACTTGGTTCCGTACTCCTGAACTCTGTATTCCATACTCCTGACTCCTGAATTCTGCATTCAGTACTCCTCTGCGTTACACTTCTGTGTTCCATACTACTGACCTCTGCATTACATACTATTGACCCCTGCACTCCTCATTACACCCTGTTGCAACACACACAATTTTCAGTGGCACGCTGAGAACAACACCTCATTTTTCTTCTTTCTGTGACTAAGACAAGGTGGGAAGGGGGTTCCTGTCAGGTGAGCTGTAAGTGGCCCTATGATATGTCATGGTGGCTCTGGTTAATCCTTTTCGTGTATAAACACAGTTTCAGCACCATATAGAGACCAACTTCTTCTATAGTGAGGTTTGATGGATGTTCACTGGCTGCTGCATTCACCTGGTGCCCAATCATCTTATTGTAAATAGGATAGCATAGCACTATCTCTAATTTTATGGTGAAATCAGTTTGCTAAAATTGCCCTGCTTATACCTAATAAATAGCATTAGAAATTCAATGACATCATTTACTGCTCCTTAAGTTTTTTGGTATTTTTTAATGAAAAAACAAAGCCACAAAACTAAATGTAAGGACTTTGTATCCTGTTGGGGAAATGTGCAATTTAATACCTATTGTTTTGTTCTGTTATTGTCTACCAGTTTGTTCTAGCTGTTTTATTTGCCAAATTAGCCAATCCTAAAGAACCGTTATTTCTAAAGTACATTTATACACATGATACTTAGGAAGTATACACTGAAATATATATCCCAGGGTGCCAGCTGACAATGTTTCCCCAAACACCATCACAGCAGGTATGTTGTCTTCCTTGTTGAGTAGGATGTTGTGAAAAGCCCATTAGTCTGCAAATAAAAGGTGACATGCTTAAATGAACATCCTTAGTCGCTAGACAATTAGAGATTTTATTCCAAGCACTTCAGTGTGTATTTGCCTTTGTTGTATAGAAGTCTTATTAATCATACAAACATAGGAACAAAGTGAAATAGACTTCTACTGAATTAAGCTATGTGTATCACTCCTAATAGATATATCCTAATTTAGATGGATTTTTGTGGCCCCAAGTTCTATCAAGTCCTGCACATTGCTCTCAAGAGTGACATTTTCAAGTCCTCTAACTCATACTGTTTACTGTATGCCAGGTTCAGTCTGACACAGAGACATGACATTTTGTTCATCCTAGTTCCTCTGCTGAGCAGCAGCTGTAATGTAGTTACACTTTTAAGCATTGGTTGATATTTAATTAGAGAGACCATGTCAGGGTTTACCGTGGATCTTTCTCCCATCTTCCACATCAGTTATTCTCAACCTTGGTGAGACCAGGGCCTGGTAAAACCGTTCTTGCCCAAACAGTAAAATAAAACATTTATACTCATACAGTAAATTTAAAATATGTATTTAAAACATGTCAGTGCATGCGGAATTGGAGTACACTGCATTTTCTAGTTGTGCAATGTACAGTACACAATATATTTTGCTACATTGCAGCATACTTGTATTTTTTTATGGTGGTTGAGTACCACTACCCCACATCACTGCTGAGTCCTGTAGTGATGGAGAGGTTGAATTAAGGAAACATAGCACACAATGCAATTAATGCTACAAGTGCAAATAAAGCGCTACTGGGAGTGTTGTATGTGGAGGACACTGATGAGAGGCTGCAGTGTTGCAATGATAATAGGAAACAATGTAGAGGTAAATATTCTATGACCTCACTTCTTAAAGGGAACTGTGCCAATATCATTTATTTCCTTAAAGACTCACTAGGGTCTCTTTAATCCAATGGCATCATGATGCAGTGAAGCCAGTCCCACAAATCACAATAAGCCGCAGCTCATGCCTGGAATGTTGTGCTTGGTTTTCTGGCCATTCGCCACTTGAACCACATTGGCTCCTTTGCAGTAGTTATAAAGCACATTTACTGGAAAGATTATTCTGCAACCTTGCCCATTGTATTTCACATTCTTAGATAACAAATCTAGGACTCAATGACATTCACCATATTTAAAGAAGTATAGCCACAGCTTTTTTGGCTATACTTTTCCTATGGTTTACAGGAGTGCACTCCTGTCACCCATTTTCAGATCTGAAAAGATCCCGACCATATGGTTGAGATCTGCCCAGAAGTCTGGCCCGGCAGCTGGTTTAGCCTCTCAGCGGGCTGCTGGGAGACTGAGCCAGCTGCTCCCACCCCTGCACAGCCCAGTGCTCTAGTGAGCGATAGAGGGGCAGAGCAGAGAGCTGGTGATTGAGAGTCACCAGCTCTCTGCAGGCTGAAGACCTAGAGCTACTTAATCAGTTGTGTTTGATCACTCAGTTCTCTGTCTTAGAGGTAGCAGGGGACAGCTGCAGCTGGGATTGGTGCTTCAGCCATCTCAGTAAGTATGATTGTTTATGTAGGGAAGTGTTCTTTTGTACACTGTCTGTGAGGTTGTTTAAATTCATGCCTGATTATAACCATAGAGTTCTTGATTACAAACGGATTCTTCCTGTTAAGAGGTTATTTCCTGCCCTTGCTTCAAAAGGTCAGGCAGCCCCTCAAGGCTATATACTGTAAGTAGATGTCTTACAGGAAGTGAAAGGAGAGAGTGGCCAGACACATGCTTTGCAGGCCAGGAGGTGCTGCAGGCTGATTTTGTACTGTATCCATCCATCCATCCATCCATCTTTCCCTCCAGGCTGAAAAGGGACAAACAATAGGCAAATATTACTGCACTGTGTAGCTCACTGTTTGTTATATTACTGTCACTCCTGTGTGGGAATCAGAGATACTGTATCTGTTAGATGCTTCTCTGATTCACTGAAACTTTCTATTTGCATACTGCATTATACTTGGGCTATTCTCAAGTATATGAGAGCAAAGCTCATTTGATTATAACCTGGTTAGTGTTGAAGTGTATATCTGCCACTTCATTATTTAAAGTAACAGTGTCCCTTTTGGTCTGGGGTGTTCCTAGCTAGTATTAGCTTAGGGAATGGTGGCCACTTAGATAGGTAGAGGTCCGGTTGCATTGATAGCCTATAGTCAGGAGGTTAGGGACCAAGAGTTAGGTTAGATAGGCCTGATTTGCCTTGCAGGTGGCATGTTCCAGACTTCTTTGCCATCGGTGTGTTCATCTGTACAAGTGTCCCCAGGAAGCCACCGCTCCACAGATGCATCAGCGTTCGTCCTCTCGAGCCGGATTGTGTTACATTTTGCAAGTCAGCTCATCAGGGGCCCCTGCAACCGAACTGTGCCACAGGGCCTAATTGGAGGTATTGGTGTTAAAGGCCTTTAGTTATATATCCGGATATATATATAGATACATATATACACTGTTCTTCTAAGACATAAGTACATTCTTCTGGTTATTGCTTTGGTTGTATGTAATGCCATCACTTTATCATATATAAAGTTACACTAATCACCGGCTGGTATTTGTGCATATCTTTACTCTTAGAAATCTTTGCTGGGTGTATTAGTACTACTGCTGTCAATTTTTTTGGGGTGAGTTACTAGTTATTGTCCTAGAAAGGGATCATCTCTACATACGCTGGTGCCCTGTTCTAGATGGAGGCACTGCCAAAAGACATGCCCTTTACTGTGCTGAACACATTTGCCACATATTCATGAAGATATTTGGCACTACAATTCTCAATTACATTTGATATTTGCACTTGTTTATGTAATAACTAATGTGAATCTGCTAAGTAAATTCTGACATACAGTTGGTCAGTGCTTACAAATCTAGGTTTGCATATTTACCTATAATTATTTATTTTCAATAAATATGCCTCATTGGATTGATTTACTAAAAGAATTCACATGTCAAAATGTGTTCACTTTGAGTATTTAATTATAATACCAGGAAAAAAAAATCTTGTTTATTTTTACCTTCCTCTGCACATCATTGAGTGTTGAGAGTGGACACAGCTTCACCTTATTCACTAACATTACATTCATTTAGCTAGGCAAACATCCGCAACATTGTTAGTAAATCAATCCTATTGCATTTGTGAATCTTGAATGCTTGACTTACTCTGTATCTCTGTGGACACTTAAGAAATAATCAGTGAACAATATTCACAGTGAGTGTTCAGCGGTATAAACGTGAGATTGCTTACTTTCCAGATGGTGGTTGTAGGACCAAAAAAGCTATGCTTATTCGCTAAACCCGTGTGATGTGTGCAAAGCACTAATATAAGTGTAATTTTAACCACTTAAGGACTGGGCCTATTTTCAGACTTGGTGTTTACAATTTAAAATAATTTTTTTTTGCTAGAAAATTACTTAGAACTCCAAAACATTATATATATATATATATATATATATATATATATATATACACATTTTTCGAACACCCTAGACAATAAAATGGCGGTTGTTGCAATACTTTCTGTCACACCATATTTGCGCAGTGGTCTTACAATCGCTCTTTTTTGGGAAAAAAATGCACATTTTTTAATTAAAAAATAAGACAACAATAAAGTTAGCCCAATTCTTTTTTATATTGTGAAAGATAATGTTACGCTGAGTAAATTGATACCCAACATGTCACGCTTCAAAATTGCGCCCACTCTTAGAATGGTGACAAACTTTTACCCTTAAAAATCTACATAGGCGATGTTTAAAAATTTCTACAGGTTACCAGTTTTGAGTTACAGAGGAGGCCTAGGACTAGAATTATTGATCTCGCTCTAGCGATCACTGCGATACCTCACTTGTGGTTTTAAAACCGTTTTCATATGCGGGCACTACTCACGTATGCGTTCGCTTCTGCGCGTTTTTTTTTTCCTCTTTATTTTATTTTTTATTTTGACACTGTCCTTTTAAAAAAAATGTTTTGGGAATGTAAAAAACCCTTATAATTAAAAAAAAGCATGACAGGACCTCTTAAATATGAGATCTGGGGTCAAAAAGACCTCAGATCTCATATTTCCACTAAAATGCAAAAGAAAAAATTAAAAAATGTAAAAAAAAAAAAAATTCTCCTTTAAGAGCATTGGGCAGAAGTGACGTTTGCTGTCACTTCCGCCCTCCAATGCTATGGAGTCGAGCGGGGGCCATCTTCCCCTCACTCAGCATCCAGGCAGTGAGGGGAGTGGACACGATCATCTCTGCCGCTACTGATGGCCTTTTACTATATACTGTATAGATCAGAGGTATGCAATTAGCGGACCTCCAGCTGTTGCAGAACTAGAATTCCCATGAGGCATAGCAAGACTCTGACAGCCACATGCATGATACCCAGAGGCAGAGGCATGACGGGACTTGTAGTTTTGCAACAGCTGGAAGTCCGCTAATTGCATATCCCTGGTATAGATCAACAGCTTCTTAATTTTCTGTTATCAGATAAAAGACAGCAAGAAACATAAAAATATTAAAAGTAAATCTGCCCTTATTATAGTTATGAACCTCAATATTTATAGAAGATTAAGGTAATTGTAGCCATATTCATGAACTTCCAAAAAGAACAATTGAGTACTGCTAGTGATACTTTTTTATTTGCACCAACATCCACATTTTCAGGAAAAGCTTTTGGGGTGTACCTCTTTCTTCAAGGTCCAAGCAGTCCTTGAAGAAAGGTACACCCTGAAAGCTTGCCCTGAAAATGTGGATGTTGGTGCAAATAAAAAGTATTACGGACAGTGCTCAATTGTTCTTGATAGAAGATTAAAAAGTAAATGATTTTGAATAAATTCTGAAGAACAGTCTTAGCATGCAGTAAATTTAAGAAGGAAATCAATCGTTTGTGTTACATTTTTTGAGATGTGAATATAATTGATGAAAGCTTTAAGCGTTGCTTTGGTTCATTTAGAGCCCAGTGACCACTTGCAAGGTACGTGAATCAAACTTATTGACAGCCAAGATCCCAAGACATAATAAATCAAATGTGTCTTGTTTTCTCTTTTCTTTTTCTACCACAGAACTGTGATGCCATTAAAAAATGTTCAATTCCCCAAGTGAAATAAAACACATTTCAGGGAACTTGACATTCTTAGAGTTTTTAATTCCACGATTTGCATAATTAATATGTAAACCTAATGTGCAGTTTTAATGTACTTTGTTGCTTGAAGGCACCGTGGTTCATCTTCCAAGGTTTCATTAACAAAATAGACACTCATAAAATCTCAAGCAACGGTGTTTTCGCATTTTTTTGGATTGTTTGGTTTTCATGGTGCTATTTTATTAAATGAGACCTATACTGCTTAAGTATTGACATACAATTGCATCAAAAAATGTTAAAACATGAGCTATATGAGTGAAGCCATTGCACATACAGTTGTGCTCATCAGTTTGCATACCCTGGCAAAATGTATGATTTCTTGGCCATTTTTCGGAGAATATGAATGATAACAAAAAACTTTTCTTTCACTCATGGTTAGTGTTTGGCTGAAGCCATTTATTATCAGTCAACTTTACTCTTTTTAAATCATAATCACAACAGAAACTACCCAAATGGCCCTGGTCAAAAGTTTACATACCCCAGTTCTTATCACCATGTATTGCCCCCTTTAACATCAATGACAACCTGAAGTCTTTTGTGATATTTGTGGATGAGGCTCTTTATCTTCTCAGATGGTAAAACTGCCCATTCCTCTTGGCAAAAATATAATAAACAACAAAGTGCAGCGCTAATATAATGTATGAAAGTAAAAATAGATTTCACCGAGTGACATATAAAACAATCAGTGAAAAAACATATTGTAAATACAAACAATGATGGACAAAACCAAAATCAATTATGTTCGTGTTTTGCGGGTACGAAAGGCAGAAGGAGCCGGAGCACGATGTGACAGGAGCGGACACCTTGCTGTAGAACCACCGATCCTGCTTTGTACCTTTGGTTTTGGGAGACCATAATCCCTATGCTGGGCGAGACTGCTGTAATAGCAGTCATCGCCGTCCGGTAAGCAGATTTTACTCACACACGCCTTGGTGGATTATATTTAGGCACCTTTTGTCACTATCTTTCTTGGATGGGTGTTTTTTAATTTCTTGTGGATTCATCAAGAACTGTTGGACTTTTTTATAATTTCTCACATATATTTGTGATTTTGGTTTTGTCCATCATTGTTTGTATTTACAATATGTTTTTTCACTGATTGTTTTATATGTCACTCGGTGAAATCTATTTTTACTTTCATACATTATATTAGCGCTGCACTTTGTTGTTTATTATATTTTTGGGAGTCAGATACAGGACTTTTTAGGGTGCTGGCAGCTTATTCAATTCATTTATTTTTTCAATCCAAGCGCAGCTTTTACCCGGTTTTGGGTATCTTTTCCTATACTCTTGGCAAAAAGCCTCCAGTTCCTGTAAATTCTTAGGCTGTCTTGCATGAACTGCATGTTTGAGATCTCCCCAGAGTGGCTCAATGATATTGAGGTCAGGAGACTGAGATGGCCACTGCAGAGCATTCACTTTATTCTGCTGTAGCCAATGAAAGGTCGACTTGGCCTTGTGTTTTGGATTATTGTCATGTTGGAATGTCCAAGTACGTCCCATGCGCAGATTCCTGGCTGATGAATGCACGTGTTCCTCCAGTATTTTTTGATAACATACTGCATTTATTTTGCCATAAATTTTGACCAAATTTCCTTTGCCTTTGTAGCTCACACATCCCCAAAACATCAGCGATCCACCTCCGTATTTCACAGTAGGCATGGTGTGCCTTTCATCATAGGCCTTGTTGACTCCTCTCCAAATGCAGCTCAATTTTGGTCTCATCACTCCAAATGACTTTGTGCCAGAAGGTTTGAGGCTTGTCTCTGTGCTGTTTGGCGTATTGTAAGCGGGATACTTTGTGGCATTTGCGTAGTAATGGCTGTCTTCTGGCGACTCGACCATGCAGCCCATCTTTCTTCAAGTGCCTCCTTATTGTGCACCTTGAAATACCCACACCACATGTTTTCAGAGAGTCCTGTATTTCACATGAAGTTATTTGTGAGTTTTTCTTTGCATCCTGAACAACTTTCCTGACAGTTGTGGCTGAAATTTTAGTTGGTCTACCTGAATGTGGTTTGGTTTCAACAGAACCCCTCATTTTCCACTTATTTATTAGAGTTTGAACACTGCTGATTGCTGATTGGCATTCTCAATTCCTTGGATATCTTTGTATATCCCTTTCCTGTTTCATACAGTTCAACTACTTTTTCCCGCAGATCCTTTGACAATTCTTTTGCTTTCCCCATGACTCAGAATCCAGAAACTTCAGTGCAGCACTGGATGAAAGATGCAAGGGTCTGTCAGGAGTCCAGAAACTCACAGACCTTTTATACGCACACACTAATTACAAACAAACAGATCACAGGTGACCTTTACCTTTAATAGCCATTCAAACCCTTTTGTGTCAACCTGTGTGCATGTTATCAGGCCAAAATCACCAGGGTATGTAAACTTTTGATCAGGATCATTTGGGTAGTTTCTGTTGTGATTATGGTTTAAAACTAGTAAACACAGTTGATTGAAAATAAATGGCTTCACCCAAACACTAACCATGAGTGAAAGAAAAGTTTTTGTGTTATCATTCATATTCTCTGAAAATATGGCCAAGAAATAATAAATTCAGCCAGGGTATGTAAACTTATGAGCACAACTGTACATCATGGTGATACAACCGTACAGGTACATGAACAACATAGCATGATATAGGTATATATAGTCATACTTCTAAACCCCAATGCGTTTCGACTATTAACAGTAGAGGTCTTCTTCTGGGGGAAAGGAGTACAGGAACTCTATAAAAGAACATATTGTACAAATGCGTACATTTAGACAGCAATGTGAATTGATAATAACACACAAAATACAGATTTAGGATCCTATTTACCGCTGATGGCTGTAAAAATGGCCTCCAAAGTGTTGTGCCCAGGGATTGCTCAAAGATCCAGGCTGCGTGGCCAGAACCCCCGGACTGCTACGTAGGAGCAGGCCATCCAACAAGCCAATAAAAAGGGCTCACATAAGGCTGCGCTTGGAACCCCACCGGGGGGGAGGGTGAGGAGGGGCCGGGAACCAGGAACAGAACCCAACAAAGGATCCCCGAAGCCACTGTGAAATTATATAATGAAAATCATAAATTAGACAAGATATCACTTAATCCTGGGTGAAGAGTGAAAGTGAATGATGGAATGAAATGAAAGTGAAAGGAGAAATGATTAGGGAAGGAAAGAAAGTGGCAAGGGTGGGGGGGGGGGGGTGTGAGTGAATCAAGTGAAACACACACCCAATGAAAACAGAGCTGGAAATT
The DNA here is from genome assembly GCA_037952925.1 of Lithobates clamitans. Lineage (NCBI taxonomy): Eukaryota > Metazoa > Chordata > Amphibia > Anura > Ranidae > Lithobates > Lithobates clamitans. The sequence goes on along the minus strand of JBBGZY010000125.1, from coordinate 4,102,436 downwards.
GCCAGTTCTGAAGTAGGTAAGAGAAGTGAAAGAGGGTGGGTGAATGAAACAAAACCACGCATAGGAAAAACCAAACAACTGCAAAAACTGTGAAGGAGAGAAAATGGAGAGTGACTACAGTGAAGAAAGGTGAAAAAAGCACCCCAAAGTAAGGAAAAAAGGGGTGCATGGATGAGAGGGGGAAATGGATGTGAGCAAAGAAAGATGATCTAATAGAGTAGGGTGGCAGTATTAACTAATCAACAGTAACATGCAGGTAGCAGGGCAGTAATAGCCGCACGTCCTGCTTAATATGGAATAGACCAACGATTTAAGGGACCTAGAGAACAGATAATATATAGTAAGAAATTATTCAATTCGGCATAAATCTATGAGACATGCTCAAAAATCCAGTGCATACTCTTCAGACACAATTAAAAATCTGAGTCTGTTCCTGGTCATCACTGCCTGGGATCTGAGAAAGGTCCTAAGTGCCCTACTTATATATATTTACCCTAAAATGGCAGTGGCCCGGGGCATTGCCCCCCCCTCCAATATTCTCAGAAATTTTTATAAATTAGAATATTTGAAAATTCATAAATTCGTAAATTTAAAAATTCGAAAAATTCGTAAATTAGAAATTTGTAAACCCGAAAATTCGAAAATCTGAAATAATAACTATTAAATTATAGGTATTGGAGTTTCCTTTCAAATTTGGCTGTTAGTGAAAGTAACGAATACTAATTTCTCCAATGTTACGAATTATCCGAAATAACGAATGCCACATCTAAATGAATGGAATGCAACAAATTAATAATAATAAATAACAATAATAATAATAAAACCTTTTTATTATTATTATTTATTATTTGATCTGTTCCATTTGTTTTGATACAACATTCGTTATTTCGGATAATTCGTAACTTCGGATAAATTTGTATTCAATACGTCCACTAACAGCTAAATTTGAAAGGACATTCCAATACCTATAATTTAATAGTTATTATTAGTTAGTTATTATTTTGAATTTTCAGATTTTCGTTCTTATTTTCGTATTTTCAAATTTAATTTTTGGATTTTCGAATTTTCAAATTTACGAATTTTTGAATTCACAGATTTACAGATTTACGAATTTATGAATTTACGAATTTATGAATTGCAATCGTAACGAATGATCCAAAAATGAAATAAAAACAAAAAAAACTAATGAATCGAAAACAAACAGATTTTTCAGGAGTGCACATGTCTACTAAAAGATGTTTCTATATATAAAGGCTCAATATATGACCCCAGAGCTGGCGTTGGTGATCCCATATCTTTTGGCTGGAAAGTTTATTGTGCTTTAAAGGGCCATGGTGGTCTATCCCTGTGCCCTACGGCGGTGATGCATGCCAGTTTATAGATACAATATTGGGATTGTTAGGGCCACTCCAGTTTGTAGAGAATACAAAAGGCAGTCACCCCAATGTACTTCTACTTGTGAGGGGACATGCACCTGTTATCATGTGATCTCATATAGTTTTTGTCATTGTTTTTTGATTGCTCTATACCCACTCTCCTTTAGTCAGATACTGGAACCTGCTGTATAAATCAGCAATGTTATTTTTTACATGCACATCCTGATATATTTTTTGGCTGACTCCCATTGCTATATTTAGAGGGTTTCCCTATTCATGGGGATTTCCGCTCCTCCCGTGTCTCCTTCCCATGTTGACACCCCATGTATGCATCCCTTCTTTCTGGTCTTCTGTTTCTTATCCAGTCAAGATATTCCCTATGCCATCCATTGCTGTCTCAGTGTAAATTCCCTCTGGTGCAAAAGCTGAATTATCTGACATGACAACCAGCTGTGGATCAGTCCAGTTCACTTCGAATCTTGATTTGTTCAAATGATTCCCCCATGACTAGTAATATATTTTGTAATGCTTGTCACATTTGCACCCAGGAATCTATACGGTAAAGACCCACCTAGGAATTATTTGCCTGAACCCCTTCACTGCACATTTCTTTAGATCCTGGCATTTCTTTAATCCTAATTAGGGATGAGCTTCGAGTTTAAGTTGAACGTGAGTTTGACTCGAACATCGGGTGTTCGCCCGTTCGCCGAACAGCGAATTTTATGGGGAATTTTATGGACCTGCATGCTTTGGCCAATCACAGCACGCTCCTCAGTGAGTGCCATAATTGGCCAAAGGCAGGGTGCCTTTGGCTAATCATGGCTCAGGAGGACCAAGTCCACGCCCCACAATATATAAGGCTGCTTACAGCGCCTGTATAGTGTGTTATAGTGGACGGAGATAGAGAGATTAAGTTAGATTAGGCAGGCAGGTTAGTTAGTGGCAGTGTTTGATATATATATACAGTCAGACTAGTATACAGTGGGGACGGAAAGTATTCAGACCCCCTTAAATTTTTCACTCTTTGTTATATTGCAGCCATTTGCTAAAATCATTTAAGTTCATTTTTTTTCCCTCATTAATATACACACAGCACCCCATATTGCCAGAAAAACACAGAATTGTTCACATTTTTGCAGATTTATTAAAAAAGAAAAACTGAAATATCACATGGTCCTAAGTATTCAGATGCTTTGCTGTGACATTCATATATTTAACTCAGGTGCTGTCCATTTCTTCTGATCATCCTTGAGATGGTTCTACGCCTTCATTTGAGTCCAGCTGTGTTTGATTATACTGATTGGACTTGATTAGAAAAGCCACACACCTGTCTATATAAGACCTTACAGCTCACAGTGCATGTCAGAGCAAATGAGAATCATGAGGTCAAAGGAACTGCCTGAAGAGCTCAGAGACAGAATTGTGGCAAGGCACAGATCTGGCCAAGGTTACAAAAAATTTCTGCTGCACTTAAGGTTCCTAAGAGCACAGTGGCCTCCATAATCCTTAAATGGAAGACGTTTGGGACGACCAGAACCTTTCCTAGAGCTGGCCTATGGTCCAAACTGAGCTCCAGAGATGCAGTCGGGAGATGGGAGAAAGTTGTAGAAAGTCAAACATCACTGCAGCCCTCCACCAGTTGGGGCTTTATGGCAGAGTGGCCTGACGGAAGCCTCTCCTCAATGCAAAACACGTGAAAGCCCGCATGGAGTTTGCTAAAATAACACCTGAAAGACTCCAAGATGGTGAGAAATTAGATTCTCTGGTCTGATGAGACCAAGATCGAACTTTTTGGCCTTAACTATAAGCAGTATGTGTGGAGAAAACCAGGCATGGCTCATCACCTTTCCAATACAGTCCCAGCAGTGAAGCATGGTGGTGGCAGCATCATGCTGTGGGGTTGTTTTTCAGCTGCAGGGACAGGACGACTGGTTGCAATCGAGGGAAAGATGAATGCGGCCAAGTCCAGGGATATCCTGGACAAAAACCTTCTCCGGAGTGCTCAGGACCTCAGACTGGGCCAAAGATTTACCTTCCAACAAGACAATGACCCTAAGCACACAGCTAAAATAATGAAGGAGTGGCTTCACAACAACTCCTTGACTGTTCTTAAATGGCCCAGCTAGAGCCTTGACTTAAACCCAATTGAGCATCTCTGGAGAGACCTAAAAATGGCTGTCCACCAACGTTTACCATCCAACCTGACAGAACTGGAGAGGATCTGCAAGGAGGAATGGCAGAGGATCCCCAAATCCAGGTGTGAAAAACTTGTTGCATATTTCCCAAAAAAACTCATGGCTGTATTAGATCAAAATGGTGCTTCTACTAAATACTGAGCAAAGGGTCTGAATACTTAGGACCATGTGATATTTCAGTTTTTCTTTTTTAATAAATCTGCAAAAATGTCAACAATTCTGTGTTTTTCTGTCAATATAGGGTGCTGTGTGTACATTAATGAGGAAAAAATTTACTTAAATGAGTTTAGCAAATGACTGCAATATAAAGAGTGAAAAATTTAAGGGGGTCTGAATACTTTCTGTCCCCACTGTAATTCTACATTCAGCGTAGACTATATATACAGTGCATTCGGCGGTGTACAGTTTCTAATACAGTGCAGTCGGTGTACACAGTATATAATACAGTGTAGTGCAGTGTTAAAAAAAAATATCCATCACATCCAGAAGGCCTCCAAGGAAAGGCAGACACTCACAGGCCACTAAAAGAGGGCAAGCAGCCTCTAAAATAATATTTAACAGCAGGTTCCTGCACCCAACAAGAGTAACTGTGAGAGGTTACAGAGTTCTGGCACCACCAACACCTAATGCCCAATGTTTCTGCCCCTGTTTAACAGGGGCATGTAACTACAATTTTTGAAATAATATTTAACAGCAGGGATCGTTCCTGCACCCAACAAGAGTAACTGTGAGAGGGTACCGTGTTCTGCCACCACCAACATCTAAGGCCCAATTTTTCAGCAGAGTATATAGTGCAGTCCGTATAGTATATATACTGCAGTTCAGAGTATATAGTGCACTCAGTGTAGTGTATATAATAATACAGTGCAGAGTATATAGTGCAGTGTACAATATATAATATAGTGTATTGAAGTGGTTAAGAGGAGCCCTATGACAGAATTAAGAAAAAAATGGCTTGGGTTCCCCCATTTTAAAAAAAATTTGGTGTGGAGTTCACCTTAAAATCCATACCAGACCCGAAGGGCCTGGTATGGACTGGGGGAGGAAACCCACACTTTTTAAAAATTATTTTTTATGTATATTGCGGGATCTGGTAATACATTACAGCCGTGAGCAATTTTGAATGACATTTTTTCCTTTAGAAATGTCATTTTTCTGTGATAATTTTCTAAACATGGGGAAAATGCGCTACTTTACAGGCAGACTAAGGGGACCCCCAGGCACGATATTTAACCTCCCTGGCGGTAACCCCGAGCCAGACTCGGGATCGCATCGCAGGATCCAGGAAGAGCTTACTTACCTTGTCCCCTGGATCCTGCGATGTCTCCCCACAGTGTGAGCGAGCCGCCCTCCGCTCGATTCATCACGGAGCCGATCTCCGTTCCCTGCGAGCGTTGCGATGCACGGGGATGGAAAATGGCACCAAATTCAGTAAGTGAAACACACACTATACATACAGTACACTGTAATCTTACAGATTACATTACTGTATTAAATTATTTCACATCCCTTTTGTCCCTAGTGGTTTGTCCAGTGCCCTGCATGCAGTTTTATATCATAAAAACTGTTCTTTTTGCCTGGAAACTGGAGATTGTCCATAGCAACCAAAACCGTCCATTTATATCAAAAGTGGTTTTCGATCAGCTAGAAAACAGTGATAATAAATTAGAATTGACTTGCAGAATTGAGCGATAATGAATTGTGGGGAGATCCGTCATCAAACACTGAAAAGTAATGACAGCGACAATTCTGCAACTGAGCACATTTCAGTGTTTTTGATTTGATTACAATATTAAATAATTTTAATTACTATTGTATCATTATTTGGTATAATTATTTATAGTTATTTATTATATTATATTTTATGATTTCAGGTTTCAAAATTTATCCTACCCGAGATGTCTACTAGACTCTGGTTTGGACAGATTTAAGTGAGTTATTCCTAAGAATTACAGGCCCACAATATGAAACGCCAAATTTCCATGCAAAATAATTGTACCGCTTTCAGCATCAAAAATATGAAATAATCATACCACCAGGGAGGTTAAGGTTAAAAGAATATTTCATTTTTATTGTTTCACTTTAAGCGGGTCCCAGAACACTTTTTATGGCAATAACTTGCATATAAACCTTTAAAATTAGCACTTTTTATTTTTCACGTTCGTGTCCCATAGGCTTTAACGGTGTCTGCATGTTCACACAAATTTTTTGTCTGTTTGCAAGTTCTAGTGCGAACCGAACGGGGGGGGCAGGGGTATTCAGCTCATCCCCACTCCAAATAACAGGCCCCTTTAACATTGATGGCCTATATTGCTATTGAATAAGTAAAACAGCAAAAAAAAAAAAAGATTATTGCCATTGGGGAGGACTAAGCCTTATTTATGTAGGTGCAACCTTACAAAAATAAGCTGCTAACAAAGTGGTGGGGGATGTTTAATGGCCTGCCTGTCTCAGGCTGACATCATGTAGCTTTGAGGATACATAAATACAATCAGTTCTCTACAACTGGTGCATTTAATGATATACTATTGTTATCTGAAAAAAAAGCATACATTTACACAGTAGTCATTTTAGTTTTTTTTTTCTTTTTATGCTCATGGAAGTTGGAGAGTTTCTGATTTACACATCTTTTGCTTTCCATCTCACCCAAAGCTAGGGATGTGAAAATAATTGGTACACAATTATATTTAGAAATTTTAATAGCCCTTCCATAGCCGTCTGTATGCAGGCAACTATACAGTGTGTAGTTAGGAAGACTAGAGCATTAGCAAATGTAAAAAAAAAAGGTTAAATTGGATATGCAGCGCACAAAATTTTCAGGACAATCTTACCCCTAATTGTTTTTATTCTAGTGAGGAAATCAGGAGCATGATTATGTTTCCATTTTCTGCATGACTTAGAATGCGGTCTGAATTGTATTGGCTCAAAAAACAGCACAGAATATTTTCAGTTGATCATTGCATCTATTTTTAAAGTGAACCTGCCAGCCATTCTACAGTTTATACATACTAATCCAGTTTAAAAGCAGGAACCACAAGAAGTTAATGTTAAAAGTGGCAGATTTTCACACATACAGTAGACTCTACCATAAAAGAGAAGAATATGGCAATATAGTTTATCATTATAGGACCAAATAATGACCATTTTATTCTTGTTTAATCCGTACATGTAGTTAAAGTGGAGGGTCACCCTGAAAAAAAAAATTAAACTTACCTAAACCCTTGTTGCTAGGCAGTCTTCCTAATCTGCCTCTTCCTATTCCGCAGCGTGTTCTGCTTCTCGGTGAGCGGCCCCGTTGTCTTCTGGGAACTGTGTGTGTTCCCAGAACACCACGGGCCATTCACAGAGTGCTGCGCCGCTCGCGCATGCGCAGTAGGAAACTGGCAGTGAAGCCGCAAGGCTCCACTGCCTGTTTCCCTTACTTAGGATGGCGGTGCCGGGACCCGAGAGCCGAGAGACGGGTCGGCCTCGGGCGGCCGACATCACGGGCACACAAGACAGGTAAGTACTTATTTAAAGTCAGCAGCTACAGTGTTAGTAGCTGCTGACTTGTAATTGTTTTTTTACAGGGATGGAATCCCGCTTTAATAAACATTACAGGGCAACTACCCTTGTTTTTTTTTATTCCAGTGGGAAAATCAGGAGTATGATTATGAGTTCCATTTTCTGAATGACATGATTGTGGTATGAATTGTACTGGCTCATAATTTTTTTAGCTGATCATTGCAACTGTGTTAATGTGGTCATGTCTGGGAAGTTTATACTTTAATCACTTCCCGCCCGCCAGCTGTCATATGACGCCCTTGACTTTGAGCGGGGATATCTGAATGATGCCTGCAGCTGTTCAGCCGCTTGATCGTTCTTACGGGCGTCGAGAGGGGGCTCCCATCGCCCTCCAGTGCTTCTACTGACTCGCCGCTTCCATCAGAAAGGATCTGCTGGCCCCGGATGTTGACCATAGAGATTTCCAGTGGACCAGATGGTCCTCGGAGTCTCTATGATCGTTAGGAGACTGGGCGCGATGTTATAACGAGCAAGGCCCTCTGATCCCTCCTGTATTGATTTGTATTGTATGTGTACTGTCTGCCCCCATGTTGTAAAGTGCTGCGCAAACAGTTGGTGCTATATAAATCCTGTATAGTAATAATAATAATAATGATAATAACGTCACGCTCGGCCTCTGCATTCAAACAAATTGCGCCGCCTCGGCTGGGAAGCTGGAATCGTTTTTTTTATTTTTTTTATTTCAGGCTTCCCAGCCTAGAGGTGAGATGTGGGGTCTTATTGACCCCATACCTCACTGAAAAAAGGACCTGTCATGCTTATTCCTATTACAAGGGATGTTTACATTCCTTGTAATAGGAATAAAAGTGATCCAAAAAAAAAATGTAAAAAAAGTGTCAAACTAAAAAAAAGTAAAATTAACAATAAAAAATATATTCTTTCTAAAGTGTCCCTGTCCCCGTGTGCTCGCACGCAGAAGCAAACGCATATGTAAGTCCCGCCCACATATGTAAACGGTGTTCAAATCACACATGTGAGGCATCACCACGAACGTTAGAGCGAGAGCAATAATTCTAGAACTAGACCTCCTCTGTAACTCAAAACATGTAACCAGTAAAATTCTTTAAAGCATTGCCTATGGTGATTTTTAAGTACCGAAGTTTTGCGCTATTCCACGAGCTTGTGCAATTTTGAAGCGTGACATGTTAGTATGTGTTTACTCAGCATAGTATCATCTTTCACATTATGCAGCAAAAAAATTGGGTTAACTTTAGTGTTTTGTTTTTTTTGTTTTTTGTTTTCCAAAAAAAAGGGGTTTGAAAAATTGCTGCGCAAATACTGTGCGAGATAAAAAGTTGCAACGACTGCCATCTTATTCTCTAGGGTGTCTGCTAAAAAAATATAATGTTTGGGGGTTCTATGTCATTTTCTAGCAAAACAGTTATCATTTTTACGTGTAGGAGAGAAATGTCAGAATTGGCCTGGGTGGCAAGTGGGTAATAAAAAAAAAAAGTAGTTCACATATAAATGGTACTTTTAAGGTGCCACAAAAAAAATTCTTACAAAACTGTATTGCTTAAGATGCATGACATTAAATCTAACATATTGAGGTTGATAAAATCTGGTCAAAAAAGAATGCAACAGCATCTAGCAATCTATAGGCATCTCTGTGTCCACTGGCTCCTGCCATGGGTTCAGTATAGTTGAAGTGAATGGCATTTATGTTGTTGACTACTACCACTCTCTTATTTATTGTCATGCATCTTAAGCTACGTAAAAAAAAAATCCCTCCTATTTATGGTATCTCATAAAAGTGAGTACACCTCTCACATTTTTGTAAATATTTTGTTATATCTTTCCATGTGACAACACTGAAGAAATGACACTTTGCTACAACGTAAAGTAGTGAGTCTACAGCTTGTATAACAGTGTAAATTTGCTGTCCCCTCAAAATAACTCAACACACAGCCATTAATGTCTAAGCCGCTGGCAACAAAAGTGAGTACACCTCTAAGTGAAAATGTCCAATTTGGGCCTAAAGTGTCAATATTTTGTGTAGCCACCATTATTTTCCAGCACTGCCTTAACCCTCTAGGGCATGGAGTTCACCAGAGCTTCACAGGTTGCCACTGGAGTCCTCTTCCACTCCTCCATGACAACATCATGGAGCTGGTGGATGTTAGAGACTTTGCACTCCTCCTCCTTCCAATTGAGGATGCCCCACAGATGCTCAAGAGGATTTAGGTCTGGAGACATGCTTGGCCAGTCTATCACCTTTACCCTCAGCTTTTTTAGCAAGGCAGTGGTCATCTTGGAGGTGTGTTTGGGGTCGTAATCATGTTAGAATACTGCCCTGCAGCCCAGTCTCTGAAGGGAGGGGATCATGCTCTGCTTCTGTATGTCACAGTACATGAATAAGCGCACCTGTTAGTGTGTGAAACGCGTCTACCATTTGAACTGTTTTTAACACTTGGGATGTTCGTTTATTAAACAAGAATTTTGATGGATCTTGGAGTGCAGCCATTTCTCCAGTGTTGATCATATGCGGAGGCGAGCCGAGGCAGGCATCCGTGATATCATTAGGCTTCCTGTCTCACCTGGAGCAGCGAGTTCTTTTGTATGGATGTCACAGTACATGTTGGCATTCATGGTTCTCTCATGCAGCCCCAGATCATGAAACTGCCACCACCATGCTTGACTGTAGGCAAGACACACTTGTCTTTGTACTCCTCATCTAGTTGCCGCCACACATGCGTGACACCATCTGAGCCAAAAAATTTTATTTTGGTCTCATCAGATCACAGGACATGGTTTGGTAATCCATGTCCTTAGTCTGCTTGTCTTCAGCAAACTGTTTGCGGGCTTTTTTGTGCATCATCTTTAAAAGAGGCTTCCTTCTGGGACGACAGCCATGCACATCAATTTGATGCAGTGTGTGGCGTATAGTCTCAGCACTGACAGGCTGACCCCCCACCCCTTCAACCTCTGCAGCAATGCTGGCAGCACTCATACGTCTATTTCCCAAAGACAACCTCTGGATATGCAGCTGAGCACGTGCACTCAACTTCTTTGGTCGACCATGGCGAGGCCTGTCCTGAGTGGAACCTGTCCTGTTAAACTGCTGTATGGTCTTGGCCACTGTGCTGCAGCTCAGTTTCACTGTCTTGGCAATCTTCTAATAGCCTAGGCCATCTTCATGTAGAACAACAATTCTTTTTTTCAGATCGTCAGAGAGTTCTTTGCCATGAGGTGCCATGTTGAACTTCCAGTGACCAGTATAAGAGAGTAAGAGCAATAACACCAAATTTAACGCACCTGCAATCCCCATTCACACTTGAGACCTTGTAACACTAATGAGTTACATGGCATCGGGGAGGGAAAATGGCTAATTGGGCCCAATTTGGACATTTTCACTTAGGGGTGTACTCACTTTTGTTGCCAGCAGTTTAAACATTAATGACTGTGTGTTGAGTTATTTTGAGGGAACAGCACATTTACACTGTTATACAAGCTGTACACTCAGTACTTTACATTGTAGCAAAGTGTCATTTCTTTAGTGTTGTCACATAAAAGATATAATAAAATATTTACAAAAATGTGAGAGTGTACTCACTTTTGTGAGATACTGTGTATGTGAACTTTTTCTATTTATGAGTCTGGGATGTGGTGCGTGGTGATTGCCCTTCAATCTTCTTCTCTGATTGCATTTTATGCTTTAAACATAATAACCCAACCCAACAGCAGGGACAAAATGGTGAAAAATGCAGCCTTTCACATAAACGTTTAAACACTACAAAACAGAAGAAGAATATGGTCAGTTATTTGATCATTACAGGACAACGGACAACATAAACACTGGTCAACAGAGTCTGATGCTTACAATTCAAGTGAACCTTCACTTTGTGATCAGAAGTGAGGACAATTTGAAATTAGCTGTGTAGATTTAGCAAAAAGCGAACGTACTAGTCCCCCACCAGTGGAGTTAACAGGGCCAATCTTCCAAAAGGGTCACAAGGAACACAACACTTACTTTGGTTTGGCAAAAGATGATGCATCTTTTTTCGTTCCCCCATCAACACACTCCGTGTTTATGGGGGGGGGGAATCCCTCCCGTGGAGCTATTGTATTCTCACAACGGGAGAGTTCCCTACTATCAGAACACAATGATCGGTTTTGCCGACTATAGCCGGCGGCACTGATTGAGCAAAAATGTTCCATTAGGTTGGTTGTACAGAAGTCGATCAAGAGATTGACTAATACAACTAGCTTACCCATAGATGGATCAAAATTCAGCCAGTCCAGTAGGGATCCATCTGGATGGAATTTGATACATCTATGACTGGCTTTATATATCTTCTGCTTCTTTTACAGCGATATAAAGGTGCAAAAGTGGAAAGCTGTAATACTGTTCTCACATATAGTGGAACTCTCACGCAGCTGCAATATGGCTTGGGTCCAGTAATTGGCTTTAAACAATGGAACAGCTGATGAAGATACACCAATTCTAATCTTATTTTCCCAGTGTTTTAAAAACCAACATAACTAGTCTTGCGCCTGTGAGCAGGGCTTGCCATGAAGCTGTGACTTAAGGGGAACAGGTGAAGTGGCTTCTTTAAAATTTTTTATTGTTTTTGTTTTTGTAATGAATTGGCAGTACTTACAACAGTGTTTGTTTTCCCAAAGAGAAACTATGGACAATAAAGCACTTAAACACTTCCGTCACAACACTATTTAGTAATATAAGACTTACATATAGCAGGGTGTCCTAAGATTGCTTTTTCAGGCAGGTATATTTGAGGCTAATGAATGGTAGCTTTCTAGAAGGACTGCTGTGCTGGCAGAATAATGTGCACAATGCATATAGCAGGTTGGTCACAAAAGTCCTTCCCTAAATGCAAATGTAGCCTCCTGGGGGTATGCAGGCCCACTCCTAATTGGTCCCTTCTCCTTGGGAACCTTTCCTTAGACTTGGATTACTTTTCAGGGTGCCTGATGGGTCTGTCCCTTGGGTGTACCAGAATGACCCAACAGAGCCTATATATAGCTTCCCTGGGTGAAAGATGGCTGCCAATATCTTGGGAGAGCCCTGTGTCCAATCAGACACAGGCTTCCCAAAAATGACAGCTTGGAGCCCAATGCAAAAGACAATCTGTGTTCTTTTTCAGGTTCTCTGAGCACCAGAGGTAACCAACAATCATGTAATCGCTACGTTTATTTCTGACAGATAGCTAGGAAGTGAGTGAGCAATTGGCAGGTCCATACTGTCACCTGTTTGAGCAATAATCTTACTCATTGGATACAGCAGAAAGAGGGACAGAGAGAGAGAGACGCATATATATTACATATGTACAACAATACAATCTTGATGATCACTCCTGCTAAGGTACAGATAGGTTAGCTGCCTTCTGCTGCTTGCTACATAATCACATAAATGCAAAATAAAACAAAAAAAGGAATTTAGAAAAAAATACTATATCCCTTCACTTATATGTATTATGAAGGGGCTTGATAAAGAGTGACTGCTGTAGAACTGGAGCCTGTTATTGTAAGGCTGTGTGATTCCTACCCATTCTTGTTTAGAGGCTGGAGCTGTTCAGTAGGGAAACTGTATTAACACTAATGTCTTTGATCACGTGTGTTTGTCATTTCTGAAAAGCTTGGATCTATAATGTGGCCTGGACTGTTCACAAAACTGAATTCCAGCTGGCATATCTGAAAGGTCACTGCAAGTGTCTTTTTTTTTTTTAACAATACTGTTGTGTTTGAAAGACCAGGGGCTTCAAGCATGGTGGCAAGTGTCCGCTCTTGCGTTCACATTTCTATTTACTATTTAGGCTGCACATTAAAGTATTGGGCCAATAAGAAAGTAAGGGAGTTGAGGGTGGGCTAGGTCTTGACACTGTAGGAAGTGTTAAAATTTGCATTCTAGAGCACCAAGATATTCTGGGCTTCCTTAGAACTAAGGAACAAAAGTACATTAGTTCTGTGGCCAAGTTAGCATGTCCAAAGTAATGACAGTTGCATTTTAAATGTACACGTATTTCATTTTTAAAGGTTGAGTCTGATTTGCTGTTAAAACCTTCTTTCATGGTGTTTTTCTGAGTAAATAACTGTTTTCATATGAATATGCTTTTGTTGCCAAGCCACTTAACCCATGGGGCTGCAGGAAGATGGTCCTTTTTAAATAAATAATTCTTCAGCTGTTCATATCGTACTGCCTAAGCAACCTCATATCTCCAAAGAAGAATCTGATCTTGTAAGCAAGAAATAGACTTTGGTATGTTAAAATTTCTTCACTCTGCTACACTTATTACAAGAGTCAGTAAGTATGGGAAGAGCATAAAACAAGCAAAAGCTAATAACAGAAATAGCGACAACGGAATCTAGGACACATCTTCAAACATGCCATTTTAGGACAGCGCAGAAGTTGGAACAAGAAAACATTTCTTGTGATAGTGGATGTTTACCCTCTCTATGGAATATTTGGCACAGTTGCACTTTTTAACTGTTTGGTCTATAGGAAAACATCACACAGGTAGTTACATAAGGTTAGTGTCATCTAAAAATGTACTTATAAATCATTTCCGTCCAGCTAATAAAACACAGGCACCTTCTAAAATCTAAATATTTATAAATAAACTTTAGAGCAATGCAGAAGGAATGTTTCTGTTTGTAAAAGAAACATATCTTTAAAAGTGAAATAGTGTTTTTTCATTACATTTAAAAAAGTGCCATGTGCTATCCAAATTTTTAAATAAGTGCCTTTTAATATATGTATTTAAATGTTTGTTAACTTTCATTAATTTTACATAATAAAGTATTTTTGGGATTTACAGTAAGTTACAGAAGTTTGTAAATCAGCACAACCTCCGACCTTAAACCCATGTTGAACTTGGCCCCTAAAGTGTTTGTTATTCCCTTCCTGCCACTGCCTCCCGCCAGTTAAGAGGTTCTAAATGCTGGAGAGGCATAGGCGGGCATTCTGATCATAAGACCGCTGTAATCGTCAGTCACAGCCATCACATGATTGGAAAGCTTCCGATCGCAAGTATGCATCAGGAGCTTTTCAGTACCTGCCGGTTACTGTGCCAGTTGTATGCAGGGAACGTGCACTAAGCACAGTAATGTGTTTACATAGGGCGGCATATATGCGGCCTCTCAGTTAAAACCCACCTGCATATGCTGTATTTATTGGCGTATAACATTCATGGTAATTCATAGTAATGGTGAGGCTGCATTTGGGCATTGATCAAACTTTATTGATGGGCAATTGTGAGGCTGTAGATGGGCATTGATCAGGCTGCATTGAAGGGCAATTGTGAGGCTGCAGATGGCATTGAGCAGCCTGCAGATGGGCAATAGTGAGGCTGCAGATGGGCAATGGTGAGGCTGAATTGATGGGCACTGACTCTTATTTTGCTTCAAAGTTCTTTATTTAAAATTTAAGTTTTTTTCCCTGAAACTTCCCTCCTAAAATGAAGGTGCGTGTTATACACCTGTGCATGTTATATGCCGATAAATATGGTATTTATTGCGGAAAAGTTATTATTAGGTATATTTATAGGTAAAGTTGGTCCAGCGAATATCCGATCCGGAATATCTTCCCCTGCTGGAACAAATTGGATCATACTTTGCTGGGGTTTTTGTCTTCCTCTAGAGCAACTGTGGGTATAAGATTGTGTATATGGGATTGTATGATTTTTTTTTTCTTTTATTGGTTGAACTAGGAGGAGGGGGAAGGGAGGGGGGGGGATGTGGGAGGGGCTAAAATGTACTAGAATTATGCCGCGTACACACGGTCGGACTTTATGGCATACTTGGTCCGGCGTACCGGATTTCGTCGGACAATTCGATCGTGTGTGGGCTCCAGCAGACTTTGTTTTCTCAAAAGTTTGACGGACTTAGATTTGAAACATGTTTCAAATCTATCCGACGGACTCGAGTCCAGTCGAAAAGTCCGCTCGTCTGTATGCTAGTCCGACGGACAAAAAACCGACGCTAGGGAAACTATTGGCTACTGGCTATGAACTTCCTTGTTTTAGTCCGGTCGTACGTCATCACGTACGAATCCGTCGGACTTTGGTGGATTGTGTGTAGGCAAGTCCGGTCATTCGGAAAGTCCGTCGTAAAGTCCGTCGAAAAGTCTGCCGGGCAAAGTATGCCGTAAAGTCTGGTCGTGTGTACGCGGCATAAGAGTGTGGAGGTGAAAGCAGCAATGATAAGAATGAATACAGCCATAGATACACTCAAATATCACAGAATGTGTGATGTGATAAATAAATCCAAAAAATGTGAAGTAATAGGATGGCAAATGAGTGAGTCAAATGCCTATATAATCATAAATACAAAAAGTCCAAAAAAGGCAGAATGTAGTAAAACGGTGCAAAATACCTGACACAAAAATGTATAAGTGACAAAACAAGTTATAATAAATGTAAATCAAAAAAGACTGGATAAGTCCATAAAACTTGATTATAAAACAGTCCCACCACCAAGCAGCATAAGTGTGTCAGAAAAAATCTTCAGTGATAGCACCTCTGTGTCTGCAAGCAGCTCACCTCACCGCTGTAAGGTGTACAGCATATGCTGATCGCAGACCACAGGTAAGCTGGTGGATGCAAGGTTGAGAGGATATCCAATCCAATGCTTGGAGCGATCCCAGTAATGGATATTCAAGATGATATGTAAAAAATTACATAAAACACATATATGGTGTGACTCCGTGATGACCACAGTGAGACAGGGACGGACCAAAAGGGGATGCACTCACATTTGTTAAAATGAGTGTAGACACATATCCACGAACGCCGAGTTCGTATGCCCCCACAGATGGCTCCAGTCAGTTCCTGCTCACAGATGCTCGTCAGATGTGGTAAGTGTTAATAGAATATAAAGAGAGGATATACATAGCATAAGCCCGTATTGAAATCCAATTTTATTAAAGAGAATAGAAAAAACTCACATTTAAAAACACAACTGTAGATCGAAACATTCACGAGCGCCAAGCTCGTCTCCTGCCGTCAGATTGTGACAGTACCCAGTGCTCCGTTGTAGCTGCGGATCAGTGAGCAGGGAGAAGGGGGAGAGGGGGGAGGTGAGGAGAAGTGAGGAGAAGGAGAGAATTCGTGTTCAGAACGGAATGCATCTGTGGAATCAGATGCGTTCCCATAGAAGATAATGTGCTTGTATTTCGCACCGCAATGCCCAAAAAACACACACGTTTTTTGGGCAATGCGCAGTGCGAATACAAATGACTGTATTTTAAAATGTCCTGTGAATTGGATACGGTGTAAGCCGCATCTAATTCGCATAGGTGTGAAATGAATGTATTTTAAAATGTCCTGTGAATTGGATATGGTGTAAGCCGCATCTAATTCGCATAGGTGTGAACGGGGCCTCAAGCTGGATTCCAGGCAGTCAGCTAACTACAAAAAACACACACTATAATATGTGCTAAAACAGTGCTTGCAAAATTGATCACCATTAGTAATGCTGTGATAAATTATTACTATTGCGATAAGTATCAATTAATATATAAAGTGCTCAGTTCCAATAGTACTTATAATTGAATGTCAACGAGGACATTGGCCATCCATAACTCTCCTCCTGATTGGCTGAGATACAGCAGCGATGCCATTGGCTCCCGCTGCTGTCAATCAAAGTTAGTTAGACAATCAGGAGAGCGAGGGGACAGGGCCAAACCAGGGCTACATGTCTGAATGGACACAGGGAGCCGTGACTTGGGTCGGGTGCCCCCATAGCAAGCTGCTTGCTGTGATGGGGCACTCAACAGGAGAGAGGGGCCAGGAAAGTCAAAGAGGGATCAGAGAAGAGGAGGATCTGGGCTGCTCTGTACACATTAGCATTGCGGGCTCCTTCTATTTCTCAATCTGAGCTGTGGTATACCGAGGATACAAGAGGTTGATACCTGAACAAATTCATGTACATACACTTTGCATTTAACCAAATACATTTAGTGTTGTAGATTGCATATAGGAATGCAATTCAGATTTGGCTTCATCATGAGTTTGCAATGAACCCAACCTATTCATTGGAATGAGATTAAGGTTAGGCTGTACCATGGGTTTGAGGTGAACCCAGCCTATTCATAATTCGCTGACAGTACACAATTAAAGTGACAGCACAAATTTACTAAAAAATGAAAGGGAAATATTTTTTCACAGTGTGTATGTATTTTCTTTCAGCTCTTTGTAGGAATGGGTAAGAGATAATAATGTACTCCTCTACTCATCTGGGTACTCCCTTATAATGTAAGGAGCTTCCAGATTTCACAATAGGTCCCCTATATTAACTATACCTCCTCCATAGTGCCCTAGAAGTGTGGAATTGGTCCTTGTCCCGCTACTACAGGATAAGGGTACTTTGCAAGGATGGTGATGCTTTGTCACCCCCCCTGTTGTTTTTAAAATGGGGCGTGGTTTGGCTAAGGAAAGAGGGAGAGGGTGCACACACCCCCTTTCCGGGCCACCCAGGTTATGCGCCTGGATAATCAAGAGGAACCCCACACAACTTTTTCACTTTTATTCTTAAATTATTTCATTTAGACTGAATGTATCAGTTTTGAGTTCTGCTGCTGTGTGTAAGCCAAAGCACCTCTGCTTGGCAGCACTAGGGTTGTTGGTTCGAATCCCAACCATGGCACGACCTGCCTGCAGTTTGTATGTTCTCTCTGTGCCTCCAGGTAATCCGGTTTCCTATTACACTCCAAAGATATGCTGGTAGGTTTATTGGCTCCTGTCTAAATTGGGCCGCACATGTGAATGTATAAATGTGAGTTAGGGACCTTAGATTGTAAGCTGCTTAAGGGCAGGGACTGATGTGAATGTACAATATATATGTAAAGCACTGATTAAATTGTTGGCACACAAGACAAGGTTGTCCCTTGTCTCCACTGATCTTTGCCATGGTCATGGAGACCTTCGCTATCGCCATTCGGGACAGCTCTCCATGCTCTTTATTGACAGTAACATGCATACTAGCCCTGAAAATGGAATGTTTTACAATGTATTAATATTCACCTCACATAGACCTCCGTGGAGTTCAGCACTAAGCTCAGTTTGCCAAACCTCCCATGAACTGAACCTGGGCAAGGTAGCTCATGTTTAACATGCATTTCCGATCTGTCAGTGGATTATTCCTTATTTATAACAGGAAAGGGAGAGAGCTAAGACAGGAATTAAATCATTTTGCTCTAGATAAGTATAAAGAATGGGTTACTGTAAACTAATAAAACACCTAATCAATTAAATTGGCTAATTACTGACATTCATCAGTTTGACAGTTTCGTTTTTTTTTTTTTTTACTACAGTAACAAATACGGTTTAAAGCTAAACTCAAGGCAATCTAAATATCTCAATACACCTAAAAATACATACACTATATTGTCAAAAGTAATGGGACTTCCTTTACATGCACATGAACTTTAATGGCATCCTTAGTTCGTAGGGTTCAATATTTTTTTTATTTAAGGTACTTATAATATTGAGTTGGCCCACCAATTGGAGCTATAACATCTTCAACTCTTCTGGGAAGGCTGTCCACAAGGTTTAGGAGTGTGTCTATGGGAATGTTTGATCGTTCTTCCAGAAGCGCTATTTGTGAGGTCAAGCACAGATGTTGGACGAGAAGGCCTGGCTCACAGTCTTCGCGAGATTATGGTGTGGGGTTGTTTTTCAGGGGTTGGGCTTGAAGGGAACTATTAAGGCATCAGCATACCAAGACATTTTGGACAATTTCATGCTCCCAACTGGTCAAACATTTCCAAAGACACACTCCTAAACCTTGTCGACAGCCTTCCTAGAAGAGTTGAAACTGTTATAGCTGCAAAGGGTGGGCCAACTCAATATTGAACCCTACAGACTAAGACCAGGATACCATTAAAATTTATGTGCATGTAAAGGCAGGCATCCCAATACTTTTGACAATATAGTGTATATGGAAGCTGCTTTGCCTGCCAAAGGACTTGTATTTCTCTAAATGGATTTACACAGCTCTTTCACACAGCACATCTGTGTCTGGCATGGCAGAAGGCCTAATTTTCCCTACTGTAGTTGAGTAATAAAACTACATGTGGCTGGACAGTAAAGCAAGAAGCAGAAGACTGATTAGCACATCTCTCTTCCTATCAACTTAAACCCTATTAGCACATGAGCTCCTTGTCTGAACTTTGCTGTACAGGGTATTACAAAAGGCTGGTAAGTTTAATTCTGCATTTAAAATACATTTAATGATACATTAATAAATATAGAGCTGCATGCATTTGTGTCTAATTTATCTGCCTAGAGTTCAGCATTAAAAGGTAAGTCCAGCCAAATAATATTTGTTATGTGCCCATTGAGGTGTCCGATCACCTACTAGTCCCTTACATTTCTTGAGGTCTCTAGATGTAATGCCTCTACTTTGGATATCATGGTTTTCCCACTACCTACTTCCACTTGGTGTCTTGTAATCAGCAGGCTGGACCTTAAAGTGGGACTTTAGTCAGAAAATTAAAGGGTTGTAAACCCATGTTTTTATTTTTTTTTTAAATAACAAACATGTCATATTTACCTCAATTGTGCAGTTTATTTTGCACAGAGTGACCCTGATCTGCCTGTTCTTGGGTCCCTCTGCGGCACTATCAGCTCCTCCCCGCATCGGTAAACCCCCTAGAATAAGCGCCCTCCCTGGGGGTTACAGTGCGGGCAAGTCCCTGGGGGTCCAAGTCCAGCTTTTGCTTCCATAGACACAGGATGCTGGACTCGTCCCTGCCCCAGGGCGCCCGCATCACTGGATTTGATTGACAGCAGCAGGAGACAAGGGCTGCACTGCTATCAATCTATCCAATCAAGGTCCAAGACGGGCAGATAGGTAGAGCGCAT
Source organism: Lithobates clamitans (assembly GCA_037952925.1). NCBI lineage: Eukaryota > Metazoa > Chordata > Amphibia > Anura > Ranidae > Lithobates > Lithobates clamitans. The sequence continues at coordinate 4,082,480 of JBBGZY010000125.1, read as the reverse complement.
ATATATATATATATATATATATATATATATATATATATATATAAAATCCAATGTGCACAATCCTATACCTTAAGTTGATCCAGAGGAAGGCAAAAAAAGCGTGATCCAATTTTCTGCAAAAAAAATAGAAAAAATTCCTTCCTGATCCCCTAAGAGGCATTTGGATATTACCTGGATCAACTTTTTCTATAAATGTTAGTATCTATCAATATTATGTACAAGTACATTTAGAATTTAGAATCCAGGCCTTTTTAAAGCAATCTACTAAGCTGGACAGAACCAGCTCTTGAGGGAGTCTATTCCACATTTTCACAGCTCTTACTGTGAAAAAACTTTTCCTTATTTAGAGATTAAATCTCTTTTCCTCCAGACGTAAAGAGTACCCCATTGTGCTCTGTGATGACCTTAAACTCCACTGAACTCAAACTCAATGCCAAGTTCACTATATGTACCCCTTATGTATTTATACATGTTGATCATATCCCCCCCTTAATCTCCGCTTCTCAAGAAAGAATAAATTCAGTTCCTCTAAACATTCCTCATAGCTGAGCTCCTCCATGCCTCTTATCAGTTTGGTTGCCCTTCTCTTCACTTTCTCCAGTTCCCCGATATCCTTTTTGTGAACTGGGGCCCAAAACTGAACTACATATTATAGATTAGGTCTTACTAATAATTTATACATGGGTAAAATGATATCTCTCTCTCTGGAGTCCATACCTTACTTAATACATGAGAGGATGTAAAAAATGTACAGTAATTTGAGCAGCAGGAGAGTAGGGGGCCGGCACGGACAGGAGCTGACAGGCAGGGAGGAGAGGAGGGAGAGGACAGAGGAGAGCACAGAGGAGGACAGAGGAGAGAGCAGCTGATGGAGGCACGTAAACTGACCATGGTGTCAGGGCTCAGCAGCCATGATACACTGTGGTCAGTTATTACAGAGGGGAGGGCAGAAACATGTGCTTGAATACAAGTTGTAGTCACCGCGAGCACCTTTAAGTGAATTGGCCGCTCACCTCAAAAAAAGACCAACTGGTGTCTAATCAAGCTTTGTTTTAAACATAGGAAGATCGTCTGTAATCAGGAACGCCAGCTCCAATATCACACGCGCTCTCCTTAGACTGAACAATTTCTCTAATAGTGCTTCCTTATTTCACCTCAACATCAATCAAGGTCGCAATGCGCTTAATGCCCCACCATGGGCTTTTAGGCATTTGTGGCCAAGGGACATGGAACTCCTGTTCTCCTTGGTCTTTTCACCAGCTTTACTTCACCTCAGGGACTTTCTTATTCTAAGCTTACCTATAGGTACAAAAGTCTCAGGGAGGTTTACAACCTCTTTAATAGAGAGTACATAGGATTAAGGGGGGAGGGAAGAAGTCAGAAGTATTTTTCTAACCCTGCTTTGAAGGTTTATGAATGGATTCTTACATTCCTTTTGTAATTTGAAGTATCCGCTTTTGTTACCAATTTTACTTTCTGAGGAAAATTGGGGTGGCAAAATGTTAAGCACTACTCTCCTACACTCTCCAAAGTTCAAATTCATAAGACCTCACTATCCTCACACCTGCCCTGATCATTCAACTACCAAATCCTAGAGCAGGGGTCTTCAAACTACGGCCCTCCAGTTGTTCAGGAACTACAATTTCCATCATGCCTTGTCATGTCCGTGAATGTCATAGTTTTACAATGCCACATGGGATGTGTAGTTCCACAACAGCTGGAGGGCCGTAGTTTGAAGATCCCTGTCCTAGAGCCTCTATTTCTGATTGAAGCTTTGGTATTTGCAATTAAATTGCAATAGGCAGATCTTGGGCATTTCCCAATATTTTTATGGCCAGACAAGTGCTGTTAAGGCTTGGAAAGGACACTTCTCTTTTTCATACTACTGAACTTCTCCCGCAAAACTCTCAGTATTTGGTAGCTTTCAATGAAAATCATTATGTTGTGATAGCAGAAACACATTTTGAAATTCCCTTTGTCTTTAAAACAGTAGCACAAGCACCTACCATTATAATCATTTGCATTGTGAACAGCTTGTTGTGATACATGCTTCCTCTGATCATTCTCCTTTTGTCTTTACAGATGGCAATTCCTAAAATATAAAACAAAGTTTGTAACAAAAAGATAAAATGCTTTTTTAGTTTTAATTTATACAGCACTGCAGAGAATATGATCAAAGTTGGTGTTCTGAAGTTTGATTAAATGTTTCTGGATTCATTTAAATGTTCTCTGCAGACACCATCTGCTTGATTAAAATAAGCTGTTTTTTAATTTATTAAAGAGAGATTATGAAAAAAGGCTATTACACTGGTTCATTCTTAAGTGTTAGCACTTTTATTTTCAACAAGTTGCAGTTTTTGCTTATACTGTATTTCAAATTATATTACTAGGAGTTTTTCTTTTTTTCAACATTTTTTTCAGCAGAGATTTCATCACATTAGGTTCTTAATTAATTGATTTGTACTGCTTCAGAAAAGTGATTCTTTTTTGTTTCTTTATTCTATCATTAGAAAATTATATAATACTTTAGATCTCCCACGTGTTGCTTTTTACAGAAAATAAATCTTAGAGTTATGTAATTCTTGAGTTACATAATCTAAAGGCTATACAAAATGTGGTCTGCCGTTGTGTAGAATAGCTTTTTTTTTTTTCTTGCAGTGCTCCACTGAAATTGCATTAACACAAAGAGATCACAGTGCAAGCCAAACCAGATCACAACCGATCCTAGTGTTGGTAAATGTGGGAATATAATGCTCATTGCTTGGGTCATGTTTGGTTAAATGTTCATGCACAACTAGACAAGCACTGTCAGGTCTGAGCTGCTCTAGGCTGTCCATAAGCTGTCAATAAAACACAATTTGCACAAAACCCTGTAGACGCATAATTAGAATAGGGCAGCGGAGGCCATTGCGAGGGCTCACTAAAGTCAAGTTGCAGAGAGGGCCCAAAGTCACAATGGAAAGCAGACAATTACTATTATTAAAATTGGCCATGATGTCTTTGAATGTAGCTAACTGCTTCTGGGCTCTTACATTTATTTGATTTTTATGCAAATTGACACATGGTCAGAGAAGTAAAACATAAAACTATATAATAGGAGATATTAAAAGACTTCTGTACCTAGGAAACAAACATCTCTAGTTATGCTTTTGAATCACAACCTACATAACCATTTGAAGGACATTATGAAGCCACCATAATAGTATCAGCTTTTGAGAAGATTGTACATTTATATATTAATTAAAATGGTGGCTTAGCGGTTAGCACACTAGGCTCCTATGTTCAGTTCCCAGCAGGGATATATTGGTAGGCAGTTTGTGTCTTTTTCTCTTTGCCTTTTTTAACCACTTCAGCCCCGGAAGATTTGGCTGCTCAATGACCAGACCATTTTTGCATTTGGCACTGCGTCGCTTTAATTGACAATTGTGCGGTCATGTGACGCTGTACCCACAAATAGAGCTTTATTTTGGTGGTATTTGATCATCTCTGCAGTTTTTTTTTGTGCTATAAACAAAAAAACAGCGACAATTTTGAAAAAACACAATATTTTGTACATTTTGCTATAATAAATATCCCCAATTTTTTTTAAAAAAGCAAATTTTTTTCATCAGTTTAGGCCAATATGTATTCTTCTATATATTTTTGGTATATTTTTGGTAATAAAAATTGCCTATATTGATTGGTTTGCGCAAGAGTTATAGCATCAACAAAATAGGGGAAAGATTTATGGCATTATTATTATTATTTTTTTACTAGTAATGGCAGTGATCAGCGATTTTTATCAGGTTTGTAACATTATGGTGGATAGACACATTTGACACATTTTTGGGACCATTGACAATTATACAGCGATCAGTGCTATAAAAATGCACTAATTACTGTGTAAATGTCACTGGCAGGGAAGGAATTAACACTAGGGGACGATCAAGGGGTTAACTGTGTTCGCTATGTGTGTGTTCTAACTGTAGGGGGATGGGAGTGACTGGAGGAAATGACAGATCGTTGTTCCTAGCTAGTAGGAACTCACGATCTGTCTCTCCTCTCCTCACAGAACAGGGATTTGTCTGTTTACACACACATGTCCCTGTTCTGGCTCTCGTGCCCACGATTGCGTGTGGCCAGCGGTCATCGTGACCGCCGGTCACGCGCATCGGCACCCCCGCAGTGCAGCGGGCGCGCCTGCTAACCCGCTTAAGGGACCGATATACAGCTACGACAGTTTGCGGGATCATGCCGACCTACCACAGTATAATGACGGTGGCTGGTCGGCAAGCGGTTAATGTGTTATGGTTTCTTACCACAACAGAAAACATGGATGTCTAAAACTGAGCCAAATGTTGTCTTAGTGTGTGGGTGTTACTGTGGTAAGGAAGATATTATACAATCAGCTCCTCAAGTGGCAGTGACTGTATGCTCTGTTAAATTCTACAGAATATATGTGTAAATACAGCATTGCAAGAACAATATTGCATAGTAACATCATGCCTATTACAAAAATCTGTCATGCTGAGAGAGGTCTGCCAAAGTGTTACTAAAGCTATTATTTGTAAGATGAAAATGCAAGAGATTCTTGAGTCGGATGAACTGTAGGCTCATGGCCACTACCAGTGCTTGGGAATCATGCATTTACAGTTAAGGACTGCCCATGATGGATGCCTAACTCTTTTTCTTTGGAGCTGTAAGGTATAACATCCTTTAGAGCATGAACCATAGGTCTTTCTATTCCAGTTTAAAAGTTCCATCTATCAACAAATTTAATGATCAGTGGAACATAATGAGATGATTTAGCCCCTGGCCGCTTTACTTTTAGGCATCATTCATCAACCTAAACTCAAGCGATGGACTAACTCGAACAGTGCTCAGAGGAGTACAATAGTTGTTAGCTACAGTTACATAGTTGGGAAGGTTGAATAAAGACTTCATCCAGCTACTTTGATATTTGATTGGTAAAACAAATTCCATTATAACCAGTGGCTTAGTTGCTATATGCACCAGTGGGGTAAATTACTCCCTTGCTTTTTGTATGTCTTATATATTCTGTCAGTTAGCTCTTCCCTACCAGACTCCCTTGCTTTGATCAAGAAGTGAGAAAAATAAACAAAGACATATCACTCCTCCATTACATTTTTTTTTCATTTCAAATACAAATGGTACTTTACTTAAATAGGGTTTATTTTTTGGTAAACTTACTCAAGAGGAAGTTTGGTTGCCCAATTGATGGTATGAACTCAACTCCTTATTGAGCTGTAAAAGTTTGGTGGCACGTGCACAGTTGGAGGGGACTTAAAGCCTGATTGAAGCTACAGAAATAGATAAACAGTCAGATAGACATGGTAATAATAATCTCATTCTTACCTCCACGTTCCAGATACAGCAGTTGTGTAATGTGCCTAAATAGGGTAGCATGGTGACTAAGTGGTTAGCACTTCTGCCAAGCAGCACTAGGATCATTAGTTTGAATCCCAACCATGGCACTACCTGCACGGAGTTTGAATGTTCTCCATGGGCCTGTGTGGTTTTCTTCTGGGTACTCCTGGTTTTCTCCCACACTCCAAAGGCATGCTAGTAGCTTGGGTCTTGTCTAAATTGGTCCTAGCATGTGTATGCACAAATGTAAGCTAAGGACCTTAGATTGTAACCTCCTTGAGGGCAGAGACTAATGTGAATGCACAATATATATTTAGCACTGCATAAAATGACAGTGCTATATAAGTACTTGCAAGAAATAAAAATATAACTGTGTAGTGCACTCAGTAACATGCAAGCAGGTTAAAATTAGCTAATTAGGTGCTGTCCCGCAGGGTAGAAGTTAATGTTTTCCCAGTTCTTTGGTCTTTTGGAGGGTTTTCCTCTGGGTCTGACCCAGTGATCCTATGTTCTGTAAGAGGGATAGTGGTCCTGAGCAGAGAGAGCTGGGGAAATCCAAGGAGGTCCAGGGCCCGTAATAGGTATGAGAGAGAGAGCAAAGAATGTACAGTACTCGTAAGGGAGTGATACGGAGAACAACACCCATGAGGAGCAGAAGGATGTCCCTCATTACTATCTGGATGTAAAGTCATCAGAACTTGGGGTTTGCCCTGTAGCCAACAGCTGCTGAAGAATGCCTCTGATGGACTCTGTGATTACATGGGCAGCACATAGCCTGTAGTTAGGGTTAGGGATGTAGGGAAGAATGCTGAACTTTGTAATGCATTTTGCACTTTTCTAAGTAAATGTAGCGCTACGCCCTTAAGAGCCTCTGAGTATTTTGGGTTTCCCTGTCAGTTCTGAGCCTGATCTGGGAGCACAGCCCCTGCTGACATCACTGTAAAACCTGATTGTATTGAGGTATATAAGTAGTGCAAGCACAAAAGAAATGACAGTAGGCATTCACAAAAGTTAAACACTCTAAAAAAAAAAAGCTTAGCCAAATGATCACTCACAGTACCAATTTAAAGCAACCCAAGTGTCCTGCAGGACCAAAGTTTAAACGTTAATTCCAGCAATGAGATATTTTTCCCCAAAGTGAACTGAAATAGGCTATCAAGAAATTGGGCTAACTCACTTCTGGGTTCTCAATGGCTGGGAATAGGATGAATTTGACAGATTAATTTGCAAATAATAATGTCCCCTTTGATTTTACTTCAAAGTGTAGGAACAAACTCTTCTGCAAGCTTGTTGGGGCCCTAGTTGGTGCACATCAGGGATGAGGTTCTTTTAGGTAGGAACAATGTTTCCTGAGGATGGTACAGCAATAGGAAATATTCCCCTGAGAGTGGTGATGAGAAACTGGGTAAGATCTCTTTAACACAGAAGATGAATGCAAGGATTTCTAAAATTGCGAAAGGGGCTGCAGTGGACTTTAGCAGAATTTGAACCTCTTTAGGCAGTGAACTAGTCTGATGAAGCAAGTTCCTTTACAGCTGGAAGAGGCTTGAGATGAGATATTCTATGTATTGCTATCTGCAGGGAAACGTCCTGTGATTTCAGAATAGTGGGGAGACACTAAAGCAGTAGGCCACAGTACTAAATGGGCTAAGATGTCTGTATCTCGATGTGGTCAACTGTGGTGGAAGGTGTATTAAACTGGAACAATTGAAAACAACAGAGTCACTTGTAACTTGTGATGGTCTGAGTTATGGAGGTCTCTCTGTTGGGGCGACCCCCTTGTTCTCTCGGTTCCTCTGCTGAAGAAGTGATGCTGATGGCAGTACTACAGTCCACCTGCCTGCAGGGTTGACTGTCCTGCCTGTCAGCAAAACCAGCGATCTGCAGTCCCTCTTTACTTCTCTTTGGTGCGACCCAATCCGGCCTGGGTCTTCTGAGTCCCGCACTGCCTTAGTCACACATGTCCTCACCCTTTCACCATCTACTTCATTCCTTCCTGGAAAGCTCCGGGGGTTTTGATTATTAAGGCTCCCGCCCCTTTGCCAGCTCTTCTGGGAAATTTAGTCTGTTTTGACTTGTATGAGTACAAAAGTCCTGCTATCAGCATACAAGTTCAACAATGCTTTTTTGTGCTTTATTAAAATCTATTAAATTTAAATGTATTAAAATCTAAATAACTAAACTGTAGAACACTGCCATCTTGTGGTTAATTTACATGCTGCAATCAGTAAAAGTGCAGTGTGTTACATAAAGGTTTGGAAACCTTGTTTCTGCCTGGCCTGAAGTTACTCAGAGGGGTGTACGAAGATATCAGTATGGAAGTAATGCAGTGTGAACACACCAGTGGCTACCTAGAGTAACAGAAATCTAATAAGCAGCCTGTCAGTAGCATGTGCTTGTTACAGGTGGAATGGCCTCTAGCAGCAAGGGAAATGTTGTTGGCAGAGCAACAGGAGAAGTTTCGAGCTGCAGAGGTCCCCATCCTGTACAGAGGTACGAAAGTTTAAGAGTCAAGTGCACTTGTAGAGCTCGCACAAGGTGCACAGCAGGGCTCACTCCACTACAGGGGAATGATAGTGGAAAATGCTGGAAAGTTGGTTGTAGACAAGGCTCAGCATGTCCCTCCTAAATTAAAATTACAGAGAAGGTGTACATTGTCACGGCAAGTGTACATGATGTACGCTCATCTCTAAAAGTAGAGGTCCACTTTAAATATTTAAGCTTTTTTTTTTTTTTTTCTAAAATAACAAACATATTATACTTATCTGCTCCCGCTGCTGCCAAAAGCCAATGAGGAGTGAGAGCCCACAGAGAGCCAAGGCTCTCGTGGACATCGCAGGATCCAGAGGGGGCTCAGGTAAGTATTAGGAGGGCTAGGGGGCTGCTGCACACAGAAGGTTTTTACCTTCATGGATAGAATCCATGAAGGTAAAAAACCTTGTGCCTTTACAACCACTTTGAGTGGTGTCAAGAGGGGAGGCTGATCGGGCTATAGCCCCAAGTGGGCCCCCCAAAAGCCCTGGGTCTCTGTATTAACAATTAAAATTATTAGCCCTGAGTTCCAAGGCCTGAGGTTTGCCTGGGAACTCTGTGCTATTGGCCACCTTCCCTGAGGCCAATTTCGGGCCGATCCTGGGCAGGTGTACGCCGGGCTACCTCTGAAGGGAAGGGAGGGGCGACCACCACCAGTTTCCACAGAGCGGGGATCTCAATCTCCCGCTTACCCGGTGTGGCCGAGTGACATACAAAGTCCTGCCTCCTGGACCGGCTCCTATGATGTCACACTGGTCCAATGGCGGGATGTGCGACGTCCATTATAGGAGCCGCTCCAGGAGGTGGGACTTAGTGTGACACTAAGTCTGTGACGTGTAAGTGGAAGATCCTCACTCTGTGTAAACAGGTGGCTCTCCCCTCATGATCAGGCTGCATGGGCACAGGTAAGGCTGAGCTGATGGGATGAGCACTGGTCAGGTTGCATTGATGCCTGATGATGAGGCTGCATTGATGGACGCTGGTGGTGAAGCTGAATTGATGTGCACTGGTGAGGCTGAGCTGATGGGCACTGATCAGGCTGCATGGGAACAGGTATGACTGCATTGATGGCTGGGCCCTGCAAAGGCTGCACTCATGGCTGGGCACTGATGAGGCTGCATCAATGGGCATTAGTGATGCTGAGCTGATGGGCACTGATGAGGCTGCATTGATGGGCACTGGTGAGGCTGTATTGATGGGCACTGGTGAGGCTGCATTGATGGGCATTGGTGAGGCTGCATGTTGGAAGGGGGCGTCATGTTATTAAATCACAGGCTTCTCAGAGAGAAGCCTATGATTGGAGCAGATCACTGGTTTAGAACGCATGCACGTGCTCTGAGCCAGCAAGGGGAGGGAGGGTTTTTTCAATTTAAAATGTGGGATGGGTTGTCAAATTTATCTTTGGGCTGTAGGCCCTAGTCTTTTTCCCACCTAGCAACACCCTTGCCTTTCATGTGACAATTGCTTGGCACCCAACCAGGAGGGAAACATGGAGGATGTGACGAGCACCCTACCCCCCATCCCCCACCAAACAGACTTGGTGTGATACACTCCTCCCCTTTTTCTTCAATGCAAATCTGTATTAAGAAGCTTGTGTTGAGGCATTTGTCTGTTACTCAGCTCTGTCAGCACAGAACACTGCAGTGTGAAGGCAAAAAGTAGCATTTTCACTGGGAAAATACATTTTAAAGCTTTTCTAAACAAAATCATTCACAAATTGTATGTGAAGGTACAGAATTATAAATATATAAATAGGTGTAATGCCGCGTACACTGACTGAACTCCGAAGGACTTTTTCGACTGAGTTTCCGATAAAACGGACTTGCCTACACACGATCCCACCAAAGTCTGATCTTTTCGAACGTGATGACGTACGTCCGGACTAGAAAAGGAAGTTCAATAGCCAGTAGCCAATAGCTGCCCTTGCGTTGTTTTTGGTCCGTCGGACTAGCATACAGACAAACAGTTTTTTTGATAGGAATCAAGTCCGTCTGAAAGATTTGAAACATGTTCTATTTCGAAGGTCCGTCAGATTTTTTGACAGAAAAGGTCCGATGAAGCCCACACACGATCGGAATGTCCGACGAATTCGTTCCCTCTCACCTTTTCTGCCAGAAAGTCCGGTCGTGTGTACGCAGCATAAGACTTTAATTTTGCATTAAAGTGCAAGGAAAGGCTTAGGTTTAATTAACTCTCCACGATCATTTCAAGTGCGTTATTATGTGTGCAATATTTAAAATCTCTGTGTTTGTACCATTTTTTCATTATGTGGCTGCAATGCCTCTCTGTTTATACAGCTAAGGCATCTGGTTGGTGTGTTTCCTCCTGTTCCTCCTCTCAGAGCACTCTCATGAACGAGAAAGCTTGCGCATTCTCATATGACATCAAACGTGGGGCAGGCTGGAGGGGGGGCGGTGCTGTGTTACTTGCACGGACACTGACAAGGATACTAGGAAATACCTGTGAGTGGCTACATTCAACCGCACAGGAGAATTGCTGAATATCTAGATTAGATTATTGTTTGTAATCAAACATTTTGCAATTACAGTAATGTATAATGTAGAAGTTTTACATATTATACATAGAAATAAAGGGTAGTTTTTCAACTCCTCGTGAATGCCTTTCTTGATACAGAGATATTGGTGCATGTCAGTGGCGGCTGGTGCTCAATATTTTTGAGGGGGTGGCGAACTACCGCCAAAACCACCCTCCCTGCAGGAGACGAACAGGAATGCGCCGATCACCCCCCCATGGGAGATGGACTGGAGTTCGGCGATCGCGCCCCCGCACGCGGGAAATGGACGGGAAGGTGTCGATCAGAGGCCTTACCTTAGGAGGCAGGGGGATGGAAGAGTCTCAGGACCCGCTTCCTGATTGGATGGGAGGAGAATCAGGAAGACAATAGCGAATGTTAATTCACTATTGTCACACAACTGTGTGGGTTCAGAGCCTCAGACTCTAATCATGTGCTTCAAAAAGAAAAACCCCATTGAAATCCATGCGGCCGGCGCCCTGCGTGTAGATTAGGGGCCGGGCGCATGGATTAGGGGGGCGGCGCCCCTTATGGTCAGGCCGCTACTGGTGCATGTGCCACACAGCAACAAGAAAGGGCACCAAAAACATTCACACAGTTTCATTGGCAAGAGTGAGTTCTTATATATTGGCCTCAGTAAGTGAGATGACCTAGTAACTCCGGTGAATGCATAGATCTAAGTGTTAAAGCCCTGACAGTGGCGGCCCATCCATAGGAGGTGCTCGGGCGCCGCCCCCCCCCCAAGCTTTTGGTAAAAAAAAAGGCACTTTAAGAGTGACCAGGCGCCGGACATGTGGCGGTCTATGGGAAGCTTCCCAGCTTGCAATCAGCTGACTGCAAGCTGGGAAGCTGATTTGCCAGTGTTTAGGGCGTGTGCAGAGCGCAAGCTGTGCATCCTCACACACTCCCACTCTCCGGTGATTTGTCCCTGGCTCTTGTGCATTTTTTTCATTGGCCGGGACCGGAGGACAACTGGGCAGTGCTTTTTCAGCACTACGGCATCACTCGCAGTTTCCCTGGAGTTGGAGTGGAGTGCGGACACTGCAAAGACTACTTTATTGCAATGGGACCCAGTGATGTGAGGCGGGGAGCGGAGATGCGGCGGGTGGGTGCAGAGCTGTGCCTGAGCCCGGTGTACAGAGAGCAGAAGGTGAGTGATTGAGTGCGGGGATCGCAGGTGATCTCTCTCACAGTGTGAATGACAGTCACAGAGGATTTTTGCATGTCTCTCCATCCCGGCAACATGCTTCCCCATCCCCCGTGTCCTCAGACTCCTCTGCAGGGCGGCTACAGAGTGACTGCTCTATTTGCTGTGTAGTGTGTCCTGCCATGAGCCTGGCCCCCCACCTCTGTTCACTTTTCTCAGCTGCTGCAGATCTTCAAGGAGGGGGAGGGTGGGGCTGCTGAGTGTTGTGGTGCTTGACAGTGACTGTCAGCTGTGGGGTTTTCATTTCCTGCTTCCTAAAATGGCCCCCCTCCCTGCCTGTCCACTCTAAAATGGCCACCCCTGCCTCTCCACCCTAAAACGGCCCCCCCTCCCTGCCTCTCCACCCTAAAAAGCCCCCCCTGCCTCTCCACCCTAAAACGGCCCCCTCTGCCTCCCCACCCTAAAACAGTCCCCCCCTGCCTTTTCACCCTAAAACGCCCCCCGCCTCTCCACCCTAAACAATAACCCCCCTACCTGCCTCTTCACCCTAAACAATAACCCCCCTCCCTGCCTCTCCACCCAAAACAATAACCCCCTCCAAGCCTCTCCACCCTAAACAATAACCTCCCTCCCTGCCTCTCCACCCTAAACAATAACCCCACCTCCCTGCCTCTCCACCCAAAACAATAACCCCCTCCCTACCTCTCCACCCTAAACAATAACCCCCCTCCCTGCCTCTCCACCCTAAACAATAACCCCCCTCCCTGCCTCTCCACCCTAAACAATAACCCCCCTCCCTGCCTCTCCACCCTAAACAATAACCCCCCTCCCTGCCTCTCCACCCTAAACAATTACCCCCTCCCTGCCTCTTCACCCTAAACAATAACCCCACTCCCTGCCTCTCCACCCCAAACAAACCTTCCTTCCTGCCTCCACCCTAAACAAACCCCCCTCCCTGCCTCTCCACCCTAAACAAATATATCGTATCTGTGGTACTGATCTATATAGCGTATCTGTGGTGCTGATCTGTATAACGTATCTGTGATGGTGATCTATTTATCGTATCTGTGGTGCTGATCTATATACCGTATCTGTGGTGGTGAGCTATATACCGTATCTGTGGTGCTGATCTGTATACCGTATCTATGGTGCTGATCTACAGTGGGGACGGAAAGTATTCAGACCCCCTTAAATTTTTCACTCTTTGTTATATTGCAGCCATTTGCTAAAATCATTAAAGTTCATTTTTTTCCTCATTAATGTACACACAGCACCCCATATTAACAGAAAAACACAGAAATGTTGACATTTTTGCAGATTTATTAAAAAAGAAAACTGAAATATCACATGTCCTAAGTATTCAGACCCTTTGCTCAGTATTTAGTAGAAGCACCCTTTTGATCTAATACAGCCATGAGTCTTTTTAGGAAAGATGCAACAAGTTTTTCACACCTGAATTTGGAGATCCTCTGCCATTCCTTCTTGCAGATCCTCTCCAGTTCTGTCAGGTTGGATGGTAAACCATGATGGTGGACAGCCATTTTTAGGTCTCTCCAGAGATGCTCAATTGGGTTTAAGTCAGGGCTCTGGTTGGGCCATTCAAGAACAGTCACAGAGTTGTTGTGAAGCCACTTCTTCGTTATTTTAGCTATGTGCTTAGGGTCATTGTCTTGTTGGAAGGTAAACCTTCGGCCCAGTCTGAGGTCCTGAGCACTCTGGAGAAGGTTTTTGTCCAGGATATCCCTGTACTTGGCCACATTCATCTTTCCCTCTATTGCAACCAGTCGTCCTGTCCCTGCAGCTGAAAAACACCCCCTACAGCATGATGCTGCCACAACCATGCTTCACTGTTGGTACTGTATTGGACAGGTGATGAGCAGTGCCTGATTTTCTCCACACATACCGCTTAGAATTAAGGCCAAAAAGCTCTATCTTGGTCTCATGAGACCAAAGAATCTTATTTCTCACCATCTTGGAGTCCTTCAGGTGTTTTTTTTAGCAAACTCTATGCGGGCTTTCATGTGTCTTGCACTGAGGAGAGGCTTCAATTGGGCCACTCTGCCATAAAGCCCCGACTGCTGGAGGGCTGAAGTGATGGTTGACTTTCTACAACTTTCTCCCATCTCCTGACTGCATCTCTGGAGCTCAGGCACAGTGATCTTTGGGTTCTTCTTTACCTCTCTCACCAAGGCTCTTCTGCCCCGATAGCTCAGTTTGGCTGGATGGCCAGCTCTAGGAAGGGTTCTGGTCCTCCCAAATGTCTTCCATGTAAGGATTATGGAGGCCACTGTGCTCTTAGGAACCCTAAGTGCAGCAGAAATTTTTTTGTAACCTTGACCAGATCTGTGCCTTGCCACAATTCTATCTCTGAGCTCTTCAGGCAGTTCCTTTGACCTCATGATTCTCATTTGCTCTGACATGCACTGTGAGCTGTAAGGTCTTATATAGATAGGTGTGTGGCTTCGCTAATCAAGTCCAATCAGTATAATCAAACACAGCTGGACAGCTCAAATGAAGGTGTAGAACCATCTCAAGGATGATCAGAAGAAATGGACAGCACCTGAGTTAAATATATGAGTGTCACAGCAAAGGGTTTGAATACTTAGGACCATGTGATATTTCAGTTTTTCTTTTTTTAAATTAGCAAAATGTCAACAATTCTGTATTTTTCTGTCAATATGGGGTGCTGTGTGTACATTAATGAGGAAAAAAATGAACTTAAATGATTTTAGCAAATGGCTGCAATATAACAAAGAGTGAAAAATTTAAGGAGGTCTGAATACTTTCCATCCCCACTGTATATACCGTATCTGTGGCGCTGATCTATATACCGTATCTGTAATGCTTAGCTATATACCGTATCTGTGATCTGTATACTCTGTTCTGTGATGCTGAGCTGTATACTCCTGACACTATAGGTGGAAGCAAGTGGAATACAGGGGACCTGATAGATGTAGGACATACAGTGAATGTAAACTCATACCTCCATTGACCCAACAGATAACCGTGCTATTTAACGTTTAGAATGTATTATCATTTTTATTGCCAGGTGAAGCTAATTGTTGGAATGGAGATTGCTTTCAGCAAATCCCTTGATCTTTAATTTTTTTTTGCAGACCTGCATCATTTACTGCATCATTTTAGCAGTATTACTAAATCTTTTCCAATTCCAGCACCCTCCATCATAAAAATCAGGTCTGATCATTCTTAGTGAGTGTGCTTAAGGGCTGTACAGCATGGCTCATACTGTAGTTGAAATTTTCAAAGTGATTCACATTTCCAGAATATAAACTCCTCGAGTACCATCTCTGGGAACAAAGACAGGCCAATTTACTATTAACTTTAACGCTAGTTAAGAGAGTGATTTAGATAGAGAACTAAACAGAGCTGTAACTGATATAGACACACATGATTTACAATAACATTTATGAAAGTCAGCGTGATTTAAATTGCTAGCTGTTCTGAAGAACTTCAGAACAGTTTAATTATCTCACTGAAGATTATAAATCGACTGACAGCACTGAGCAGATCGTGTCTTTCTGAGAGAGAATATAGATGTAAAATACAGGGACAAATGCCTTTCATTACTGAAAATGACAAAATCATAGTTCCTTCTCATTTGGCCATAAAAATGACAAGAATTGAAGATATTTTATATCTAACAAGGCTGTTATAACATTAGGAAGAAAATAAAATTCCACTATTCTGTCAAACCTAAGGCAGAACAGTTAATTAAACAAGTTTCTAACACACAGTTCTCGAAAAGAATCACCCCCTTTAAATTAATCACATTTTGATGCTTTGCAGCCTAAAATGAAGACACACAGTTTTTGTTTTATTCAGCTGTATTTACTTTAACATCCATGTGCAAGATATAACACCTACATTTAAAAAAAAATGGAAAAAAATGAAAAACAGAATCACTGCGTTGGAAAAAGGATCACCCCCTCAATCAAGTGTAGCTAAACACCTTCTCAATGGCACACAAAGCCATTTCACTTTCAACTGTGATCAGCTGTGGTCATTTTGATTAGCTCAGCGTGAAAAGAGCTTTCCTGGGGTATTTCAGTCCCTGGTAGTGCAACAGAAGCAAACAATCAACTATGGGTGGCAAGGAACTGCTAAAAGATCTGCAGGATAAAGTTGTGGACAGGCACAAGTCAGGAGATGGATACAAAAAAAAATTCAAAGGCTTTATTATTGCCTAGAAGCACAGTGAAGTCTATTATTAGGAAGTGGAAGGTATTTGGTACAACACTGACCCTCCCTGTAGATGTAGCTCCAAACTGGATGAAAGAGCCAGGAGGAAACTGGCCAGAGAGGCTACCAACAGGCCTACAGCAACTCTGAAGCAGTTGCAGGAATTTATGACAAAGAATGGTCATTTTGTGCATGTGACAACAATATCACAAATTCTCCACAAATGTGGCTTGTATGGGAGGGTTGCAAGAATAAAGCCACTCCTCCTCAAAGGCCACATGCAGTCACGACTGAGCTTTGCCATAATGCACCTTGAAGATTCTTAAGCCACATGGAAAAAGGTGTTATGGTCAGATAAGACTAAAATTTAATTATTTGGCCTCAACACCAAACAATGTGTCTGGTGGAAATCCAATATAGCTCACCAACCAAATAACAAGATTCCTATAGTAAAGTATGGAGGTGGTAATATCCTGTTATGGGGGGTGTTTCTCTGCAACAGGGACTTGACGTTTGTCAGGATAGAAGGAAAAATGGATGGAGCAAAATACCGTCAAATTCTTGAGGAAAGTCTGCTGCCCTCTGCCAGGAAGTTGTTAATAAGAAGAAGGTTTACCTTTCAACATGACAATGACAAAAAGCATACAGCAAAGATGACCACACAGTGGTTGAAGGAGACAAATTTCCTTGCATGGCCTAGTCAGAGTTCAGACCCAAACCCCATTGAAAATATGTGGAATGAATTGAAGACTCCAGTCCACAAATAGTCACCATAAAATTTAACTTGAACAGTTCTGTAAAGAAGAGTGGACAAATATTACAAAGTCTAGATGTGCAAAGTTAGTAGAGACCTATCCCAGCAGACTAAAGGCTGTAATTAAAGCAAAAGGTGGTTCAGCAAACTACTGACACAAGGGGGTGATCTTTTTTCCAACTCAGTGATTCTGTTTTTGAGTTTTTTTTATTTTGTTTTTCTGACATGTTGGTGTTACCTTTCACTTGGATATTATAAGCAAATACAGCCGAATAAAACAAAAACTGTGTCTGTATTGCAGGCTGCAAAGCAACCAAATGTGAATATTTTAAAGGGGGGGTGGGGGTGATTCTTTTCTATAGGAAAATAATGGTGAATCCGCGCAATGGGGGTAGGTAAAAAAAAGTGGTTCAGAACTGATGCCTCCACAAATGCAATCACCACCGAAGTGGAAAAAGCTGAACTGAGAAGAAATTAGGTGTGGGTGCGGCGCTGTTCTGGTTTTATGGCAAAGTGTTATGACACTGTGATAACATGTTAAGGTCACCTCTAATAGGTGATTGAAAGTGTAAAAATGCTGGTTGATAAAAATTCTTGAAAAACTTTATCCCAAAAAGAAGTAACAACCAAAAGTGATTTTACATAAAAATAGAAAATGATGTATATGAATTTTGCTTCAGACAGTGGCTGATCCTATGCAACTCACTATCTACTATGTGATGCTGTTATATCAATATATACCCATGTATTCATACCATGCATTGATATAAAGTGCTAAGGTGAGTGGAAGGGAAAAAGGAAGGGGGGGGGAAATGGAAGGGAAAGGGGGGAGGGGGAAAAATGCAGTCAATGGTAAAGTGACTTGTGCTCAAAATAACAAGTGTTAATCAGAAAAAACAATGTTGCTTTGAATAGTCTTAATTATAGTGCACAGGTGATAGTTATGCTTGAAAGCTTGTTCCTCTTGGTAAACAATATTACTCAATACAATCTTCTTATTCCAGTGTTCATTAGTGACAGTGTTTGATATTCATGCACTTTTTCCCTTCCACTCACCTTAGCACTTTATATCAATGCATGGTATGAATACATGGGTATATTTTGATATAACAGCATCACATAGTAGATAGTGAGTTGCATAGGATCAGCCACTGTCTGAAGCAAAATTCATATACATCATTTTCTATTTTTATGTAAAATCACTTTTGGTTGTTACTTCTTTTTGGGATAAAGTTTTTCAAGAATTTTTATCAACCAGCATTTTTACACTTTCAATCACCTATTAGAGGTGACCTTAACATGTTATCACAGTGTCATAACACTTTGCCATAAAACCAGAACAGCGCCGCAACCACACCTAATTTCTTCTTGATTCTTTTCTATACCCACTGTATATTACCTGTCTTGAAGGAATTCTGATGCTTAAAGTGTATCTAATGGCAAAACATTTTTTAATTTTGGATATAGTGGGAAAGGGTTAAAACCACTGTCAGTTTTGTTTTTGCATTTTCTGTCCTGTAAACTCAACAGAAAGTGAGAGGATATCTTTCTAAAAAAAAATCCCCTCTAATAGGGCGTACACACGGTCGGACTTTGTTCGGACATTCCAACATCAAAATCCTAGGATTTTTTCCGACGGATGTTGGCTCAAACTTGTTTTGTCTACACACGGTCGCACAAAGTTGTCGGAAAATCCGATCATTCTAAACGTGGTGACGTAAAACACGTACGTCGGGACTATAAACGGGGCAGTGGCCAATAGCCTTCATCTCTTTATTTATTCTGAGCATGCGTGGCACTTTGTCCGTCGGATTTGTGTACACACGATCGGAATTTCCGACAACGGATTTTGTTGTCGGAAAATTTTATCTCCTACTCTCCAACTTTGTGTGTTGGAAAATCCAATGGAAAATGTCCGATGGAGCCCACACACGGTCGGAATTTCCGACAACACGCTCCGATCGGAGCGGAGTGTACGGGGCATTAGACAGTTGTCACCAGAACAGGTGTCCACATTGGATGATTTTCACTGGCTGCCCGCAAGAACAATATAATGAAGAGTTAGAAAGGTTTTTAAGAGCTTAACATTCAACAATAAGTTGTTTTACGTTGCATTGTTCTGTTAGCAGTCTAAAATGTTCATTTTACAAGTATCAGGGGGATTGAGCATGAATTTGAATATACTGAATAGATGAAATAGGCAAGGTTCAATTTCCTATTTATTCAGGGTTGATGGTTTGGTGGCTGGTTGCCGTATTGCCGTGTTGCTCTCCCCGTGTTTCATTCCTTATTGTTAAAAATATGAAGATACTGTGTATCCTGCTGTGTGTGCAAAAAAGAAAATGGGATTTTCGGTTTACCTGTGAAATCCTTTTTTGAAGTGCTTCATGGGACATGTAGATCGTCTTCCTTTGTGGTTCATGGCTTGCTACAAAACCTGGAATCTTGCTTAATGGGGAAGGGATTATATCTGGGATGGGACTTCCTGTCTTTTCTTGCCAGTGTCCAATCACCTAAAGGTGGCAGCATAACCCTATCATTATGAATATAAAGATGCTCTATTTCTCATGATATACTCCAAGAAAGGGATTTTACAGGTAAACTCCAAATCCTACTATTCATGCACACTCAGATACACCATATAAATGAGGGGTGTCCAACCTGCAGCCTAACAAAAAAAAATCATAATCATAATTTTTGGGAATTTAAAAAAAAATGCATTTATACTTGGCGAACACATGCTGCCGAAGAAAAATTTGACAGTGTCTCTTTACTAGACTTTTAAAAAGTTTTATCTTCCTAAAGAAAAATATCCTACTCTTCACAATTATGCCTCAGTTTTCGGCACCACCTATATTTGTGAGCAACGATTTTTAGGATTAAGCACATGAAGTGCAAAATTAGAACAAATATACACTATATTACCATAAGCATTGGGATGGCTGCCTTTACATGGCCCACCCTTTGCAGCTATAACAGCTTCAACTCTTCTGGGGAGGCTGTCCACAAGGTTTAGGAGTGTGTCTATGGGAATGTTTGACCATTCTTCCAGAAGCACATTTGTGAGGTTAGGCACTGATGTGGACTAGAAGGCCTGGCTCTGCAATCATCAAAATTGTTCTAATTTTTTTCACACAAAGAGAGCTTTCTTTTATTGTTTGTTATTTAATCACCACTGGGTTTTTTAATGTTTTTTCTAAATAAACTAAAAAAGACAGAACATTTTGAAGACATTTTCTGTTATAACATTTTGCATATAAATAATCTTTCTTCATAAATTTAGGCCAAGATATATATTGCTACTTTTTTTTGGTAAAATTTCATATTCCAAATCGGTGTGTATTTTTTAGTCTGTAGGAAAGTTATAGAGTCCACAAACTATGGCATACACAGCCCTCAACATTTCCACTTGCCTGCTTGCATATGGCGGGTGGAAATAAGCTGAGGGCGAGTGTGGAGCAGAAGCGGACTGGGCCGGGGGGCAGGGAGGCAATTGGCCCCCGGGCTATTCTGATGCCCTGTAAAAAAGGTTGCACCACTCTTGCCAGAAGTGATCAGCTCGGAAACTGTTGGAGTAGAGCCGGCTGGATCACACAGAGAAAGGATCTGAAATGCCGGCCACTGTCAAACAAAGTCCTGCCTTCTGGACTGGCTCCTATGATAGACAGCACACTGGTCCAATGCTGGGAAATTGAATCAGTGTGCTGTCTATCATAGGTGGTGGTCCAGGAGGTGGGACTTTTGTTTGACAGCGACCTGCCCTTTAGATCCAAGCTGGGTCACAGTGGGAGATCCTCTCTCTGTGTGATCCAGACGGCTCTCCTCCCAATTCCTCTCTGTGATCCCAATGTAGTGATAGGCTGCACTGATGGCACTAATGAGGCTGCACTGATGGCGCTGATAAGGCTGCACTGACGGGCACTAATGAGACTGCATTGATGAGCACTGATTGGCTGCATTGATGGTCAGTGATAAGGCTGCATTGGTGGTCACTGATAGGCTGCACTGATGGCCACTGGTGAGGCAGCACTGATAAGCTGCACTGATGGGGCTGCACTGATATACTGCACTGATGGGCCCTGATATGTTGCACTGATGGACACTAATTGGCTGCACTGATGGGCACTGACAGGTTGCACTGATGAGGCTGAGCTGATGACCACTGATGAGGCGGCACTGATGGCCACTGATGAGGCGGCAATGATGGACACTAATATGCTGCACTGATGGCCACTGATGAGGCGGCAATGATGGACACTAATATGCTGCACTGATGAGCACTGATAGGTTGCACTGCTGGGCACTGATAGGCTGCACTGATGGGCACTAATGAGGCTGCACCAATGGGCACTGTTTATGCTTTATGTTAATATTGTTAAAGTTGTTGTTAATATTTATTTTTGTAACTTAATACTGCATAAAACATTTAACAGTGTCATTTCATGAGATAATTTTCAAGGGCTTGTTTAAGAGTGGAATTAGAGGTGAGGCAAGGTAGGCGTTGAGTGGGGCAACTGGTGGCGAGTAACTCTTAAGGCCTGGCTAGTAGCTCAGAACTTGAAATTTTAAGCCCTGTTATATATATATTTGAAAATTGATACATCCTGATGTAGTGCTGACCTAATTTCTCTCATTTATCTCATTTCTTGAGGCCCAAAAATACCGGGGCAGTACAAATCCCCCCAAAATTACCCCTTTTTGGATAGTAGACAGTCCAAGGCATTTAGTAAGAGGCATGGTGAGTTTTTTTACGTTTTTTTTGTCATAATTTTTTGGAAAATTAGGAAATTCATTTTTTTTTGTTTTTACATACTGTCACCAGTGCAGTACAGCGTCATCATATAACTGGTGTGGTAGTGATCAGGGACACTGACTGGTGACAGTATGTAAAAAAAAAAAAAATGTAATCATTGTTTTCAATTTATTACATTATTTTTCATTTTTTAGGATTTGTTTTACATACTATGACTAGAGCAGTACAGTGTTACCATAGTGACCTTGTACTACTCTGATCAGGATTTTCTATTTTCTTTTTTTTTTTTTTTACACCCTATGATTGCTTATAACATTGTTAATAACTGTTATAAGCAACCATTTTATATGAATTGCATTTATTCATACAGTGTGTACTATTGTGAAGCTGTGATTGGCCAAAGCTATCACATGGTTCTGAAATTCCCTTTAAGAACTTAAACATTGAGATATTCTATAGTGTGGTCCAATTGTGAGAAAAGATGTCCCACAGGTGTGCAGAATCTTTTTTATGTTCCTTATGGTATGTTTGTGTAAATTAATCCTCGTTTGCAACTTCTGTCCTATTTCACCAACATAAGTTGTTTTGCTACATCTTTTGCTTGGATGAGGTGCATCACATTACATGAGGTACAGCTGTTTGATAGTGAAGGTCCCATTTGTGTGTGTGATATTTTTAGATGGATTGATCCGGTTGCCCAGTTTGCGGGGTTTTTTATTGCAGGGTTTTCTTCTATTATTTGTGACTTCATAATCAGAATGGAGTTTCCTGCTGATTAGTTTATGTTTGAGGTTGGGTGGTTGTCTGAATTTTTCTTTCAGAGTTTCATCCTCTGTTATGATGGGTTGTAAATCTTTTTTACTCCTTCTAGTGCTGGATTGTATGTGGTGACTAGAGGTACACTGTTATTTTTTTTTTCTGTTTGTATTGGAGGAGATTTTCTCTTCAGGTTTTCAAGGCCATGTTTATGCTGTTGTCAATGTTTTTTTCTTTGTAACCTTTCTTATGGAAGGAGTCTGCTAGTGTTCTGAGATGTTTAACTCTGTCTTCTGGGTCTGAACATATTTGGTGGTATCTGATGGCCTGTGTACGATGGCCCGTTTAGTGTGTTGGGGGTGAAAACTGGAACTGTGGATATAGTTGCATCTGTCAGTTGGTTTCCTGTATATCAAAGTGTGAAGCTTGTCATCCCTGATGTATACTGTGGTGTCTAGGTGCAACAACCTTCCATAAGAGAGGTTATAAAGACAAAATCATCAACAACAGCATAATCACAGCCTTAAAAACCAGAAGAGAAAATCTCCCAAAATACAAAGAGAAAAAAAACAATAACTGTTTACACCTAGTCACCACATACAATCCAGCACTAGAAGGGATAAAAAAGATCATCAAAGAATATCCTCATAACAGAGGATGAAACTCTGAAAGAAATAATCCAACTACCCCCAATACTGGCATTCAGACAACCACCCAACCTCAGACATAAACTAATCAGCAGGAAACTCCATTCTGATTATGAAGTCACAAATAATAGAAGCAAACCCTGCAATAAAAAACGCTGCAAACTGGGCAACCAGATCAATCCATCTAAAATTATCACACACACAAATGGGACCTTCACTATCGCGGGATCATACAGCTGTACCTCCAGTAATGTTGTGTACCTCATCCAATGCAAAAGATGTAGCAAAGGATCTTATGTTGGCGAAACAGGACAGAAGTTGCAAGCGGAATGAATTTGCACAGAAATACCATCAAGAAACATAAAAAAGTTTTTGCACACCTGTGGGACATAATTTCTCACAACTGGACAACACTATAGAAGACCTCAAAGTCTTAGTTCTTAAAGGGAATTTCAGAACTATCCAGGAAAGGGAAATTTTTGAACCAAGAATGATACTTCTATTTGACACAAAAAATAACGGCCTAAATTTAGATATGGGTTTCTTTACTCATTATCCTACAATTTTAAGACCCCCTCTGTGACTATCACCCCCTCCAGTCTATAGCTCTCCTTCTGCCTTATCTCACTAACTATGCTAGTTTTATTACCATTGTCATGTACATTGTCTGATCTATGGGATTGATCATATCATTCAGTTCTAGTGAAAAAAATTAGAGCTTCAGCTTTAAGCTACACCCTGGGTCCCACATTCACCAAATAACTGCACACTGCTATATAGTATGTAAAAATGCCAACAATGTCAAAATTTTGGTTAAAGTTGAGGGTCGCATGGATTCCACTCAATATCAGCAGATTCTTGAGAATAATGTTGAGGAATCAGTCACAAACTTGTAAACAAAAAGTGCCAGAAAAGGCCTGGTCTTCATGTGGTTAAGAATCTATAACACCCTCTCATGTCTGGTAAAAAACAATCTGTTTTGCCTGCAGTTTAGAAACTCCCAAAATGTTGCGATTGTTCCCAGCCTGTACAAACGTAAACGTAGGCTTGCATATTCTTAGCTTCTTCCAATCCCTATACAGCAGAGGAGGCGGGGCCAGATGTCAAAACAAAACAGCCACAATGGGAGATCTGTCCATATATGCCGTATAGTGTGGGTGGAGAAATTAGTGAAGCTGAAGCGAAGGGTGTGTGGCCAATCCCTTTTCAATCGACTTCTGTCAAAAGGGACATGCTGAAGAGCTTTTCTCGATCTGATGTGCCGGTTTGATCTGATTGGCTGCAGCTAATGATCAGTGTACTCTGACAGCGGCAAATCCTGCGTACACACGGTCGGACTTTCCGGCATACTTGGTCCGGCGGACCAGAGTCTGCCGGACAATCCGCCCGTGTGTGGGCGCCGGCGGAGAGCAGTCCAGCCGGAGAGAGCGTCGTGTCAACATCTGGAGAAGAGAAGAGAAGAGAAGAGAAGAGAAGAGAAGAAGCCCAGAAGACCAGAAGACCAGAAGCCCAGAAGTCCGGACGTCTGCTGGCAAGAGAGCTACCTGAAGACAGCAGAGGAGCCGGCCGAAGAACTGGAACACCGGGAGAAGAGAGCGGAGAAGAACCAACCGGACGCTGGGGGAAGATGAAGCGGAGGGACCCCCGAAGCCGGAGGAAGACCCCCCCCGAGCTGTTTAATAAAATATTTTAAAAACCTGTGTAGTGTGTTTTATTACTTACACTTTTTCCCTAGGTGAATGGGTAGGGGTACCATGTACCCCATACTCATTCACATAGGGTGGGGGGCCGGGATCTGGGGGCCCCCTTATTAAAGGGGGCTCCCAGATTCCGATAAGCCCCCCGCCCGCAGACCCCGACAACCAACGGCCAGGGTTGTCGGGAAGAGGCCCTTGTCCTCATCAACATGGGGACAAGGTGCTTTGGGGTGGGGGGGGGCCCCGCAGGGCGCCCCCCTCCCCCAAAGCACCCACCCCCCATGTTGAGGGCATGCGGCCTGGTACAGTTCAGGAGGGGGGGGGCGCTCGCTCGTCCCCACCCCCTTTCTTGACCGGCCAGGCTGCGTGCCAGGCTTAGGTCTGGTATGGATTTTAGGGGGGACCCCATGCCGTTTTTTCAGCGTAGGGGCTTCCCTTTTATAATCCATACCAGACCTAAGGGCCTGGTATGACCCGCGACGGGGCTCGCAAGGTGTCAATCTCGCCGATAAAAGCGGCAAGATTGACATCCTTTTCTAGTCCCGTCGCACCAAAAATGAATCAAAATCAAAATGAACGGACTTGTCCGTGTGTGGGCAAGTCCGTTCATTCTGAAAGTCCGCCGTAACTCCGGCGAAAGTCCGTCGGAAAGATGGGCGGACTTAGCCCGCCGGAAAGTCCGGGCGTGTGTGGGCAAGTCCGTCCGTTTTAAAGTCCGGCGCACCTGGCGGACAAAGTCCGTCGGAAAGTGTGCCGGACCAAGTAGGATAGAAAGTCCGACCGTGTGTACGCGGCATTAGCCTATTTCTGACATTTGTTGCTTGCAAGTTTAAATTTGTATTTTTTGCTATAAAATTACCTAAAATGGCGATCGTTGTAATTTATGTCACACTATTTGCGCAGCGGTCTTTCAAATGCATTTTTTTTAGGTAAAATGATACTTTCATGTATTAAAAAAAAACTAAACAGTAAAGTTAGCCCAATTTTTTTGTATAATATGAAACATGATGTTACGCCGAGTAAATAGATACCCAACATGTCATTCTCTGAAATTGCACACACTCGTGAAATGGCGACAAACTACGGTACCTAAAAATCTCCATAGGCGCTTTTAAAAAAAAAAACGGTTACCAGGTTAGAGTTATAGAGGAGGTCTAGAGCTAGAATTATTGCTCTCACTCTGATGATCGTGGCGATACATCACATGTGTGATTTGATTACCATTTACATATGCGGGCACAACTTACGTGTGCGTTTTCTTTGCTACTCGAGTTCGCAGGGACGGGGGCGCTTTAAAACATTTTTTTTATTATTATTTATTTTATTTATTTTTATTTTTTTACATTGTCACTTTAAAAAAAAATGATTACTTGTAAACATCCCTTGTGACAGTAATAAGTCATAAGTAATAAGCCATTGGCAGCTGAGCTGTGACGTCGCTTCCGTGTTTACAGAAAGAAGACTGGGGTGAAGCCGTTTCCGGTTTCATTCCAGTCCTCCTGTAGCCGGCGGAAGTGCCGGAATGTGTCTCGGGTCTCTCGGTGGGACGGGAGGCCTGGGAAGAGCGGCGGAAGGTGGCGGGAGCGCCCCCTCTCGCTCCTCCGGGATAACAGCCGATCGACTTTAAGCCGCATCGTTTGTTATCCCTGAGGAGCCGACCGCCTGCTCTAAAAAACAGTATCGGGATGATGCATGCAGCTGTCTATCAACTGTCTATGGTAGTTGATAGACAATTGGATTACAATTCCCAATGCAACCTGTGTATAAAGACAGAGAGAGCTGTATTTTTTCAGGCTAAATACTGAGGGATTTCCTCTTTGCTGCCAGGAGACAAGGTGTGCACATTGCTGCTCTTGTGTGCATATCAACCTACTACAAGCCTGAGGCCATGTGCTGAGGACCGAAGATGCCCCAGCCAGTTCCAGAAGTGAGCTGATATCTAAATAGTGGGACCCCTGTTGCTGTATCGCTGGGAGCATTGAAAGGACACTGCTGCAATTAACTTGTTGTTGCTAGCAGAGGCTAAGCATATAGAGAATGGCTTTCTAACTATCATCATTATTTACTGCATGAAGACTTGACTGGGACTGTACTCATGTGCACCACCATAAAGACTGGGTCCCAAGGCTAGCCCACTGAAGAACTAGGACTAAAGACTGCTCACTCAGATAGCTGCTGTACAAGAACTTTGCATATTGTCCATAGTAAGAGGTACCTCTTTAAGGAGTCTTAAATTTCATGGCTGCCATTAATATAGTGTGCACTTTAAAGTGGATATACTGTTTAAAAAGGAGTTATGACACTATTGATTATTATTGCCTTTGTTTTCTAATGCCATTGCTTATTGGTGATTTTGAGAACTACCAGTTATACTCTAATGTATCCACATAGAACTCCATTCTATGCTGCTATAGCCTAGTGAACATATTGTCTAGTGAACTATAATTGACCTACTCCTTTACTTGTTTATTTGCATACTGCTATTTACTGCAACCCTTGACAACATATTGGGTTAATTTACCACTAACAAGTCTGATGTTTGCTTTTTGATACTGGATCTTAGTCGTTTGTAGGGTATCTGTATTTGTGCTCCCAGTAGTAGTGCAATATCCATTTTCCTAACCTGGTGTGTCAGTGGGGCTCTTAAAGTCAAAGCCGCAGAATATAGAAATCAATCTACCAAGAGGCTCCTGTGGGGGTAGCACTATACTTACCATAATTATATGATGGTTAGGGGGCTCACAGAAAACTGCTGATTAGTTGCTATAGGTTAAAGAAAAGTGGTGAAATGGAGAATGGATTAAGTAATCCCTTCTCTGTTCTCTATTGATTTACGTCTCTTGACCCGGAATGAATCAAACATACTTAGGTTTAGGTTGGTTTGGCAAACATTACTATAGTTTGGGTGTCAAATCTGAACCCTATTCAAGTCAATGTTGAAAAAAGGTAATGGCCATTTTCTAGGCTAATAGGCAGGGATTAAATTGCATAGAGGGCTGGGCACTGCCCTGGGGAACATGTACCAGTGCAGTCTTACTAAAAATTAAACGGCAACATTAAAAATGCTAAATTCCTTTAAATTACATGCTTGAGGGATGCTCTTAATCTATCTGCAAAGTGGCATATCTATACAATATATACAACCCACTACAGCAAAACTGCCACTTTCGAAAAGAGAAAAAAATGCTGGCAAATGACAGCTCCTGGCTGCTTCATTCATTTTCTTCATCTATTCCAGACCCTTATCCTAGATGGAGTTCAGATATAGATGTTAATGGGGATCCCCACAAAAAATGTCATAGATTCCCACTAAAAATACATACCAGAACCTTATATTGGTGAGGGTCTGATATTGATGTCAAAGGGCAACCCATGCAAAAAAAAAAGGGGTCCCTCCCCAAATTTCACCATACCATACCCTCCAGGGCTGGTAGGAACTTTAAAGGGGAAATCTCAAGTAAAAAACATACAAAAAAGCCTCATTCCCTCAACAAGGGGGTGGATTTCCTACTATTTCCATTCCCATGTTGATGAGGACAATAGCCCCTGCCCCACAACCCTAGCATGATAGTTGTGGTGTCTGCAGGCAAGGGGCTTATCAAAGCCTGGAGGCCACCTTTAAAAATAAGGGGGACCCCCCTAGACACCCCATGTGAATGAGCAAGTGGTATATAGTATTGCCAAAAGGAAACAAAACTGTGAAATAGGGCAGTGAATGGTGTCAGTAGTCTTTTATTCTTATGTATTTACTTTTTTTACAATTTAATTTGTTTTTAATTTTTTTCACAATTCTTTTTTGGGGTAGGGGGTTGGGGCAGTGGACAGTGTCAGTAGGACGTGGGGGAGTGGTGTCAGTAGTTTATTATTATTATTATTAATTTTTTTTTACAATTATATTTTTTTATATTTTATTTCCAATTTTTTAATATTGATTGCATTTTTTTTCTATCAGCCCTGTTGGTGGGCTTTGGTGAGATAAACAGACCCCTGACATCTCCCCTTTAAAGTGAAGTGTAAATGTCTATCCAAACGTGTGACAGTACACCACAAAAAAGGGCGTACTCAAAAAAGTCTAAGGAAAAGTCTGTGAAAATAGTGATGAGATGAAGTGGGTCAGGGATAAAGCTCCATCAACAATCTGAATATCCAATATGGGGTCATCAAAACACTGGATGGGTGTGGGTACGCTTACCGGAACCGGTGGACTCTAGTGCCAGCAGCATAGAGTCTATCGAGCAGTGTGCCACCACGGGCAGATGTAAAGATGGCCCAGGGAAGATGGATAGCTTCCGGATAACCCAAACCATGAGCCACATGGCTGGATCTCGGAGGAGAAAGCAGGAATGGACTCAAGATGCGGACGTCTTCTTGTATCCGGGAAGTATGTGGAAAAAAGTAAAATGCCTCCGCATAGTGCAGATCAAGGTTGTTTATTGCTAAAAAACCACTGTACATAAAAGTGATCACAAAGATAAAAACAAAGTGGCAATGTAGAGAGTGGTAGCCGCCCTACGCGTTTCGATCAATAGACCTTCAACAGGGGAATAAGAAAACCTCTACTACACTGCCTATATATATAAATAACATTAAACATTTTTTAATTTAATTTAAGTCTAATGATCGAAACGCGTAGGGCGGCTACCACTCTCCACATTGCCACTTTGTTTTTATCTTTGTGATTACTTTTATGTACAGTGGTTTTTTAGCAATAAACAACCTTGATCTGCACTATGCGGAGGCATTTTACTTTTTTCCACATACTTCCCGGATACAAGAAGACGCCCACATCTTGAGTCCATTCCTGTTTCTCCTCCGAGATCCAGCCATGTGGCTCATGGTTTGGGTGATCCGGAAGTCATCCATCTTCCCTGGGCCATCTTTACATCTGCCCGTGGTGGCACACTGCTCGATAGACTCTATGCTGCTGGCACTAGAGTCCACCGGTTCCAGTAAGTGTACCCACACCCATCCAGTGTTTTGATGACCCCATATTGGATATTCAGATTGTTGATGGAGCTTTATCCCTGACCCACTTCACCTCATCACTATTTTCACAGACTTTTCCTTAGACTTTTTTGAGTACGCCCTTTTTTGTGGTGTACTGTCACACGTTTGGATAGACATTTACACATCACTTCACATGGTGTTTATGTTGTGTTTCTTATTAGCGCTACAATTTATCCATTTTATATATTTATGTTTGTCACATTGTTTGTAGCAGCTCTCTTTTGAGTTTTAAGGTTTAGCGCATTAACCATCTTCCATTACTATATCTCCCCTTTGAGACAGAGAAAGGGACTGAGGACACAGATTCCCCAGTCCCTTTCTCCGCTGTCTCAGCATTGAAGATGAATGGACAGGAGACAGCGGCTCCTGTTCATTCATAAACTGATGCAGAGTTTACTCTGCTCACTTATCAAAAGACACAGGAGCGATCTCTAACTGTGTCCAATTGAGAAGGAAGGGGCCAGTAAACTACATATTTACTGGCTCCTTTCTCCGCTCTACATCCTGACACATCCCCCCAGCAGCCAGCAGGAGAGGAGGGAAGCCAGCTGTGGGGGAGAAGGGGGGCGGAGGAGAAGGACAGGGGACCAGAGGAGTGGCCGGAGAACATGGGGGCGAGGAGAAGGACAGGGGACCAGAGGAGCAGCTGGAGCACATGGGGCGTAGGAGGAGGACAGGGGACTGGAGGAACGGCCATGGCACATGGGGCAGAGGAGGAGGACAGGGGACCGGAGGAGTGGCCAGAGCACAGTGGGGGCAGAGAACACAGAAGAGGAGGACAGAGGGAACAGCCATTTCTTTGACAGGCTCAGGCTGTCACTGAAACCGGCCCACTGAGCCATCTGCCCACTTAGAAACTCCTGGTAGTCCTGATGTCCAGTACATGCCTGCCAGTAAGAGAGCCATGTATGCCCACATGGTGCTCCGTGTATATTTGTGCATTCAGTTGTATTCATGTCAATTGGGACGCAGTGGCTGCAACGGACACAAATGCTGCTCTCACACTGTCTGTGCTCAGGAACACACACCCGCATACATTCTCACCCAGCCTTTTTCAAATTGGGTTTGCCTGCACACAGATGCACAGAACACAGCATCATGTGTGGGCAAGATGGCCCTTGCATGGGTGTACACTTAAATTACAGTCCTGTGAAAGAAACCTTAAATGATCATGTGTATAGCTAGCATTAGAGCAAATAAAATTATTCCACTATATCCCAATGCTTATGAATTACATTTATTCCTATGTAAAATTGTATCTTACATTAGCCACTTGCCTCCTGGGCACTTTTACCTCCCTCCTGCCCAGGCCAATTTTCACCTTTCAGTGCTGTCACATTTTGAATGACAATTGTGCGATCATGCAACACTGTACCCAAATGAAATGTTTATTATTTGTTTCACACAAATAGAGCTTTCTTTTGGTGGTATTTAATCACCACTGGGTTTTTTATTTTTTGCTAAATAAACAAAAAAAGATAGTATAAAATAATAATTTCTCCTTCATTGATGTGCGCTGATGAGGCTGCACTGATGGGCACTAATAGGCTGCACTGATGGCCACTAATGGGTTCTGATAGGCTGCACTGATGGGCACTGATGATGCAGCACTGATGAGGCAGCACTGATGGGCACTGATAAGCTGCACTGATGGACACTAATGAGGCGGCACTGGTGGGCAGACACTGATGAGGAGGCACTAATGAGGCTGCACTGATAGGCGGCTTTGATGGGTACTGATAGGTGGCACTGATGTTCACTGATAGGTGGCACTGATGGGCACTGATGAACGGCACTGATAGGTGGCATTGATGGGCACTGATAGGTAGAATTGATGGGCACTGGTAGGCAGCACTGATAGCTGACAGTGATGAGAAGTCACTGCTTGGCACTGCTTGGCAGCACTGCTGAGCACTGACTGTCAGCACTGGTGGGCACTGATTGTCAGCACTGGTGGGCACTGTTGCGACTGCACTGAAAATGAGGTGCCCTCATTTTCGGTGTAGATGTCCTTTTTACACAAGCTGGTTATCAGCTCTCTTCTCCTCTCCTCACGCTGTCAGCGTGAGGAAAGGAATGCCGATAACAGGCCTGTGTTTACAATGTGATCAGCTGGGATTGGACACCTCTCTGTTCAAAATTTAAAAAAACATGTATTCTGATCTCTGACTACCTGTAGCATCATGTGACCAGGAAACTTCGAATCCCATCATGCACTATCTTACTGCATCACAGAATAGGCCGTACTTTACCTTTCTGCACCACACCTCCCTCATTACTTGACCGCCTCTTATATTTACACCTACTTTTTTACTTCTTCCTATAAGGTAGCCATACACTGTACAATCTGATTGCATAATCTCCTTTAGATCTACCATCAAATGTATAGTGCAAAGGCCTTCCTGATTTCATACAAATTGAATAGATTGTTCAGTTGGGTCTTCATTTCATAGTCTGGTAAATCTAAAGGAAATTGTATAGAGATTTTACAATCAGAATACATGGTGTATGGTCACAATCTCTGCTGTGGAACTCTGCAACTCCTCCACGGTTACCTTAGGTCTCTGTGCTGCCTCTCTGATTATGCCCTCCTTGCCTGGTCCGTGAGTTTTGGTGTGCGACCGTCTCTTGGCAGGTTTGCTGTTGTGCCATGTTCTTTCCATTTGGTTATGATAGATTTGATGATACTCCTAGGGATCATCAAAATTTGGATATTTTTTTATAACCTAACCCTGACTTGTACTTTTCAACAACATTGTCCCTTACTTGTTTGGAGAGTTCCTTGGTCTTCATGGCAGTGTTTGGTTAGTGGTGCCTCTTGCTTAGGTGTTGCAGCCTCTGGGGCCTTTCAAAAAGGTGTGTATATGTAATGACAGATCATGTGACACTTAGATTGCACACAGGTGGACATCATTTTACTAATTATGTGACTTCTGAAGGTAATTGGTTCCACCAGAGCTTTTTATGGGCTTCATAATAAAGGGGGTGAATACATACGCACATGCCAATTATCAGTTTTTTATTTCTGAAAAATAGTTTTATGTATATATTTTTCAAATTTTACTTCACTACCTTAGACTATTGTGTTCTGATCCATCACATATAATTCAGATTAAAAAAACATTGAACTAAAGGTAGTAATTTAACAAAAAAGGGAAAAAGCCAAGTTGGTGAATAGCTTTGCAAGGCACTGTATATACACACAGTTTGTAGACTATAACTTTTACATAGACTAAATAATATACTCTGATGTGTTTTTTTTCCACCAAAGTGTAGCAGAATACATTTTATCCTAAATGCATCAAAAAAGATTATTTAATAAAAGAAACAAATGTAGCACCCTGGTCCTAAACAGGGCTGCTAATAAATCTAGTTGTGCTAGGTGGTAACTAGCCTGGCTAATTGGTAGGTTGATCCACTGATTCCTGTCCTAAGTCTGAGTTTGGGGTAGTCTTTCTCTTCTGTCAATAGGTGGCACTGTTGTTTTTGGCATTAGAATGATGGATTACCATAAATTCAGGTAATGGGTAACTAGGTTGTCTCAGCCAATCAGCAGGAGTTTCTTTGACTGCTGTGTATGCTGGGATAGGCTATTTATTTGGAAGGAGTCAGGTGATCGAGGTTCTTCCCAACCGAGGCTGCGGCCTGGGTGGGTATGTGTTGAGAAGCTCCTGGTTGCTAGGCCTGAAGCCTGAGGCCTATCCAGGAGGCATGTTGGCTACTAGGTTCACTTAAGGCCTATCCAGCAGTTCAGGGTTCCGCAAAGGAGGAGCAGCCAAGATTAAGCCCAAAGCCTGGGGTGTTAGAGGCTCGACCTGAGGGGAGCCTGATCAATCGGAGGTAAAGGAGAAGCAGTTGCCACAAATGGATGACCACTGCTGTTACTGAAGACAAGTTTGGAAGGGACAAAGTTCTTAAGGAGTACCAGAGTAGATGCTTCACTATCCAGGGACAGTGAAGTAGTGGTAAAGCTTCAGTGGAGACTCATCCTGGAATGCAGCAGGTAGCTGTAAGTAAAGCTTGAAAATAAAGTACGGTGGTTAGCTGTGGGTGAAGCTTGGGGAATCCAGTGGGTGGCTGAGAGTCCAAGAAGTCTAGTGAGAGAGACGGCGAGCTGAGCTTAAGGATCTACAGTGGGATACTGTGAATTAGGCTGGAAGATCTACAGTGGGTTATTAAGAGAGAAGTTGTTGCTATAGGAGACAGCGGTTTCTACCAGATACAGATTGCTGCATTCAGCTTAAAGGCCCTCTTTTTTTATTGCTGTCTGCCTAGTTCTATTTTTGTGTGCAGAGTTTGCCTTAATTGCTATTGCATTTGCTTAAGGGTGTCCTGTACCCTAACACCTCTCTCTCCACCGTTCCTGTTAAGAGAAATAAAACTCTCTTTTTCATTTTTACAAAAAGTGACTGGCGCCCAATCTTTCCACCTTGCACTACACCCACTATGCCTAGTAGCCTGCACCCTGAGGAGGAATATCAGTTCTCCCTGGCTCTTGGGGTTACCATCAGGCCATTTGTTTTTTTTTCCAAATTTTGGTCATTCCTTTAGTACAGTAAAAAAAAAAAAAGAAAAAAAAAGACAGTGGTGATTAAATACCACCAAAGCTTTGCCTGTCTAAAAAAATTATTTAAAGTACATTTTGGTATAGGTTTGCATGAATGAGTAATTGCCATGCAAAGTGTGACAGTGCTAAAAAATGAAAAATAACCTGGACTGGAAGGGGTGAAACAGTCCAGTCTTGTAGTGGTTTAAAAAAAAGGTAGATAAAGTTTGCAAATAGTAACCAATCCAGTTGTAATTAGCTACAGTACATGTTTGAAAAAAAAGAGAAAGACTTTGATTGGATAAAATGGACAGCAATGGTAGTTTTTACAGTCAGGTCCATAAATATTGGGACATCGACACAATTCAAATTTTTTTGGCTTTATACACCACCACAATGGATTTGAAATGAAACGAACAAGATGTGCTTTAACTGCAGACTTTCAGCTTTAATTTGAGGGTATGTACTACCAAATCAGTTGAATGGTGTAGGAATTACAACAGTTTGTATATGTGCTTCCCACTTTTTAAGGGACCAAAAGTAATGGGACAATTGGCAGCTCAGCTGTTCCATGGCCAGGTGTGTGTTATTCCCTCATTATCCCATTTACAAGGAGCAGATAAAAGTTTCAAGTGTGCTATTTGCATTTGGAATCTGTTGCTGTCAACTCTCAATATGAGATCCAAAGAGCTGTCACTATCATTGAAGCAAGCCATCATTAGGCTGAAAAAAAAAAAAAGAAAACAATCAGAGAAATAGCATTAGGTGTGGCCAAATCAACTGTTTGGAACATCCTTAAAAAGAAAGAACACACCGGTGAGCTCAGCAACACCAAAAGACCCGGAAGACCACAGAAAACAACTGTGGTGGATGACCGAAGAATTCTTTCCCTGGTGAAGAAAACACCCTTCACAACAGTTGGCCAGATCAAGAACACTCTCCAGGAGGTAGGTGTTTGTGTGTCAAAGTCAACAATGAAGAGAAGACTTCACCAGAGAGAATACAGAGGGTTCACCACAAGATGTAAACCATTGGTGACCCTCAAAAACAGGAAGGCCAGATTAGAGTTTGCCAAACAACATCTAAAAAAGCCTTCACAGTTCTGGAACAACATCCTATGGACAGATGAGACCAAGATCAACTTGTACCAGAGTGATGGGAAGAGAAGAGTATGGAGAAGGAAAGGAACTGCTCATGATCCAATGCATACCACCTCATCAGTGAAGCATGGTGGTGGTAGTATTATGGCGTGGGCATGTATGGCTGCCAATGGAACTGGTTCCCTTGTATTTATTGATGATGTGACTGCTGACAAAAGCAGCAGGATGAATTCTGAAGTGTTTCGGGCAATATTATCTGCTCATATTCAGCAAAATGCTTCAGAACTCATTAGACAGCGCTTCACAGTGCAGATGGACAATGAACCGGTGCATACTGCAAAAGCAACCAAAGAGTTTTTTAAGGGAAAGAAGTGGAATGTTATGCAATGGCCAAGTCAATCACCTAACCTGAATCCGATTAAGCATGCATTTCACTTGCTGAAGACAAAACTGAAGGGAAAATGCCCCAAGAACAAGCAGGAACTAAAGACAGTTGCAGCAGAGGCCTGGCAGAGCATCACCGGGGATGAAACCCAGCATCTGGTGATGTCTATGCGTTCCAGACTTCAGGCTGTAATTGACTGCAAAGGATCTGCAGCCAAGTATTAAAAAGTGAAAGTTTGATGAATGATTGTTAATCTGTCCCAATACTTTTGGTCCCTTAAAAAGTGGGAGGCACACATACAAACTACACCGTTCACCTGATTTGGATGTAAATACCCTCAAATTAAAGCTGAAAGTCTGCAGTTAAAGCTCATCTTGTTCATTTCATTTCAAATCCATTGTGGTGGTTTATAGAGCCAAAAAGGTTAGAATTGTGACGATGTCCCAATATTTATGGACCTGACTGTATTCTTTGCTTTTGTAATTAAGCCGTATTGTTTCATCCTTGTGTTATCTGATATAAAAAAAATGAGGTGAAGTATCACTAAGTGGTACTCGCGTATCACTAGGAATCTCACATTCCTTTTTTTTCATTTCATGTAGCGTGAAAAACAATGAGAATGAATGTATAGTTTTGCCTCTAGATAGCAACACACGGGCCATTGCTTATGGCTACTCAGACTTCATGTATATACAAGGTCTATAGCTGGAGGCAGTTTCCCTCCTGTTCTCTAAACGTACAAAATGTTCAGTGCTTCATTGCAGTTTCTTAGAAAACACAGAGAATGATTTTGTTGTTTAATTCATTTTTTTTTATTTAGCTGTATTCAGAGAATGTTCTCTAGAGATGTCCTACAATAACATTACAGAGGAGCAATAGAAAGGAGCTAAAAGAGCAATTTGCATTTCTATTGAAAATCTATTATTAAAAATAAATAATTCCAGCTTCCAAAAGCAGAATTGCATTAATCATGGACATTTGTATGTTGCTGAACAGTAAGCAGTTAGGTTATTTCTTAGCGATATTGCAAGTAGGGTAAATTATACAATTGTAGTGAAGAAATAAGTTTTACAGAATACAATAAAAAGGGGTGAACTCTGGAAATTGTGTTCAAAAAGGGCAGACAGAGCATAAAAGACTAACTGCTGCTGATCTTTTCCCCATTACTGACTGACTTACTGCTTTGTTCTGCACTGTGTCTCTGTGGAGATGATCATCTTGGTAGATGAGGCAGGGCTTTGCTTCCCTGTGTCAGAGCCTTTTGCAAGGAGAACAATGAACAGGACAATAGTGACATTACCAAATCTACAAATCTTAGTCAGAGGTGGTGGTGCTTTAGATTTCACACTGCAGACATACAGCTATGAGAATGCAGAACATGAAGTCCACTTCTGTTTTTCAGTAGGAATTCCAGATAAAAGGTATTTTTTTTAGGGTACTGCCTAGGCACAGTTACATCTCTAATCATTACCTACAATATAGCATATCCTGCATCCTCGTTTGCTTTCCTATATAAGTCATACTCAGTGCAGCTCATGCTGCCTGGTCAACTTCCTAGTTCTCTGAGCTCCTGTTGCCCTGTTGTTTTGTGCATTCAGTGTCTGATGCCCTGTGTACTGACCCCGGCTTCGTCTTCCATTTGTGCTTGTCTTCTGCCTGCCCCAACCTCAGCTTGTTTCCCAGATCCTCTTCTGTCTCCTGCTATCTGTACTTTGCATACTCCGCTGGGCGTACCTGGGAGCTGCGACCTGGTTCCAGTTTGCTGCAAGTTTGTCCCTACCATCAGTGGCCCTGGTGAAGAATCAGGCCTGGGCTTAAACTCTGTGCCCTGGGGAACCACGGGTTGGAATTCTACAAGGTCCTACTACCACAGAATCCTGGCCGAGTGCAGTGTTTGCCATCTATCAAATACCAAATAATTCAGCCTAGGATGGTACAGTTGCATATGTTTTGGAGCTGCATCATTGCAGCTCACAATGGCACTATGTTTTCACTTTAAGACAAGTGTGACAGACCACTTGGCACTCTGCCTGGGTGCCTCCGCCAAACAGTGCTTCCTGCCATCCAAACCCTTCCAGCAGACCAATAGCTAATACCAGCCCTTTACCCCAAGCATTGTATACACAGACAAGATGTTGAGGTAAAAACCAAAGGAATCACTTTATTGAACAGAAAAACAGGTATTTATACACTTCAAAAATAGGGGCAGTCACCACATGAACAATAAAACCAAATATTACACATTGGGGCAGTGGCGGAATTACCAGGGTCGCCACAGTCGCACTTGCGACGGGGCCCTGGCATTCTGTCACTGTGGGGGGCCCAGCAGGGTTGCTATTCACAGGGCTCTGAGCGGAGGGCTTTTCTCTCAGGTAACAGCAGCACAGAGACACTGGCATTGACAGTTTTATATCCCTCTCCGACGGAGACCGTCCGGTCTGTCCTCTCTCACACGGGATGATACAGGACACACAGCTGATCTCCTCCCTTCTCCCCCTCCCCTCTCCTGTGTGCTCCGCGGGCAGTCAAGTGTGAAGCTAAGGAGTTCACATTTCCTGCAGAGCACACAGGAGAGGGGAGGGGGGAGAAGGGAGAGATCAGCTGTGTGTCCTGTATCATCCCGTGTGAGAGAGGACAGACCGGACGGTCTCCGTTGGAGAGGGATATAAAACTGTCAATGCCGGTGTCTCTGTGCTGCTGTTACCTGAGAGACACGCTCTCCGCTTAGAGCCGTGCTGTCCTGAGAAGACAGAGGACTCTGATGGGCACTGATAAGAGGCACTGATAGGGACACTGATAGAGGACACTGATGGGCACTGATAGGGGGCAATGATAGAGGACACTTATGGGCACTGATAGGGGTCCTGATAGGCACTTAAAGGGGACGCTGATAGGGGAAATTGATAGGGGGCACTGATAGGGGGCACTGATGGAAGACACTGATGGGCACTGATAGGGGGCACTGATAGAAGGCACTTATAGGGGGCGCTGATAGAAGGCACTGATGGGGGGCGCTGATAGGGGACACTGATAGAAGGTGCTGATAGGGGACGCTAATTGGGGGCACCGATGGGAGGCACTGATAGGATTTACTGATGAGCACTGAAGGGAGGCACTGATAGGGGGCACTGAGAAGGCACTAGGGGGCACTGATAGAGGGCATTGAGAAGGCACTAGGGGGCACTGATAGGGGGCACTGAGAAGGCACTAGGGGGCATTGAGATAGGCACCGATGGTAGGCACTGGTGGGCACTCATAGGAGGCTTTGATAGGAGGCATTGATGGGCACTTATAGGTGGCACTGATGGGCATTGATGAGCACTAAGAGGCAGAACTCATAGGCTGCACTGATGGGCACTGAAGAACACTGATAGGCAGTATTGATGGGCAGCATTGAAGAGTACTGATAGGTGGCACGGATGGACGCTGTTAGGCAGCATTAATGAGCACTGATAGGTAACACTCGTAGGCGGCATTGATGGGCACTGATAGGTGGCATTGATGGACTCTGATAGGCAGCATTGATGGGCACTGATGATTGGGGAACTGATTATCAGTGTAAACAATTTTCTGATATTCTTGACAGTTAATGGCAGTCCTTTCCTAACACAGACACAGCGTGGGAGGAAAGGGCTGCGGATAACCGGCAAGTCTGTTTACATGTGATCAGCTGACATCACATGGTAAAGGGCCACTGTGATTGCGCTGGATGCACGTCCCAGAGAGCATGCGGGAAGCACGGTTTTGGGACAATGTACATGGACACCCTCCCAAAATTGGAAGCCCGGGGCTCGGATGGAAGGGGGGGGCCATCATGGTTTCTTGCACCGGGGCCCTGAAGGTTCTAGTTACGCCACTGCATTGGGGTAAACATCCCACAATGGTTAGATAATGAGGTAAAGTTGACACAAGACTAATCACATCCAGAGGGACTAGCAAACAGAAAATTGGTGACTCGATTAACAATGGAATTGCACACCTAGGAGGCACACAATGGGGAAATGACACAATAGAGAAAACACAGTAAACACAAAACACCTTAAACAGATTACACATAACAGCAGGAGACCCCAGCATCAAGCTGTTTTAAACAGATTATAATCATCTGCCTTGAGTCTCTGAGTCTAGGAGGGGACTGAAGCACTCAATGCTGATTTTGGGCTGTCTACACCCCAACAAAACACAAATCTGTATCTGGGTCCTCCAGTTCTCAGAGTCTGTGTTTTTTTGGGAGACATAGGTATGAATGCAAAGTAAAACAACTCCAAAGCTCCCCCAGATCCACACCTCGCAAAGAATAGAGTCCCCTCAAACACTAGGGCCCATAGTCAGTAGGCAAGAGGCTAGCCTGCAGTCCCCTCCAAAAGCTCCTGTCTTGACTGGGACTGTCACAACAGGGATTCACCAAATTATGTTTCAGGACTGGATATTTGCAAATCCAGTTGCTCCTCGGAGCTGTGCACTCTACTGTTGTAGGGGATACAAATGCCCATCACCCCCCTTCTATGGAATCAAATATAAAGCATTCAGTTCCCGTAGTACTTCTCTCAAATGATTTTAACCCACCACCTCCTGATTAAACCAAAGAGGATTCCTTATACAAGTGTTTCTCACCAGCAAGGGATATTATGGGGTGAAGTTCCTGTCCCCCTCTTTATTATGTTATTATCATTTACCTCATGAAGGGCAACTTTGGACACCATGCATCAACAAACAAGAATTTATATATTATATGTTAAAAATTGAACAGTAAACAATAATTAGAATATTAGTACAGTGAAACCTTGGTTTGAGAGTAATTTGGTTTGAGAGCATTTTGCAAGATAAGCAAAATTTTTAAATAAATTTTGACCTGATATACAAGTGATGTCTTGATATACAGGTAGTGTCATATCACAACTGAGTATAAAAGAGATAAGAGGACCTTTAAGTGTAGCAATATGGTTACATTTAATGAAAGTACACCATTTAGCAACTCACATGGTTGATAATTAAAAGAGGCACATCTAAGTATGCAGGCATCTGGGGTAAAGCTGTCCACATAGACCATCCTCTGCACCACCATCGACCTCGTCCCTTCCACGCTGCGCTCCACAAGTGGTTCAATCGCTCTACTGCAGGCTAGTCTTCCTGGTCACGATTGCAGCCTGACATCGGTGAGAGCCGGCGGTGCGGAGGATGGTCTATGTGGACAGCTTTACCCCGGATGCCTACATACTTAGATGTGCCTCTTTTAATCATCAACCATATGAGTTGCTAAATGTTGTACCTTCATTAAATGTAACCATATTGCTACAATTAGAAGTGCCTCTCTTCTCTTTTATACTCTGTAGTTCCTGCTGGATTTTGCTTCTAATCCCCTTGTGGGGGCTTCCATTTGTGGATGGACATTTTATGGTTACACAACCTATCACGTTGCTATAATCTTTTTAGATGGGCTATAAACTGAAGGATTTATGAATAAATGGTTGTGGAAAGAAACATTCGAGTTTCCATTATTTCTTTAGGGGGAAATTTGCTTTGATATACAAGTGCTTTGGATTACAAGCATGTTTCTGGAACAAATTATGCTCGCAATCCAAGGTTTTACTTTAATTTTATGCAGCATATAGTGTTGTGATGACAAGCAAATTGTACAGTGGTGACACAAACACTGAGAACTGGCTGACTTCAGATCGAAGAGAGGGGGGGGGGTCTGATCACTTTTGTGTGTTCTCTTCACTTGTATCAGGGATCTTGGTACTCACCTTAATACAGGTAGATACTCTCCTATATACTACTGTTCCGAGGACAACCCATCACCTTGATGATAGGTGGTCTAACCCTTCCATACACCACCCAAAACGGGAAAAATTTTTTTTTTTTTAGAAAGATATTTTAAAACTGTTGGAATAAAGAAAGATAGTTACTGTGAATGACCGTACTTTATTGTTTTTATGCAGATGGGTCATCATACTCTGTAAATGGCTGTGTGATATCCAGAAAATATATAAATGTAATACATTTCCTTATTTAATAGGCTTGCATGTGGCTGACATTTCCCATTTAGCCCTATTTCATTGTTGTTGAATGCTTGAATGCAGGCAGGGAAAACACATTTATTAAGAAGAGTAGCCAGCAAAGTTGCACAGATTTCTAATCAAAGTACAGGCGCCTGCATGAATCTGTGGGCAGGAATGTTATTTCAGTCTCGGTCCTATGAGTCAGCAGTGAGTGGCTGCTAATCACGAGCTGTATAGCATTGTGTGCTTATATCTGCAGAGGTGTTCAGGGATTACTTTTTCTATGGTTTACCCTTTAATTATGAAAATATTGCTGCTTATCTAAACACACAATGAGCCACACTTGGACTGCTTTAAATGCTGACATATTGATATGGATATGGTTTAAACAAAATATATTGTTTGCTGATTAATTGCCTCATTCTGTGATTTTCGAAAGGTAAATTGATGCCAGGTTTGTCTAGATGTTAAACTGCTTTTTATCTTTTTAGTTAATAACTATCATTATCTTTTTTTTATCGTTTTTTTCTCTTAGGGGTTCAATCTGTAATAAGAAGGGATAATGGTTTAAAAAACATTTTATTTTACTTTTAATCAGACGTATTAGATATTTATATGTTCCCCATAAGGTTTAACTACTTGCTTACTGGGCACTTAAACCCCCCTCCTGCCCAGACCAATTTTTAGTTTTCAGCGCTGGCACACCTTGAACGACAATTGCGTGGTCATGCTACACTCTACCCAAATGAAATTTTTATTTTGCTTTGTTTTTTATTTTGCTTTGTTTTTGTGGTATTTAATCACCACTTGGGATTTTATTTTTTGCTAGACAAACAAAAAAAGACAGAAATTTTTGAGAAAAAAAAAAACGTTTCATAGTTTGTTATAAAATTTTGCAAACGGGTAATTTTTCTCCTTCATTGATATTCGCTGATGAGGCTGCACTGATGGGCACTGATGGGCTGCATTGATGGGCACTGATGGGCTGCACTGATGGGCACTGATGGGCTGTACTGATAGGCACAGATAAGGCAACACTGATAGGAACAGATAAGGCGACACTGATGGGCACTGATAAGATGGCGCTGATGGGCACTGATAAGGCGGCACTGATGGGTTGCACTGATGAGTGGCACTGAGAGGTGGCACTGATGGGCACTGATGGATGTCACTGATGGACACTGGTAGGTGGCACTGAAGGGCACTGGTAGGTGGCACTGATGGGCACTGGTAGGTGGCACTGGTAGGTGGCACTGATGGGCACTGGTAGGTGGTATTGATAGGCAGCACTGATGAGGAGTCACTGATTGGTGATATTTATAGGTGGCACTGTGGGCACTGATAAGTGACACTGTGGGCACTGCTGGGTGACACTATGGGCACTGATGGGTGGTACTTTGGGCACTGGTAGGTGGCGCTGGTGGGCACAGAGGCCTCTGCAAAGGATCTCCATGATCGGGACTGATGTCCCTCTCACAGCCGCCAGTGATCACCAGCATGAGGAGAAAAAATAGCCAATTACCAGCTCTGTTTACATCACATGATCAGCTGTCATTGGCTGACAGCTGATCATGTGGTAAAGGATCGGGATCGACCCCTTGGTCCGATCTGTGATCAGCCGAGTCTCATAGACTCACTGATCACAGAGCGCGGCGCGCACGCCCTGCAGGGGGTGGACCGGCCGCTCGAGCACAGGAGGACATCTATGGACGCCCTCCCGGCAATGTAGGTCCGTGCTGTAGCCATCTTTCGGCTATAGCGCGGACAGGAAGGGGTTAAAGGGAATATGTGGGCAGAATATATAAATATGGGCACCTGTCCCTATGTTTGACCCCTCTAAAAGGGCTGTACATATAAAAAGATAACAGATGATCCTGTCAGAAATCCAATAAGCTCCTTACTTCCTCCTGTCAGCTGCCTCTGCTGTACTGAAATCCCAAGCTGCAATGTCAGACCTGCCTGGGTTCCCTTCTGTTGAACCACAGGACTCCACTTACCCCGACCCCTCCACATGCATATATTTCTACTCTTGAAAAAAAAAATTCTGCTGCCTTGACTTCCAATAGTATGCCCACATACACTATATTGTCAAAAGTATTGGAACGCCTGCCTTTAAACGCACTTGAACTTTAATGGCATCCCAGTCTAATGCCACGTACACACGGTCGGACTTTTCGGCTACAAAAGTCCGACAGCCCGACTTTCGACGGACTTTTGGCGGACTTGCGGCGGACTTGCGGCGGACTTGCGGCAGACTTTCTAACGAACGGACTTGCCTACAAACGATCACACCAAAGTCCGACGGATTCGTACGTGATGACGTACACCGGACTAAAATGAGGAAGTTGATAGCCAGTAGCCAATAGCTGCCCTAGCGTCGGTTTTTGTCCGTCGGACTAGCATACAGACGAGCGGATTTCTGGGTCCGGTGGAGTTACGACGTAAAGATTTGACGCATGTTCCAAATCTAAAGTCCGTCAGATTTGCGACTGGAAAAGTCCGCTGAAAGTCCGGTGAAGCCCACACACAATTGGATTGTCCGCCGGATTTGGTCCATCAGCATCCGTCGGACCAGTCCGGTCGAAAAGGCTGACCGTGTGTGCGCGGCATTAGTTTATAGGGTTCAATATTGCACCCTTTGCAGCTATAACAGCTTCAACTTTTCTGGGAAGGCTGTCCACGAGGTTTAGGAATGTTTGACCATTCTTCCAGAAGCGCATTTGTAAGGTCAGGCACTGATGTTGGATGAGAAGGCCGGGCTTGCAGTCTCAGCTCTAATTCATCCCAAAGGTGTTCTATGGGGTTAAGGCTAGTCATGTTTCTCCACCCCAAACTTGCTCATCCATGTCTTTATGGACCTTGCTTTTTTACTGGTCAAAATCATTTGGTGGAGGGGGGATTATTCACTTGACCTCCGGAAGATTTACCCCCCTCCCCCCTTCATGACCAGGCCATTTTTTGAGATGCCGTACTGCGTTACTTTAACTGACAATTGCCTGGCTGTGTGACAGTGTACCCAATTACAATTTATTTCCTTTTTTCCCACAAATAGAGCTTTTTTTGGTGGTATTTGATCACCTCTGTGGTTTTTATTTTTTGCGCTATAAACAAAAAAAGGCCGACAGTTTTGAAAAAAAAAAAAGCAATATTTTTTACTTTCTGCTATAAAATATATCCATTAAAAAAAATGTAAAAAATCAAA
This sequence comes from Lithobates clamitans, assembly GCA_037952925.1. NCBI lineage: Eukaryota > Metazoa > Chordata > Amphibia > Anura > Ranidae > Lithobates > Lithobates clamitans. Next base: position 4,037,852 of record JBBGZY010000125.1, on the reverse strand, counting down.
TTTCTTCATCAGTTTAGGCCAATATGTATTTGGCTACATATTTTTGGTAAAAAAATACAAAATGCCAATAAGTGTATATTGATTGGTTTGCGCAAATGTTATAGCCTCTACGGACTTTGGGATATTTTTTTTCATTTTTATTTTCTTACTAGTAATGGTGGCGATAAGCGACTTATAGCAGGACTGCGATATTGCGGCGGACAAGTCAGGCACTAACTGACACTTTGACACTTTTTGGGGAACAGTGACACTAATACAGTGATCAGTGCTAAAAAATATGCACTGTCACTGTACTAGTAGGGGAGATGCTTTTACTAGTGGAAGGCATTGATCGGTGGTCCTGCTGTACAAGAACACAGGATCCATGCCTTCTGTACTGACAGAACGGCAATCTGCCTTGTTTACATAGGCAGACTGCTGTTCTGCCTGTATACCGAAGCATCGGAGGGTGTCGGCGGACATTGGGTCCGCCGTACCCGCCGATCAGCTTCCACTGTGTAGAATTACAGTGGGAGCAGTCTGCCAGTAGCACGCACGCTGGCCTCAGATTCGAAGTATCAGATCACGTTCTAGGTGTGTGATCTGGCACAAAACGGCCACCCTGCCGCAGTAAAAATACGGTGGGTCGTACACAAGTGGTTTAGTTGTGGGGTTGTTTTTCAGGGATTGGGCATGGCCCCTTAGTTCCAATGAAGGGAACTCTTAAGGCGTCAGCATACCAAGGCATTTTGGATAATTTCATGCTCCCAACTTTGTGGTAACAGTTTGGGGATGGCCCCTTCCTGTTCCAACATGACTACACACCAGTGCACAAAGACATGGATGAGCGAGTTTGCGATGGAGAAACTTGACCGACCTGACCTCAACCCGATAGAACACCTATGGGCAGGTGTCACAATATTTTTGACAATATAGTGTGTGTGTGTGTGTGTGTGTGTGTGTATATATGTGTGTGTGTGTATATATATATATATATATATATATATATATATATATATACACAAAAGTGAGTACACCCCTCATATTTTTGTAAATATTTTATTATACCTTTCTTGTGCATCATCTTTAGAAGAGGCTTCCTTCTGGGATGACAGCCATGCAGACCAATTTGATGCAATGTGCAGCATATGGTCTGGGCACTGACAGGCTGACCCCCCACCCCTTTAAACTCTACAGCAACGCTGGCAGCACTCATACGTCTATTTCCCAAAGAAAACCTCTGGATATGATACTGAGCATGTGCACTCAACTTCTTTGGTCGACCATGGCAAGGCCTGTTCATAGTAGAACCTGTCCTGTTAAACTGCTGTATGATCTTGGCTACCATGCTGCAGCTCAGTTTCAGGTTCTTGGCCATCTTCTTATAGCCTAGGCCATCTTTATGTAGAGCAACAATTCTTTTTTTCAGATCCCCATAGAGTTCTTTGCCTTGAGGTGCCATGTTGAACTTCCAGTGACCAGTATGAGAGAGTGAGAGCGATAACACCAAATTTAACACACCTTTTCCCCATTCACACCTGGGACCTTGTAACACTAAGGAGTCACATGACACTGGAGAGGGAAAATGTCTAATTGGGCCCAGTTTGGACATTTTCACTTAGGAGTGTACTCACTTTTGTTGCCAGCGGTTTAGACAATAATGCCTGTGCGTTGAGTTATTTTGAGGGGACAGCAAATTTACACTGTTATACAAGCTGTACACTCACTACTTTACATTGTAGCAAAGTGTAATTTCGTCAGTGTTGCCACATGAAAAGTTGTAATAAAATATTTACAAAAATGTGAGGGGTATACTCACTTTTGTGAGATACTATGTGTGTATGTATATATATATATATACACACACACATACAGTATCTCACAAAAGTGAGTACACCCCTCACATTTTTTTTTTACATACTGTCACCAGAGCAGTGAAGTGTTATTATAGTGACACTGTGCTGCTCTGGGGAGGAGATCTTTTTTTTTTTTTTTTTACACTGATTGCTTCTACAGCCATGATGGCGGTAGAGCAATCATTTCTGATACTCTCCGTCTGCATTGAGTACTACTGTGAGGGCTGTGATTGGCCACAGAAATCACATGGTACAGGGCCATAGTGATTGGTCCTGTACCATATGATCACTGTGACCAATCACAGAGGTCACAGTAGTAAGCAATGGCATCATGAATAACAGCCATTGTTTACTACTGGATATGTGTACAAAAGTGACCAGTCACAGCGATCACATGATACCAGGGTGGAGCATAGCTTCCCGGTACTCAGATCGGTGATCCGCTGTGTCAGGACCGCACTGCTTTTCGCCGGGGCGGGCGTTTGAGTCGCACTTCTGGGATGACGTACTGGTATAAATGACGCTTGACCATATACGTACAGTGGCCAGGCAGGAAGCGTTTAAGCATAATTAATATTTAATCTTTCGGTATATCCAGTTTATAAGCTCAAAACTACCTATTGATCCCTCCAAAAGCATACTTGTCACCTGTAATAAAGGGACAATGCTGCTCCTCCGTAGATAAAGTACAATGAGTGATCATTGTGACCCTAGGATAGGAAACATGTTACCAGGGATGGACTGGCCATCGGGAATACCTGGAGTTTCCTGGTGGGCCGATGGCTCAGTGGGCCGGTTTCAGTGGCCTCCTATTGCCTCGGAGGTCCGGGGCGATCTCCCCGTCAATCGCCGACAGCTGGTGCCTGACGCGTAGATCGAGAGCCAGAATGCAGAGTAGCGCAGGTAGCATCTGTCTGTAGTAAGTTCTCTCTCTCATGTCATGCAGCGCTGCTCGCTCCCCAGTGGCCCCTCCTCTCTTCTCGTCTATCCCATATGATGTCACAAGCCAATGGGGATAGACGAGAAGAGAGGAGGGGCCGCCCCTATGTGCCCCGATGTGCCCTGATGTGCCCCTATGTGTCCTGATGTGCCCCGATGTGCACTGATGTGCTATGTGCCCTGATGTGCTATGTGCCCTGATGTTCCCCGATGTGCCCTGATATGCCATGTGCCCTGATGTGCTCCGATGTGCCCTGATGTGCTATGTGCCCTGATGTGCTATGTGCCCTGATGTGCCCCGATGTGCCCTGATGTGCTATGTGCTCTGATGTTCCCTGATGTGCCCCTATGTGCCCTGATGTGCTCCTATGTGCCCTGATTTTCCCTGATGTGCCCCTATGTACCCTGATGTGCCCCAATGTGCCCTGATGTGCTATGTGCCCCGATGTGCCCTGATGTGCTATGTGCTCTGATGTGCCCCGATGTGCCCTGATGTGCTATGTGCCCTGATGTGCCCCGATGTGCCCTGATGTGCCCCGATGTGCCCTGATGTGCTATGTGCCCTGATGTGCCCCGATGTGCCCTGATGTGCTATGTGCCCTGATGAGCTATGTGCCCCGTGCCCTGATGTGCCCTGATGTGCCCCATGCCGCTATGTGCCCTGTGCCCTGATGTGCCCCATGCCCTGATGTGCTATGTGCCCTGATGTGCCCCGTGCCCTGATGTTCTATGTGCTCTGTGCCCTGATGTGCTATGTGCTATGTGCCCCGTGCCCTGATGTGCCCCGTGCACTGATGTGTTATGTGCCCAGTGCCCTGATATGCTATGTGCCCTGATGTGCCCTGTGCCCCGTTCCCTAATGTGCCCTGCACCCTGATGTGCTGTTTGCCCTGATGTATCCCATTCCCTGATGTGCTATGTGCCCTGATGTGCTATGTGCCCTGATGTGCCCCGTGCCCTGATGTGCCCCGATGTTCTATGTGCCCTGATGTGCTATGTGCCCTGATGTGCCATGTGCCCTGATGTGCCCCGTGTCCTGATGTGCTATGTGCCCTGATGTGCTATGTGCCCTGATGTGCTCCTATGTGCCCTGATGTGCCCCTATGTACCCTGATGTGCCCCGATGTGCCCTGATGTGCTATGTGCCCTGATGTGCCCCGATGTGCCCTGATGTGCTATGTGCTCTGATGTGCTCTGATGTGCCCTGATGTGCTATATGCCCTGATGTGCCCCAATGTGCCCTGATGTGCTATGTGCCCTGATGTGCCCCGATGTGCCCTGATGTGCTATGTGCCCTGATGTGCCCTGATGTGCTATGTGCCCTGATGTGCTATGTGCCCTGATGTGCTATGTGCCCCGTGCCCTGATGTGCCCTGATGTGCCCCATGCCGCTATGTGCCCTGTGCCCTGATGTGCCCCATGCCCTGATGTGCTATGTGTCCTGATGTGCCCGTGCCCTGATGTGCTATGTGCCCTGTGCCCTGATGTGCTATGTGCCCCGTGCCCTGATGTGCCCCGTGCGCTGATGTGTTATGTGCCCAGTGCCCTGATGTGCTATGTGCCCTGATGTGCCCTGTGCCCTGATGTGCCCCATTCCCTGATGTGCCCTGCACCCTGATGTGCTATTTTCCCTTATGTATCCCATTCCCTGATGTGCTATGTGCCCTGATGTGCTATGTGCCCTGATGTGCCCCGTGCCCTGATGTGCCTCGTTGTTCTATGTGCCCTGATGTGCTATGTGCCATGTGCCCTGATGTGCCCCGTGTCCTGATGTGCCCCATGCCCTGATGTGCTATGTGCCCTGATGTGCCCCGATGTGCCCTGATGTTCTATGTGCCCTGATGTGCTATGTGCCCTGATGTTCCCTGATGTGCTATGTGCCCTGATGTTCTATGTGCCCTGATGTGCCCGGATGTGCTATGTGCCCTGATGTGCCCCGATGTGCTATGTGCCCTGATGTGCTATGTGCCCCGATGTGCCCTGATGTGCTATGTGCCCTGATGTGCTACGTGCCCTGATGTGCCCCAATGTGCCCTGATGTGCTATGTGCCCTGATGTGCCCCGTGCCCTGATGTGCCCTGATGTGCTATGTGCCCTGATGTGCCCCGTGCCCTGATGTGCCCCGATGTCCTATGCCCTGATGTGTCCCGTGCCCTGATGTGCCTTGTGCCCTGATGTCCTGTGCCCTGTGCCCTGATGTGCCCCGTGCCCCGGTGTGCTGTGCCTCAATGTCTTGTGCCCTGATGTGCTGTGCCCTGATGTACTGTGACCTGTGCCCTGATGTCCTGTACCCTGATGTGCTATGTCCTGATGTGCTATACCCTGATGTGCTGTGCCCTGTACCCTGATGTGTTGTGCCCTGATGTGCTGGGCTCTGTACTGTGCCCTGATGTGCACTGTACCCTGATGTATTGTGCCCTGGGCCGGTCTGGATGAAGTCCAGGGCCACATTTTTGTCCCAGTCCAGCCCTGCATGTTACTGGAAGAAACCCAGGTAAAAACTAAAGGGGGGAAAAAAGCCTGGAAAAAACACAACAGAGACCCTAAATTTAAAATAAGCTATAATATATTACATTTTTGTTCCTAGGCTTAGATGCTCTTATACAGCAGGCCCACCGTGCAGATGATTACATATACAGATCAGCACAGAATATTCAAAATTGCAGAACCTTGAATTCATTCATCATATCTAGAAAAATATAAACTTATTAGCAAGTTCTGCAAAATTCATAACTCTCTAAGTATGCCTGTAGCTTTATTACACTTTTTCAATTTCTTTAAAATCTTGTATATGCATTTCTCATACTCTGTGCAATATTATGGACTATAGCTTTCTCTTGACCAAACAATCAAATGTTTCTTTCAAACTGATTCCAGATTCCAATATACAGTATCATGATATATGAAAGTGTGGCACATATTCTGAATAGCACAATGGAGATTTTTTTGCTTTAATGTGGAACCCATGGATAGACTCTTAATATGATAACAGTGCTTTCAGGCATATCCTTCAGTGTTAACTGTGTAAAATAAAAATCTGTCTTTGCCATCCATCTCTGTCATCTTGGCAAGAGATCTATCCGCTTTAAGATCCTGACTTTTGTTAATGGCATACCATTTATCAGATTATCATAAGTAGATTGTAAATGTGTGTCATCTGTTGTGACACATGATAACTATTACATAAATGTCTCTGTTGAAGTAAAAAAAAAGAAAATATAATAAACTTTTAAATGTTTGATTATTTGATGTGCAGTTTTTTTTTACTTGTTTGCTGATTTTAATGTACAGGTATATTGTTTTTGAAATGCATAATTTGGCACTTTATACTAATTTGTGTAGTGAAAAATAATTAACAAAACTGACATTTTAGTAAAGTACAGGAACAGCCTAGTTTTTAATCTCAATAGATGTTATACACAGCTTCCAGTGCTTTCAAAATGAACAAAACAGAAAAATAGCATAATTTTGTTTGTTACATAAATTTAATACTAAATACACGTTTAATTTACATTATCCCTACATTGTCCCTTCTATTTCTGTATGTGGATGACTGTAATTATTTTAATTAAAAAAAACATCTATGTACCTTTTTCCTAATCGATCTACAGCTGTCACATGACCCAGCTGTTTCCCAGCCTATCTGCAGAGGAGCTTCTAGTCCTCTGCTACTGGTCACATGTTTTTAAAAAAAAAAAAAAAAACAACCTTTGGAGTACGAAGTAAAAATACATATTATCAATAAACTGTTTTAAAGTGTCATACAAATATACAGTTGTGCTCATAAGTTTACATACCCTGGCAGAATTTATGATTTCTTGGCCATATTTCAGAGAATATGAATGATAAAACAAAAACATTTCTTTCACTCATGGTTAGTGTTTGGCTGAAGCCGTTTATTATCAATCAATTGTATTTACTATTTTTAAATCATAATGACAACAGAAACTACCCAAATGACCCTGATCAAAAGTTTACATACCCTGGAATGTTTGGCCTTGGTACAGACACAGAAGGTGGCACACACAGGTTAAAATGGCAATTAAAGGTTAATTTCCCACATTTGTGGCTTTTTAAATGACAATTAGTGTCACGTACCTGAAGGGAGACTGAATTCATGAGGTCAGCCTCTCTTGTATCTCCAATCCAGGTCCCGCTGAGAGTGAAACAGAAGGAGCCAAGGAACAGGAGGCACACGAGTGTCTGCAGGTGGAAACCAGGAACCCTGTTGCAGGAAGTCGCAGCTGGTCGCAGGACTGTAGTTGCAGAGCAGGAAGTCGCAGCTGGTCGCAGGACTGTAGTTGCAGACACTCGGGTAGTTGCGCTGGGCCAAGCTGGGCACCAGGGCCAGGTCAGAGGGATAGCCGGGTTCGTCAACAGGCGGGCAGCAGGGTACCGGAACATCAGGCAGAGACGGGTCAGATGGGAAGCCAGGTTCATCAACAGGCAGGCAGCAGGGTACCAGAACATCCGGCAGAGACGGGTCAGATGGGAAGCCGGGATCAGGAACCAGAGATCAGGTATAGCAGAGTTCAGAGCCGGGTAAACAGGAGCCAGGGTCAGCAACGGGAATCAGGCAGAATAACACAGGTTCGGAGTAACAGGGCCACAGCTGAAGACTAGTCAGCACCCATCAGTTGCTGGTGCCTCCTTTAAATAGGCCCACTGGCACCAACTGGCGCCAGGGTGTGCTCCTGCGTGTGCATGCTGCGTGCTGCGCACGCGCATGCGCACGCGCGCGCACGGCATCTGTGGTCTCCCGTGTGCATGCGCACCAGCGCGTGCCAGGTGATTTCTGCTGGTTTCCTTACAATTAGTGGGTTTTTCTTTGTATCCTGAGCAATTCTTCTGCCAGTTGTGGCTGCAATCTTTCTTGGTCTACCTGACCTTGGCTTGGTATCAAGAGAACCCCAAATTTTCCACTTTATATTAAATGATTAAACAGTACTGACTGGCATATTCAAGGCTTTGGATGTCATTTTATATCCTTTTCCATCTTTGTAAAGTTTCATTACCTTGTTACGCAGGTCTTTTGACTGTTCTTTTCTATCTCCTCATGGCTCAGTGTCTAGCCTGCTTAGAGCATCCATGTGAGAGCTAACAAACTCATTGACTCTATATACACACACACTAATTGTGATTTAACAAGCCACAAATGTGGGAAATTAACCTTTAATTTCCATTTTAACCTGTGTGTGCCACCTTCTGTGTCTGTACCAAGACCAAACATTCCAGAGTATGTAAACTTTTGATGAGGCTAATTTGGTTTCTGTTGTCATTATGATTTAAAAAGAGTAAACAAAGTTGATTGATAATAAATGGCTTCAGCCAAACACTAACCATGAGTGAAAGAAAAGTTTTTGTGTTATCATTCATATTCTCTGAAAAATGGCCAAGAAATCATAAATCCTGCCAGGGTATGTAAACGTATGAGCACAACTGTATAGGTTTGAAATTAAATATTTATTATTTTGTGGAAATAACATGGTGTAGTTGATTTCTTCCAATCATAGGCTGTGTCACTCCCCTCCATCCTGTGTTTATAATTAGCTGGTTAGTGGGCATGGAGGAGGAGGAAGCTAATGGGCTGTTATTTACCACTGTGTATACACCCACATGTGTTACAGTCACATGGTCTGCTCAGATGTGATAGGGAGAAAATGCTCAGTATAGAAACTCACTGAAAACTGAGCATGTGCAGAGTTGCCACCACAGCTGCAAAATCCCTAGCTGAATTGGGGACATAAACAGAAGGGGGGATAGACAGTAGCAGAATCAAGCAGGTTTTTTGCAGAATATAGAAAACTAATCTCATAGTGACTGAGTGAGTATAAGCAGCATGCATGTAATAGAGCATTTATTAATAGTTTTTATAATGTGGGTTTAGTGACACTTTAAAATGTGGAAACATATGGCAGGCTTATAACTTTTAATATGTGGTCAACCTATAGATGTTTATGAAGTTGATTAGTTTGCACACAGTATCAGATGTTTGGGCTTTTTTTGTTCATTTTGGATAGCGTAAGGAAGTGTGAAAATTTATGTCAGATTCCTATTGCCGTCTGTAACCCCATTAGGGAGAATTTTTTCACTTCCTGTCCGAATTTCCCTTGACTTCAATTCTTGACACATGTACAAAAAAGACATCAATGGGGAAGGATGGCACAGACAGCAATAAAAATATTGTCAGAATGCTAACTGTTAATGCGTTTTCCTTTTTTGGTTTTTGTTTACTTATACAGAAATTTGCAATCAGTTCCCATCCATATAATGGGAAATCCCCCACACAGAGAAGCAGATAGCAATAAAACTTAGACAGAGTCTCAAAACCCTCCCCAATCTATCCAAAATGAAATGTGCTTTGGTCTGGGCTTCACTAACATGTAATTTACATTTTCTTCTTAATTAACACTCATTTATAAAGCAAATAAAAATGATTGTATTTGTTTTCTTTTTAGAGAAAAATTATAATGGCATAAAAAAATGGCTCAGTTCTACTATAAAAGAAGCAACAGCTCTCCATTTCAAGACCGGATTCCCCTGCGCATTGTACGTTCTGAATCGGAGCTCTCACCATATGAGAAAGCTTACCTGACCTCAGTAGAGAAAGGTGACTATGCCAGCGTGAAGCAAGCCCTGGATGAGGCAGAAATTTATTTCAAAATCAATATTAATTGCATTGATCCCCTAGGAAGAACTGCTTTATTGATTGCCATTGAAAACGAGAATCTTGAGCTGATTGAACTTTTGTTAAGTTACAATGTCTATGTTGGAGATGCTTTACTGCACGCCATACGGAAAGAAGTGGTCGGGGCCGTTGAATTGCTTTTAAACCACAAAAAACCAAGCGGGGAAAAACAGGTAGGTTAATTATATCATTATTGATTAGTTTTCATCATTACAGTAGGTTTTATTCTCTGTTATTTGTAAAAACAGACTTAACACAGCATCAGTATTTTTTCTTAAAGATCACTAGTCTTATCGTTGGCCTATATAGAGTGTTTTTTTTTTGTCAAAAGGGTTTTCTATACTCTTATTTGTTACCATGCTCAAACTAAATTATAAAATAAAAAATGTTGCTAGGTATATATGAATGATTTAAATATCTTATATTTACATATTCTGAATACACACAAATAATTGAGTCCTCATACTCATGCCTGGTCAGGAAGGGAGTAAAACCTTCCGGAGCTTAAGTGGTTAAATCGAAACATAAAAGCAGAGTAGTATGAAACACAATTGAGATTTGGGCTAATAAAGGCAGATGCCACTCAGCCCTAACATGTTTCACCCAAAGGCTTTCGTGCCCTCTTTGTAAACTTTTGGGTAAAATATGTTAGGGCTAGGTGGTATCAATTCATGAAGACCTCTTGATTCTCCTAATGTTTGGATGCTGGACTTGTTTGACATTTACAGTTGTGATCATAAGTTTACATAACCTGGCAGAATTTATGATTTCTTGGAAACTTTTCAGAGAATATGAATGATAACACAAAAACATTTCTTTCACTTATGGTTAGTGTTTGGCTGAAGCCATGTATTATCAATCAACTGTTTTTACTCTTTTTAAATCATAATGGCAGCAGAAACAACCCAAATGACCCTGATCAAAAGTTTACATACCCTGGTGATTTTGGCCTGATAACATGCACACAAGTTGACACAAAGGGGTTTGAATGGCTATTAAAGGTAACCATCCTCACATGTGATCTGTTTACTTGTAATTAGTGTGTGTGTGTATAAAAGGTCAATGAGTTTCTGGACTCCTGACAGACCCTTGCATCTTTCATCCAGTGCTGCACTGATGTTTCTGTGTTCTGAGTCATGGGGAAAGCAAAAGAACTGTCAAAGGATCTGTGGGAAAAGGTAGTTGAACTGTATAAAACAGGAAAGGGATATAAAAAGATATCCAAGGAATTGAGAATGCCAGTGCTCAAACTCTAATCAAGAAGTGGAAAATGAGGGGTTCTGTTGAAACCAAACTACAGTCAGTTAGACCAACTAAAATTTCAGCCACAACTGTCAGGAAAATAGTTTGGGATGCAAAGAAATACCCACAAATAATTTCAGGTGAAATACAGGACTCTCTGATAACATGTTGTGTGGCTGTTTCAAGATGCACAATAAGGAGGCACTTGAAGAAAGATGGGCTGCATGGTCGAATCGCCAGAAGAAAGCCATTACTACGCAAATGCCACAAAGTATCCCACTTATAATACGCCAAACAACACAGAGACCAGCCTCAAACCTTCTGGCACAAAGTCATTTGGAGTGATGAGACCAAAACTGAGTTTTTTGGCCACAATCATAAACGCTACATTTGGAGAGGAGTCAACAAGGCCTATGATGAAAGGTACAGAGGTGGATCACTGATGTTTTGGGGATGTGTGAGCTACAAAGGCACAGGAAATTTGGTCAAAATTGTTGGCAAGATGAATGCAGTATGTTATCAAAAAATACTGGAGGAACATTTACATTCATCAGCCAGGAAGCTGCACATGGGACGTACTTGGACATTCCAACATGACAATGATCCAAAACACAAGGCCAAGTCGACCTGTCATTGGCAACAGCAGAATAAATTAGGGTTCTGGAGTGGCCATCTCAGTCAACCCTTTGAGAAAGTCACGTGGACAGTGACGCAACGCATCAGGGAAAAGAGCTGTGGTGACGTCGCGGCCGAGATCAGAACTTTTGTTCCTATGTGTACATGCTGTTTACCTGTTACATCAACTGTAAGTTTTTACTAAATATATTGAAAGTGTTATTGAAATACTGCACCATGGAGCCCTCCTCTTACCGTATATACTCGAGTATAAGTCGTCCCGAGTATAAGTCGAGACCCCCAATTTACCACAAAAAACTGGGAAAAACTTATTGACCCGAGTATAAGTCGAGGGTGAGAAATGCAGAGGGTCAATAATGTCCATCTGCAGCTGCCTGCCTCCCTGTGTCCTGTGCAGCCTACCTGTACCCTGTACATGTGTGTCCTGTACATGTGTGTGTGTCCTGTACATGTGTGTCCTGTACATGTGTGTCCTGTACATGTGTGTCCTGTGTGCATGTGTGTCCTGTGTGTATGTGTGTCATGTGTGTCCTGTGTGTATGTGTGTCATGTGTGTCCTGTGTGTATGTGTGTCATGTGTGTCCTGTGTGCATGGGTGCATGTGTGTCCTGTGTGCATGTGCAGCCTACCTGTGTCCTGTGTAGCCTTCCTGTGGCGATCTCCATCCTCAGACAGCGGCCGTGTGATGATACTGTTCGGCGGCCATTCCACAGTTCAAAAGCCGCGCCTCCTTCTCGTCTGTGATAGGCTGACCGCTGACTGCCTATCACGGACATTCTCTCATTCTCATACCACGGACGAGGATGAGAGAATGTCCGTGATAGGCTGTACACTGACAGCTGTTCAGCCTATCACAGAAGAGCAGGAGGCGCGGCTTTTGAAAGCTGGAATAGCCTCCGTGCATTATCAGCACATGCCGGCCGCCGTCTGCCTGCATGACACGCTGATCATGCAGACGGCGCGGACTCGAGTATAAGTCGAAGGGAAAATTCGACTTATACTCGAGTATATACGGTACTTTTCCATGTCACTGAACATTGCTATCCTGAGAGTTTGAGTATTCCTGAACTACCGGGGATCGATTGGCCAGGGATCGATTGGTCAGTGTGGATTGTTGAAGTGTGGCTCATTTACTCGATTTATGAGGTGAGAGTCTGGGGGAAATTATATCACTCGCACTGGATGGAGGAAGCTAGTTACATTGTGGCACATACACTTTATATTGGGTGGAATAGTCTGCATGTTTGGATCTAGCACCTGATTTGGAGTTGATTGCACTTTATAAAGAGACTTTGTTTACACATTGGACTTGATACATTACATTTTTTGCACAAAGAACTTGTTTTGCACCATTAAAAGTTCCGGATTGCTATTTGCACTTTATGTCATATCTTTGCATAATTATTGTACTATTGATATTTGTACATATTGTTTGTCAGATTGGAGCACCATTTTTGCACTTTAATTGCATAATTGCTATTTGTTGCACATTTTTTGCACAATTACTTTCTAGTGGTTATATATTATTACACTTGCAGATTTTTAATTGTTATTATTTATTTAGTTTTCGCTTAGTAAGTGCCACATTCCTATTTATTTCATCTCAGTCTGCTGACCTCAATATCATTAAGCCACTCTGGGGAGATCTCAAACGTGCAGTTCATGCAAGACAGCCCAAGAAGTTACAGGAACTGGAGGTTTTTTGCCAAGTGGAATGGGCAGCTTTACCATCTGAGAGGTTAAAGAGCCTCATCCACAAATACCACAAAAGGCTTCAAGCTGTCATTGATGTTAAAGGGGGCAATACACGGTATTAAGAACTGTAAACTTTTGATCAAGGTCATTTGGGTAGTTTCTGTTGCCATTATGATTTAAAAAGAGTAAAAACAGTTGATTGATAATAAATGGCTTCAGTCAAACACTAACCATGAGTGAAAGAAAAGTTTTTGTGTTATCATTCATATTCTCTGAAAAATGGCCAAGAAATTATAAAGTCTTTCAGGGTATGTAAACTTTTGAGCACAACTTTACTGTTCCATAGGAGGTATCATTTTAGACTCAACATGTATGGTGCCCTCAGTGCCCACGAAGATTTTCTATGAAAACCTCAGCACATCTCCTTTCTATGAACTGTATCCAGACATTTATACTGTGCCATTTGTCAATCCTAATCAATGTTACCACACTTTATTAGGCCACTGTATGTTTGCAGCTTGCATAGCACCACAAACTGCCTTCGCTGCTGTTGGTCTACTACCTTACTTCACACATAGTTACATAGTAGGTGAGGTTGAAAAAAGAGACAAGTCCAACCTATGTGTGTGATTATATGTCACTTTTTCCTGTATGTTACGGTCGTTCAGGTGCTTATCTAATCGTTTTTTGAAACGATCGATGCTCCCCGCTGAGACCACCGCCTGTGGAAGGGAATTCCACATCCTTGCTGCTCTTACAGTAAAGAACCCTCTATGTAGTTGTCAGGTCACCCGTGTCCAGGTGACAGATGCACTCTGTAGGAGTGCACCGCTAAGGTAGTGAACCCTAGGACTGACTGCTGCAGATTGAACTCTGGGAGGTTCAAGAAGCAGGTCTGGAGCACCAACACAGATCCCACTGGGAGCTAGAGCATAGATTCCCCAGGGCGTGGAGTCTAAGAGCCAGCAGGTGTTCACCAGAGCCTCTAGTGGTGAGGATGGACTGCGCTGCAGTCTGGCTCCAGGTCGCGGCCCCCAGGGTTTCACAGCTCACGCTCACGGTAGACTACAGGAGAAAGAGGAAGGAAGCAGCAGGCTGGAACAACAAGGATACTAAAGGGATAAGCCAAAGGTCGGGGCAAATAGGAGACAAGGATAAACATAGAACACGCCAAAGGTCAGGGTCACAAGCAGACAGGGATAATCAAGAACAGACCAAGATCAGCGGTAACTGGAATCAGACGTAGGAGACACAGCAAGTTGCACACGAAAGCTAAACACACAATGGTTGATCAGCAAGGTTGGCTTGCAATGCACAGGTTAATATAGTGTTCCTAATTAGAGGCTGAGGTGGAGCTATGCTGAGGGAAGGAAGATATATAAGCAGTCAGGTGAGGGTGGCTTGCCTCCAAAGGTGAATACATGGAGGAGAGGTAAGCTGACAGACAAAGATTACTGTATAACCATGACAGTACCCCCCCCCTCCCTTACAAGGCCTCCCCCTCCCCCGCCTGGACCCAGGCTTAAAGGGAAACTCCAGATAAAACCTCCTCAACAGATGAGGTGCAAAGATACAGTGATCCAAAACCTCTCCTCAGGACCAAACCCTTTCCAATGTACGAGGTAGTGAAGAATGCCTCTACGGCACCGGGAATCCAGAACTTGACTACCTTGTACTTTATTTTATCCTCAGAGACTGAAACCGAGGTAGGGAGAGGACAAGAGGACTTATTGAGAACTACAGGCTTCTTAGGAATGGGTAAGGGCATGAGAAGACCATCAGGAGTCTGAGCAGGGTTCCCCAGATCCTTAAAGATGAGCTGGACATCCAGCACAGGACCATCAGACTGGGCAGAGGTCAGTGGATCCATGAGACCAGGTTGGTTAGAAGGTGACATGTCACAAGAGTCAAGCTGGATAGCTGAAACACAAGCAGGATGCATAGAGTCCAGAAAGATAGGTTGAAAACCCCACCTGGCCGAATGAGGCAGTCTATCCAAAAGATGGATTGAGCCTCTTAGACAAGTTTGAATGGACGTAGTAGTAGTAGTAGGGTGGGGCCAGGTTACAGAAGGTCCTGAATAGGAAAAAGCAGGAAGCTCACTGGGCATGGGCTGGGCTGGCGTGTCTGGTGCAAAGGCCAACTGAATAGCATTGCCAGGTGTAGCGACTACCTCAATCGCAGGGCGTAGCAATTGTGGAGCTAATGCCCTTATTTAATATGCTCCTAAAGCAAACCCATCTCTCCTCCGTGTTCTTTGTTCCTAAGATTTTATCCCAATTCATGCAAGGGATAAAGGTTTGTAGTTTAGGGAAGTTGGCTCTTTTGAAATTCAGTGTCTTTGTGTTCCCCTTATGTTTCCTATTTGTGTGATTTTTACTGAAGCCAATTGACTTGTGATCGCTGTTTCCTAAATTGCCCCGTATTTCCACATCCGTGACCAGGTCTGTATTGTTGGTAATCAGTAGATCCAGTAACGCTTAATATCTAGTTCATGCGTCTACCATCTGAACCATGAAATTGTCCTGCAAGTCATTTAGGAACTGGTGAGCCTTAGACGAATGCGTGGTTCCCTCTGCCCAATCTATGTCTGGATAATTAAAATCCCCCATTATGATAACACTTCACATCCTTGCTGCTAATCCAACTTGTGATAGGAGATTCGTCTCCCCCCCTCCCTCAGGTTAGGGGGCCTATAGCATATTCCCAGTATTATTTTCCGCTTCATCCCTTTGGCGCTCTTCCCAGAAGGATTCCACCTCCTCCCTAGCTCCCTTAGTAATGTCATCTCTCACATTCACTTGTACATTATTCTTGATATATAGGCATACCCCTCCTTTTTTTTTTACCCTCTCTATCCTTGCAATAAAGGGTATAACCTTGAATGGTTGCCAGCCAATCATGAGAGCTGTTGAACCAGGTCTCTGAAATTCCCACAAAATCCAAATCCTCCTAATACAATAGGAACCCTAGTTCACCCATCTTGTCCGCCGGGCTCCTGATTACAAGATTGAAACTAGCACTTGTTACTATACTTTCCTTGGGTTTATGTTCTTTAGTCAACCTACCACTAATGCCCCCAATACTACCCTCTGAAATATGTTCCACGCTGACTATCTCTACCTCTGAGCCCTCCCTCCTACATCGCCTAGTTTAAAAACCCTTCTAACTTTTTGGCCATCTTTACTCCCAGCTGATCTGCACCACTCTCTTTTAGGTGCAGTCCGTCCCTTCTATAGTACTGGTGATCGACTGAGAAGTCGGCCCAGTCCTCCAGGAACTCAAACCCCTCCTTACTATTCATGCTCCTCAGCCGCTTGTTTACTTCCCTTATCTCCCTCTGCCTTTCTGGTGTGGCTCGATGTACCAGTAGTATTCCTGAGAATACTACCTTGGTGGTCCTTTTCCTCAATTTAGCTCCCAAGTTCCTAAAATCGTTCTTTAGGACACTCCATATGCCTCTGACTTTGTCATAGGTGCCAACGTGCACCACGACAGTCGGGTCTTCCCCAGCCCTTCCCAATAATCTGTCTACCAAATCCATGATGTGCCGAACCTGAGCGTCCGGTAGACAACATACAGTTCGGCGTTTCAGGTCTTTGTTACAGATTGCCCTCTCTGTCTTCTAAGAATTGAGTCCCCTACCACCAGAATCTGTCTTTCCTTTCCCTTTGCTCCCCCCACTCTCACTGGAGTTCTTCCCCGGCAGCTAGGAGAGTCCCTAGCTCCAGCAGTGCTGGTCCCTGACTGGTTTCACCAATGTCACTCAATGGAGAGTACTTATTGAGATGCTCCAGCCCTGGATCGGCCTCCCTGGCACTTCCTCCTCTACCCTTCCTGACTGTCACCCATCTACTATTTCCTAGTGCCTGCACCTCTTTGTCTCCACCCACCTCTGTGCTGGCCCCTGCTGCCACCTGCCGTACATGTTCCTGGCTCTTCTTTAGTATGAAGGGACTTCTCAGTACTGACAGTTGCTTCCCCAGATTCAGAACCTGGGCTTCCAGGGAAACAATGTGCTTACATTGTGCACAGTAGTATTCACCCTCAATCGTATGATCAAGGACCACATATATGCAGCAAGATGTACGAGTCGCCTTTCCACACCCGCCAGGCATCGTACCTATTAATTTAATGAGGATTGGGGATTATTCCGTGTCCAAATTACCTAACAACTAGTTTCCTGGCACTAATACTCACAGGTACTCAACAAGACAATACATAGTTACTTGCAGACCAACGAGCACTCGCTGACCAACGTGCACTCGCTGACCAACATGCACTCGCTGACCAACGTGCACTCGACTCGATGATCCACGTGCACTCGCTGACCCACGTGCACTTGCTGACCCATGTGCACTTGCTGACCCACAAGCACTCACAGACCCACGTGCACTCGCTGACCAATGTACACTCGCAGACCAACGTGCACTCGCAGACCAATGCGCACTCGCTGACCAATGTGCACTCGCAGACCCACGTGCACACACACACAATACACAAGTACTAACAATCCACACAAACTACTCAGACAACACTCCAGGTACTCACAATACACTGGTACTACCTGACACTAATACTCAATACAGCCCACGTGCACCCGCAGCACTCATGTACTTACAATACACAGGTACATACTCAACCTACACAGGTACTTGACCCCTGTTATAACCTCTTGTTTTCAACTCTGGTTTTTATAACTCACCACTTAGTCCAGTTCCAATTGGTCTAAGTTCCAGCAAGCTCAAAGATGAGCAGGCTCACAATGAGTTCTCTCGCGTTTAAAAAGGGAGTCAAATGCCTGGATCTGTGGCAGATGCGCCTGTGCATGTTTCTATCTTTGTATGCTTTGTTAAGCTCCTATGCTTGAGAACATGTGCACGTCTATGCACATGAAAATGGGCATGGCTGCCATGAGGTTCCTGACAATATGGTTCAGTGGAGATACACTTTATACTTTCTTGTCTTGATGCAGTGAACTCTTTAACCTCGCAGAACCCTGCCTCCCCACGCATCCCCGTGGTGCGCATCTGGAGTGCTCTGTGATCCAAAGAAACAGCGATCACAGATCGGGGTAAAGAGTCAATTACAGCCACTCTTTACAATGTGATCAGCTGTGTCCAATCACAGCTGATCACAGTGTAAACAGGATTTGTGGTTATCGCCAGTCCTCTACTCACGCTAACAGCGTGTGAGGAGAGGAGAGCCAGTAAACAGCAATCCACACAGGGGACATTTACACTAATAATCAGGGCACTGATCATCAGTGTCCTGATGATCAGTGCAGCCCCAACACTGCCCATTAGTGCTCTCAATTAGTGCCCATCAGTGCTGCCTGTCAGTGCCACCTATCAGTGCTCATCAGTATTGCCTATCAGTGTCTATCAGTGCCCATCAGTGCTGCATATCAGCGCTGCCTATCATCAGTGTCCATCATTGCCACCTATCAGCAGCCATCATTATCACCTATCAATGCTGCCTATCAGTGTCCATCAGTGCTGCATATCAGTGCAGCCTCATCAGTGCTCATCAATGCTGTCTCATAGCGCACATCAGTGAAGAAGAAAAATTACGTATTTACAAGGTTTTATAACAGAAACTAAGAAAAAAAAAATTTTCAATTCTTTTTCAAAAAACACCAAAATAAAGCTCTATCTGTCTCAAAAACATGATAAAATGATTAATTTGGGTACAGTGTTGCATGACCGTGCAATTGTCATACAGTGTGACAGCGCTGAAAGATGAAAATTGGCCTTGGCAGGAAGGGGGTGAAAGTGCCCAGTAGGCAAGTGGTTAAATACCCTTGATTACTGATCTGCAAGAATGAAGTTATATATATATATATAGATATATATATATATATAGATATATATATATATATCTATATATATATATATCTATATATATATTTCTATTTTTATTTTATTTATTACAGGTATTTATATAGCGCCAAAAATTTACACAGCACTGTACATATATTATACATTTGCATCAGTGCCTGCCTTCCAGATTGTTAGATTCTATTAACTAAATTACATTCTATAATTATTTTACATTACTCTATTTGAATAGGTGTGCACTATCCAGTATATGCCTGCCATATACCTCTGTGTGAAGACATTATTTTGACTTTTAGACTTGGATGGATAATTTATGGAATACTGAACTGTAATACTCACCCTATGCAGTCACTGTTAACAGAGTTTTGTGCCACAGTAAATTAGAACCCTTATTTCATTCTAATAATATTTTTAGTCAGTGAAAATCTTTTTTCGCTGCTACAGCAGTGAATAGCTGAGAGCGCTAATAGGAGTGTTGTATCGGGGTGGCCGCCCCCCTGTCAGAACACAACAGCTCAGCGGGGGAGATCGCTTTATTAACGTTGGATCGTTAGTACAGCGGCTCCGACCGGAGCTGTCAGTTTTTTTCCCTTTAACCCACTGGTATTAATGAAAAAAACCTATTCCCAGATAGTAAGGATAACTTGCCACAAATATGTGGCAGTGTTGAATTGTAACTCTGTTAACTTTCTGCACATTTTCACTGGCAAGATGTACACTTGCAGAGCACTTGAAGCACAAATTCTCAGTGACACTTATCCATGTACGCCCCTGTCCCCTCCATAAAGACATGAATGAGCGAGTTTGGGGTGGAGAAAATTGACTGGCCTTCACAAAGTCCTGACCTCAACCCGATAGAACACCTTTGAGATGAATTTGAGCGGGGACTGTGAGCCAGGCCTTCTCGTCCAACATCAGGTCCTGACCTCACAAATGCTCTTCTGGAAGAATGGTCAAACATTCCCATAGACACGCTCCTAAACCTTGTGAACCCTACGGACTAAGACTGGGATGGCATTAAAGTTCATGTGTGTGTGTGTAAAGGCAGGCATCCCAATACTTTTGGCAATATAATGTAATTCGGAATTAACCTACTGTACAAATTTGGGACAGAGCCACCTAGTGGTAGACTATCTAACGACACCTGCTTACACCTTTCTTTAGTAAATTAGCCCCAACAGATAACGTAGTGTGTGTGTATAGGAATATCCCGATATAACTACTAAACAGGCAAATTTAGGTCCCATATTTCTTTTCTGACAGGTACACTATAATCCTACACATCCTCAAATGGCTCATGGCAGTTAAAATTGTGCCTATATGAGGTCACTGTGTTTTATGTTTAGTGAATTTTTAATATAACATTTCATGTCACAAAAATTGTTCCTGTCATTTTTAAATTGTGTTTTCTCTTGGCAAAATGATTTGGCTTTAATTGCATGAGATCTGAAACTGTGCAAATTATTTTGCAAAGGTTTGCTCCAATATAGAATTTGTTTATTTTATGAAATCACAGGCTAGAGCAAGCAAAAAACAAAAAAATTGAAATAGCCTCTTGGGCTGAAACCAGAAGGCAAGGTATACTAACTGCAGCAGTTGGTTTTGTTTGTTTAATAATTTCAGTTGGATATTTAATAAACTAGCCTAGGCTGCTTTTCGAGCCCCTAAATGAGTGTAGCTTTTTTAAAATATTTTTGTAATTAATGCAGAAGTCCAGCCAAAACGTCTCCTGTGGATCATAGGAGTGCAGTTCGTTCTGCACTCCTGTTACCCGTATTCAGTAGACAGTGGGCTAAAGCCCGCTGTTGGCTGAAGTCACAGAGCCGGTCCAGGCTCGAGAAAGATTGCGAACATATGGTCGGGATCCGCCCACATGCCTGGACCATCACACAGTCAAGCAGCTGAGAGCCTGACCCGGCCGATTAGACCCCGTCCACAGCCCAGCACTCCAGTGAGCGCGAGGGGGGGTGTTAGAGCAGTCAGTCACCAGCTCTCTGCTCAGGGAGCTGTGAGAATTGAGCGATCGGCAGTGTTTGATTGCTTGGTTCTCCCGGTGGGGGACAGATGCAGCATCAGACCGATGCTGCATTCACCTAGTTTTCTTTTTTCTTTTTAGCTAGTGTTCGAGAACCCCAGGAGGAGACTGGCCATGTGAACAGCTTGGTCCAAATGGGGATCTATATATATGCTATCAACGCCATGTGAGTGAACCAATAGAGGGAATGAGTCCACACCTGAGCTGAGTAATCACTCAGTGATCGGTGCAGAAGCTCCCTCATGATGGAACATGAGAGTGTTACTCTGGAAGTCGGCGTAATGATGTCATGACTGACGTCACACGCAAGCCGTGAAGAACGTGGCGCCAATGCGCGAAGAGGCATCCTCCCGAGCCTCCTGGACACTAAAAGTGCAGGTAAGTGTCACATAATGTGGTAGTATGCGATGCATACTAGTACATTATGCCTTTACTTTGCAGGGAATTAGAGAGGAAGAAAAACCCACTAGGGTTTACTTCCTCTTTAAGGATTTAGAGATGATCTATAAAGAAGAGTGGACCAAAATCCCTCCTGGGATGTGTGCAAACCTGGTCACCAACCATAAGAAACGTATTACCTCTGTGCTTGCCAACAAGGGTTTCTCCACCAAGTACTAAGTCATATTTTGCGTGGGGATCAAATACTAATTTTACTCACAGAGCTGCAACTTAACATTTATCTTATGTGTTTTTTCTGGATTTTTGTTGATATTCTGTCTCTATCATTTAAAATACACCTATGATAAAAAATTATAGACGCTTAATTTCTTTGTAAGTGGGCGAACTAACAAAATCTGCAGGGGATCAAATAATTATTTGATTGCAAATTGTGTTTACATATAAGAACAAAAGACTAGTACACATGGGACGAATGTCGGGCAGCATTGGCTGGTTCAATAGAAACCGGACGATATTCGGCCAGCGTGTACTGCAGCCAGTCCAACAGAAGCCGGCTGTTTAGCTGGCTTCTGTCAAAGAGGCATTACTAGAATAGGTCTGCCGATCAGCTCCCTATCAGCAGTCTCAGCCAAAGGCTGAGACTGCTAACCGGAGTGTTCTGGCAGGAAGACGATGAGGTTGATATACTAAAGGCAAATATACTGTGCACTGCAAGTGCAATTCCTCTAGATCTAAGGGGAAGCTCTGAAATTAGGGGAAGCACTGCTGAATTCTATCACCAATCATGTGCAAGAAAAAATGCAGTTTTTTATTTTCCTTGCATGCGATTGAGTATTCTTTGCAAAGTGAATATTTAGCTCATTTAATAAGCTCTGGAGCAAGTGCCCTTGCAGAGCACAGTTGATTTGCCTTTAGTAAATCAAAATTGTTCCCTTCTCAGACCACACCTAGTGCCATCCCACACTCTGCAGATTAATTTGGTAACACTGCTGAAGATGGGGACCAAGGTAAATTTAAGCCAAAGGGCCAGAATTTAGTCTGGATTTTAAAATAAATAATGATCACTTGCACAAGGATTCCCAGAGCACCATGTGTTGGATTAGCTAAGCAGACAGACCAAAAGTAGCAGTAGAAGTTTCACAAAACAAATGAGTTACTGTTATGCCGCGTACACACGGTCAGAATTTCTGACAACAAATGTTCGATGGGAGCTTGTTGTCGGAAATTCTGACTGTGTGTAGGCTCCATCGGACATTTTCCGTCGGAATTTTTGACAAACAAAATTGGAAATCTGGATCTCAAATTTTCCGACAACAAAATCCGTTCTCGTAAATTCCGAGCGTGTGTAGACAATTCTGACGCACAAAATTTCACACATGCTCAGAATCAAGCAGAAGAGCTGAACGGGCTATGACTCAGCTTGTCGTACTTCACTGCGTTCTTGACGTTCATAATTTCCAACAACATTTGTGTGACCGTGTGTATGCAAGACAAGTTTGAGCCAACATCCGTTGGAAAAAAAACATGGATTTTGTTGTCGGAATGTGCGATCGTGTGTACGCGGCATTAGAGTGATGGCTGCGCGTCATTCAGGTGTGTGTAAATTTTACTTTGCACTGCTGAGGTCTATAAAGAACAGTTTGTTTTCAACAGGCTGTAAAATAGTTAAGAGAGAACATGTAGAAGAAGCAGAGAGCTTTATCTGCTGGCAAAAAGAATATAAAGTATTGACCCACACTATTTCATATTTACCTGACAAAAATTTTTTTTTTATGGTCTTATAATATGTACAAAACACCTGTACATACATGCACAAAAATTGGAGGCATTGAAGGTGGTCAATTTGGGCTTGTGGAAACAGCTAGGGGCAAGCCATTTTAAGACAACCCCATTCTGCCCTTTATATGGAATTTTGTAAGGTGGAGATAAACTGTTCACATTTATAAGGTGTGCCTTCCCTCTCCCTTCCCCCATAGCGCCTACATGCATGATCTCTAGTAGGCCCAAATGCTGAGCCCTGCTGGCCTGGTGGCCAGAACTACTCAAGGAAAATCCTACTTTTAATTGCTCTGGTTAAAACCCTGTTCCCCATTAATTGAAGATTACAAATTTTTTGATTGAAATGCGATGGGGTACTGTTGGCTGGATCAATCTTGTGGAAATACCTTACAATAGTATTTACCGGCCTATGTTATGGTTTTCATTAAGTTTATGTCAGGCTGGGGCTATTGTTACCAGAGCTTATATATGTATAATATATATTAATATATTTTAAATTGATGTTGGTCTTAACTTTTGTATAAATAAAGCTATGAATTTTATAAAAATGTTTGTACTCATGTGACCCATTTTTTGATGCATGAAAACAACTGGGGAAACCTAAATTCTTTTGTATACTATTTGGGGTGAGAAGCATCTCCGTCTCTATGTGGGTTCCCTTCAAAACCCCTGTACATTCCCTTTTAAAGTGATATTTTATTGGCAGAGCCTGGTGGGCTAAGTCAATGTTTTTTATATGTCTTTGGCACACCAGCAACAGGATATACCTGTCATAATTCTTATCCCTGTTGTTGTCCATTAGGGTGTTATGGGTATTCCTGTCCACCTTTGTGTGTTCCCTCTTCTACTTATGCATTCCCCATCATCATTCTTCACATCAGGTGTGTAGATCCAGGAATTAAAATACAGTGATTTTAATAGTTTCCCTGAAATACATAAGGAGTTTTAAGGGTTTTTTTTATGCTTCAACATCTACCAAATCTAAAGAAAATCTGTTTTGGGTGGTCTGGCCCTTTAAGGATTATATTACCCAAATAACTTTAATCCAAATTGTTGTTTTGCTAGATTTATGTATATCATTCTGGTATCTATTGAAATTTGTTTGATTTATGTATTATTTACACATAATAAAAGAGCTGCATTGTGGCTCATAAATATATTACAGCCTCGTTGGGATTGCTTGCAGTATTCTTTTTATAGAAATCAATACCTAATTTAATAAAAGCTAATGCTGTTATTATTTCTCTGATATATTTTTTTACAGTTTTTTGGCAGGAAAAGCAAAGAAACCATTTTTGTACATATGTACTCAGTTTGTTAGATTGTATATATAAGAAATAAAATGATCAAAACAAGGGCTTTTTAACTATTAGGAGAGTGCTTGTATGTGTGTTAAAGTGCATGTAAACCCTCACATTTACCCAGTGAAGTGAATAGCCTGGGCATACAGTCAAGACAGCTGATTGGAAGAAAGGCACACACCCCCACTCCTCATAGGTGGAGACTTTCAGCTCTGTTTGTTGAATCATTGAGGGCTCTGCTAATCTATTTTTACTATCCTCCCCAACACAAAACTCCGGCTGCTTTTATCATATGTGTTGGAGAACTTGTCAGGAGTTATCAGACTGATAACAGAAGAAAGGAGCAGGAGACAGCCAGGGGAAATAGTGCTTTGAAGAGAGATAAGAAAAAACACTGCAGATATATGTGCCCAGCTCAAATTTCATGAATCGAGTTTACATCCACTTTA
The DNA here is from genome assembly GCA_037952925.1 of Lithobates clamitans. Lineage (NCBI taxonomy): Eukaryota > Metazoa > Chordata > Amphibia > Anura > Ranidae > Lithobates > Lithobates clamitans. The sequence continues at coordinate 4,013,014 of JBBGZY010000125.1, read as the reverse complement.
ATGTCTTTTTTTTCTTTTCTGTTTGGACCCCATTTTTCATTGCAATGTATAATCTAAAAAAAAAAATTGTACATTTTGTAAAATACAAGAAAGATTGAGCACACTTTACAGGTACCACATGGAGACAACAAATATAAAATCATATACATTTTATTTACATCAATACATAAAATTGAGAGACTGCGTTTAAAATATTAGTACATAGCATTTAGCTTTTGTCTGCATATTCATACTTACCTGACAAGAAAAAACAAACTTTTAGTGGTCTTATACAGTATGTACAAAACCCCTTTAAATTACCTATTAAAAGTGATAATTTATAGGCAGACATTGAATCTGCATTAACATGTTGCACTTAAAGGGGTTTTGAAGGTAAAAAGTTTTTTTTACCTTAAATTAGAACTATAGGCATTTTTTTCATTTTGGATAGAGCAATGGAGGTATAACCCCTTTCAGATTTTTTTCTGCCATCTGTGTCCCATAGCTGAGATTTCCCTTCACTTGCTGTACCAAAGGCAAACAGGTGAGAGGAAACCCCTGCAAATTAAGGACATTTTGTGTGGACCCCCAGGTCACCAGAACTAGTGTCCCCATTGGATTTGCCTTCTATTACTTTTCTGGGGACAGCCCAAAATTTGGGATTTTCTTTTACCTTCACCTTCAATGATAATGGTAAACAGGGCAAATAGAGAGGGTAAATCTCCTTAACGGGGGGAGGGTAAATCTCCTTAACGGGGGGACAGACAGCAATAAAAACAGACAAGCATTCCAATCCCTCTGCACTCAACCCAAAACTCGAAAACCTTTTTGTCTTTAGTTATACTTTAAATCATTCTCTGCATTAAGGTAAAAAACCATCATGTGTCCTTGCCTCCCGCCCACCCCTAAACACCCCAAAACACTTACCTGAGCCCAATCTTGATCCAGCACTGTGCCCCTTGTTGGAAGAACAACATCATGTAATGTAAAGTACTGTGAACTACATATATGCATTATGCCTATCTATGCAGCAGGTGGTGCTGTAGTGTTAAAGTGTTATTCTATAGTAAAGTAATCAGCAGAAGTATTATCTTTCTCAGTGTATGTGTTCTTTTATATTCCCTCTTCCTGTTTCCATGCTATAAGACATAATCTAATATCCTCCATGAAAGCAAAGCGTATTGCTGTGTACAAGAAGCTTCCAGCACATTATTTTAATACTCTGACAACAGGTTATGGGCCCAGGCACCCTGTAGGCACCAGAGCAAGGAATTCTGCAAATCAGTGAGTGCTGTATACAAGCTACTGAACGATGGCAAGTGGTTCAGATGTGAAGTTTGCAATTGGAAAGCTGAACAATGCCAATTAACAGCTGTGGAAGTTTAAACTGGAAATGCTTTTTTAGTAAGGAGAAATACGCACCATGATGGCAAAGCTCTTAAGATGTACAAAAGCAACAAGCACGACAAAGAAAGCCGAGCCTGTTTTTTGCTGAAAAAGGACTGGTCACTTAGAATAGGACTGTTCTATCTGGAAAGCCAAGCAGCGAAAGCTAAAGCTATCCACAAAAGAAAGAGTCAAAGCAGCTACAAAAGAAACTGAAGACAAACCATAGAGTGGCAAACTTAAAAGTGACACAAAGCAGAAAGCCATGCGACTGGTGCATAGACTCAGGTGTGACAAGCCACATGACTAGCGATGAGACCTTCTTCACAAATATTGTCTACAGTGCAAAAGACAACGTTTTCCTAACAAACGGGAAAGGTGTCACTTCAGAAGGTAAAGGCCAGGGCTTCCTGAACTGCATTACACCACAAGGCAAGCAGAGTATCCTCGTAAAGAAAGTGCTGTATGTTCCAGAACTAGAAGGTAGCCTTCTATCAGTAAAAAAGTCTTGCAAACAACGGTCTCACAGTTAAGTTCCAGGGTGATGAATGCACAATTCACAATAATATGTGACTCCTCACAAAAGGAAAACTGGATGATCACCTATACAGGCTCATCACCACAGACTAACAAGCCAATACAGTCTCTAATGACCTGCAAATGTATTAATTTATGGCACAGGCAGCTGGGGCACAGAAGTCCAGAAGCTATACAGGACATTATGAAGAGAGGCTTATCAGAAGATTTGACAATAGCACCTTGCAATACAAACGCTCATGAAATGCAAGTGCTGTATTGAAGCAAAAGCCTCATGTGCTCCCCTTCCACAGGCATCTCAAAGAAAAATGACCCACTCCATGCAGCACATACACAGTGATGTATGCGGTCCAATGAAAATTCCCACGTCAGGTGGGAACAGATATCTACTGACTTTCATTGATTATTCCAGGTACACAACTTCTTATCTGGCGAAACAAGAGTTCAAGGGTTCTTTGCCATGTCTAGCAACAAATTGCAACCGAAACCAGGAATAATACGCACTGACAATGAGGGAGAATACATAAGCAAAGAAGTGGCCTCATACCTGAAGAGACAAGGAATAGTACACCAGACAACCACACCATACACTCCCAAACAAAACCGTGTAGCAGAAAGAAAAAAATCGCACTCTTATAGAAATGGCCAGGGTTCATGCATGTTGAACAAACTACCCTCAAGAGCCATTAAAAGTACTCCATTTGAAATGTGGCATGGATCAAAGCCTAGCATAGGGCACATCAGGGTGTTTGGCTGTAAAGCATATGCCTATATTCCAAGTGAAAAGTGATCCAAGCTTGAGAACAGAGCCATAGAGGGCATTCGAGTAGGCTACAGTGAGCAAACTAAGGGTTACAGAATCCTACACCCAAAGACTGACAAAGTGGCAATAAGCTGTGGAGTCCATCATCACAAACACCAATCCCTGAAAGCTGTGAAATGAATATGCCAAGCAAACCAGAAGAAAGAGTCAATCAAAACGAACCTGTGCAGGAGTCAGAACAAGAGGTGGAACTCACAATGCCTAAATCAAGTTCCCCACCAGATCCTGCTGAACTGCCTGAAGTCAGAAGATCAACTCGGACTACAAAGGGGATACCACCCCGCAAGCTGTCATACACTGTCAAAAAACACAGCATGTTTGAACCAACATCCTGGGAAGACTTAGAAAGACTGCCAAAATGTGAAGCCAATAAATGTAGAAAGGTAGCAGAAGAATTAAAATCACTTCAAGAAAATAACACCTGGACAATCACAGAGCTCCCTCCTAACCGTAAAACTATAGGAAGTAAGTGGACTTTTAAAGTAAAGTCAGACACAGAAGGGAATATCCACAAATACAAAGCCATACTAGTTGCCAAGGGTTACTCCCAGAAATTCGGTGAAGATTACGATTAAATATTCACTCCCTTCATAAAACACTCCACCATCAGAGCGCTTCTTAGCATTGCAGCCGGGAAGGGAATGCAAGTGAAACACCTAGACGTTAAAACAGCATTCCTATATGGAGACATTAAGGAGGATCTCTACATGGAGCAACCACCAGGGTTTGAACAAGGAGACAACCTTGTGTGTAAACTTCAGAAGAGCATTTACAGTCTTAAAAAAAAGTTTTTCCTAGTTTCTGTCAGTAAATAAGTAATTTTTCTCCTTCACTGACTGATGTGTGCATTGATGGGCACTGATAGGCTGCACTGATGGGCATTGATGAGGTGGCACTTATGGGCACTGATGAGGTGGTACTTATGGGCACTGATTAGGTGGCACTGATGAGGAGGCACTAATATGCCATACTGATGGGCACTGATATTCGGCATTGATGAGCACTAATAGGCGGCACTGGCGGGCACTGATGGACACTGATAGGTGGCACTGATGGGCATTGATAGGTAGAATTGGTGGGCATGGATAGGTGGCAGAAATAGGCAGCACTGATGGGCACAGATAGGCGGCACTGATGGGCATTAATGGGCGGCACTGATGGGCATTGGGCAGCACTGACTGGCATCACTAATGGGCATTGATTGGTGTCACTGATGGGCAATGATTGGTGTCATTGATGTGTACTGATTGGTGACACTGATCGGCACTGATTGGTGGAACTAGGTGACTTTACTGTAATCAGGGCACTAATGATCAGTGCCCTGGTTATCTGTCCGGGTGTCCCCTGTGAGGAGATGCCACTGATCGTCTCTCCTCGCCACACACTCTGTCAGTGTGAGGTGATGAGAGCCGATTACCGGCACTTCTGCATTTACATGTGACCGGCTGTGATTGGACACAGCCGGTCACATGTATAGTCAGATCCATAAATATTGGGACATTGACAGAATTGTAATCTTTTTGGCTCTATACACCACCACAATGGATTTGAAATGAAACAAGATGTGCTTTAACTGCAGACTTTCAGCTTTAATTTGAGGGTATTTACATCCAAATCAGGTGAACGGTGTAGGAATTACAACAGTTTGTATATGTGCCTCCCACTTTTTAAGGGACCAAAAGTAATGGGACAGACAATCATACATCAAACTTTCACTTTTTAATACTTGGTTGCAAATCCTTTGCAGTCAATTACAGCCTGAAGTCTGGAACACATAGACATCACCAGACGCTGGGTTTCATCCCTGGTGATGCTCTGCCAGGCCTCTAATGCAACTGTCCTCAGTTCCTGCTTGTTCTTGGGGCATTTTCCCTTCAGTTTTGTCTTCAGCAAGTGAAATGACTGCTTAATCGGATTCAGGTCAGGTGATTGACTTGGCCATTGCATAACATTCCACTTCTTTCCCTTAAAAAACTCTTTGGTTGCTTTCGCAGTATGCTTCGGGTCATTGTCCATCTGCACTGTGAAGCGCCGTCCAATGAGTTCTGAAGCATTTTGCTGAATATGAGCAGATAATATTGCCCGAAACACTTCAGAATTCATCCTGCCACTTTTGTCAGCAGTCACATAATCAATAAATACAAGAGAACCAGTTCCACCGGGCAGCCATACATGCCCATGCCATGACACTACCACCACCATGCTTCACTGATGAGATGGTATGCTTTGGATCATGAGCAGTTCCTTTCCTTCTCCGTACTCTTCTCTTCCCATCACTCTGGTACAAGTTGATCTTGGTCTCATCTGTCAATAGGATGGTGTTCCAGAACTGTGAAGGCTTTTTTAGATGTTGTTTGGCAAACTCTAATCTGGCCTTTCTGTTTTTGAGGCTCACTAATGGTTTACATCTTGTGGTGAACCCTCTGTATTCACTCTGGAGAATTCTTCCCTTGATTGTTGACTTTGACACACACACACACCTACCTCCTGGAGAGTGTTCTTGATCTGGCCAACTGTTGTGAAGGGTGCTTTCTTCACCAGGGAAAGAGATCTTCGGTCATACACCACAGTTGTTTTCCGTGGTCTTCCGGGTCTTTTGGTGTTGCTGAGCTCACCGGTGCGTTCTTTCTTTTTAAGGATGTTCCAAACAGTTGATTTGGCCACACCTAATGTTTTTGCTATCTCTCAGATGGGTTTGCTTTGTTTTTTCAGCCTAATGATGGCTTGCTTCACTGATAGTGACAGCTCTTTGGATCTCATATTGAGAGTTGACAGCAACAGATTCCAAATGATAATAGCTCACTTGAAATGAATTCTGGACATTTTATCTGCTCCTTGTAAATGGGATAATGAAGGAATAACACACACCTGGCCAACAGCTGAGCAGCCAATTGTCCCATTACTTTTGGTCCCTTAAAAAGTGTGAGGCACATATACAAACTGTTGTAATTCCTACACCGTTCACCTGATTTGGATGTAAATACCCTCAAATTAAAACTGGAAAGTCTGCAGTTAAAGCACATCTTGTTCGTTTCAATTCAAATCCATTGTGGTGGTGTATAGAGCCAAAAAGATTAGAATTGTGTCGATGTCCCAATATTTATGGACCTGACTTAAGCAGCGTCTTCGACTCTTTACAGAGATCGGTGTCGCGCCATGTCCGTTCTGGGGCGACATTATATGTTGTCCACCCAGAACGAGAGCCACACCGCTCGCTCCTCCGTCATTTGACGGTGGGCAGGAACAAGGGGTTAATCTTGGTATCAGTTGCTCTTGGAAACATCTGTCTCAAATAATGAAAACTTTCACCTTCCTTCTTCATCTATTTCACCAAATTTTTCATCAGTCCAAATTTTATGTGAAGTGGGGGCAAAAATATCTTTGTCGGGTCAATACATGGTCCATGCGTCTTGTTTTTCTTTCCTGGCACGGCTTTCCCATTCGCATATGTAACAGTACTTGGTATATCCAAGCTGCATTTCAAGCAGCAGAGCCACTACTCTTAAATCTCCACAGATATCCAATTGTACAATACTTTTGGCAACATAATGTGGATGAGCAAGTCTTGCCTGCACCTCAACCCGATAGAACACCTGTAGGCTGAATTACAGCAGAGACTGCGAGCCAGACCTTCTCGTCCACATCAGTGACTGACCTTACAAATGCACTTCTGGAAGAATGGTCAAACATTCCCTTAGACACACTCCTAAACCTTGTGGCCAGCCTTCCCAGAAGAGTTGAAGCTGTTATAGCTGCAAAGGGTGGGCCTACTCAATATTGAACCTTACGGACTAAGACCGGGATGCCATTAAAGTTCATGTGCGTGTAAAGGCAAGTGTCCCAATACTTATAGATATAGTGTCTCACAAAAGTGAGTACACCCCTCACATTTTTGTAAAAATGTTATTATATCTTTTCATGTGACAACACTGAAGAAATGACACTTTGCTACAATGTAAAGTAGTGAGTGTACAGCTTGTATAACAGTGCAAATTTGCTGTCCCCTCAAAATAACTCAACACACAGCCATTAATGTCTAAACCACTGGCAGCAAATGGGCCCAAAGTGTTAATATTTTGTGTGGCCACCATTTAAATTTACACTGTTATACAAGCTGTACACTCATGACTTTACATTGTAGCAAAGTGTCATTTCTTCAGTGTTGTCACATGAAAAGATATAAGAAAATATTAACAAAAATGTGATAGGTGTACTCACTTTTGTGAGATACTGTGTATACAATATATATATATATATATATATATATATAAAGAGAGAGAGAGAGAGAGAGAGAGAGAGAGGGGGAGAGAGAGAGAGAGAGAGAGAAAACAAATCAGTGCAATATAAATAACCCTTTTCTATGGAAGCTGCTGAACACCAAGGGTCAAAAATTCAAATCCCTGAAGCAAAAATATAAAAAGACAGTGCAGCGCTAGAATAAGTCCATAAATCAACAAACAGCACAATCTGTGGTCTTCAGTGATGAGATACAGAAAAGCATGCAGGTGACTGCGTGGGAAAACGGAACCTCCACCAATGATAGAAATGGCAGCTCACCTCACAAAGTGGACCCTTTAACTATAGAGGGTTTGATACACTTTCCCACTCGGGGTATATGATAATGAATCAAAGATGCAGCAAGCCAATCCCGGAACTTCCCCTCTTTGGTCGGTTCAAAATACGAACGTAAACACTTTCCACTCCAAAGCCGCATGGATCATGTACATATAAGACAATACATAGTGCTCTCCGCAGGTATAAAGTTTTTAATGGTAATAAAACAGAATAAAACTTACAAATATGGCACTTCAACCAAGTGCCTGGTAAAACAGCGTGTGTGTATAACAGAGTCTGCCATGGCCCCAGGTGACGTCACGAGACTTCCATCCCTCCGTACTCGTCACGTCCCAGTGGATGGGACTTCATCAGCAGATATGGAAGTGACGTGGATACCCGCTTTAAATTATATGGAAACGATCACCATGGTTACCGAACGCCGCATCACATGACACAGCGCAGCGTCACATGACACAGCGCAAGGTGGGGAAAACTATATCCATGGATGAAATCCCGGAAGTGTCCCCGTAGGCTGTTTCAAAGCTAACAGAAGGATGTGGCCATACAGGCACTTCAAATAACACCCCGCTTGATAAAAAAATTTCATATATAAAACAATGACCAAATAATCCAGTATATGGCAATACATTATACCCAATATTTAGATATAAAAATGTAAAAGTATATAAAAACTTATTTTCGAACAATATCATAAAATCTCACAGTTGGAAATGCAATAATAAAATAATCCCAGGGGTTAATACATTGCTCTCATATATCCAGTAAGATTCCCTACGTCTCAACTGGCGAATAAAATTACCCCCCCTCCAATGTTTGGTTACCCTTTCAATCCCCCAAAATTTAAGACCCTTATGGTTTTGTTCGTGGAACTGTTTGAAATGTCGAGACACATTGTGGGTTTTCAAGTCTTTTTTAATATTATTAATATGTTCTGCCAACCGAACATGTAAAGGTCTCGAAGTTCTACCTATATATTGCAACCCACATTCACCCTCTAACATATAGACTACTCCTATAGTATCGCATGTAATCAACTGTTGAATATTATATTCTTTATTGGTTGCTGATGGTAAATACTTTTAAAGTTTTTTGAAATTTACTTTGGAGTGCCTACAGGGAATACATCGTCCATAAGCGTAAAATCCACCTAAAAAAGAAAATAATCTATTCTCAGAGGGAATAGGGGGATTTAGAACACTGGGAGCCAGACGATCCCTTAAAGATGGAGCCTTCTTATATATGAATTGCGGACGAGCTGGTAAGACTGGACCAAGCACTTTGTCCTGCTTTAAAATAGACCAATTCCTTAACACAATTTTCTCAATTTTTTTATGCTGGGCATTATAATCTAATATCATTCTAAAATTATGATCATCTGTATTAGAATTTTTGATTTGATTGGAGACCGATATTTGTCTGTCCATGGTCTTAACTTTGTCTATTTCCTCATGTAAACTAGATCTATCATATCCTTTTTGTTCAAATCTAGAGGCTAACACTTGTGATAAAATCTTGTCTAATAAAATCATCTTCTCAAGTACAATTACGATGTAACCCAATAAATTGTCCCCTGGGGATATCGCATAACCATGAACCATGGTGGCAACTCCCCAGGGGAATATAAGCGTTACGATCAGTAGGTTTAAAGTAATTGCATAATCTGAAATGATCAATATCTTTATTAATTTCCAGATCCAGGAAGACGATTCTCTCATGATCAATATTCCACGTAAGGGAGATGTTTTTATAGTTGGTGTTTATCATTTCAGATTATGCAAATACTTTAAACCTACTGATCGTAACGCTTATATTCCCCTGGGGAGTTGCCACCATCGTTCATGGTTGTGCAATATCCCCAGGGGACAATTTATTAGGTTACATCGTAATTGTACTTGAGAAGATGATTTTATTAGACAATCACACGTGTTAGCCTCTAGATTTGAACAAAAAGGATATGATAGATCTAGTTTAGATGAGGAAATAGACAAAGTTAAGACCATGGACAGACAAATATTGGTCTCCAATCAAATCAAAAATTCTAATACAGTCTGAAATTCATATATAAGAAGGCTCCATCTTTAAGGGATCGTCTGGCTCCCAGTATTTTAAATCCCCCTATGCCCTCTGAGAATAGATTATTTTCTTTTTTAGGTGGATTTTACGCTTGTGGACGATGTATTTCCTGTAGGCACTCCAAAGTAGATATAAAAAATCATAAAAAGTATTTAGCATCAGCAACAAATAAAGAATATAATATTCAACAGTTGATTACATGCGATACTATAGGAGTGGTCTATATGTTAGAGTGTGACTGTGGGTTGCAATATTCAGGTAGAACTTCGAGACCTTTACATGTTCGGTTGGCAGAACATATTAATAATCTTAAAAAAGGCTTGAAAACCCACAATGTGTCCTGACATTTCAAACAGTTCCACCCACAAAACCCTAATGCCCCGTACACACGATCGGACATTCTGACAACAAAATCCATGGATTTTTTTCTGACGGATGTTGGCTCAAACTTCTCTTTCATACACACGGTCACACAAATCTTGTTGGAAATTCCGAACGTCAAGAACGCGGTGACATACAACACGTACGACGAGCTGAGAAAAAGGAAGTTCAATAGCCAGTGCGGCTCTTCTGCTTGATTTCGAGCATGCGTGGAACTTTGTGCATCGGAATTGTGTACACACGATCGGAATTTACAACAATGGATTTTGTTGTCGGAAAATTTGAGATCCAGATTTCAAGTTTTGTGTGACGGAAATTCCAAAGGAAAATGTCCGATGGAGCCTACACACGGTCGGAATTTCCGACAACAAGCTCCCATTGAACATTTCCCGTTGGATAATCCAACCGTGTGTACGGGGCATAGGGGCCTTAAATTTTGGGGGATTGAAAAGGTAACCAAACATTGGAGGGGAGGTAATTTTATTCGCCAGTTGAGCTGTAGGGAATATTACTGGATATATGAGACCAATGTATTAACCCTTGGGGGATTAAACGTTGATTTTGATATTAATTGTTTTATTACAGATAGGTGATTGTAATGATCTATATTTATTGATGGCCACGTATGACGTCATGTTTATTAATAGATTTTATTACTGGATTTCCAATTGTGAGATTTTATGATATTGTTCGAAAATAAATACGTTTTTATATATTTTTTAATTTTTATATCTAAATATTGGGTATAATGTATTGCCATATACTGGATTATTTGACCATTGTTTATATATGAATTTTTTTTATCAAGCGGGGTGTTATTTGAAGTGCCTGTATGGCCGCATCCTTCTGTTAGCTTTGAAACAGCCTACGGGGACACTTCCGGGATTTCATCCATGGATATAGTTTTCCCCGCCTTGCGCTGTGTCATGTGATGCTGCGCTGTCTCATGTGATGCGGCGTTTGGTAACCATGGTGATCGTCTCCATATTATTTAAAGCGGGTGTCCACGTCACTTTCGTATCTGCTGACGAAGTCCCGCCCACTTGGACGTAACGCGTACGGACGGAAGTCTTGTGACGTCACCAGCGGCCATTGCAGACTCTGTTATATACACACTCTGTTTTACCAGGCACTTGGTTGAAGTGTCATATTTTTAAGTTTTATTTTGTTTTATTACCATTAAATACTTTATACCTGCGGAGAGCACTATGTATTGTCTTATATTTGCATGATCCATCCGGCTTTGGAGTTGAAAGTGTTTACTTTCATTTTGAACCGACCAAAGAGGGGAAGTTCCAGGATTGGCTTGCTGCATCTTTTATTCATTATTATATACCCCGAGTGGGAAAGTGTATCAGACCCTCTATAATTAAAGGGTCCACTTTGTGAGGTGAGCTGCCATTTCTATCATTGGTGGAGGTTCCATTTTCCCATGAAGTCACCTGCATGCTTTGTCTGTATCTCATCACTGAAGACCACAGATTGTGTTGTTGATTTATGGACTTATTCTTCTAGCGCTGCACTATCTTTTTATATATATATATATATATATATATATATATATATATATATATATATACCGTCAGGTCCATAAATATTGGGACAGCGACACAATTCTAATCTTTTTGGCTCTATACACCACCACAATGGATTTGAAATGAAACGAGCAAGATGTGCTTTAACTGCAGACTTTCAGCTTTAATTTGAGGGTATTTACAGCCAAATCAGGTGAACGGTGTAGGAATTACAACAGTTTGTATATGTACCTCCCACTTTTTAAGGGACCAAAAGTAATGGGACAATTGGCTGCTCAGCTGTTCCATGGCCAGGTGTGTGTTATTCTTTCATTACCCCATTTACAAGGAGCAGATAAAAGGTCCAGAGTTCATTTCAATTGTGCTATTTGCATTTGGAATCTGTTGTTGTCAACTTTCAATATGAGATCCAAAGAGCTGTCACTATCAGTGAAGCAAGCCATCATTAGGCTGAAAAAACAAAACATCAGAGAGATAGCAAAAACATTAGGTGTGGCCAAATCAACTGTTTGGAACATTCTTAAAAAGAAAGCATGCACCGGTGAGCTCAGCAACATCAAAAGACCCGGAAGACCACGGAAAACAACTGTGGTGGATGACCGAAGAATTCTTTCCCTGGTGAAGAAAACACCCTTCACAACAGTTGGTCAGATCAAGAACATTCTCCAGGAGGTAGTTGTATGTGTGTCAAAGTCAACAATCAAGAGAAAACTTCACCAGAGTGAATACAGAGGGTTCACCACAAGATGTAAACCATTGGTGAGCCTCAAAAACAGGAAGGCCAGATTACAGTTTGCCAAACAACATCTAAAAAAGCCTTCACAGTTTTGGAACAACATCCTATGGACAGATGAGACCAAGATCAACTTGTACCAGAGTGATGGAAAGAGAAGAGTATGGAGAAGGAAAGGAACTGCTCATGATCCAAAGCATACCACCTCATCAGTAAAGCATGGTGGTGGTAATGTCATGGTGTGGGCATGTATGGCTGCCAATGGAACTGTATTTATTGATGATGTGACTGCTGACAAAAGCAGCAGGATGAATTCTTAAGTGTTTCGGGCAATATTATCTGCTCATAATCAGCAAAATGCTTCAGAACTCATTGGACGGCGCTTCCCAGTGCAGATGGACAATGACCCAAAGCATACTGTGAAACCAACCAAAAGTTTTTTAAGGGAAAGAAGTGGAATGTTATGCAATGGCCAAGTCAATCACCTGACCTGAATCCGATTGAGCATGCATTTCACTTGCTGAAGACAAAACTGAAGGGAAAATGCCCCAAGAACAAGCAGGAACTGAAGACAGTTGCAGTAGAAGCCTGGCAGAGCATCACCAGGGATGAAACCCAGAATCTGGTGATGTCTATGCGTTCCAGACTTCAGGCTGTAGTTGACTGCAAAGGATTTGCAACCAAGGATTAAAAGTGAAAGTTTGATGGACGATTGTTAATCTGTCCTATTACTTTTGGTCCCTTAAAAAGTGGGAGGCACATATACAAACTGTTGTAATTCCTACACTGTTCACCTGATTTGGATATAAATACCCTCTGCAGTCTGCAGTTAAAGCACAAAAAGTTAGAATTGTGTCGATGTCCCAATATTTATGGACCTGACTATATATATATATATATATATATATATATATATATATATATATATATATATATATATATATATATATTGCAGAAAATAAAGTGGCTTTATTCAGCAAAAAATGTCAAAATAAACATAAGACAAAACAGACTTGTCTTGTCACACGGTTGTGTAGACAGGTATAGTTCAGCAGCACACAGGCTTACAGGTAATAGTTCATGGCTCCAATCAGAGCTAAAGTCTTTATGTGGTTAAGCTTACCCAGCAGGTACACCATCCAGCAATGGACATTTTCACACAGCATGCTGCTGTGTCTCTCTCTCCTACTCAAAAAGCTCCTCTCTGACACTTTCAGCACACCTGACAAATAGCAGGTCTGAAGGGGAAATACCTGCCCTCTTCGATTAACCCCTTCTTAACCCTGCCCCAGGCTGACCCTTTATATATATATTGAGCCGAACACCCCCCGGTTCGGGTTAAAGTCTATGGGACACGAACATGAATAATCAAAAGTGCTCATTTTAAAGGCTTATATGCAAGTTATTGTCATAAAACATTTTTGGGGACCAGGGTCCTGCCCCAGGGGACATGTATTAATGCAAAAAAAAGTTTCAAAAACGGCAATTTTTTCGGGAGCAATGATTTTAATAATGTTTAAAGTGAAACAATAAAAGTGAAATATTCCTTTAAATTTTGTACCTGGGGGGTGGCTATAGTATGCCTGTAAAGTGGCGCATTTTTCCCGTGTTTAGAACAGTCCCTGCACAAAATTACATTTCTAAAGGAAAAAAACTAATTTAAAAGTGCTTGCAGCTATAATGAATTGTTGGTCCCAGCAATACAGATAAAAGAAGTCATTGAAAAAAACGGCATGGGATCCCCCCAGTCCATTACCAGGCCCTTTGGTATATATATATATTTTTTTATTTCTTAACATGAGGGTTGCACAGGGACACAACAGGAAGTAAAAGGATAATGGGAAATCCCATAGATCCCATAGTTATCTTCAGAAAATATGTCCTCATTGGAAAACTCCCATATTGATTATCCAGTGAATTTAAAATTACTTTCTCTCCCAATATCAGAGGTCCCAAGACAAACCGAGGGGGTGAATCTCCATAGTGGTGACACAGACAGCAACAAAAACCTGAATGGACATTTAACACTTTCACCCTAACTTAAAAAAGTGTTTGTTTTTGATATGCTATAAAATCTCTACTCTGTGTGAGAATTAATTACCATATACTTAGCACGTAAATAACTTTCCTGCCATTTCTTGTATTTTATGTAACTGTTGAAATTATTTAAATAAAGCATCTGAAAAACACAGGGTATATTATAATATGTACATAATTAGAACAATAACCTGCCAGCCCTCTTTGTGTACAGCAGCCATGCTGAGATTTCTGCTAATTAATTTATATTTTTGTTTTTGCACCTCCTCAGAAAATTATTCTTAGAAGGATAATTAGATAACTATGAAATAAATAAACACAAATCAGATGGCTAGTGAGCAATGCTTGCCTCGAGCTAGAGAATATGAAGTAGTAAAGCACCCAGGGAAATTTTCTTTTTTCTTTGCTGTGATACACCAACTAGTCGCATGATTCTATTTAGCATTACATTTTCTTCAGATAAGAGCAAAGGGAGGACAAAAAACATACATTAGATGTGAAAAGTAATCAAAATGTGATTTTATTTTGTCCATTAGTTCAGAAACATGTAGGTAGAGCAATCACTACTTCAATTATGGAAACACGATTATCCAAAATGACCTCCTTCTTAATGGTCCTTTTACTTAAAGGGGAGCTCCAGGTTAATTCAACACAACTGTTTTCTACTATCCTGCACTGGTACTCACAGAAATCCATCCCCCCTGGTGCACTTCTACCAATGGGCTCTTAGGGCATCAATATACTGTATCTATATGATTACCTGTAAGTGTAACGAGCAGAATCTAAACATGTAGCTCTGGTGCAACTGATTAAGGGGATGGGGCAGTACAGACCTTTCTGTGAAAAGGTCAGACATTGTGGTGATTAAAAAAAATGTAATTTATTTCAATTGTTTTATTGATTTTAAAACAAAGCATGTGACGTAGTACTTATTTGAGTTCACATCTTAGAAATAATACATCATTTATATAAAGAGTTTTAATGGCTATTTCAATTTCTTCTGGAGAAAAAAGGTTTTGATAGGGACTGAGGGTGAGTAGTCTATAAGGCAAGGAGATTCACTGACTTCAGAAAGTCTTGTATATCTGATAGTTTCGGTTGAGGGGTAGCTTGGTCATTTTTAAGATTGTATAGAGATTGGTAGAAGTCACCATGCACATCAGCAATATCCAAAGGATTCATTACAGGAAGTTCTAAAACATTACAATCAAAATATTTCCAATATTTTAACTTTCCTTCGTTTCCCCAGTACATTATATATCATCTACCTTCACCCCCCCGTCTCTTTAGCACCTACCTAGCTTTCTATCTTATTACTTTCTAATCTCCATGATTATTATTATATATACCCATATGCACTATCTATTTTATACTAAATAGCATATCCTGTGATAATATTTTCCACCACTTTTTAGGCATCTTATCTAAGGTATGTTTTCAGACCTAATTTCCTGGTTTGTACCTCAGACTTTCCCTAGCTCCTTCCCTGTTAGGGAGGGCAACCCATTTCCTTGAGCCATGGCCTCCACATCTTTTCAAATTCCTTGAGATTTCCTCTTTTTTTATAAACAACTTTCTCCTTTCATATTACTTCGCTTATATTACGGATCCATTCACTCACTGTCGGGGACTCTTTGATTGCCAACTCTGCGCGATCAGTTTTCTTGCCTGAAACAAACACCGTAACACTGCCACTGTGGTACTCCTCCTTTCCCCCCGCTTCCTCCTGTATATTAGCACACAGAGCCTAGGATCCATTTCCAATGTCTTCCCATAAATTTTATTTACTGTATCGATAACTCCCGCCCAATGTTGAAATAGCTTTGGACATCTCCACCTCATATGTATAAGGTCTCCAGTTCCCTGGAATCTAGGGCAATTGGCATCAGCTCTTTTACCAAACGTCAACAATCTCTTAGGGGTATAATAAACTCTATGTATCAGCAACAAATGTAATACTTTATGTGAAAGAGAAACTGATACCAACGGCCCCATCTCCAGTATCCTTTTCCACTTTTCCTGTGTTATCTCCCCTATATCCTCTTCCCATCTCCTCCTCCCGTTAGGGGGCTCTGAGCCTATACTGGGTCTATTATGTATCTGTCCATATAGTGCAGAAATAAGCCCTCTGGTCTTGTCCACTGCAAATATCCTTTGAAAAAGGGGGGGTCTATTCCACCTTGGTATATGTGTCCTAAACTGAGCTGCTAATGCATGTCTAATCTGTAAGTATATATAAAATTAATTATATGGTATGTCATATTCTTTTCTCAGGTCCAAGAATATTTTTAGGGTGCTTCCATCATATAATTGAATCAATCTGGTTATGCCCTGTTTTTCCCATTCTTCAACCTTTTCTATTAATAACTCCTGCAAATTCTTATTATTCCAGAGAGGGGTATAATCCAATATCCCTGTATATCCCATCAATGTTTTAATTGTTTTCCAAACCTTTATGATCATCTTCATTGTAGGATTCTTATGGATAAACGATTCCGCCTCTAACGCATCTGCTATGGGATTATGCAGGGCTCCTGCCAGCATTATTCTCGCTTGCACTGCCCCCACCCACTGTGTCACATCCCATTAAATGTTGCAGCGGTGCTGCTAAATAGTAGCTTCTAGGGTGAGGCACTGCTAAGCCCCCCTCCTCCGTCGGCAGCTGCAGCGTTTGCAGCCTAATCCTTGCCTGACCCTTTTCCAGATCAGCTCTCTAAAGAGAGTTTCAATTTTTTTAAACCATTTTTTACAGATCCACACTGGAGAATTATGTAACAGATATAACAGTTGTGGCATCCATATCATTTTGATCAGGCTGCATCAGCCCGCTACCGACAGAGGAAGCCGGCTTCAAATTTTACATTTTTGTTTAAATTTAGTCAATAATGGTATTATATTCTTACTGATATATTGATTAGGATCTCTTGTCAAATATATGCCCAAGTATTTCATCGTATCTACCACTTCTAATTGGGGCATTTCAAGCGTGATCGGGGTCCACTGGCAGCAGTTCTGACTTCTCCCAGTTTATTGCCAAACCCGTGAATTTTCCAAACTCCTCCACTAATTTTATTTCCATTCTAAGGGATTGGCCAGTATCCCCCAAGATCCTGCTTATTTTTAATCAAAGTTAGGACCTCTTCAATTTGCTTTCTCCTCTGGTTTTTAACATTGGCTTGTAGTTTTATCAAAAGACCTCTTATGCAGGCCTTGTATATGGCCTATAATGTGGAAAAATAAATGTCCGGGGAGGCGTTTGTTTAAAAAAAAATAAGGCGTAAGCTTTTGAGATTGCTTGGCAATGGTCAGGGACTGCTGGGGGAGTGGAGTCCAATCTCCAAAGGCGGGTGAGATTGGGTCTTTAATGCCACGTACATACAAACGGTTAAGCGAGGGATGAGCACTTGAAAGGTGAATTGAGGCCACGCACATTTAAAGAGGTGAATTTAATCAACATAAAGTTGTATGAATTTGAGATGATCCAGTTGGTGTGTAGATAGTCTCAGAGTTGGCGGGTGTTCCGTGTACTTTTGATAGTACATTGAGTAGTTTGTAATTGATGGCTGTGGTGGATAGATTAGAGTGATTGCGAAACAATTGTTAGATTCATGGGGGGTTGTTTCCATGGAGTAAATAATCTCATAATGAAGTCTATCGAGGCTAATAAACAAGGACTGGTTGGATGCACAAGATATATATCCCTATCCTGTGCATCCAACCCGTTCTTGTTTATTAGCCTCGATAGACTTCATTATGAGATTATTCACTCCATGGAAACAACCTCCCATGAATCTAACAACCCTTCCGAGACCACTGTAATGGGGAGGGAGGTTTAAAAAGGACTTTCAGAAAAGGCAAGGGGGATGGGTAGCAAACATTGCTACTAACAACAGGGGGGAGGAGTATCCATATCATCATCATAATGGTATGAAAAACAATGTTGAACTAGGAGGTAAGTGAACGGTGAGGCCGAGTTTCCCCAGCTATCAGCATATTTGGAACGAGGCATCAGGACTAATATGTAGGATGTGGCAGTGTTTAGGACCATTCTGTCTCCATATGGTGTGGTTGATGTGTCGGGGGAGAATGGTTCTCTGTAGGTATGATTCTCCATTCTTTGAGTAGGGCTAACTCTGTCTCCAAACTTCTGATCTTGTACAATTTCCCTTGGTTTTTGATCGTGAATTTGGTAGTGAAGCCCCATTGATAGGCTATATTATTGTTGCGGAGGGCCTTAGTGATGATGGTGAGGTTTTTCCTGTTGAGGAGTGTTGTTTTGGAAAGATCTGCATACAATTTGATCCCTGTATAGGGTGTGGGCAATGCAGAATTGTTTCTGTCGGCACACATAAACTTTTCTTTGGCGTGATAAAAGTGTATGCATGCTAGAACGTCTCTAGGTACTGAGACTGGTAGAAAGTCAGGTTTGGGTATTCTGTGGGCCCTATCGATGGCCAATTCAAGATCAGTAAGTGATGGGATTAGATGTTTCATAAGTTGCTGAATATACGTGACTAGTGCATCTGGTGTGACCGATTCCGGAATACTGCGGAATTTGATGTTGTTTCGTCTAGAGCGGTCCTCTAAGTCTCTGATTTTCAGTCGCATTTAATGTAATTCAGTGTCGTGATAAGTATGAGCATCCACTATATCATTGTGAGCAGTGCACATTTCTGTTTGGTTTCCACATATTATATTCTCATATAATGCTCCTGCACAGTTTGTGTGAGAGGGGCTAGGACTGCAAACATGTCAGTATGAAGTGTCTGTCTCAGGTATAGTAGCATGTTTTTCATCGCTAGCTCTGAGATTGGTTGTTCAGATGCAGGGACTGAATCAATGGCTGAGTGCATCTGCAGAGCAGGCAGGAGGGGTGGCAGAGATGAATATGCAGCTGCGCTCTGATGAGGGCATTCCATCCGGATTTTAATAGGCTGCGTGAGGTAGGAGACAAGGGAGGAGATGACTCACCAAGGTCGCCCTCATAGAGAGGGAATGCCAGTCTGTGATCCTGGGTTCCATCTCCCTGTGGCTGGGGAGAAGCTGACAGTCTCCGTGTGGCGCCGGCTCCATCTTGGATGGGACCCGGGCTGTGGGTCGGGAAGAAATCCGTCACTTTCTGCGGTCTCCCGGAGTTCTTCCTACGGCGGGTAATGGTCACTGGAGGTAGGGGAGGATTTGCCACAACAGTCGTGGTGGATGTCGCTGCAATGGTCGATGTGTTGCCACTTATGTCACTGGCGGTTTAGAAAACCTCAGAGAAGAATGGCCATCTAGTACGCCGGCCAGACAACCAACCCCCCTCCCCCCCAAAAAATTGTCATTTAAAGATATGTACTTCTGTTAGCCTATTCAGGACAAAGTTGACCCATTTGCTGCGAGCCAGGCCTTCTTATCCACATCAGTGCCTGGCTTCACAAATGTGCTTCTGGAAGAGTGGTCAAACATTCCCACAGGCACACTCCTAAACCTTGTGGACAGCCTTCTCAGAAGAGTTGAAACTGTTATAGCTGCAAAGGGTGGACCAACTCAATATTGAACCCTACAAACTAAGACTGGGATACCGTTAAAGTTCATGGTGCATGTACAGGCAGGTGTCCCAATACTTTTGACAAAATAGTGTATATATAGTGTATATTTGAATTGTTGAAACAAAAAAATGTTTTAGGCTGAAATTTCCTTTAAATGCACAAATAAACACTAATTACAAGTCTACCATTATCTAGCTGTGTATGTACTCAGGCCAGCCTTTTATAATTTTTATCAAAAGTGTTGTTGTCTGTGTTATTCACTAAAAAGGTAATACATCTGACTTACCGGGATAATCGCTTCTACTTTTTAATGTTGCAAATTTACTTTAAAGTGGTGTTAAACCAAAAGTCAAACATGTATTATATTAGTTTACCAATTCTTAGATGTGATGGCTGCATTTGTTCTCTTTTTTAGGCTTTCTTTCCTTTATTTTCACACGGTCATCCAGCCAATTAGTCTATTTCTTTTCAACAAAACAATCTGCAGATGTAACACTGATAGGGGAGCTTAGAATGGTCAGCATTTATTCATTTATGTAAAACTTTTATCCCAAAAGTAATAGAAAAATCTGTTTGCTGTAACTGCTTTTAAAGTGTTATCTGGAGTTTGGTTATGATTTGTTAGTGTATCTAAATTTGCTAGAGCGTCTAACAAGTTCAGTGAAAGTTCACCTTTTTTCATAACTAATATCCTCTAGGCCCTTACTTAGTATTGTTGCCCTTTTCTGTACTCACTCCATTTCCAGCACATCCTTCCTGAGGACTGGTGCTCCATGTGTGGCCGGACCAGAGTCTTGTAGAGTGGGAAAATTACCGCTTTATCTCTTGAGTTAATCCCGTTTTTAATGCATGCCAATATAATGTTTGCTTTGTTAGCAGCAGCTTGACATTGCATGCCATTGCTGATCCTATCATCTACTAGGAGGTCACATGACTGATGATGATCACATGACTGATGATGATCACATGACTGATCATAGATAGTATATAAGGATTGATGAACCATCCGTGTAGCCAATCCCATTTGAAGAAGTCTTTTCGACGAAACATGTCTTGGGCATGGTTACACGGCATTCCATCGCACTGACATTAGATGCCGCTGTCTGAGGAGGACTACACCAATCGGATGGCTGGGCCTTAGAAGGTTGGGTGAGAGATACACCAGTTTACACTTCAGGTCCGCTGTGACCGCGGTGCACCGTTGGATCACTGATTCTGTTGCTTGCTGTGCTTGCTGTGGATTGTTTTAAAGGCTTTTATGTTTCAGTTTAAAAGTGAGTGTAACCATTGAAGTGTGTTTGAAGTGATTTTAATGAGTCTGTCAAAATGTTATCACGCTATGTGGAGCACTTTATTCATTTTTTCACATATGGAGCTGGCTTGATTGGATTCACGGTTCATCACTTGCAACCCAGGTGTGGTTCAATTGCTGTTTTGCCGAACCAGAGAGTGGGAGGCTATACAATCTGGTGAGTGCGCTCTTCAGAGGGAGTGGTGTCACTATCATGGTGGTGTGGTGGAAGAGTAGAAGATTTTTCACACAAGAAGATTGAAAAACAACTGTTGAACTTATTCATTCATTTCTTGTAATTTTATTATTTATAGTGACACTTTTCACTGGGTGTTAAAGAAATTTCTTTTCATGATAAAAATAATATTTTTCATGACACTATTATTATTTTTATGTATAAGTAGAGGGTCATAGGCATTATGCTGCTCTGACCCATTATTTTACACAATTTATATTAGCGCCGCTATTTCTATCTGTACACGTGTGAGAGGTATAGTTTTGGGATTCTGATCAGTTTACGTATTTATTTAAGTGGCAGCTGTACACTGTGTATGTACACACATTTTGTATTCATTTACACATCTTTTATATAGCTTTGCACTTTTCTTTGGCGCAGTGGAGTAAGAGAGATTCAGGGGCGGTTTATTTGTATATCTCTTGCTACAAACCATTATACATATATGCAGCAGCTGGGCAATTGGAGCATACGGTCCTGTGACCACGATGATGGACAATCATAGTGGTCACATGATAGGAAAGCCCGCCTCCTCCCCCCAAACATTTAGATCCTCTTAAAGGGCCAGCGGGTGGTGGCAAGTGGTTAAATTGTCAACACTAAGCCAAAAAGATTGCCCTCATAAATAAAATATATCAAAGCTAGTTTGTGCCACTGTATTTTATTTATGTCACATGACATAAAATGGGTGGATTTAAAAAGGCAAATAGACTATGCACTTTGCAAGTGCAGATGCACTTATATTCCCCAGAGCTTAGTAAATGTGGTAAAGCTCTGATGATTTCCATCATCCAATCATGTGCAAATAAAAAGGAAAGTTTATTGTCAAATACTTACCTTAATTTTCCTTTTCTAATGGACTCCATGGCAGCCTACGTGTGGGTTAACCCCGCCTCCTCTCCAATGCTATAGGACCCCATTCCCATAAATGAGTACTCACCACTAGCTATTGCGTTCCGTAACTAGCCTACTCTTTGACCAATGGGTGGGAACTCTGTCTGTCATGGAGTCCATCAGGAAAGGAAAATTATGGTAAGTATTTGACAATAAATTTTCCTTTTTCCTGACAGACTCCATGGCAGCCTACGTGTGGGAAATAACTAGCCAACCATACGGGTGAGTATGCTGAATCAAACATAATTTTAGTTTGTCCTATCAACCGATAGGATTCTCAAACCAAAGTTTACAGAAGATAATGAAGCAGGCTCTATACAGTAATTAGACATGAAAGTGTTGATAGAGGCCCACGAGGCCGCTTTGCAAATGGTGTCTGGGGCCACATGTCGAGCTGCCGCCCATGAAGCTGTCATTCCCCTGGTGAAGTGAGCTGTCACCGCCTCTGGAGGAGCCAAGCCCTTAGCCCTGTATGCTTGTTGGATGGTCTGCACGATCCAGGCTGCGAGTGTCCTAGTCGAGGCTTTCTTCCCTTTATTGTTGCCCGAGTGTAACACAAAGAGATGGTCAGAGCGTCTAAAGGGAGAAGTAACTCTCAGATACTCTTTTATTGCTTCTCCTACATCCAGAGGATGAGTCTCGGAGGACCCCGGAGACCTAAACGTAGGTAGGACAATCTCCTGATTATCGTGGAATACCGAGGACACTTCCGGGTTGGAACCCAGCATAGGGATGAGGACTACACGGTCCGGGAAGAACGTCAGGAAGGGTTCTTCATGACCCAGTGAACCGATTTCAGAGACTCTTTGAGCCGAGGTGACGGCTACTAAAAAGGCAACTTTTGCTGAGAAGTCCTTGATAGAGAGCGGGGGGGGCCCCGTAGTACTGAGTCCGGAAATTGAGTCAAGGACAAGTGGAAGCTCCCATTTGGGGAATCTGGATTTCCTTTGGGGCTTGAGTCTTGAAGCTCCACGAAAAAATTGCCGGATTAATGGATGAGCCGCCCAGGAGGAACCGGAGAAGGCCAACAGTGCAGATACCTGGACCCTAAGCGAGCTGATGGATAAGGGTAAATCTAGGCCTGCTTGAAGGAAGCTGAGCACATCTTGAACCTCCGGGTGTCTAAAAGACCTGCCCCTGGAAGAGCAAAATTCCACGAATTTGGACCAAATTCTACCATAGACCCTATTTGTGCTAGATCTTCTTGAACTCATGAGGGTGGAGATCACTCTAGAAGCGCAGCCAAGAGAAACTAGCCTCTCCCTCTCAAGAACCAGACCATCAGTCTCAGCACTGCCGGACATGGGTGCAGGACTGTCCCCTGAGAAAAAAGGTCCGGCCTGAGAGGGAGAGGCACTGGGTCCCTGAAGCTGAGTTGGACAAGGAGAGGGAACCAAGGCCTGTTCGGCCAGTATGGAGCTATTGTCAACACTTCGACTGCCTCCATTCGGAGCCTCTGCAGGAATCTCAGGATGACTGGGATTGGCGGAAAGGCATATGCCTTGCTGAACCTCCACAGATCCGTCAGGGCGTCTGGCTGCAACGACCCCTGGTATAAAACTTCTTCAGCTTGAAGTTGTAGCGGGAGGCGAACAGATCTACCTCGGGGGCGATCCCTAGTGACGAGACCCATCTGAACGTCTGCATATGAAGGGACCACTCATTGTTGTCCAGCTCGGTAAGTGATAGGAAGTCCGCTTGAGTATTCTGGACTCCTGGGACAAAGACTGCTGAAATGTTGGAAAGGTTCTTCTGTGTCCATGAAAGAATGGGCTCGACTTCCCGAACGAGAGTGGGACTCCGGGTACCCCCTTGCCTCTTCACGTAGGCGACCACCGTGGTGTTGTCCATCCTTAACAACACTGACTCCTCTTTCAGAAGGTGAGAGAAGGACTGTAGTGCACATCAGGCTGCTTGGAGTTCCAGGACGTTCGAACCTGGGTCGGGGAGGCAGGAATCCCACTTGCCCTGGGCGAGGTTCGAACCGCAGAGAGCTCCCCAACCGGTCCCACTGGCATCGGTCGTGACCGTGACCCAGGAGATGGGGGCAATGGAGTGACAAGCCAGAAGATTTTTGCGCTGAAGCCACCAGAAGAGGCTGTTCCTCATTGACGATGTCACGTGGATGACTTGATTCTTGTCCCCTGTTTTCCATTGCTGCAGGAAACCTGACTGGAAGGGACGTAATCTCCACAAGGCCCACTTGACCATGGGAGTCGTAGAGACCATCGTGCCGACGATCTCCAGGCACTATGAGGCTTTTAGGCGTGGGGCGTGTAAGGCCCGAGAAATTCTGTCCCGAACAACCGGGATTTTCTGTAGTGGAAGGGAAATGGTGCTTCTCACGGTGTCGAACTGAGCTCCTAGGTATATTAGGCGTTGAGCTGGTTTTAGATGACGAAGTTCAGGAGCCTCCCGAAGCTGGATAGGGTGGAGATCACCTGTTCCTGGTGGGCCAGCAACTGCTCTTTGCTTTGCGATAATACCAGGAGGTCGTCGAGGTAATGGTAAAGACGTACACCTTTTAATCTTATGAGAGCTACCGTGGCTAAGAGAACTTTTGAAAAGACTGGGGGGGGCGTTGTCAGCCCGAAGGGGAGACAGATAAATTGCAGATGATCTTGCCCTACTTGGAATCGGAGATATTTGTGAAACCCCTCTTCTACTGGGACGTGGAAATAAGCGTCCTTCAAGTCGATGGAAATCATCCAATCACCTGGCTGTATAGCTTGCTGAATGGTCGACAGTTTCTATCTTGAATTTCCCGTGCTCTATAAATTCGTTGAGGTAGGTCAGGTCTATGACCGGGCGCCAAGAGCCACTCTTTTTTTTGAACTAAGAAGAGAGGGGAGTATACCCCCTGAAACCATTCATCCATCGGGATGTGTACCACTGCTCCTTGATATTTCAGCAGGTCCACATAGGACAGCAGAACTTGTTTCTGATCTTCCGACCGGGGCAGAAGAGTGGAGATAAATCTGGGAAGAGGAGTACTGGAGAAGGTCCATCTGTGACCTGTCGAGACTGTCCTTATTACCCAAAAGTCTGAGATCGAGGCCACCCAGACGTGCCGGAAGAGGCGCAGCCGTGCCCCTACCCGACCCGCCTGGGCGGGCGCAATCTCAAAAAGACTTCGCCTGCTCACGACTGCTGGATGTCCTTTAGGGGACTTGCGAAAGGATGTCTGACCCCTGCTCCAATTTTTTTCTGAAGTCCCTGCTGGGCTTGTATGAGTGCGCTTCCCTGGAACGCTCCAGAGAGCGTCTTCTGAATTGAGGTTTCTTCCGTCCAAGAAGACGCCTATCCTGGGGGAGGAAGCCTGACTTACCACCTGTGGCCTGTGTTATGGCATTGTCTAGCTTGTTGCCAAACAGTGAAGATCCCTCAAAGGGAATTTTACACCAGGCTTGCTTGGAAAACGGGTCAGCAAGCCAAGGACGTAACCATAAAGCCCGTTTGGCCGTGACCGATGACAACATAATCCGCGCCAATAGGCGGATCAAATCGATGGACGCCTCCCCCAGGAAGACTGCTGCTAGCTTCAATTCTGCAGCTGCTGAGCTCCCAGCTAACTCCTCCGAAACCCCCTTAAGGAAGGAATCCACATTCTCCGTCCAGGCCTCCATGGCCTTTGACATGGCTGCCAGAGCCAAGGCCGGTTTACAGGCTGTGCCGGCCAGCCCGTAGATCCTCTTCAAGTCCTGGTCTATCCTTCTTTCAAGCCCATCCTTGAAGGACACCGCATCTTCCAAGGGGAGAGTAACATGCTTTGCCAGACGCATTAAGGCTGCTTCTACAAGAGGAGCATTCTCTAGATGCTTCACCTCTTCCGCCTTGAAGGGATATAATCTGGAGGTTTTATTTGACATAGAGGACTTCCTATCCGTCTTACTCCATTCCTCATCTATGATGTCTTTCAGTTCAGAAAGGAGCGGAAAATTTGAGCGTTCTTTCCCCAGGTGTTTGAAGAATTTTTTCTGTTTGGCTGGGGGAGTAGAGGGGTCCTCTCACTTAAGAGCCTCCTTGATTGCTTTTATTAATGGTGACACCATACTAAAGTCAAAACCTCCGATTTCCTCTTCTTCCTGAGGATCATCATCTGAGGAATCAAGAGAGGCCACGTAAGGCTGGGAAGTGCCCGGGTCTTCACAGACCTCGTCAGCCGGGGGGCCAGACAATGTGGTAGACTGGCTCAGCGTGTGGGGTGAATTCAACTCTTTCAGGGATTGTTGCACCACGCGTTTAACAAGAGACTCCAAATGCTGCATCTCCATCTCTTTTTCCCTAACTGCACGGGCATAGCAAAGGTCACATAGTAACTTGCCCTCCGGAACTCGTGTTCCACATCCTCAGCAGGCTCTTCGATCAGAGCGGCTGTCATGGCGGTGGGAGCGGTGTCTGGAGGAGGAATGAGAGCATCTGGTGGTGGTTTCCAGACGTAGAGTCTCGTCTGGATTTTGAAGGTGACCGGTGTTGTGGCCTGGCAAGGTCTTTGTCATTCTGGACCGTGATCTGAGGGTCTGATCTAGAATGGGGTGGAAAGAAAACACAGTAGGGGAAGATAACGCAAACAAATGCGACTGAATCTCAACTCCTCCCCTCACAAGCGCATACCTTGTGCGTGAGGGCTGGCCACTTAAAGGCGGTGAATTGTCCATGACTTCCGGACGAAGAGCGACACAATACGGTTGGTCTGTAGACAAAAAATGGCCTGAAAGGGCCAAGGCACCAGTGAGGGAAAAATAAAAAATCATCCTGCCCCAAGAACAATTGAGTGTGCACGTGCAACATATAATTTAATAAATGCAATACGAACCACATCATATTTGTTCATATGTAGAAAAATATATTAATAAATATTTGTTCACCCCTTTTTATTATATATATATTTGCCTTTTTTTTTTTTTTATTATATATATATATATTTTTTTTTAAACACCAAATGAATACATATATTGCTTTTTTTTATTTTTTTTAAAACAAAACAATTCAGTGTGAACAAAACAGGCAGGCACTCACCTAAGGTAGACCAGGGCTGGATATGGGGAAGACCGCTCCACTCCCACTCACTGTCAGGGAATTCCCATTGTGTAGGAGTCTAGGAGCGGTATTTAAACTCCCTGCCCATGATGTCACCATCCAACCTCGCACCTGCGCCTTAGGGCGGTGACCGTACTGCGCATGTGCGGTTTGCCGAGCGCTCCGCCATTCTACGCACGCGCAGGCCAAGCCTCAGTCCCGAGGAGGCTACAGCGCATGCGCGTGCAGCGCGGACGGCCGCACCCGGAAGTGCCAAGGCGAGCTGGAACGCACCAGAGCTCCAGCCGCCATGAGGGGAAGAATGGTCCCGGAAAGACCGCATAGGTGGTAACGTGAGCCGGGAAACCTAAAGGAAGACAGAGCACACATAGAAACACTGCCATGGAGAAAATAACCATGCTTCCGACCTTACCAGCCATTGATGCGTCCAACCGTTCGGCATACAGAGGCGACCATCCCTCCACCAAAGGGGTAAACTCCAGCCTGTTAACGTTACTCGCCCACCTGTGGCTGGGCCCTGAACTGGGGTATGCCATCATCTAAGATCCGTACGACCGGATGCGAACATCTTGTGTAGGTCCATTGGAGGAGGACAAAAAAGGAACGCAGTAGCTAGTGGTGAGTACTCATTTATGGGAATGGGGTCCTATAGCATTGGAGAGGAGGCGGGGTTAACCCACACGTAGGCTGCCATGGAGTCTGTCAGGAAAATGATGTTTATTAATTTCCCTTGCACCTGATTGAGTATTATTTACAAACTGAAGCTTTACCACATTAGATTTACTTAGGAAAATGCTCTTGCAACTGCACTTACAGAGAGCACAGTCTATTTGTCTTTACTAAATCCACCCCAATAGAGATTTTTATGTCACGTGGTCAAATCAATGTGGTCCCTCATTTGGCTAGTCTGGCTTTACAGGTTTCAATAATTTGTTCAATATTTGTGGACATACATAATACGTCAAGGCATTATCACTGCAGTCCTTATTTTGGAGGACTAAGTGCATCTGACTGTTGCTATTTCAGATCTGGAGTTTTTGAGATTATAGTTCTGCTCCTTAGACAGCCAATATAGATGTTTTGCAGCAGAGAGTGAATGATGCAGTAACCCATGTCACCCTGTGTTCTTTTATGTATACTTCCTATGATGAAAGGGCACACCGTGCTTAAAGGGGTTGTGAAGGCAGAAGGTTTTGTATCTTAATGCATTCTATGCATTAAGATAAATAGCCTTCTGTGTGCAGCAGCCACCTCAGCACCCCCTAATACTTGCCTGAGCCCCATTTCTGTCCAGCGATGTCCATGCGTGCCTCGGCAGACCATGACTCTCCCTCCTGATTGGCTCAGACACAGCGGCGCCATTGGCTCCCGAAGCTGTCGATCAAGGTAGTTAGCCAATCAGGAGAGAGGGGGCGGGGCCGAACCTGGGCTCCCTGTCTGAATGGACACAGGGAGCTGCAGCTCGGCTCGGGTGTCCCCATAGCAAGCTGCTTGCTGTGGAGACACTAGGCAGGAGGGAGGAGCCAGGAGAGCCGAAGAGGGACCTGAGAAGAGGAGGATCCAGGCTGCCCTGTGCTAAACCACTACACAGGGCAGGTAAGTATAACATGTTTATTATTTTTAAAGAAAAAAAAAAACAAGACTTTACAATCGCTTTCATTTAAAAAAAAAAACAAGGTTTTCTAATCTAGAGCTGAATTTGTCTGTTTATATCTGCAGCTGAGGAAATTTCTTCTTTCTTCCAAGCTTGTCTTGTTTCTACTGAGTTTGTGCACTATAAGCTCAACAATATAGCCAAGTGGTCAAAAACTAAGAAAATTTAAATTGCTTTGTGATATAAATCTGAACTCTGATAAATCTGACTCTAATTCAAACTTTACTGCATCATGACAGTTCATATTATCCTCAATGCTCTGGTTTTATTGTAGTAATTACCGAGTGAAATTGCTTCATCTAGTCTGGTTCTAGGAAGAAGAGTTGTGTCTTCCTGTAAATTGACAAAATTGCACATTTACTAAAATAATGCCCCACTTTGTCCTGCTATACTGACTGTGCAGAGTTCTTTTGATTTGTTTTACATATTTTAGTTGCCAAGTAGCCTTTAATACACTCTGCACAGTACATAGATTATAGATATTATAAGTTGAAGATAAATAGATGTAAAGATTTTTCTTAGAAAAAATGTGCATTTAGAAGACCATTTTAAGTCACGTGTCCATCTTCTTAAAGTCTTGTTACTTTTTTAAACACGTCTGTGTGGAATTTGTCTTTAAGGCAAAAGTTATATTTCAGTTATAGAATCTGGTGGGCTGATTTCAAATTATAGAGTAAGGCATGGGACTTTTGAAGTGCTAGACAGTTTACTAGGAAACGGAGTGAACACAGAATGTGGATAAAAAACAAATCAATTTATTATACAATATTAAAAATGAAGTGCACCTCCCAATCCAATGCATAAAAACATTACAAAACCACAATGTATGATAAAATACCCTGTATATAATCCTCACCACCCTATATATATCCATCCCTCTATATCAGTCTTTTTCAATTGGGATGCCTTGAGGTTTCTTTAGAGGTGCCTTGGCAAAATGCCTAAAAATTTATCACAAATTATATACAAGCCAGCAGGTGGATGAAGCCTGCCTTTTAATTAGACAAAGCCACGGTTTTCATTATGCACCATTACAACTTTCTAGACACTGGAATCTTAACAACCAATGATGTAATCAGTTGATAAGGAGGATGTCTGTTGCCTCCACAGCAGCCTTGCTTGACCCTGCTCTGCCGCTTTCCCTCAGCACTGGGGCCACACTAGCTGACTGATGGAGAAAAATTGAGGGAGAAGAGAAACATTGGAATACTAGTCAGTAGTGTTGAGCGAACATTTCGGCGCAAGCATGAGTTCAGGCCCAACATTGGCTGTTTGCCCAACACCTGAATTTGAAGGGTGTTTGGCGGGTGTTGGGTGAACACTGCACAGTGTATTTTGTGCCCTGATGGGGTAAAGCTTCGCTAATCAGGGCGCAGTATAAGCTGGTTGTTAGGGAGCAGGGCCAAGAAGCCGGCCGCAGCATCCTTAACAACCGATGAGTCATCAGCTGTCAATGGGTTTCCCCACTAACAGCTGAATAAAAAAAAAATTGCCGGTAAAAAAAAAAAAAGAAGAAGAAAAACCAGCTGGGGTCCCCCCTAAAATCCATACCAGACCCTTATCCGGGCATGCAGCCTGGTAGGTCAGGAAAGGGGGGACGAGCAAGTGCCCCCCTCCTGAACAATACTAGGCCACATGCCCTCAACATAGGGAGGTGTCTCTTCCCCACAACCCTGCGCTGTGGTTGTGGGGGTCTGTGGGCAGGGGAATTATCGGAATCTAGAAGCCTTCTTTAACAAGGGGGCCCCCAGATCCCACCCCCCCATGGAGTACATAGTACCACTTCCCATTGACCAAAAAAAATGTAAGATAATAAAGACAGTAGAGTTGACAAATCCTTTAATAAAAAAAATAAAAAACAATGTCCCCTGATGTAGATCCATTATCACAATTCCGTCACATTGCCACACCCGAAAAAAAAAAAATAAAACAAAAGAGGTCAACTCGTGACGAGCGCTTCCACGGTCTGGCTGGCCCGCCGTTTGAAATTTCTTAAATAGCTATGGAGCGGCGTCACCTGGCAACATCACCTGGTGGCACCGCCCCCCTGTGATGTTGGCGGCCCAGCATCCACCGGTCCAAAACGTCACAAGGGGGGGCAGTGTCGCCAGATGACATTGCCAGGTGTCCCTGTCCTTTACTGTATAAAAACTATCAAATGGCGGAGGAAGAATTCAGAAAGTGGCCATCATTGAAGGCAGAGCGTTTTTTTTTTTTTTTTGTTCTTTTTTGGGTGTGGAATTGACGATGGATTTACATTGGGGGACACTGTTTTTTCATTTTTTATTTTTTAATAAGGGAAAAAACTGTCTCTGTGTTTTTATAACTTTTTGACACTTTTTTGGTAAATGGGTAGGGGTACATAGTACCCCATACTTATTCACATAGGGGGGCTGGGATCTGGGGGCCCCATATTAAATGGGGCTTCCAGATTCCAAAAAGCCCCCCCACCCGCAGACCCTCACAACCTCAGCCCAGGGTTGTGGGGAAGAGAACCTTTCCCTGCCCCAAAGTACCCCCCCATTTTGAGGGCATGTGGCCTGGTATGGTTCAGGAGGGAGGGGCGCTCACTAGTCCCCTTTTTTCCTGACCTGTCAGGCTGCATACTCAGATAAGGGTCTGGTATGGATTTTTCTGGGGGGCACACGTTTTTTCTTTTAATTTTGCCGTGGTGTTCCCCTTAAAATCCATGGCAGAACCGAGTCAATTTAAATGGGATTTGACTCATTTTTTTCTTTAGAAATGTAACTTTACAGGCAGACTAAGGGGACCCCCCCAGGCACTATATGTAAAGGCTTTTTTCATTGTTATTGTTGCACTTTAAGCATCATTAAAATCACTGCTCCTGGAAAAAAAAAAAAAAAGTTTGCATTGATACATGTCCCCCAGGGCAGTACACCCATACCCATTTTATGGCCAATTACTTGCATATAAGCCTTCAAAGTGGGATTTTTCCTGTTCAGCTCCCATAGATTTTAATGGGATTCGCCATTTGGGTTAGAACTTTTCCCCTGCCCGGAAGTACTGCTGTGAAACGAACAGGGGCATGTTCGACCCATCTCTACTAGTCCATACCAGTGTGCAAAAGTGTATTTACTTTGGAAAAATAAATCATCTTTAACGTTGGGTGACCTACGTATGGATGTTGCTGCATTATGTAAAACTATTAGAATAGTTTTTTACATTTTAGAATGGGGTGCCTTGAGACTATCCATAATTTTAAAGGATGCCTTGAGATTGAAAAAAAGGTTAACACTGCTCTATATCATAAATGATCAATAACATAACATGATATGTAAGTATTGTATTCTAAAGAAAGAGCATCCTCTCAGTTTATAAGTAGTAGTAAATAACCCAAAAGGCCTTTTTGTCCATTTTCTTGTTATTTAGTTCTTTTTTGTAAATATTGCCATTTTTGTTTTTTAAGACTTTTTTTTAACTTTTTTACTCTGGTTTTTCCTATTGTCTAAAAACCGAAAAAACAACAAAATACATAAAAATATAAAAAAAGAAAAAATACATTATTTTTTAACTTTATGATTGGATCTGTGGTTTGTAAACACATCCATTCATATAGTACTGTGATGACATTAGAGAGTCACTATTCTGATTCTTAATCTAATGAAAGGGACTTCTTCATGAATGGGATTGAATGAAAACAAAGCTCATTTATTAAATGGAGAAGTTTTCTTCTACTTGGCACAGCCTTCACTCAGAGTGATGGGCTGGGAGTAGACAATGGCTGTGTACATCAGGTATTGCATTCAGTGACAGGCAATGCCTGAAATGATGACTCGCTTTTTTGTCAATAGCTTCAAATTGCGAGTGTTTTCATTCTAAGCTTGCTTGCAATGCTGCAAGACAAAATTAGAGAGTTATTTTCAGTAAATTCAGTTGAACTCAACAACATTAATTTTGTTGTCAAATTCACGAAAATATGCAAAAAAAAAATACATAGATATTGGGCCATGTCAAATAAAAAAAGACTAAACAGTTCAAAGTTCTCTAGCAACCTCCAGACTCTTTTTTGTGATTCATCATTCACCACTTATCCATGCAGACAAATCAACTGAATGCAGGATCACAGAAATCACAGCGTGTGGAGGCTGCTAGAGCATTTTGAACTGGACAGTCTTTTTTATTTGACATGGCCAAAAAACTATGGTGGGGGCATTTTTAAATCTGCCCCATATCAAGGAAGTGCTAAACAGAAACAATAGGACGGAATTTTGGAACATATTTATTATAATATAGCAGCTTGATTAATAAACGGTTCCTTCAGCTGCTTTGAGATAACACTGCCACTAAAAAAAAACATGCCCCTGACCATTTTCTTTTTTTTTATAATATTTTATTGAAATTTTTAATTGTAGAAATTTGTAGAAATTTACAAAAGGGAAAAAAAGAAACACAAATAACAACATGGAAATATACAGTAAAGCTCATACTGTAGGTGCCTTAAATATATTTAGTGATATACCTATGGATCTTAACATAGACTGCCATGAAAAATGTTAAAATAGAATTACAAGTGTACGTTAAGAATTTGTTCATAGCTTCAAATTATGAGTGTTTTCATTCTAAGCTTGCTTGCGGTGCTACAAGACAAAATTAGAGGGTTATTTTCAGTAAATTTTGTTGAATTCAATAGCGGGTAATTTTGTTGTGAAATTCACAAAAATATACAAAAAAATACATAGATTTTGGGCTATGTCTAAAAAAAAAGACTAATCAGTTCAAAGTTCTCTAGCAACCTCCAGACTCTTTTTTGTGATTCTGCATTGACCACTCATCCATGAAAACCACAAATCAACTGAATACAGGATTGCAGAAATGAGTGCGGAGGCTGCTAGAGCATTTTGAACTGGACAGTCCTATTTATTTGACAAGGCCAACAAAAATTATGGATTGGGGGGGATTTTTAAATCTGCCCCAAATCAAAGAAGTGCTAAACATAAACAATAGGACAGATAATGGAACATATATTTATTATAATATTAAATAATTACTTCAGCTGCTTTGAGATAACACTGTCACCAAAAAAAAAAAAAACATGCCCCTAACCATTTCTTGATTGTGTAATTCGTTTGGGTGAATATCTGTCTTATCCCGATAAAACTAATCAACAAAGTAAACTATTCACCGGTCTCGCAGTAAAGAGTGAAGGCGGTTGGAGGTGTTTTTTAGCTCTGGCCAGTAGTTTGTGTTTATTTAATGGAGGATACAGAGTGAACATGTTGAATAGTTGAAATTGTTAAACTAAACTATTTAATTCCTTAGAGAAGGGTTTCTAACTAGGTGATCCTCTGCAAGTAGGAGTACTCATCCCTGAGAGTACCATCTGGAATTATGTGATTAGTGTACACTATCATATTTCGTAAACTACACATTTTATCTTAAAAAAAATCCATCTAATTTTCAGTGGTATATTTACAGCAGTCCTATCCAAAAATGTCTGAATTGCCTGCCCAGTAGTGAAGGCTCAGGGATTCCAAATACACACAAAAAAACATAGATTTGCTATTTGCAGCCCTATTTGTCTTACCAATTTACTTAATAATTGCCACTCTACGAATCTTCCAATACAGGGCAGCATTGTGTTAAAAAAAACAAATCCATTATAATTAAGTAAACAGATGATCTGTCGGATCTAAGAAAGGCAAAATGGGTGGTTTCAAAACTGCTGTTTTGTTTAATTTTGAATGTTGTATGAACTATATGGCTATAATAGTAATTGCATGTTTACATTTTTTAGATGTTGAGTGCTTGAGGGTATATAGTCAATGTTATCCATAACAAAACAAAAAATTACTACCGCTGGGGGGGCGTGGCTAGCCGGCAGAGAAGATGGTCGCACACTAACAGAGCTCCGCAGCATCCTGGGCCTTAACGGGGATAACAACATCATAGAGCCTCGCTTCTCAGATCTACATACCGGTTAGATAGTGGACAACTCCCGAATGCCTTCCCGTAAGCGCAAAGAAGCCACAAAACCGAGAAAAATGACGGACTTTCTACTGCAGCCGCGCCGTCCCCCTGCCCAAGATGGCGCCGGCAGAAGTACAGGAGAGCCGCGCGGCTCCATTACACAGCATGGACGGAACGAAAGATTCGATCCCGGACACTCACATGGAAAGAGACAGCAGGGAAAAGGTCAGTACCCACTCCCTCCATCTGCTTCATCCAGCCCAGCGAAAAGCAAACTGAAAATGTCCTCTCCAAACACAGAATTAGCTGAATTCAGTGGTATTGATTCCTCCCTGGAGGAAACCAGGGAATTGCAGGAATCCATCACAGACTTCCCCACACAAAACCAGCCGGTACTCGATACACAACTCAAGGACATGTTAATATCCCTGCGCTCAACCCTACATGCTGATATGTTAGCAATAACACAAAAATTCAAATCAGAGGTGGCAGCGGTAGATTCAAGGGTGTCCCATATAGAATCTAAAATGGGAGAATTTGCATCCACATTTAACGACATGGTAGATGCTCATAACGACAGGGATGAAGAAATCACAGCTATAAAAGCAAAAATGGCCGACTTGGAGGACAGATCAAGACGTAACAATGTCAAAATCAGGGGGATCCCTGAATCGGTCAAACCCCCGGACTTAAAGGAATATTTTATAAACCTCATGAAAATTACACTTCCGGATACACCCCTGGATGATCTAATCATAGATCGAATCCACCGCCTTCCGAAGCCCAGGAACATACAAGAGCACCTCCCCAGAGATACAATAGTCCGTATCCACTTCTTTCACATCAAAGATCTGTTTATGATGACAGTGAGAAGACGGGACAATCTCCCTCAAGAGCTACAAAATCTTTCTTTCTTTGCTGACCTATCAGCCTTTACCATGCAACAACGCAGACAACTAGCTACCATAACAAAACCACTGTACAACCACCACATCCAGTACAGATGGCTCTACCCAGCTAAGCTTCTGATCACAAAAGAAGGCAAATCACATATCGTAACTAACATCAGAGAAGGACTCCGTCTCCTGAAGGAATGGAAACTTTTCGATCTGGATAACAACAACCAGGAAGAATCACACTCTCTTCCATCCACTAGAGCCAGCTCAGACGCAGAAACAGGCTGACGCACCCAAATGGGAAAACAACAAAAAACCCGTCCAGCCCAGGAAAATGCCACTTAGCTAACTCTTTGCTTTACCCCCCGAGCTATAGCGGAATTGCATCCGCACAGATCCTAAACAGGATCGTCAGTTTTTACATCTTTTTGTTGATACCCTTCCCCTTTTTTCCCTCCCTACATCTCCCCTTGTCTGCAGGAACAGAAATAAGATTGTAACCACCCATTGCCTTCAACCTTGGGAAAACTTTCGACCAGTAAACTACAATACATTACCAGCCATCCACACCAGGAAGTCAGCGAGCTAAGGTATGTCTCCAGCAATTACAAACATGTCTTTTAAAATATCCTCACTAAATGTTAAAGGCCTGAACAGCCCTTACAAACGCCAAATGGCCTGGAAGGAAGCATCCAGACTGAAAAGTGACATTATGTGCTTCCAAGAGACTCACTTTTCAGCAATTAATCCGCCAGTCTTTAACAACCGAAAATTCCCTACTCTATATACGGCAAACGGCCCGAAGAAAAAAGGAGGAGTTGCAATAGCAATCAGAGACTCCATCCCATTCTCAGAAATTTCAACTCACCTGGATATTTCTGGCAGATACATCATACTAGTGTGTGAGATTTATGCAATTAAATATACCCTAGTCAACATGTACTTGCCAAACAACAACCAACTCAGATTCCTAAACAAAATTTGGAAAAAGGTAGAAGCACTAAAACAGGGACATATTATCCTATGCGGAGACTTCAATGCGATCCCAGACATGCATGTGGACTGTACTAACCCTAAACAACTAAAACAAAGAAGGACGACGCTGTCAAGATTTATCAACACCTCAAACCTCTTCGATGTGTGGAGATGTCAACACGCATCGGAGAAGGACTTTACTTTCTTTTCCAATGTCCACTGCACTTATTCAAGAATAGATATGTTTTTGGTGGACAAATTTTTGTTGCAAAAAATTGCCAGATCAGACATTGGTATTATATCATGGTCTGATCACGCTCCCATATCGATCAGCGTGGGGGGGAGGGACGCCGAGACTGCAGCAAATAGATGGAGGAACGATGTCCTAACTATTTCTCAACCTAAAAATCTTAAACTGATCAGAAAATCTCTGACCGAATTATTCGAGATCAATGCTCCCTCGGTGTCCGACCCTTTCATGCTGTGGAACTCTCACAAAGTGGTTATGAGGGGTCTCTTAATACAATTAAGTGCTAGGGCAAAAAGGCAAAGGACGGAGAGACTCAACGACCTGCTAGAAAAAATCAAATCCTTAGAAACATCCAACAAACAAAACTCCACCCAAAAAACAAGATCTCTACTATTCGAGGCTAGACAAGAACTTAGATCTCTTTTGGTGTCCCAGCAGGATAGCCGCCTTCGCATCTTAAAAGCAAACAACTACCGTTGTAACAACAAGGCGGGTAAACTGCTGGCGAACCAGGTAAAAGAGAAAACAATAAAAAAGAGAATCCCTCACATTGTAAACCCTAACTCCAAAATTACTGTATCTAACCCCAAAGACATAGCAGATGCTTTTAGCGACTATTACGAAGCTCTATACAACCTTAAAGACGACCCTAATACACCACAACCAACAGAAAACACAATTGCGGAATTCCTGGAGGCTGTTAATCTTCCGAAGGTTCCGCAATCAGAACTCGCCAAACTAAATTTACCATTTACAATCCAAGAAATCGAAAAAACAATAAGAAATATGCCCCACAACAAATCCCCCGGTCCTGATGGATACTCTTCTGAATATTTCCAACTATTTATAACTGAACTATCCCCGTACCTAAAGCAGGTCTTTGATGCCGCAATGTCCAAAGCCTCATTTCCAAAAGAAATGTTAACAGCGACTATAATAACTCTGCCAAAACCAGGTAAAGACCACTCAGCACCACAAAACTTTAGGCCCATTTCTTTACTGAATGTGGACGTTAAGTTGTACGCCAAAATCTTGGCCAATAGATTGTCCACATTATTACCAGCTCTCATCAACCAGGACCAGGTAGGTTTTGTCTCAGGTAGACAAACCACAGACGCAACCAGAAGGATGCTAAATCTAATTCATGCATCGGAGGAGTCCCGAAGGCCTTCTCTGCTCCTGACCTTGGATGCAGAGAAGGCCTTCGACAGGGTTCATTGGGGATACTTAATTAAAGTACTGGAGAAGTTTGGATTAATAGGCCCCATACAACAAGCAATCCTAGCACTGTATTCCTCCCCATCCGCCTATGTTTTTACAGAGGGAATGTTCTCTAAAAACTTCCAAATAACAAATGGAACAAGGCAGGGATGCCCCCTGTCGCCACTAATCTTCGCACTAATTATGGAACCACTTGCAGAAAAAATTAGGAACAACACAGCAATCCAGGGAATCCCTTCTTCAGATCGTGAACATAAAATCTCACTTTTTGCAGATGACGTCATTTTGACTTTAACTGATCCATACAAATCTTTAAAAGCAGCACATGAGACATTACAGGAATTTAGTAGAGTAGCCTACTATAAAGTGAATGCATCCAAATCCAACATTTTAGGAATAACGATAGATAATAAAACTAAACTAAATATGCAAAAAGACTTTCCCTACCCCTGGGCGTCAGAGTCGATCACTTATTTAGGAATTCAGCTAACATCTCCCTCCTCGAAACTCTTCCAACTCAACTACCAACCTTTAGTGAAAACATTTCAAGAAGAAATATTAAGACTCCAAAAATTCTACCTATCTTGGAATGGTCGCCTAGCAGCATACAAGATGCTGCTACTTCCAAAATTAATATATATATTCAGAACTCTCCCAATACCGCTCCCAAACTCTTTCCTTAAAACCATGCAGAACCAAATGTTAAAGTTCATATGGGCAGGCAAAAGAGCTAGGTTCTCATTACAAATGCAAGAAAACCATAAACAAATAGGTGGTTTGGGAGTACCAAACTTAAAAGATTACTACACAGCAACAATCTTAGAACAACTGAAACAATGGTTCGCCAATAGAGACATTAAACACTGGACTCATCTAGAGCAGACGTGGTTGTATCCTAGATCACTACAGTCATTAATCCTCGCTCACAACATACAACAAATCACACTCAAAAAGGAACATCCTACCATACAAGCCACAATTCAAGCATGGTCCCATCTAAAAAAGTCATGCAATCCACAAACGGCTCTCACAGACGTACCCTTTCCTTTGGAAACCTTGAAATGGCTGATCCCAAACATATCCTTAGATCAATGGCTAAACGACCAAAAGATACTTCTGAGAGACATTATACAGAACGGTAAACTTCTACCGTTCAAGGAGATTCAACACAAGCTTAATATACCCTTCTCAGAATTTCTAACTTACCTACAGATAGACTCATGGTTCAACAAATGGGGGGTCTCGAGTACCCCTGTACCAACTAAGGTGTGGGGGTACTTGAGCTCCTTCGACACTAAGGCAGGGGGCATTTCCATGATGTACACACAGATTAACACCAAAAAATCATTTACTAAACTCGCACCCCTGAGAAAATGGGAGAAAGATTTAGACCAGTCATTCACAGATAATCAATGGTTATCCGCATTCAAATGTAACCATAGATTTTCAAGATGTTCTAACTATGAGGAGCTGGCGGCGAAACTAACAGCTAGATGGCACTATACACCATATATGATGGCTAAATTCTCTAAAGAAAATACCAACTTATGTTGGAGGAACTGCGACCAGGTTGGAACTTTACCTCATATGCTATGGTCATGCAAACATATTCGCAGCTTTTGGTCAGAAACCTTTAAATTAATAGCAAAAACAACAGGAGTTATTACTAAACCAACTCCTGAAAAGGCCATTTTAAGTATTAATATGTCAGAGTACCCATTGTCAGTGAGATCTATAGCAATGCACATTCTTTTCGCCGCCAGATCCCTATTGGTTTCGAAGTGGAGATCAGATGAGATTCCCACCATAAGAGAAATCATTACAAAAGTCAACACAATATCCGTTTATGAAAAAATCCTAGCTTACAAAGACGGATACGGAGCAAAATACCTCTCTAACTGGAATTTGTGGAATTCTTTGTACCAAAATAAATAAAAGAAAACCATTCTGTTTCCTGCTGACCAGGTGTGGGTCATACCTATACCCGTAAGTACCCTCCCCTCGTGCTCCTTATCTCCTTCCCCCCCTCTTCTAATCTAATAACCAGTTAAAGGTGATATGTTTAACTCACCATAGTTAAGAAAATTTAAATGGAAATAATCCATTTTGAAATTTAATTTGTTACACAAGCAAAATAATAAGCAGTACCTGTCCTAGGTTAATGAAACTATAGTACATACTTACTGAAAATTCAGTATAATATCATAACTCGGTTTATATGATAAATGTATAGAGATATCTCTCTTTTCTTTTGGACATTGGTATACGGTCATAACATGTATATGTGCAAAATTTTCAATAAAAATCATTATTAAAAAAAAAAAAAATTACTACCGCTACAAGTTCAGCATTAATGCAGTTTACACTCCTATACTGTATAATCTTTTTTGAATTTACTTCAAAAGACATAAATAAAGATTAATAATTATACAGTCTCTCTTGCCTGTAATATTTTGGACTTTTTTTAACTTTTAGAAGCATCCAACAGCATCGTCAGATAAAACTTTTTTCGCTATTTTTTTCTTTGTTGTTACTAGTTGTCATGCTTAAAGCACAGTATTCTCCTCCCCCGGATACTTATTCAATTGCCTGGAGCAATAACCCCATAGCTGTACCAATTGCTGTCATTTCAAATTATACTTGCTTTTCTTCTTGCTCATCTGTATCTACCCTTTCAGGGCTTGGCATAGCTTCAAATAACTACAAATTATTTGATGCTGGTTCTAGCAGTTGAAATGATTATATGTACTCTTCACTGCAAGAGGCAACTAAAATGTTACATTCCAGATCTTGAAGTTCTCAGCGTTATCAACATCATCTCGCTGCAATCATGAAAAAAAATTGGATGGTTTGGAATTAATTAAAATGAAAATTGTATCTGCCAAGAACACTCAAACCAGTCAACTTTAAAAAAATGGACTTGGTGTCAACTGATAAGGAAAAAGTAGATTTTTAATGTTCAGTTTGTTTCCTAGATAAATAAACAGTTTTCTCTATGGATCAATGACTTGTTTTCTGTCTGTAGAGCAATGGCAACAAAATGACAAATCCAATTATTATCCTAATTTAATATCCTGCCTATATCTGCAAGAAACAAAGTTCCAGACAGTTGAATATCAGTTTTATTTTATCCAGAATATTAATGTTGCAAGGTTTGCAAGCTTAGTCTCGTAAGGTTTGCTTAGAGCAAAAGTTAATGTTGCTCTTCAAATGGATTTCTGCTTGCTTGACCCCATAGAAACAGACTGCAGGTGCATCAGCAGTTTCCCATATTTATTAATATTAAAAGAAGTATCTTTAAAGTGAGGTTGAAGAATTTATCATTTAAAGATAAATTCCACTTTTTAAGAAAATGTGATAGTATAGGGCAGACAACAAAATATGTTATTTCGTATTTGCAACTGCTTAGTCATCTTTTTCCGTAACACTTACCACAGTGTCCATTACTTTAACATTTTGCTATTATGTTTCTGTGCATGGCAGTCCAGAGACAGTTTGGGTGCTGATGAATTAAAGTCATACTCTAGATCAAAACTGTGGGCATTAAACATAGTAAACATTTCTGCCTCATGCTAGGACTCCACCCCTCTTGCTGCTGGATAGGTAAAGTTCATAATATAAGTTTTAAAATACTCTTTTACTAGTATTGTAAACATTTTACTGGCAAATAGTATTTTACTGGTATCTATGATGAACGTGGTGTCAGACCCCGGCCACCATCACAACTTGTGCCAAATGGCTGGTCAGCCTCACGCTGCGCTGTCACTGACATGCAAGGATGGCACGCTTAACCTCCCCCTGCATAAAGATTTTCCAGCTTGCGGGACCACAATCGCTGCTGGTATGGTTAACTACCCAGTTAATCCTTTATACTCCAAATCAATTATTGCCAGCAGATATTTTTATTGTAAATATCAAACACACTAACAATTATGACTTATAATAAATATCTAATACTCACTGTCACCACAGACAGGAATATCCAGAAATTTACCATATAGTAGTGCTTTTCAAAGGGGCAGGGATACTTTAAGCTCTGCACTAGAGACAATATTAACATTTTTCAGAATATTATTTAATAATAGAAAATGTAAAATGGTGCAAATAGCATATTTGCATAAAAAGGGTATTAAAAAGGAAACAAAGAGACAAAGTAGTGCAACAGAAAAAAGTGAAAAAACTTAAAGAATATGTATGTAAAGGTTTTAAAAAACAAAACAAAAAAACAAACAAACATGACATACTTACCTCCTCTGTGCAGTTGGTTTTGCACAGAGTGGCCCCAATCCTCCTCTCCTGGGATCCCTCAGTGGCTCTCCTGGCTCCTCCTCTTCTCGAGTGCCCCATTGGAGAGCCGCTCTCCCTCGGGGCACTCATGCGGGCGCGTTCCCATGTCCTGCTGTTGCGTCCATTGACACAGACAGCAGGACTCGGCCCCGCCCCCATCTCCCATGTTTCATTGGATTTGATTGACAGCAGTAGGAGCCAATAGCTGCACTGCTATTAATCTATCCAATCAGCACCAGACCAGAAAAGTCCGGGTTCAGGTAAGTAAAAGTGGGGCTCTGGGGGGCTGCTGCATCACAGGAGGTTTTTCACCTTAATGCATGGAATGCATTAAGGTGAAAAACCTTGAACTCCGTTAACAAAGCCCTGGGTCTGTGAGCTCGGCAAAGTCCAGTCAATGTGCATAAAATGGATCAGTGGCGGATGTTCCTTCTTTGCTGGTAAAATGAGAGCTCCAGACTGCTGATCAGCCTCTCTTTTATGGCTCCTGGGGAGGGTGTGGATAGAAATGATCTGAGCACTCAGGAGGTCTGGGGAGTGATTAATGGGATGTTACTGTATTTATGTCCATGTAGCTACCCTCCCTCAAATACAGTTTTATACATACTGTATATTAATATCTTAAAATACCTACAGGTTGTATTTTAAAATCTTGTATATTATTGTCCAGCATTAAATTACTGTTTGAATGAATGAATAAAAACATGATGTACCCCCCCCCCCCCAAGTTAGTGGTGTTTGGGCTTAAAGTACTGCTAATTAATTGATACAGGTAAATTTGTCTTTATTCTGGCTTTACTAATATCAGCTCAGGAATTATGAATTACACTTAAATTTTGATTCTTCAGGAAGAGATAGACAAAAATGTGTATTTGCTAAATACTCCAGCTAAACAATTTATGACCAATGATTAAACAGTTCCAAGGGTAACTACTAGCCACTGCACTCTATGCTTGAAGTAAATGTCCAGGTGCACTCCCACAAAAAATCTATATAAATCCAAAACTGATGTAGAGGCACTCACTGGTCTTGCAGAGCAGGAAGATCAAAAACGGGAGTGTTTTTTTGTCAACATTTTAATGAAGCTCAGTCCTTCTTTCTCAAGGCCAAGGATCTTAAGAAAGATGGAGTAAGCTTCATCGAAATGTTGACAATAAAAACACTGCTGTTTTTGATCTTCCTCCTCTGCAAGACCGGTGAGTGCACCTACACCAGTTTTGGATTTATATGACCAGTGATTAGATAGAACAGTTATCTGCATATAATAAGCATTTACTTAGCCTCCACTTGAAGGTTTTATGATGGCTATTAGAGCAAGACTGGGTTGTGTACTGTGACGGCAGTCACTTTGGCCAGGGGGCCCATGGAACTCAGCTTACCTTAGAGAGCTCTGAAAACCCATTTACAGCTCCCCCGGACCCTCTTATGCGTAAGTCACCTTGTGTCTATTATGGGCATAGGGTAACCTAGAACCCCCAGTTTGGTCTGTCCTAACCAGACTCCCAGTACAACCACACCAGACTCAGCATTTTGTTTTACCCCTGTTATCCTGGGTTCTAAATGTGTGGTTTGTGTTGAAAGTTGAAGGGGCTCTTTCACTTGGGACAGTAATATTTATGAACAATCACCCTCAATAAATATATAAAGACAAATGAATTCCACCTTTTAGACTCCTGGAATATTACATGAGCTTAGTCTCATACACTGTTGTAGACATTTTACCAGATAGTTTGAGGTGGGGTGGGGGTTGCTATGTGTTTATTATTAAGTGGCTGTATCCCATTGTTCTATTGTTTCTGTCTGCCTTGGGAGAAACCTATTATGGGATGTGTATGTGGATAAGCTGCTAGAGGGGAGGGGGCTCCATCAGCCCTTCCAAAAGGCTGTCTGTGTGTCTCTTGTTACTAAATGTAGTTTACCCCGCCCTGTGTCATTATA
This sequence comes from Lithobates clamitans, assembly GCA_037952925.1. NCBI lineage: Eukaryota > Metazoa > Chordata > Amphibia > Anura > Ranidae > Lithobates > Lithobates clamitans. Next base: position 3,968,812 of record JBBGZY010000125.1, on the reverse strand, counting down.
CAAAGAAGGGGATTGTCCCCTGAGTGTATATCTCTTTGTACCTGTGTTTGAATAAACAGGCTTATGTTTTCCACCACCCTACACTGATATCTTGACAAGTGACTGGGTGGGCTAAGGGATCTTGGCTCATGCTGGTATTGGGCAAGGGAAGCTTACATCCGTCACATGTACGGTGTTAAATTCTATTAAGGGGGTTTACAATGGCTAATCCACATTCACTGTTGGGAAATGCTGATGACCTTTGTAGATGTTTATTGTTAGTAGACATGAAGATGATAAGTATAGTCTGATCTACTGCAATGTTCCATTCCAGATCTCCTGTTAAAACATTCAATTTCAATTAGATATTTGCAGGTTTAGCAAATTCCTGTTTATTAGTTATCTGCTAATGGTCAGCAGAATAGTTGAAGAAGTTCTTTTGAAGTGTCCAGACCCTTAGCTAACTGTTCTCTCAAGTTAAATGGCTATGGAAATGCACTATTTGGATTGTAGCTATGTTCTGAAAAGGGGGTCATGGATGCTCTGTCTCATTCTAAAAAATATCATGGCTGACTTGTGTCTCACCCTGTTTAGTGAGAGCCCAATTGGCATTATCATCACAGTATTATCTTCTGATAATAGTTGGCCAGATTCTTTCTTGCTGCCTTCTCCTTTCAGCAAAAGGTCAAGGTCATATATGTGTGAGGAAGCCTTGCAGTCCTATTGCAGTGTTTGGCTTGCATTTGATGTTTAGAGGCAGAGAAAATTACATGCTTGAAGCTTTTAAGCTCTGTTACCTTTTATTTCCATTTTTCTTAATTATGTTAAATATACAGTTTTGAGTGTGTTTTATCTTGTTCCAGGTTCCACCAATACTGCTGGATAAACAGTTTTCTGAATTTACTCCAGACATTACTCCAATCATTTTGGCTGCTCATACGAACAATTACGAAATTATAAAACACCTGGTTCAGAAAGGTGTCTCAATCCCAAGGCCACACGAAGTTCGGTGTAACTGCGTGGAATGCGTTTCTGGTTCTGATGTGGATAGTTTACGACACTCTCGCTCAAGGCTGAATATTTACAGGGCTCTGGCAAGCCCATCTCTAATTGCACTGTCAAGTGAGGATCCCTTTCTAACTGCGTTTCAACTAAGCTGGGAGCTTCAGGAGTTAAGTAAAGTGGAAAATGAGTTTAAATCTGAGTATGAGGAGCTGTCAAAGCAATGTAAGCAATTTGCAAAAGACCTTCTGGACCAAACAAGAAGCTCCAGGGAATTGGAAATTATTCTTAACTATAGGGATGATAGTGGTCTTTTGGAAGAGCAGAATGGTAATGACCTTGCCCGTCTGAAATTGGCAATTAAGTACCACCAGAAAGAGGTATGCTTTTTTTTATTCTACAACTGTGCATCTATTGTTGCTTAAATATTTACTGATCATACTACATGAACTGTAAAATATGCAAGCGCAAAAGTAAAAAAATAAATGTTTGATTATACAAGTACAGCTTCCTGAATCCAAAAGCTTGTCATGCACAAGTGCCTGAACACAAGTTTAATAGTTTGGAAATTCAAAAAAGTAAACAGTTACTGCTTATATGCATAAATGTCATACAAAGATAGTGTGGTAAAGCTGTTTATTTTACAGAAAAGATTAAAAATGCTGTTTTATGAGGGTAAAGAGTAAAGTTTTATAATAATCAGAAAATGTAAATATTATTGCAGACTGCTTATTATGAACATTGTCTTTTACTATGAAGGGTGTGTGTGTGTGTGTGTGTGTGTGGGGGGGGGGGGAGAGCTGGGGGTGCCATAATGTGCTAATATATACTTAATATTTGTACTTTATGGTACACTTACCTAACTTACTTAGCCATCTTGATTGGCATCCCCCAGATGATGTAACATCCACGCATGGGCGCATAATCCATAGATAATGAATTTTGTTGGACAGGGGTGGCAAAAAGGGTTCAATTTCAGATAACATATAAAAATTGATTTGTAGAGAAAGAACGCCACTTGTTTGACCTAAGAACCCAACAATATGCAGGAGTAAAAACATTAGTAAATTGTGATGATGTGATAGCATGAAAATCTATACTGTAAAATGTGGCATTGTTATATTATAAGGATATTTCATACATTTACAATTAAAACAGAGAACCTTATTAAAACCCAACTTTGTCCCCACCCCAGGCCCTCTCCACTGAAGGCCACTTAGATGTGTATTTTATCCCAATTTTTACTATGCTTTCTTTTGTCAGAAGTCTTTAGGTTGGTCATGGTCACATGATGCTGGTGTTCTTTTCCTTTTCACCTCCTATTGGAGATGGGTGGTCCTCTATAATGCAGAGAGTGATAATGACTTGATGACTTCAGTGCCACTCTCTACCCCCTTCAGGGGATAGGTCCATGAATTCTGTACTCACATTATGTCCTCAATCTGAAGGACTGAGGACATCTATTACTGAAAAGAGATTACTGTGAGCCCAGGTTCACACCATAATGCGCTGCGGACCGCACAGGAGCGCTGTGCGTCCCTGTTCACCGTTTCAGGGACGAATCAGGGCCGATTCTATGCCTGAATTCGGCCCTGAAACGCAGCCAAAGATGCACAGCGTTTTTGTGCAGTGCGCACCGCAGCCGCCCCGGAGATATGTGAACCGGCTCCATAGGGAGCCAGTCACATTCTCCTGCTATGCGAATTAGATGTGCGGAAACGCACATCTAATTCGCATAGGTGTGAACCCGGGCTGAAGGACAGAAAAGGGTATTGCAGCCAGGGTCCTTTTTTTTAAAATAACACCTGCTAAACACTATTTACATTTAAAACTGTCTCTGTACATGTATAATAAATCTTTGTTTTCTGGTGGTGTAGGTGTCGCTATCTTGCCCATAACTCGAGGAGCTAAATTCATGTGTAGGCTGTCAGTCATTGCCTGCTGATTTTTAATCCTGTCAATGGGAATTAATAGTAATTGCATGCTCAGAGCTCAGCCAGAGTCCTGTGACTAAGTTTGTTAATATCGTTTACTCTGCTTTGAAAGGAGGTTGTCACCGTCCCTAATATGATCAAATCATATACCTTTTACCTTTATGGGATTTTGCAGGCAACCAAACCAACAAAAAACATAATTTGTTTAATAAATTGATTTTAATACAAAATCATTTAAAATTACAAAATTCTCTTTTGTTAAAAAAAGACCACAAGTAGCCATAGTTGGCTTGAAAAACATATGGAGAACATATACAGATTGAGGTGATACTGTCCCAAATCACATGAGTTGTGGAGCTTTGATGTTCCGCAAGTTGCTTATTTTTTTGGGCCTTATAAATCAAACGCATTTCAAGATTTATTCAAACATTCTCTTCTTCAGGGATTTAGAGATTAAGAGATGCCACTCTGAAACGTCAAAGAAAACTCCCAGTAATAAGTTGTCTAAAAAACATATACTTGAACCCCAAATAAAATAATTTCACTTAGCTCTATTTACAGCACAAACATCGCAGGATATACCACTGTTTCTCAGCATGTCAACTCACTTCACTTTTCACTCTGGATAGGGGATAATCCCATGCAAAGATCACTAGTCTCCATATTGAACGGGACTATCATATGTGAACCTTAAGTAGAACTAAGTGAAATTATTTTATTTGGTGTTTTTTAGACAACTTGTTACTGGGAGTTTTCTTTGATGTTTCAGAGTGGCATCTCTTTATCCCTGAAGAAGAGATTGTTTGAATAAATCTTGAAACGTGTTGGATGTACGATACCCTAAAAACAAGCAACTTGCGGAATATCAAAGCTCCACAACTCATGTGATTTGGGGAAGTATCATCTCAATATGTATAGGATCACCATATGTTTTTCAAGCCAACTATGGATGTTTGTGGTCTTTTTTTTAACAAAAGAGAACTTTGTAATTCTAAATGATTTTGTATTAAAGACATTATTTTAAGCAAATTATGTTTTTTGTTGGTTTGGTTGCCTGAAAAATCCCATAGAGGTAAAAGGTATAAGATTTGAATACTGTAACTAAAGACACTATGTGGAAAGGGGCAACGCGTGACATATGCAGTGGATTGGAACTGCTAATACAGGACAAGTAGAAGTCTTTGACTTTGCATACAGGCTGCAACTCTGCAGTAACAGATTATATTTTTGCTAGTGTGAGGGCACAGGTAAGCTGTCTTTATATATATATTATAATATACAATATAATATATATAGATATATAATATATATATATATATATTTATATATATATATATATATATATATATATATATATATATATATATATACATATATATATATATATAGATAGATAGATATAGATATAGATATAGATATATATATATATATATAATATATATATTAATATATAATTACACATGTGGACTTGGTTTTAAAGCTCTGGCCTGAAGACAGGTTAATTTTGAATAAAATGACCACATACAGTATATCCCTTGTTTTTTTTGTATTAGTTATGTTTTTATGTTTTTTTATGCTTTTATGTAATCATACCTATGATTAAGGCTTTGACATAAGGATGACTAATTTCAATAAAGCCATGCTTTGTATAAACACTTTTGGATATAATGGCCAAACATGCATGTGGCTGTTTGTTGTATTAGATTTATGTTGATTTTTATGTAACTGCACATATGATTCAGGCAACAGAAGGATGACTTTTGAAGTGAGTCTATATTTGTTGAAGATAAAAAGCAATTTGACAACTCCCACTCACATCTATATATAGAAGGGGGCCTGTCGTAATTTCTGTACTCGATGAACTGTGTCCATATGTTTTACTGCATGTTTAAGTTACAATAAATGTTTTCAAGGTTTTTCCATCATTGCTTTTCTCCTAATGTTTATGTAATATTACTTATTTTTCATTCTGCAGTTAGTGTTTTTAATCTGTTTGTTTGTAAAACCTAATAGATAATAAATAAATCATAAAACACGCAAGTAAGAATGGTGAGAAAAACGATGGGGGTTATTTACTAAAAGCAAAATGGAAAGACACTGGAGAGGAGAAAAGGGATTCGCTGCTCACCCCTTGGAAACTGAAAACAAAGGAGAGGTTCCCCCAGGGTGGGGTTTGTAGGCAGCACAATAAGAAAGGGAGTCAAATTCAATATCAAAAATATGACAAATTTATTGAAATATACCATAAAAGTTAAAACAATGAGCTCCAGTGAGGGGTACTTGAGATAAAACTACATATTAGATAAGCTGAACATACATTGGCAGACACATATTCACAACAACACTAGGTAGCATGAATATTTGAACCTGACGCGTTTCAACCCCTGTGCTTGGGGTCTTCTTCAGAGGATTAGTCTGCTGAGAAATATACATGAAAAGAAATGATACACATAAATAGGTTGCATTGGTATAATGATAATTACATTCACCCTGCGGTGCATAAATATAATTACCCAATAATGTGTGTTCAGCAGGGAAAGGAACAAGACCTCCCACGTGGAGATCCCCTAAAAAGACTGTCCTCCCGTCTTCCCCAAAGGGAGAACACCAGGCGCCCCTACCGCCAGCACGGTTCGGACCAGGGTAGTGAAAACAGCGATGTAGCTTGCGAGAAGTCACACTCTTTAGCACCGCCCGCCGGACTGGTAGCTGACCAGGGAGCACAGAGAAGTACACCTGTAATAGTAACCAAAAGATATCTCCATAGTAGATCTAGTCATTTAAATCATGTGTCCAAATGGGGACGCCGGAGGACAACTGTCTCCAGCGCACGCCCCGGTCACAAAAATGAAGTATATAGAATATATGAGTATACATGGTATTCTTCATAGGCAGTATAAGGTATAGGCAGCACCTCAGTTTGTGCTCTATGTGAAGGTTGAGACATTTTACTATACCAGTAATGCATGGAATGCCTGTGTGCTGTCACATCTATATGTGTATGCTGCTTTACAGATATATTGTTTTCACTCTGGTAGATAGAAATATGTAGAGGACATTTACATACACAGCACTATCAGTGACTTCTCCTACCTTAGTTACTGAAGTGCTGATATCTCTGCCGATTCTTTTGAACATCGAAACAGACTGCAGGGGGGGAGCAGCTACGCTCTGTGAAGTCTCGGGAACAACTAGAGAGCCAACATCAATCAAGCAAAAGGACAGGAAAGTGGGTGGATCCAGACTCCAGAGCCACACCATTGTCGGTATGACGCTGTATGAAAGTCTGTAGACCCTCCCACAGGTATTTAGCTTGATTTTAACAGAATAGGAGCACTTCTGAGAGGGCTGGAAAGATTTTTAGATATCAGCAGCTCACACAGAATAGATGTAAGCAAAAAAAAGGAAACCAATACTTCTCTTTTAAATCCTCTGTCATTGCCCTTATCTCAGGCCCACCCTCTGGGATTCATAGAGCTAATGCACATGAATACCGGAGTCGGAAGAGACTTAAATCCAGTAGGTGCTTTTGACTTGGTTTGACTTGCTTTAGATTTATGTTATGTTGCTCATGGACTTGCTTTAAGTTGCCTTTCAGTATGTTTGACTTGCTTATGAGTTGTAGCTTGCCTTTGCATTACTCATTTACCTTGACCTGTTTCTGCATTTTTATTGACTTGTAAGGGAAAGAAAAAACTGTTTAAATGCAAAATAATGCTCTTATGTGCAAACCCTTCAGAACCATGTGAAAGTTATTCCCTTCCTGCACACCTTCTTGTAAATAGCAAAGTCCTATATTTTGCCTTGAAATAAAAAGTCATTACAAACCAGAAGGATTATGATCTTAAGCAAGTTGGCAAGACTACCTTTCATGTATATTGAATTGGTGGTGATATCCATCTAATCACTTCAGCAACCAGCCTAACAATAATCCTTTCACTGCTAGTTCCTGCCTTCCATTTTTCAACTAGGTGGCTAGACCATTTTTGCTATTTTTTACTTTAGAATTAAAAGATTGCGATGCTGATTTGACAAGTACCAAACTAATTGCGCAGATGTTGGTCAAAACTATTTTTTTTCATGAAAAACACTAAAATCCCTTTTAGCTTATACAAAAACAACTTTCAAAATCCTTACTAACTGTAAAAGAAGTAACAAATGCTTGTAAATTTGAAATTGTGCTTTTTTGGAAAAAAAAATTGAAAACTGAAGGAAAGCAAAACTGTAAATAAGTGACTTAAAGTGGTGTTCCGCCTGGAAAAAAAAAAAAAAGTCAGCAGCTACGAATACTGTTGATGTTAAATTTTAATATATGGACACTTACTTACCCAGGGAGCCTGCAATGTTGGCACCCCAGCCGATTTTTGGATCGGGTGTTGGGTGCTGCAGCCGCCATTCATGATAAGGGAAACCAACAGTGAAGCTTTTCGGCTTCACAACCGATTCCCTGCTGTAATTTTTAAATGGCCTGGCAGCAGAGGAAGGAGGAGAGGGCCGAAATTCCGAAGGAACAGTGCCGCGGTGCTGTCTCCTGGAAGTGGGGAAGGATACTTATCAAAAACAGGTACCCGTTCCCCCCTTCTTCCTGAAATGTGCCAAATATAAATGAATATATATATATATTGTGAGAGTGAGAGCCTCTGTCTCGGGGAAAATTTATTTAAAATGGAGACACAGGACTCTTGAAGAGTCAGTTTGAGAAGCTCCAGCAGAAGTTTTGTGAGCATAGAAAATTATATTTTACCTTTTCTCTGAGTTTGTTAAATCTGGAACAGGGCTGGAGACTTGAAGACTCCAAAGAGCATTGGATGGGATGGAGTCTTCAGTCTTGTATCCAGGTTTTCCAGAAAATCTGCAGGTTTTGTGTGTGTCCAGGTGCACACATTTGTTATAAGGCAGATCCGGCTGGTGTTGAAACAGTTGCTGCAGCCAGAAAGGAGGTGTGCTACTGTTTAAGAACCCAGGCAATATCCTTGAGACGGAACTGCATGTGGGAGAGGTTCCAGGTCAGTGGACTGAGAGAGTTGGGCCAGCTGAGAGAGAGGGGGGACCATAGCTGAGACAAATGAAAGAGAGAGTCCTGGGGACCAGAAGGGACCATGAGTCTGTGAAAGCCTGGATTGTCAGGAGAGCCCCTTTCTAGAGTCCAGGAGTGGGCCTGCGTAGCATGGTACTGTGACGAAGACTGAGTGAGCCTTGAGAGCCAGGTGGCTTGGCATTTTCATCTGTTGTATTTTTTCTTGTAAAGAACCCCTGTGTGGGCAACCCATGCATTTATGAATTTTAATTTTGTTACTTTTAATAAAAGTGGGCTACCACACCCTAAAACCTAAAGTTCATGAAAAATGCATCTACCACTGAGCTAGACACCCCCCATATTACAATATATATATATATATATATATATATATATATACAGTATCTTACAAACGTGAGTACACCCCTCACATTTTTGTAAATATTTTATTATATCTTTTCATGTGAGAGCACTGAAGAAATGACACTTTGCTACAATTTAAATTAGTGAGTGTACAGCTTGAATAACAGTGTCAATTTGCTATCCCCTCAAAATAACTCAACACACAGCCATTCATTTCTAAACTGCTGGCAACAAAAAGGAGTACACCCCTAAGTTAAAATGTCCAAATTGGGCCCAATTAGCCATTTTCCCTCACCGGTGTCATGTGACTCGTTAGTGTTACAACGTCTCGACATAAAGATGGCGTAGGCTATAAGAAGATTGCCAAGACCCTGAAACTGAGCTGCAGCACGGTGGCCAAGACCATGCATCAGTTTAACAGGACAGGTTCCACTCAGAACAGGCCTCGCCATGGTCGACCAAAGAAGCTGAGTGCACGTGCTCAGTGTCATATCCAGAGGTTGTCTTTGGGAAATAGACGTATGAGTGCTGCCAGCATTGCTGCAGAGGTTGAAGGGGTGGTGGGTCAGCCTGTCAGTGCTCAGACCATACGCCACACACTGCATCAAATTGGTCTGCATGGCTGTCATCCCAGAAGGAAGCCTCTTCTAAAGATGATGCACAAGAAAGCCAGCAAACAGTTTGCTGAAGACAAGCAGACTAAGGACATGGATTACTAGATCCATGTCCTGTGGTCTGATGAGACCAAGATAAAACTATTTGGTTCAGATGGTGTCAAGCGTGTGTGGCGGCAACCAGGTGAGGAGTACAAAGACAAGTGTGTCTTGCCTACAGTCAAGCATGGTGGTGGGAGTGTCACGGTCTGGGGCTGCATGAGTGCTGCTTGCACTGGGGAACTACAGTTCATTGAGGGAACCATGAATGCTAACATGTACTATGACATACTGAAGCGGAACATAATCCCCTCCCTTCGGAGACTGGGCTGCAGAGCAGCATTCCAACATGATAATGACCCCAAACACACCTCCAAGACGACCACTGCCTTGCAAAAGAAGCTGAGGGTAAAGGTGATGGACTGGCCAAGCATGTCTCCAGACCTAAACCCTATTGAGCATCTGTGGGGCATCCTCAAACGGAAGGTAGAGGAGCGCAAGGTCTCCAACATCCACCAGCTACGTGATGTCATGGAGGAGTGAAAGAGAACTCCAGTGGTAACCTGTCAAGCTCTGGTGAACTCCATGCCCAAGAGGGTTACCACAGTGCTGGAAAATAATGGTGGCCACACAAAACATTGACACTTTGGGCCCAATTTGGACATTTTCACTTAGGGGTGTACTCACTTTTGTTGCCAGCAGTTTAGACATTAATGGCTGTGTGTTGAGTTATTTTGAGGGGACAGCAAATTTACACTGTTATACAAGCTGTACACTCACTACTTTACATTGTAACAAAGTGCCATTTCTTCAGTGTTGTCACATGAAAAGATATAATAAACTAAATAATAAATAATAATAAATAATAAAATAAAATACATTTTTAACATTTGCATGTACCTTTTAGCACAACTTTACAGAAAATCGGTATGAACAAAAGCTTAAAAATATGTTGGCGTATAAACAGTAACAGAAAAAAGGTAAACAGGCAAAGATAAAAATAGAGATTAATGCAGAGTAACTAGGTTCAACTAAGAAGTAATTGGGGCTATAAATGTAAATATGTCATTATCAAGAATAAAACTTCATGGGTTTACTGTAATCTGTTAAATCAGTTGCTAATATTGATGATAAAACAAAATTGTTATATTGCTGATTTACATTATCGCTTTAACATCATTGAAACAGTAGCCACTGTAATAGGCTCCTGCTTATAGGAAGAATGCATTGTAAGATGTAATGGGTATACCCTGTACAGGCACTGTACAGTAAGGGATGGCCCACTGCTGCACACCACAAATCCCATACTGTACATTATAGCACATTGTGTTGCTAAACAAAAGAGGCACATGTATTTTAAGTCTGTTGCAGTTTGTTGGCAGCCCAACACGATCAATGAACTGCTTTAACCTTGAAAGGACCTAACCTGTAAGCTACATTTTGCTCTTGTACATAAAGAAAAGAAGAAACTTGCTCAGCCACCAAGTGTGTAAAAAGCGAGTGGGACGTTGTTATTGAAAGCATTAATAAAAATGATAAAATGCAGACAGAGCAGATAATTGCTTTTGTCTGTTCCAAATGATTGTACATTTTCTTCTCATTTTTTTATTGTTTTGTCTGCCACAATAAACATACCGTAGTTGAAATAGAACAACTACAGATTATTTATTGTTGGTTTATTTACTGTGTACAGGGTATTACATAATAAGCAAACAAAAAATCTGAGCATGAATTTCATAAAATAAAAACTGTCTATATTGTACCATGTATTACATCATTTTGAACAAGTTAAAAGAAAGGTAAAACTCTTTGGATGCTCCAGCCTTCCAATCCAGTGTATCACAGGTTAAAATTAGGGTGTATCTTAAGCCAAACATTTGGCTTTAGATACACCTTAGACATAAGTAAATGCTAGAATGCCTATTAAGTCCACAACTGTACTTTAACACAAAGCAGTATAAAGTCAAATGCTTTTAATACAATAATAGTTCATATTCTCAAGGTCCATTGTATTACACATTTTCTTGCTCCCTTTTAAGCAGAGAAGTAATTAGGTAATTTCTCTTGTGATTTTGTATACATGCACTGCCCACCTTATTGTTATATTATAGTGATATTAAAGTAACATTTTTGGTGGAAAATAAGATGCTGAAAATTGTACTTACAGTACATGCTCTTGCTTTTTTTTTCTCCTCTGTGCTTGCTCCTCATACTGTCTCGAGGTCAATATGTGGTTGTCCTTGTGTCTGAAGGGACCAATAGAGTCCTGCCAAAGCATGCTTTGTGCATGTTACCATTTTGAACTACAAGCTTACATGAATCTGCTTAGAATGCCACATATACAGGCAGCACAGGAGACACAGAACCAAAGCCAAAGCTTGGGAGCCGCTGTCAATCACTGCTGTTGAGGATGAAGAGAAGCATGTATTAGGTTCATGGAGTTGCTGCACATAAGCTTGTAGTTTAAAATGAAGTGTGCATGAACTGGAGAATCTGGCGAGACTCCATACGTCCCAGCAGGCACAGGGGACACCCATATACCTGGTACGGTGTGAGGAGCAAGCATAGAGGAGAAAAAAAATAACATAATGTTTTCATATAGTTTTAGTGTACATACGTACAACGACAAAGAAGACATCGAAAGCATGCAGATGAAGTGACTGGTTCATCTACTTTTATACTTGCTAGAGAAAGCAGCCTGCATATTTGCAAAAACATATGTACCAGCCTGTTATGTTCTAGAGCAGGGTGTCAAACTCAATTTCATGGTGGGCCACATCAGCATTATGGTTGCCCTCAAAGGGCTGGCTGTATCCGTAAGACTAGATGGCCAGAGCACCCCACCCACCATTACGTCAAATGTCAAGAGCCTCCCCTTCATCAAAAGTCAAGAGTCCCCCATCCTCCTTTACATTACCGTGTCTCCCCCTTACCATGTGCTGCTCCCGCGGGAAGAAGCTGGGGGAGAAACTGGGAGGCAGAAAGTGCAGTGTCGGGTGGAGGACCAGGAAAGGGCTGGAGTCAGCTACCGGAGCCTGCTGAATGTTAAGAATAGGGCTGGCGGAGAGGAGGGGGTGCTACGGCTACACAGAGTAATTTAGGATCTGGCAGAGGAGTTGTCTCCTCTCCGCTGCTGACTGCTGAGACAATGTGAGGGTGGAGATGAGGGGAGTGATGCAGCTGCAGGAGAGGTCCAAAGGGCCACATGAAATTGCCTGGCGGGCCAGAATTAGCCAGCGGGCCTTGTGTTTGACACGTGTTCTACAGCGTGGGGTTTTGTGACAAGAAACGTGAGGAGCTTGGGTCTCTTGTAAGCCTGTACTTTGTGAATGGTGGCTATCTGTGTTTGGGCAGTTTCCTGTGTAAGAGTAGGAAGACTCACAGGGTCTTATTATTGGCCAATGTGCTGGTAAAATTTAAAGTATCAATTTATATTTGAAACAAAAAAGAATGCAGACTGGGATTTTTTACCACATAAAAATACCAGTGATAAAACAAATTATTTTTTTAAATTAAAGATTACGTAAAAAGAACTTCCATAAAACAAAAAGGCTGATAACATACATGGCCAGCCCAATATTCTCTATTATATCATAACCATCCTACATTGCATATGTTATATATTTTATATATAACATATATATTTATTTTAAAATAGTCAAACTATGACCAAATGTTACATGACTCCCAACATGTTTTAATTTCAGGATAACCTTCTTCAAAGGAAAATTGGTAGTCTATCTTAAATGAGAATACATACAGTATATCAAAAAAACATTCTAATGGATGATATATAGTATACTAATTTATCCCAAGGAGACAGAGCATGCCTAAATGTGTTTTTGGTGTGGGAAAACTAGATTTACTAACTTTCAGGTCTGACGTAAGAAGGTGCCAATATCTATTAATATATTTCCTCACTTGTTCATGTTGGGCATTATATTATTGTAATAATACACACAGAGGCATCCCTTTCTTTCACCTTAGGCTTGTTAAATAATAATTTTGAGCATAATTGTTTCAAAGCTCTATGAAAAGCCTTACGTAAACAAGACATACTATGCCCATGTTCCAGTATAAGAGATTTTAAAGCTAACACTGCTTCCTGAAATGTTATCTCTCCTTGACAATTAAGCCTTAGCCACAAATATTGGGTATAAGCTATAAATTAATTAGAAACATCTGATGGAAGCTGACTGCATAAAGGATTGTGTTACCCGGTGTTTGCTTCCTGAATAAATTGCTGGGAACATTCCAGCCAGTGCCACCTCTACTTCAAAAAAAGTAATTTTATGAAAATCATACGACATGGTGAATGTCAGATTATATGTGTTCGCATTCATGAATCTTAGACAATGCTGCAACCATTGGGTTGGACCTCCCCAAATCAGGAAAAAAACATCTATATCAGGTAACCAAGTCATAATGTGACTAGTATACTGTATATTGATGCTTCATTTGAATGAGGGAACAAATGTTTCCACTCCTCCAGGTTCAGATTGATGTAGGATGGGGCACTGCATGTCCCCACCGCTATACCTGCACCTGGAGGAAGTGACAAAAACAAACACATTGTGTTTTAAAGCGAAAGCTAATATCTTTAAAGCAAACTCATAATATTCTTGATAGTATTGATTACTGAAAAATAATTAACAACCTAAACACCTTACTGGTGGGACAGAAAAAACTTTCACAAAGTATCAGTTTACCTTTTATACGCTCATCTCCCCTCACATATCTGTAGGTGATTGGGGAGCGTCGCCGGCCACCCGTGATCGTTCACTGGAGAGACAGAACGGCGGTCTGCCTATATAAACAAGGCAGATCATCTTTCTGTCAGGGAGAGAGAGATCTGTAATTCCTGCTAATCAGGAACACATATGTGTCTCTTCCTCGAGTCAGTCTATCCCCCACACAGTAAGAAAACACACCGAGGGAACACGGTTAACCCTTTGATTGCCCCTGATGTGAACCCCTTCCCTGCCAGTGTCATTTATACAGTGATAGTGCATTTTCTTTTAGCACTGAACACTGTATTGGTGTCACTGATCCCCAAAAAGTGTCACTTAAAATCATATTTATCCGCCCCAATGTCGCAGTCCCACTAAAAATCGCTGATCGCTTCCATTACTAGTAAAAACAATAGTGATAACTTTTGCACAAACCAATCAATATACCCTTATTGGAATTTTTTTTTTTACAAAAAATATGTAGCAGAATACAAATTGGCCTAAAGAAATTTGATTTTTTAATTTTTTTATTGGATGTGTTTATAGCAATGTATGGTAGACGTTCCGCGCTACCCCCAGTGGTGATAAAACAATGTGGAAGAATGTGAAAATCTGATTAAAAATAATACATTAAAACGCAATGTATAAAAATACAAGTATGTGAAACACTAATAGTCCCGGGTGCTGCAACTTAAAACCTTGAACATGAGGTTTACACAGTATAAAAGAAAATTTTGTGAATCGCCATTCATGGCCAGCATCCTAGCCTGAATGACCCCTAGACTGAAAAGCTAGGGGTTCATTTCTCTTAGTGAGTGAGGACACAGGAGGGGTGTGCGGCACACCTTGAAATTTGGAGCACTATTGCACTTTAATGATTGGTGCACCCATGCACAATTTATATGGACGTTTTTTATAATTTGGTTCAGTTTTCAGGTGTGTGAATTGTAGCCTCAGTTTCCTGTTCTTAGCTGACAGGAGTGGCACCCAGTGTGGTCTTCTGCTGCTGTAGCCCATCTGCTTCAAGGTTCGATGTGTTATGCATCCAAAGAAGGTATTCTGCATACCTTGGTAGAAAAAAGTGGTTATTTGAATTACTGTTGCCTTTCTATCATCTCGAACCAGTCTGCCCATTCTCCTTTGACATCAACAAGGCATTTTTCCTTCACACAACTGCCACTCCCTGGATATTTTCTCTTTTTTGGAACATTCTCTGTAAACCCTAGAGATGGTTATGCATGAAAATCCCAGTAGATAAGCAGTTTTTTAAATACCATGCCACATTCAAAGTCACTTAACACCCCCTTCCTTTCACATTCTGATGCTGGGTTTGAACTTCAGCAAGCTGTCTTCACCAGGTTTAGATGCCTAAATGCATTGAGTTGCTGCTATGCGATTGGCTGATTAGCAATTTGTGTTACTAAGCAATTAAACAGGTATACCTAATAAAGTGGCCGGTGAGTGTACGTCCATGTCACGAGCATTTCCCATATCCCCGGACATTACGCTTGCTACGAAACACATCTAAACATTTTTTACATTTATCTACACTTCCCGCTGACACCCCCCAATGATGGAAAGGAGTTCCACATTTTTACTGCTTTAACAGTAAGAATCACTTACGCAGTTTGAGGTTCTGAGTATCTGTGATGGGGTTACAGTGTTGTGGCACCACCATCCAAGGCCAAATTTTTCCTGCGCCAGAGCATCTGTGAGGGGTTACAGTCTTGTGACAACACCACTAGGGATTAGCTGAACACCCCCCGGTTTGATTCGCACCAGAACCTGCGAACGGACCAAAATGTTGCACGAATGTTAGAACCCCATTGAAGTCTATGGGACTCGAACGTTCAAAATCAAGTGCTAATTTTAAAGGCTAATTTGCATGGTATTGTCCTAAAAAGGGCCCGGGTCCTGCCCCAAGGGACATGTATCAATGCAAAAAAAAGTTTTTAAAACGGCCGTTTTTTTCGGGAGCAGTGATTTTAATGATGCTTAAAGTGAAAAAAAAAGTGAAACATTCCTTTAAATATCGTACCTGGGGGGGTGTCTATAGTATGCCTGTAAAGTGGCGCGTGTTTCCCATGCTTAGAACAGTCCCTGCACAAAATGACATTTTTAACCGCTTTCCGACCACCTCACATACATTTACATCAGCAGAAGTGCTTGTACAGGCAAAATCACGTTCCTGTACGTTGCCCTTTAAGAGGCGGCCAGCGGGTGCGTGCGCGCGCTCCCGCGGCAAGCTCCGTGAGTCGGGTCGCGGGTCCCGCGGACTCGATCGCCGCGGGCATAACCGCGATCGCCTCACAGAGAGGACGAACGGGGAGATGCTGTTGTAAACAGCATCTCCCTGTTCTGCCTAGTGACAGTGTCACTCGATCTCTGCTCCCTGTCATCGGAGCAGAGATCAGTGACGTCACACTTACAGCCCACCCCCCTGACAGTTAGTAATCACTCCCTAGTACTGATTTAACCCCTCCCCGCCCCCTAGTGGTTAACCCCTTCACTGCCAGTGTCATTTATACAGGAATTTTTATAGCACTGATTGCTGTATAAATGACAATGGTCCCAAAATGTGTCAAAAATGTCCGATGTGTCCGCCATAATGTTGCAGTCACGATAAAAATCGCTGATCACCGCCATTTAAAAAAAAAAAAATTGAAAAAAAATGCCAAAAAACTATCCCCTATTTTGTAAACGCTATAACTTTTGCGCAAACCGATCAATAATTGCTTATTGCGATTTTTTTACCAAAAATATGTAGAAGAATACGTATCGGCCTGAACTGAGGTAAAAAATAGTTTTATTATATATTTTTGGGGGATATTTATTATAGCAAAAAGTAAAAAATAATGCGTTTTTTTCAAAATTGTCGCTCTATTTTTGTTTATAGCGCAAAAAATAAAAACCACAGAAGTGATCAAATACCACCAAAAGAAAGCTCTATTTGTGGGAAAAAAAGGAGGTCAATTTTGTTTGGATGCAACGTCGCACGACCGCGCAATTGTCAGTTAAAGCGACGCAGTGCCGAATCGCAAAAAGTGCTCTGGTCAGGAAGGGGGTAAATTCTTCCGGGGCTGAAGTGGTTAAAGGAATAAAAGTCATTTAAAACTGCTCACGGCTTTAATGTAATGTCGGGTCCCGGTAATATGGATGAAAATCAGTGAGACAAACGGCATGGGTCCATTACCAGGCCCTTTGGGTCTTGTATGGATATTAAGGGGAACCCCGCACCCAAATTAAGAAAAAGGAAAGGCGTGGGGCCCCAGGCCCTCTAAACAGCAGTATACAGGCAGTGCAAACAAGACAGGGACTGTAGGTTTGTTGTTAAGTAGAATCTGTTTGTAATTTTGAACTGGTACATTTTTAAAGTGTTCCAGCCAAAAAATCTATTTTAAGCTTTTTGGAAAACATAGGGAAGGGTTATCACCCCTGTGACATTTGTTTTGCTGTCTGTGCTCCTCTTCAGAAGATTTCACCTCACTTTCTGTCCCAATGACAAATGTTTTTTTGAAAATTTGGGGGTTTTAGTGAAACAAGGATTGGTGATAAAGCATCAGTGGATAGGAGAAACGTTTTTCTCATATTAACTCTTACAGGAGAGAATTTCTCTTCCTAGGGGTAGATTTCATCTCACTTCCTGTTGTCTGCTTTCGTTTGCAAGTAGCAGTCGTTTGTAAGTTGGATGTTTGAAAGTAGGGGCCTGTCATATATACTCTGCAGAAATTCAGGCCTTAGGTGTTGGTGTTGCCACACCACTGTAAGCCCTCACAGGGCCCTGCTGTAAAATATTAGATCAAGAATTGTAATTACATGCCCCTGTTAAACAGTGTCAGAAAAATTGGGCCTTTGGTGATGGTGGTGGTGGTGCTGGTGCCACAACAGTGTAAATCCTCACAGTTATTCTTGGTGGGCGCAGAAACGGGCCCTGCTGTGAAATATTAGATCAAGAATTGTAATTACATGTCCCTGTTGAACAGGGGCAGAAAAATTGGGCCTTTGGTGGTGGTGGTGCTGGTGCCACAACACTGTAAATCCTCACAGTTATTCTTGGTGGGCGCAGAAACGGGCCCTGCTGTGAAATATTAGATCAAGAATTGTAATTACATGTCCCTGTTGAACAGGGGCAGAAAAATTGGGCCTTTGGTGGTGGTGGTGCTGGTGTCACAACACTGTAAATCCTTACAGTTATTCTTGGTGGGCGCAGAAACGGGCCCTGCTGTGAAATATTAGATCAAGAATTGTAATTACATGTCCCTGTTGAACAGGGGCAGAAAAATTGGGCCTTAGGCACTGGTGCCACAATACTGCAACCCCTCACAGATACTCTTGGTGGGCGCAGAAACGGGCCCTGCTGTGAAATATTAGATCAAGAATTTTTATTACATAACCCTGTTGAACAGGGGCTGAAAAATTGGGCCTTAGGCACTGGTGCCACAACACTGCAACCCCTCACAGATACTTTAGTTGGAGCGCAGGAATGAGCCCAGCTGCAAAGTATTGCATCAAAAATTGTAATTACATGCCCCTGTTAAACAGGGGCAAAAAAATTGGGCCTTAGCCACTGGTGGTGGCTCCCAGAACCAAAAATATTCTTACAAGCTATCAGCATGATCATTGAGGAGGAGGAGGATAGTCACTCAGCATAACAGGATAGTCACTCAGCATCAGCATAGGGAGTCTTAAAGGAATCTGACATTTAAAAAAAAAATTATTCGGTTACATCAGCATCAGGTGATCAAGACTGATTCATTTTTATAAAGGGCAGTCGATTGACCGAGTCGGTGGACAGGCGCACCCTGTGATCGGTTACAAAGCCTCCAGCAGCACTGAATGTGCATTCTGAAAGAACGCTGGATGCAGGACAGGCCAGTAGCTCAATTACATACTTTGCAAGCTCTGGCCAGTGATCCATCCTCGAGACCCAGTAACCCAGAGGATTTTCGGTGGGAAAGGTGTCCTAGTCTGATCTTGCCCCTGGGTAATCCTGCACCATGTAAATCAGACGCTGGCGATGGTTGCTGGAACCGATCAGACCTTGGGGCTGCGGACTAAAAAAAAATTGTCTGAACGCATCGGTCAGATGGCCACCTTCTTCACCGCTCCTTCTTTGACTGACCGAAGCCTCAGCAACACGTTGTCCAGGAACAGGAGTGTGTAACCTCCCAGTCTCTGGGAACGCGTTGCACAGACCTTTCTGCAAGGCCTCCCGAAGATGTTTCATCCTCTGCTCCCTCTGCAACGGCAAGATAAGGTCCGCAACCTTACCTTTTGAACGTGGATCAAGGAGGGTTGCCAGCCAGTGACGATCCCTCTCCTTGATACCACGATTATGAGGATCCTTCCACAGGCTTTGCATGATCAGGGAAGCCATGCAGTGTAGGTTTGCTAAGGCATTCGGTCCGGTGTCCTCTGGGTCACTAAGGACGACATGATCCGCAGCCACCTCCTCCCAGCCACGTACAAGTCCATGGGTTTCTTGGGACTGTAAATCATCCCTTAAAGACTGCTGCTGATGCTGAGTGCCAGGCTCCACCTCCATGCTGACACAATCCTCCTCCTCCTCCTCTTCCTGTGTGATCGACGGGCACGCAGGAACACTGTCTGGATAAAGGGGGCCTTGAGAGCTAAGGAAATCCTCCTCCTACTGTATCTGTTCTGCCTCAAGTGCCCTGTCCATTATTCCACGCAGCGTGTGCTCCAACAGGTGGACAAGGGGGGCAGTGTCACTGATGCATGCACTCTCACTGCTCACCATCCTCATTTCCTCCTCAAATGGTGACAGGACAGTGCATGTATCCCTGATCATGGCCCACTGGCATGGGGAAAAAAAACTAAGCTCCCCTGACCCTGTCCTGGTGCCATAGTCGCACAGGTACTCATTGATGGCCCTCTGCTGCGTGTGCAGATGCTGCAGCATGGCCAACGTTGAGTTACACTTGGTGGGCATGTCACAGATTAGGCGGTTCTTGGGCAGGTTAAATTCCTCTTAGAGGTCAGCCAAGCACTGGCATTAAACGGCTGGCAGAAATGCACACAGACTTTCCTGGCCTGCCTCAGGACATCCTGTAAGCCTGGGTACCTGCCCAAGAACCACTGCACCACCAAGTTAAGGACGTGAGCCAAACAGGGCACATGGGTCAGTTGCCCCTGTCAGAGGGCGGAGAGGAGGTTGGTGCCATTGTCTCAAACCACCATTCCTGGCTTAAGTTGGCGTGGTGTCAACCACCTCTGAACCTGCCCCTGCAGAGCTGACAGAATCTCTGCCCCAGTGTGGCTCCTGTCCCCCAAGCACACCAGCTCAAGCACTGCATGGCATCTTTTGGCCTGCGTACTTGCGTAGCCCCTTGAATGCCTACGGAGCACCGCTGGTTCCAAGGACAAAGCACAGGAAGAGGCCATGAAGGAAAAAGAAGAGGAGGGGGTGGAGGAGAGAGGTGTGTCAGAATCACCAGTAGTAGCATTTTGGAGACGTGGTGGCGGAACAACCTCCAACACTGCTGCACCTTGTCCTGCATCCTTCCCAGTTGCCAGCAGAGTCACCCAATGAGCCTTACCGCTGACCGCCCTGTCCGGCGAGGCCAAGACATTGCCTTCCATATGCCGGTAGAGAGCTGGAATCGCCGGCGTTTGGGAACCTGCCACTGAGGAACCGCACATTCCACAAACTCACGGAAGGGGGCAGAGTCTACCAACTGAAAAGGTAGCAGTTGAAGTGCTAGCAATTTTTCCAAGCTAACATTCAACCGCTGGGCATGTGGATGGCTGGGAGCGAACTTCTTTCTGCGGTGCAGCAGCTGGGGCAGGGAATTTGCCTGGTACAATCTGACGTCGGTGTACCGATAACAGATTGCCCGCAAGTACTTGGCTGTGACACACCTAATTCTACTCCTTCATTCCTCTCAGTGCAGGTCTCAGAGAGGACTAAAGGTATAGTGGGGTTGGAGATCCCAGCTGATGAGGACCAAGGAGAGGTCCTCTTTGTTCTTTGGTGTGGGTCTTTTTGGTACGCTTGCCAACGAACTGCATGGCAGGTCAACATATGTCTGGTCAAGCATGTGGTGCCCAAGCGGGAGATGTTTTGACCACGCGAGATAAGCTTGAGACATATGTTGCAAATAGCAGCGGTGCGATCTGATGCACTCATCTCAAAAAAGGCCCACACCAAAGAACTTTTGGAATAATGCGCAGAGACAGCAGCGCCCTGCACATGCGGAGCTCTGCGGTGTGATGCAGTCAGTGTGCTGCCCTTAAGCTGGACCCTGGAGGGCATCCTGCCTCGTTGGTGATGTGCCTCCTCCTCTTCCTCCTCCTCTTTCCTATCAGGCACCCACGTGGAGTCAGTGACCTCATCATCCCCTCCCTCCTCATCACTGGAGCAAACCTGGCAGTATGCTGCAGCAGGGGGAACATGACTGCCAGATTGCTGTCCTTCTTGGGCACCCCCTCTGTCTGGGCTCATGTTACTGCCTTCCTCTAGCTGAGTACCATCATCGGAGACTTCAAAACGCTGGGCATCCTCCTGGAGCATGTACCAAACACTGTGGTCAAACAGTTCGGGGGACTCCTCAGGAGGACATGGTGGGGCTAGGGAAGGAGTGACTGATGCCATTGAGCCCAGGGAAGAGGCTGCACAGCTACTTTGCCAAAAAAAGTACCCTGAGCCTGGGTGAGAGAGGATGAGGAGGATGAGGACGGCTTGGTCATTCACTCGACCAAGTCTTCTGCATGTTGCGGCTCATCACGGACAGCTGCTGAAAAAAAAGGCCAAGCGTGTCCCACGACTATGTGCTGATGAGGATGCACCGTGTCCACGACCAGCACTGTTGCCTCTAGACACAGAGCCTGCTTGCCCTCTTTTATTGGCTTGTGACTGTCTGCCTCTCCTTGTTGGCCTTCCAGACATACTAATGGCGTGCAGTGAGATGTAGCTGCACAAAACTGGATGTGTATATATACCGATTACACTGCAGCTAGCAGAATCAACTGCCTGCCTGTAGTATTATTGGTATGAGAACACCTGCACTTGTCTTCAGGTAGCTATACTGTAGGTGCAACTGTGCAGGGTTACACAGTACATTAACTGTAAATACTTCAAGAGCCTGCCTGTGCTATTAATAGGATCAGAAGAAGCACACAAGAACCTGGCTTCAGGTAGCTATACTGTAGGTGCAACTGTGCAGGGTACACAGTACACTAACTGTAAATACTTCAAGAGCCTGCCTGTGGTATTAATAGGATCAGAAGAAACACACAAGCACCTGTCTTCAGGTAGCTATACTGTAGGTACAACTGTGCAGGGTACACAGTACACTAACTGGAAATACTTCAAGACCCTGCCTTTGCTATTAATAGGATCAGAAGAAGCACACAAGCACTATGCTTCAGGTACCTATACTGTAGGTGCAACTGTGCAGGGTTAGACAGTACACTAACTGTAAATACTTCAAGAGCCTGCCTGTGCTATTAATAGGATCAGAAGAAGCACACAAGCACCTGTCTACAGGAAGCTATACTGTAGGTGCAACTGTGCAGGGTACATAGTACACTAACTGGAAATACTTCAAGAGGATGCCTGTGCTATTAATAGGATCAGAAGAAGCACACAAGTACTTGGCTTCAGGTAGCTATACTGTAGGTGCAACTGTGCAGGGTTACACAGTACACTAACTGGAAATACTGTAATCTGCCTGCCTGTCAGTATAGTAGGAAGAGAATAACAGGAACGGATCTAGCTAAAATGATTACAGTATATATATATATATATATATATATATATATATTTATATATATATATATATATATATATATATATATATATATATATATAAAACACCTGGGATGCATATATATACACAATACACTGTAAGTGCAGCTAACTGATTCCACCTGCCTACTCTATCTAACTTAAATCAAATTACACTGTCTCTCTGTCTATCTATCTCTCTCCGCCGCAACACACTACACAAGGCCGCCACACAGTGTGGGGCATGTACTAAACCCCCTGAGCCATAATTGGCCAAAGCCTCCCTGGCTTTAGCCAATTACGGCTCTCTGTACACACGGCGTTGTGATTGGCCAAGCATGTGGGTCATGTTGCATGCCTGGCTAATCATCAGCCAGCAATGCAGTGCCGCAGTGAATATTGGCTAGTGACGTGCCACTCAAATTTGGCACGAACGGCCCATAACGTTCGTAATTCGGCGAATGGCCGAACACACAATGTTCGAGTCGAACATGCGTTCGACTTGAACACGAAGCTCATCCCTAAACACCACCACCACCAAGGCCCAATTTTTCTGCCCCTTTTTAACAGGGGCATGTAATTACAAGTTTTGATACAATATTTCAATGCAGGGCCCATTCCTGCATCCAACAAGAGTAACTGTGAGGGCTTACAGTGTTCTGGAGCCACCAAAACCAAACGCCCAATTTTTCTGCCCCTGTTTAACAGGGGCATGCAATCACAATTTTTGATATAATATTTCACAGCAGGGCCTGTTCCTGCACCCAACAAGAGTAACTGTGAGGGTTTACTGTGTTCTGGCGCCACTAAAACCAAAGGCCCAATTTTTCCGCCCCTGTTTAACAGGGGCATGTAATTACAATTCTTGATATAATATTTCACAGCAGGGACCGTTCCTGCGCCCAACAAGAGTAAGGCCCAATTTTCTGCAGAGTATATAGGGCAGGCCGTATAGTATATATACTGCTGTTCAGAGCATATAGTGCCTGGGGCCTGGGGGACCCCCACACCATTTTTTTTAAATGTGGGTGCGGGGTTCCCCTAATATCAATACCAGACCTGAGGGGCCTGATATGGATTTTGGGGAGGACATCGACTACATTTTTTTTGGTATTTTTGGTATGCAGCCGCAAGCAGTTTTAAATGCCATTTTTTTCCTTTAGAAACGTAATTTTGCTGTGGCACTGTTATAAACATGGGAAAGCTGTGCTACTTTACCGGCATACTAAAGACACCCCACAGGCACGATATTTAACCACTTGCCGACCGCCGCATGTACATTTACCTAATCAGAATGGCATGGACAGGCAAATGAACGTACAGGTACATCCCTTTAAATTTACCGCCGTGTGGTCACATGCATGCCACTCCGTGAGTGTGATCGCGGGTCCCGCGGACTCGATGTCTGCGAGGATACCCGCAATCGTCTCATGGAGAGGAAGAACAGGGAAATGCTGATGTAAACAAGTATTTCCCCGTTCTGCCTAGTGACACTGATACTGATCACTGCTCCCTGTGATCGGGAGCGGTGATCAGCGTCGTGTCACATGTAGCCCAGCCCCCCCAGATTTAGAATAACTCCCTAGGACACACTTAACCCCTTGCAGCGCCCCCTCCTGGTTAACCCCTTCACTGCCAGTCACATTTACACAGTAATCAATGCATTTTTAATCGTACTGATTGCTGTATAAATGTGAATGGTCCCATAATATCGCCAATAGTGTCCAATCTGTCCGCCATAATGTCACAGTAATGATAAAAAATGCTGATCGCCGCCATTACTAGTAAAAAAAAAAATATTAATTAGAATGCCATAAAACTATCAGCCATTTTTGTAGACGCTATAACTTTTGCGCAAACCAATCAATAAACACTTATTGCGATTTTTTTTACCAAAAATATGTAGAAGAATACGTATCGGCCTAAACTGAGGGAAAAAAATGTTTTTTTTTTATACATTTTTGGAGGATATTTATTATATCAAAAAGTGTGTGTTTTTTTCAAAATTGTCACTTTTTTTGTTTATAGCGCAAAAAATAAAAACCGCAGAGGTGATCAATTACCACCAAAAGAAAGCTCTATTTGTGGGGAAAAAAGAAAGTATATTTTGTTTGGGAGCCACGTCGCACGACTGCGCAATTGTCAGTTAAAGCGACGTAGTGCCGAATCGCAAAAAGTGCTCTGGTCTTTGGCCAGCCAAATGGTCTGGGGCTTAAGTGGTTAAAGGAATATTTCATTTTCATTTTTTCACTTTAAGCATTATTTAAATCACTGCTCCCGAAAGACATTTTTAAAACATTTTTTTTGCATTGATACATGTCCCCTGGGGCAGGACCCGGGTCCCCAAACACTTTTTATGGCAATAGCTTGCATATAAACCTTTAAAATTAGCACTTTGGATTTTTCATGTTGGGTCCCATAGACTTTAACGGTGTTCGCGTGTTTGCACAGATTTTTTGCCTGTTCGCATGTTCTGATGCGAACCGAACCGGGGGGTGTTCGGCTCATCCCTGCCTGTCATCAGTTTGGTTACCCTTCTCTGCAATTTTTCTAGTTCTCTGATATCCTTTTTTGAAATGGTGCCCAAAATGAAAATGTTGACTTTGTAATGGACAGCTTCACTGGAACCCCCAATAATCACCTTGCAAGCACTCCCTCACTGCTTCTACTTGTCAAAGTAGGTAATACCAAGTGTTCCAGATATGGGAGACCATATGACCTCATCCCTCTAACTGCATTCAGGTCTGGCAACCATTCTCAGCCAATGCAAGGAATTTGGGTAGCAGCTCCAAAAGAGGCAGGAGAGGAATGGGGACCTTGGCAAGGTAAGTATCAGGGGTTCGAAGGAGCCTTATACAAAGGCTGTTATTTTTTACCCAAATGGGTAATGTGACAGTATCTCTTTAAAAGAATATACTGTAAATCATAATTATAAAATATTAAAGGAGAAAAAATACCCTTAGCTGGATTTTTATTGTCATGTGCTCGTTCTTGGTTATACTTTGTCTTGTGCAGATAATGCTAAAATGGAGAAGCACAGAGGTGGAATAATGATAGGGAAAGGAAGATTAAAATGTATTTATTTTTTCATTGGGTTAATTAGAAGAACATTAATTGGAAAAGACATCTTTTCATAGCAGAAACTGAAGCCTATGATTTTCGTATGCAAATTGAGTACAATAACAGAGAACAGCGAGTACATAAAACTTTTTATAGAAGCATGAAATAAATGATCTAGGCTTCAAATTGAATTTGACAACGTCATATTAAATTGCTGTATCGTTTGTCTATGACTCTATTTATATTAAAAATTACTTAACTGAATAATATATTTATAATAAGTGAACATATGATTAACTAAAATTAAATAACTTTTATGCATTCACATTCTTCTGTAAATTAGCTGTCAAAAAAGACTTATTAATCAGGGGATTGACTATGAATAGGCTCAGTTTCAAGAAAGTCTTCTGTATCATTTTTTATGATACAGAAGACTGCCACTCAACCCAACAGAATTATTTTAATTTGCGTGGGTTATGTTAAAAGGAACAATGTACAATGTGCAGTATACAATCTACTGCAGCAAAACTGAAATTTAGTAAAAAAAAATGCTCTTTAAAGCAACTTTGCTTTATTTGCAAACAGCTGGAGACTCATTCATCTAAACAGAACCCTTATCAAAAAAATAATGGTGTAGTATAGATGTTTGGGGATCCAAAAAAAGATGTGAGGTTCCCCTCTTTGATGAGGGTCTGGCATGATTTATAAGGGGGACCCCCATATAATATATGAGCATGCAGTCTGGTTGGTCAGAAAAGGATGGGGATGAGTTCCCCCCATCCTCATACTGGGCTCTATGCCCTCAACAAAGGGGGCTGGTGGGGGGGTGTAACATGGGGACCATAACCCTGGCCTGGTTTTGGTTTTGGGGGTCTTATCAAAATCTGGAAGCCTCCTTTAAAAATAAGAGGGGGCAGATACTGCTACTCCTGGAGTGCATAAGTAAAGAGTACATAATACCCCTACTTATTCACAAAAAAGTAAATAGTAAATAAAGACAGACTTTTTTAAGGTTCTTATTAAAAAAAAATTAAAACCCCCAAAAATGTAGCACAATGTATGTCCATTGTCAAATGTAATTTTCCAGATATGACTACATTTTGACAATGATCTCAGCCACTATCTCCACCTATTTGTTTACATGGTCTGGGATCCCCAGCAGTGGTGTCTCCAGCTTTCATATTTAGGGGGGCACATGGGGGGACAGGGACAAAAGTAGGGGGGCAACTATAAAAATAGGATTTTTTAAAACAGCTTACCTGTAAAATCCTTTTCTTGCGATGGACATCACGGGACACAGAGCCACAGTAATTACTGATGGGTTATATAGGTATCACTGGTGATTGGACACTGGCACACCCTAACCAGGAAGTTCAACCCCCTATATAATCCCTCCCCTACCTCAGTTTTGTAGCCAAGCAATATAGTGTATTAGAAGAGGGGCGGGACCTCTGTGTCCCGTGATGTCCATTGAAAGAAAAGGATTTTACAGGTAAGCTGTTTTAAAAAATCCTATTTTCTTTCTCGAACATCATGGGACACAGAGCCACAGTAATTACTGATGGATGTCCCAAAGCTATGCTATCTGAGGGGGGGGAACCACAACCAAGTAGGGTGCAATCAGACCTGAGGACCCTGTACCGCTGCCTGCAGCACACTATGCCCAAAGGCGATATCCTCATGCCTTCTCACATCCACCTGATAGAATCTGGTGAATGTATGGACTGAAGACCAGGTTGCTGCCTTGCAGACCTGAGCCATCGAGGCCAGGTGATGCACGGCCCAAGAAGCACCAAGGGCCCTTGTGGAATGTGCCCTGATCTGAAACGGAGGAATCTTCTGTTTCAAACCATAAGCTTGAATGATCAATTGTCGAATCCATTTAGAAATGGTAGCTTTTGATGCTGCCTGCCCTCTACTGGGACCCTCTGGCAGCACAAACAAAACATCCGTTTTGCGAATCTGAGCAGCCGCTTCCAGATAGACCCTAACTGCTCTTACTACATCCAAGGAATGTAATGATCTTTCTTCCGGAGAACAGGGATCAGGAAAAAAGAAAGGTAGAACAATGTCTTGGTCTAGATGAAAATCTGAAACCACCTTCGGTAAAAAACTAGGATGAGGGCGCAGTACCACTCTATCCTTGCATACAATCAAATAAGGCTCTTTACAGGAAAGAGCTGCTAATTCTGATACTCTTCTAGCAGAAGAGATGGCTACCAGAAAAATTAACTTCCTTGTCAGCAAGACCAAAGGAATCTGACATATTGGTTCAAAAGGCTGTTTCTGTAACACAGACAGAACCAAGTCCAAGTCCCAGGGATTTAAGGGTGCCTTAACCGGAGGATTAAGGCGCGTCACCCCCTGCATAAAGTTTCGGACCAAAGAATGTGAAGCAAGTGACCATTGAAATAATACTGATAAGGCCGAGACCTGGCCCTGGATGGTACTCAAGGCCAGCTTCATCTCTAACCCCAATTGTAGAAAATCAAGAATTCTATATATAAGGGCCTCCAGACTCTATGATAAATCATTCTGGAAGCTGGCTTCCTTGCATTGATTAAGGTAGATATCATAGGACCTGAAAGCCCACGATGCATCAGAACGTGGGTTTCAATAGCCAAACCGTCAAATTTAACGTTTTTAAAGCAGGATGGAACACTGGACCTTGAGACAACAGGTCTGGTCGTACTGGTAGTGTCCACGGGGAACCCACCGTCATCCTTACTATTTCCGCATACCACGTCCTTCTGGGCCAAGCGGGAGCCACCAGAAGAACTTACTTGCTTTCCTGCCTGATCCTGCGAAGGAGTCGTGGCAGTAGCAGAATAGGCGGGAATGCATAAATCAGTGAGAACCGATGCCACGGAATCACCAACGCATCCGTCCCGCATGCAAGAGGATCTTTTGTCCTTGCAACAAATCTGTCTATCTTTTTGTTGAATCGGGATGCAAAGAGATCTACATCTGGGACCCCCCATCTTTGGCATATGTTCCAAAAGACGTCGGGATGCAGAGACCATTCCCCTGGAAGTAACCGCTGGCAACTTAAATAGTCCGCCTGCCAGTTCTCTATCCCTGGAATGAAAACTGCCGATATGCATGGCATATGCCTCTCTGCCCAGACTAAAATCTGGTTCACCTCTCTTTGAGCAGCTCGGCTCCGGGTGCCTCCCTGATGATTGACATAAGCCACTGCTGTGGCATTGTCGGACTGGATCCTGACCAGGCAACCCAGTAGCCTGATAGTCCAGGCCTTTAGGGCTAGATATACCGCACGGATCTCCAGTATGTTGATGGGTAAAGTCCTCTCAGTCTTGGACCATACCCCTTGGACCGCAGACTGTTCCAGAACTGCTCCCCCAACCCGACAGACTGGCATCAGTTGTTATCACCGTCCAGTTAACCGGTAGAAAGGATTTCCCCTTCTGCAGGTGTTCGGGTATTAGCCACCAATTGAGGCTGTGACGCACCGCATGAGACAGGTGCATCAGAAAGTCTAATGCCTGAACCTTCTTGTTCCAGGCCGACAGAATACTGTGTTGCAGCATTCTTGAATGAAACTGAGCATAGGGAACTGCTTCGAATGAAGACACCATCTTCCCTAGTAGCCTCATACAAAGGCGGACAGAAGGACCCTTCTTGGTTCTGACTGCCAGAATCAGCTCTCTCAAAGCAGTGATCTTTTCCTGAGGTAAAAAAATTTTCTCCTGGCTTGTATCTATGATCAGACCTAAATACTCCAGTCTTCTTACTGGTTTTAGGAAAGACTTTTCTAGGTTGAGGATCCAACCCAGGCTTTCCAGGTACTTGACTGTTGTCCTCAAGTTTCCATTCAAGGAGGCTACCGACTCGTCTATCAAGAGCAGGTCATCTAGGTATGCTATGACAGGTATACCCTGAGCCCTTAATCTGGCCAGAGGAGGAGCCAAGACCTTTGTGAACACTCGAGGTGCAGCGGCTATCCCAAAAGGCAGAGCCACAAACTGGAAATGGCGCCCTCCTATCTCGAAGCGCATAAACTTCTGATGAGCAGGAAAAATGGGCACATGCAGATATGCATCTCTAATGTCTATTGATGATAGAAATTCTCCTCCCTGCAGGGTGAAGACTACTGTCTGAATTGATTCCATGCGGAAGGATTGAATCCTTAGGAATCGGTTCAGATCCCTTAAATCCAGAATGGGCCTGACATCCTTATTTGGTTTTTGGACCGTAAAAAGGTTGGAATAGAAGCCCAATCCTTGATCCTTCGCGAGAACTATCACAATGACCTCCTGTGACAAAAGTCGCTCTAACGCTAGAAGGAGCGACTGCTTTTTCTCTGGATCTCTGGGGACACTTGACCTGAGGAAACGAGGAGAAGGAAATTCCTGAAACTCCAGCTTGTACCTTAAGGTTACTGTGGAGATCACCCATCTGTCCTGGAAATCCTCCTGCCAGAGCCCTGAGAACTGTCGCAGTCTTCCCCCCACTCGAGTGAGCGGGGGCGCCCCCCATGCAGAGGTCTTAGTGTTTTGCCTAGTAGGTTTCTTCCCCCAGGACTTCTTTTGTCCCTGGGACTGACTCTTGTCTCTGGACCCAAATGGAGGAGGCTGTCAAGACTGCCTTGAGGCTGAAGCCCCTGGCGCTGGGGAAAGAGTCCGTTTGAAAGAGGGGCGCTTACTCTTCTTCTTAACAGGTAAGAGAGTGCTTTTCCCACAAGAGATTCTCTTGATATAGTTATCCAAGTCTTCTCCAAACAACCTTTCACCACGAAATGGAAACCCAGCCAGGAGCTTCTTACATGGTGCTTTGGCTGACCAATTTTTCAACCATAGGATTCTATGTATATGCACCAACCCCAGTGAAAGACGGGAGGTTTGCACGATAGAATCTCTAATGGCGTCAACAACAAAGCATAAGGCCGCTGGAAGGTTAGCCAACCCCTGGGCCTGCTGTTCAGGTAAAACTTTAATGACCTGTTTAACCTGGTCTCTTAAGTACTGACAGATAGGGATGAGCTTCGTGTTCGAGTCGAACCCATGTTCGACTCGAACATCGGCTGTTCGACCGTCCGTCGAATTGCGAACGATATGGGCCGTTCGCGCCAAATTCGTGTGGCGCGTCACGGCCCATAATTCACTGCGGCATCGCAGTGCATTGCTGGCTGATGATTGGCCAAGCATGCACTATGACCCGCATGCTTGGCCAATCACAGCGCCGTCAGTAGAGAGAGCTGTAATTGGCCAAAGCCAGGGTGGCTTTGGCCAATTATGGCTCAGGGGATTTAGTACACACCCCACACTATATAAGGCCGCCTGCACGGCGGCCCTGTGTAGTGTGTGTTCCGGTGTGCTGAGCGATAGAGAGAGAGAGAGACAGTGTCATTTGATTTGAGTTAGATAGATTAGGCAGAACAGTCAGTCAGTTAGCTGCACTTACAGTGTATTGTGTATATATATGCATCCCAGGTGTTGCATATATATATATACACTGTATTCAGTTTAGCTAGATCCGTTCCTGTTATCTTCTATCTAGACTATTTACATTCAGTGCAGTGTGTCCTGCTCACAGTGTTCAGCTAGATCCGTTCCTGCTATTTACATTCAGTACAGTGCGTCCTGCTCACAGTGTTCAGCTAGATCCGTTCCTGCTATTTACATTCAGTGCAGTGCGTCCTGCTCACAGTGTTCAGCTAGATCCATTCCTGCTATTTACATTCAGTGCAGTGCGTCCTGCTCACAGTGTTCAGCTAGATCCGTTCCTGCTATTTACATTCAGTGCAGTGCGTCCTGCTCACAGTGTTCAGCTAGATCCGTTCCTGCTATTTACATTCAGTGCAGTGCGTCCTGCTCACAGTGTTCAGCTAGATCCGTTCCTGCTATTTACATTCAGTGCAGTGCGTGCTGCTCACAGTGTTCAGCTAGATCCGTTCCTGCTATTTACATTCAGTGCAGTGCGTCCTGCTCACAGTGTTCAGCTAGATCCGTTCCTGCTATTTACATTCAGTGCAGTGCGTCCTGCTCACAGTGTTCAGCTAGATCCGTTCCTGGTATTTACATTTAGTGCAGTGCGTCCTGCTCACAGTGTTCAGCTACATCCGTTCCTGCTATTTACATTCAGTGCAGTGCGTCCTGCTCACAGTGTTCAGCTAGATCCGTTCCTGCTATTTACATTCAGTGCAGTGCGTCCTGCTCACAGTGTTTAGCTACATCCGTTCCTGCTGTTTACATTCAGTGCAGTGCGTCCTGCTCACAGTGTTCAGCTAGATCCGTTCCTGCTATTTACATTCAGTGCAGTGCGTCCTGCTCACAGTGTTCAGCTAGATCCGTTCCTGCTATTTACATTCAGTGCAGTGCGTCCTGCTCACAGTGTTCAGCTAGATCCGTTCCTGCTATATACATTTAGTGCAGTACGTCCTGCTCACAGTGTTCAGCTAGATCCGTTCCTGTTATCTTCCTACTGACAGGCAGGCTTGTCTGGTTACAGTATATAAAGCTACCTGAAGAAAATTACAGGTGTTCTTTTTGATCCTATTAGTACCACGGTCAGGCAGCTAGACTATTTACATTTAGTACAGTGTGTCCTGCTCACAGTGTTCAGCTAGATCCGTTCCTGTTATTTACATTCAGTGCAGTGCGTCCTGCTCACAGTGTTCAGCTAGATCCGTTCCTGCTATTTACATTCAGTGCAGTGCGTCCTGCTCACAGTGTTTAGCTACATCCGTTCCTGCTGTTTACATTCAGTGCAGTGCGTCCTGCTCACAGTGTTCAGCTAGATCCGTTCCTGCTATTTACATTCAGTGCAGTGCGTCCTGCTCACAGTGTTCAGCTAGATCCGTTCCTGCTATTTACATTCAGTGCAGTGCGTCCTGCTCACAGTGTTCAGCTAGATCCGTTCCTGCTATATACATTTAGTGCAGTACGTCCTGCTCACAGTGTTCAGCTAGATCCGTTCCTGTTATCTTCCTACTGACAGGCAGGCTTGTCTGGTTACAGTATATAAAGCTACCTGAAGAAAATTACAGGTGTTCTTTTTGATCCTATTAGTACCACGGTCAGGCAGCTAGACTATTTACATTTAGTACAGTGTGTCCTGCTCACAGTGTTCAGCTAGATCCGTTCCTGCTATTTACATTCAGTGCAGTGCGTCCTGCTCACAGTGTTTAGCTACATCCGTTCCTGCTGTTTACATTCAGTGCAGTGCGTCCTGCTCACAGTGTTCAGCTAGATCCGTTCCTGCTATTTACATTCAGTGCAGTGCGTGCTGCTCACAGTGTTCAGCTAGATCCGTTCCTGCTATTTACATTCAGTGCAGTGCGTCCTGCTCACAGTGTTCAGCTAGATCCGTTCCTGGTATTTACATTTAGTGCAGTGCGTCCTGCTCACAGTGTTTAGCTACATCCGTTCCTGCTATTTACATTCAGTGCAGTGCGTCCTGCTCACAGTGTTCAGCTAGATCCGTTCCTGCTATTTACATTCAGTGCAGTGCGTCCTGCTCACAGTGTTCAGCTAGATCCGTTCCTGCTATATACATTTAGTGCAGTACGTCCTGCTCACAGTGTTCAGCTAGATCCGTTCCTGTTATCTTCCTACTGACAGGCAGGCTTGTCTGGTTACAGTATATAAAGCTACCTGAAGAAAATTACAGGTGTTCTTTTTGATCCTATTAGTACCACGGTCAGGCAGCTAGACTATTTACATTTAGTACAGTGTGTCCTGCTCACAGTGTTCAGCTAGATCCGTTCCTGTTATTTACATTCAGTGCAGTGCGTCCTGCTCACAGTGTTCAGCTAGATCCGTTCCTGCTATTTACATTCAGTGCAGTGCGTCCTGCTCACAGTGTTTAGCTACATCCGTTCCTGCTGTTTACATTCAGTGCAGTGCGTCCTGCTCACAGTGTTCAGCTAGATCCGTTCCTGCTATTTACATTCAGTGCAGTGCGTCCTGCTCACAGTGTTCAGCTAGATCCGTTCCTGCTATTTACATTCAGTGCAGTGCGTCCTGCTCACAGTGTTCAGCTAGATCCGTTCCTGCTATATACATTTAGTGCAGTACGTCCTGCTCACAGTGTTCAGCTAGATCCGTTCCTGTTATCTTCCTACTGACAGGCAGGCTTGTCTGGTTACAGTATATAAAGCTACCTGAAGAAAATT
This sequence comes from Lithobates clamitans, assembly GCA_037952925.1. Lineage (NCBI taxonomy): Eukaryota > Metazoa > Chordata > Amphibia > Anura > Ranidae > Lithobates > Lithobates clamitans. Next base: position 3,935,188 of record JBBGZY010000125.1, on the reverse strand, counting down.
ACAGGTGTTCTTTTTGATCCTATTAGTACCACGGTCAGGCAGCTAGACTATTTACATTTAGTACAGTGTGTCCTGCTCACAGTGTTCAGCTAGATCCGTTCCTGCTATTTACATTCAGTGCAGTGCGTCCTGCTCACAGTGTTTAGCTACATCCGTTCCTGCTGTTTACATTCAGTGCAGTGCGTCCTGCTCACAGTGTTCAGCTAGATCCGTTCCTGCTATTTACATTCAGTGCAGTGCGTGCTGCTCACAGTGTTCAGCTAGATCCGTTCCTGCTATTTACATTCAGTGCAGTGCGTCCTGCTCACAGTGTTCAGCTAGATCCGTTCCTGCTATTTACATTCAGTGCAGTGCGTCCTGCTCACAGTGTTCAGCTAGATCCGTTCCTGGTATTTACATTTAGTGCAGTGCGTCCTGCTCACAGTGTTCAGCTACATCCGTTCCTGCTATTTACATTCAGTGCAGTGCGTCCTGCTCACAGTGTTCAGCTAGATCCGTTCCTGCTATTTACATTCAGTGCAGTGCGTCCTGCTCACAGTGTTTAGCTACATCCGTTCCTGCTGTTTACATTCAGTGCAGTGCGTCCTGCTCACAGTGTTCAGCTAGATCCGTTCCTGGTATTTACATTCAGTGCAGTGCGTCCTGCTCACAGTGTTCAGCTAGATCCGTTCCTGCTATATACATTTAGTGCAGTACGTCCTGCTCACAGTGTTCAGCTAGATCCGTTCCTGTTATCTTCCTACTGACAGGCAGGCTTGTCTGGTTACAGTATATAAAGCTACCTGAAGAAAATTACAGGTGTTCTATCCCAGCTTAGTGCAGCTACAGGCCATTAGTATGTCTGGAAGGCCAAGAAGGAGAGGCAGACAGTCACAAGCCAATAAGAGAGGGCAAGCAGGCTCTGTGTCTAGTGCTGGTCGTGGAGACGGTGCATCCTCATCAGCACGTGGCCATGGGACACGCTTGGCCTTTTTTTCGGCAGCTGGCCGTGTTGAGCCGCAACATGCGGAAGACTTGGTCGAGTGGATGACCAAGCCGTCCTCATCCTCCTCATCCTCTCTCACCCATGCCCAGGGTGCTTTGTCTGGCAAAGCAGCGGCCTCTTCCCTCAGCTCAATGTCATCAGTGACTCCTTCTCTAGCTCCACCATGTCCTCATGAGGATTCCCTCGAACTGTTTGACCACAGTGTTGGGTACATGCTCCAGGAGGATGCCCAGCGTTTGGAAGGCTCTGATGATGATACTGAGCTCAATGAAGGCAGTAACATGAGCACGGACAGAGGGGGTGCCCAAGAAGGACAGCAATCTGGCAGTCATGCTCCCCCTGCTGCAGCATACTGCCAGGTTTGCTCCAGTGATGAGGAGGGAGGGGATGATGAGGTCACTGACTCAACGTGGGTGCCTGATAGGAGAGAGGAGGAGGAGGAGGAGGAGGAGGAGGAGGAGGTGGCACATCACCAACTAGGCAGGATGCCCTCCAGGGGCCAGCCTAAGGGCAGCACATTGACTGCATCACACCCCAAAGCTCCACATGTGCAGGGCGCTGCAGTCTCTGCGCGTTATTCAAAAAGTTCTTTGGTGTGGGCCTTTTTTGAGACGAGTGCATCAGATCGCACCGCTGCTATTTGCAATATATGTCTCAAGCGTATCTCGCGTGGCCAAAACATCTCCCGCTTGGGTACCACATGCTTGACCAGACATATGTTGACCTGCCATGCAGTTCGTTGGCAAGCGTATCTAAAAGACCCACACCAAAGAACAAAGACGATCTCTCCTTGCTCCTCATCAGCTGAGATTTCCAACCCCACTAGACCTTCAGTCCTCTCTGCGACCTGCAGTGAGAGGAATGAAGGTGTAGAATTAGGTGTGTCACAGCCAAGTACTTATGGGCAATCTGCTTTTGGTACACCGACGTCAGATTGTACCAGGCAAATTTCCCTGCCCCAGCTGCTGCACCGCCGAAAGAAGTTTGCTCCCAGCCATCCACATGCCCAGCGGTTGAATGCTAGCTTGGCAAAATTGCTAGCACTTCAACTGCTGCCTTTTCAGTTGGTAGACTCTGCCCCCTTCCGTGAGTTTGTGGAATGTGCGGTTCCTCAGTGGCAGGTACCCAAACGCCACTTTTTCTCACGGAAGGCGATTCCGGCTCTCTACCGGCATGTGGAAGGCAATGTCCATGCCTCGCTGGACAGGGCGGTCAGCGGTAAGGTGCATATTACCGCTGACTCATGGTCCAGCAGGCATGGACAGGGACGTTACTTAAGTTTCACGGCGCATTGGGTGACTCTGCTGGCAGCTGGGAAGGATGCAGGACAAGGTGCAGTAGTGTTGGAGGTTGTTCCGCCACCACGCCTCCAAAATGCTGATTGTGACACACCTCTCTCCTCCACCCCCTCCTCTTCTTCTTCCTCCATGGCCTCTTCCTCGGAACCAGCGGTGCTCCGTAGGCGTTCAAGGGGCTAAGCAAGTACGCAGGCCAAAAGATGCCATGCGGTGCTTGAGCTGGTGTGCTTGGGGGACAGGAGCCACACTGGGGCAGAGGTTCTGTCAGCTCTGCAGGGGCAGGTTCAGAGGTGGTTGACGCCACGCCAACTTAAGGCAGGAATGGTGGTTTGCGACAATGGCACCAACCTCCTCTCTGCCCTCCGACAGGGACAACTGACCCATGTGCCCTGTTTGGCTCACGTCCTTAACTTGGTGGTGCAGCGGTTCTTGGGCAGGTACCCGGGCTTACAGGATGTCCTGAGGCAGGCCAGGAAAGTCTGTGTGCATTTCCGCCGGTCATATAATGCCAGTGCTCGGCTGACGGACCTCCAAAAGGAGTTTAACCTGCCCAAGAACCGCCTAATCTGTGACATGCCCACCAGGTGGAACTCGACGTTGGCCATGCTGCAGCGGCTGCACACGCAGCAGAGGGCCATCAATGAGTACCTGTGCGACTATGGCACCAGGACAGGGTCAGGGGACCTTGGTTTTTTTTCCCCACGCCAGTGGGCCATGATCAGGGATGCATGCACTGTCCTGTCACCATTCGAGGAGGCCACGAGGATGGTGAGCACTGACAGTGCATGCATCAGTGACACTGTCCCCCTTGTCCACCTGTTGGAGCACACGCTGCGTGGAATAATGGACAGGGCACTTGAGGCAGAACAGAGGCAGGAAGAGGAGGACTTCCTTAGCTCTCAAGGCCCCCTTTATCCAGACAGTGTTCCTGCGTGCCCGCCGATCACACAGGAAGAGGACGAGGAGGAGGAGGAGGAGGAGGAGGAGGAGGAAGATTGTGTCAGTATGGAGGTGGAGCCTGGCACTCAGCATCAGCAGTCTTTAAGGGATCAGTCCCAAGGAACACATGGACTTGTACGTGGCTGGGAGGAGGTGGCTGCGGACGTTGTTGTCCTTAGTGACCCAGAGGACTCCGGACCGAATGCCTCAGCAAACCTACGCTGCATGGCCTCCCTGATCCTGCAAAGCCTGCGTAAGGATCCTCGTATTCGTGGTATCAAGGAGAAGGACCAATACTGGCTGGCAACCCTCCTTGATCCACGTTACAAGGGTAAGGTTGCGGACCTTATCTTGCCATCGCAGAGGGAGCAGAGGATGAAACATCTTCGGGAGGCCTTGCAGAAAGGTCTGTGCAACGCGTTCCCAGAGACTGGGAGGTTACAAACTCCTGTTTCTGGACAACGTGTTGCTGAGGCTTCGGTCAGTCAAAGAAGGAGCGGTGGAGAAGGTGGCCGTCTGACCGATGCGTTCAGACAATTTTTTGGTCCGCAGCCCCAAGGTATGATCGGTTCCAGCAACCATCGCCAGCGTCTGTTTTACATGGTGCAGGAATACCTAGGGGCAAGATCAGACTTGGACACCTTTCCCACCGAAAATCCTCTGGGTTACTGGGTCTTGAGGATGGATCACTGGCCAGAGCTTGCACAGTATGCAATTGAGCTACTGGCCTGTCCTGCATCCAGCGTTCTTTCGGAACGCACATTCAGTGCTGCTGGAGGCGTGGTAACCGATCACAGGGTGCGTCTGTCCACCGACTCGGTCGATCGGCTGACCTTCATAAAAATGAATCAGTCTTGGATCACCACCAGCTACCAAGCACCTGATGCAGATGTAACCGAATAATTTTTTTTGAAATCTCAGATCCCTTCAAAGACTGCCTATGCTGATGCTGAGTGACTATCCCTGAGTAATTATCCTCTTCCTCCTCAATCATCACGCTGATAGCTTGTAAGAACATTTTTGGTTCTGGGCGCCACCACCAGTGCCTAAGGCACAATTTTTCAGCCCCTGTTTAACAGGGGCGTGTAATTACAATTTTTGATGTAATACTTTGCAGCAGGGCTCGTTCCTGCATTCCAACTAGAGTGTCTGTGAGGGGTTGCAGTGTTGTGGCACCAGCACCAGTGCCTAAGACCCAATTTTTCAGCCCCTGTCTAACAGGGGCGTGTAATTACAATTTTTGATGCAATACTTTGCAGCAGGGCTTGTTCCTGCGTTTCAACTAGAGTGTCTGTGAGGGGTTGCAGTGTTGTGGCACCAGCACCAGTGCCTAAGACCCAATTTTTCTGCCCCTGTCTAACAGGGGCGTGTAATTACAATTTTTGATGCAATACTTTGCAGCAGGGCTCGTTCCTGCGTTCCAACTAGAGTGTCTGTGAGGGGTTGCAGTGTTGTGGCACCAGCACCAGTGCCTAAGGCCTAATTTTTCAGCTCCTGTTCAACAGGGGCATGTAATTACAATTCTTGATCTAATATTTCACAGCAGGGCCCTGTGAGGGCTTACAGTGTTTTGGCCACAGCAACACCTAAGGCCCAAATTTCTGCTGAGTATATAGGGCAGGACCCTACTTTCAAACATCTAACTTACAAACGACTCCTACTTGCAAACGGAAGGAGACAACAGGAAGTGAGATGAAATCTACCCCTAAGGAAGGGAAATTCTCTCCTGTAAGAGTTAATATGGGAAAACAATTTTTCCTTTCCACTGATGCTTTCCAATCCTTGTTCCACAAAAAAACCCAAATTTTCAAAAAACATTTTTCATTGGGACAAAAAAGTGAGGTGAAATCTTCTGAAGAGGAGGAAAGACGCAAAACAAATGTCACAGGGGTGATAACCCTTCCCTATGTTTTCCAAAAAGCTTAGAAAAGATTTTTTGGCTGGAGCTAAACACATTAAAAATGTTCAAAATTACAAACAGATTCTACTTAACAACAAACCTACAGTCCCTGTCTTGTTTGCACCGCCTGTATACTGCTGTTCAGAGTATATAGGGACCTTTCCTTATTTTAATTTGGGTGCGGGGTTCCCCTTAATATCCATACAAGACCCAAAGGGCCTGGTAATGGACTGGGGGGTACCCATGCCGTTTGTCTCACTGATTTTCATCCATATTGCCATGACCCGACATGACATTAAACCCGCAAGCAGTTTTAAATGAGATTTTTTCCTTTAAAAATGACATTTGGTGCAGGGACTGTTCTAAACATGGGAAACACGCGTCACTTTACAGGCATACTATAGACACCCCCCAGGTACGATATTTAAAGGAATATTTCACTTTTTTTTTTTTACTTTAAGCATCATTAAAATCACTGCTCCCGAAAAAACGGCCGTTTTTAAAAGTTTTTTTTGCATTGATACATGTCCCCTGGGGTAGGACCCGGGTCCCCAAACCCTTTTTAGGACAATACCATGCAAATTAGCCTTTAAAATGAGCACTTTTGATTTCGAACGTTCGAGTCCCATAGACGTCAATGGGGTTCTAACGTTCGTGCGAACTTGCGGTCCGTTCGCGGGTTCTGGTGCGAACCGAACCGGGGGGTGTTCGGCTCATCCCTACTGACAGACTCCAATCGCTGCTACTGCAGGTTGAGCCACTGAACCTGCTAAGGAGAAAACATCCTTCAATAGGGATTCCATCCTTTTATCTACAGGATCCCTGAGCATCTGAGCATTGTCTACAGGACAAGTCAGACTATTATTTACAGAGGTAATGGCGGCATCAATGGCCGGTATTCCCCACATTTTGATAAACTTTTCTTTCATAGGATAAAGTGTAGAAAACTTTTTCGGTGGAAAAAAACGTTTATCTGGGTGATCCCACTCAGCATAAAGGAGCTTTTCAAGTAAATTATGAACAGGAAAAGCCTGTGCTGTTTGAGGAGGTTTCAGTGACCCTAAAGAAGAAGAGGGTTCTTTAGCTGATTCAGATATGGGCAACTTAAATGTGGAGCGGACCAATCCAGTAAGGATCTGCACTAAGACTTTCTCCTCTTGGGAAGTCGCAGAGGGTCCCTCTCCACCTGATTCCTCCGAAGAGGAATCATCCATCCCATCCCGATCCTCTGAAAGGGAATCCTCTCCTTTATCCCAGGGCTCCTCTTCCTGAGGGTCTTGGGGAACAGAGGAAGGCCTAGTGCGTTTTCTTCCACCAAGTGAAGACGTAATCACGGCCATTAATCTTTCCTCTAAACCATTAATGGTTGAGGAAAAAACCTCCTGTGTAATATATACAGGGGCTGAAGTGCCAGAAGCAGGTATAGCCCCTGACCCCGACGGCTCTCCCTGGATAGCCATCACTGGCCCCTCAGGGGGGGAGGATGCTGCAGACAGGGGGCCCTCAGAACTTGAACGAGATCCCCTAGAGTCTCTGGTTCTTGGGGTGCTTGAACCTCTTCTACCCATAGTGCAAAGCAACAAGGTGGAGGTATCACAAAATGAACACTGACTGCTGAGCAATGTAGTCTGGCTAAAAGCCTTGCTACCCAATGCTCAGTCTGGTGTTACTTTAGTAAATACTGCCTAGGAGAATGCCTGTGTCCCACCTTACATGCGACCGTCAGCTCTGTGTCCCTCCAGAAGGCTTAGTGCACCTGTAATTAGTGCCTTTAATAGCCTGCAGCTGGTCCTGTGGGCGCCTGAGCACACTGTGCTGATGCCGCGCCCCCCCCCCCTTCGTTTTTTGAAAAAACGAGCGCTTACCGCGCTAGCCGACACTTCTAAATCAAGCATGGAGGAGGCTGGGGGAGGGGAGGAGGGATAGAGGCTGGTAATGATAGGCCTGCCTGTGTAATGGCGGCAGCGGCGGCCAGCGATGGCGGTGAAAATGCGATGTCTAACCACCTTACAATTCTGTGGAATCTCCCTTATCTTATCCAGCCGCAGGGTTCTGTTGTACAGACCCAATTTTTGCCTCTCATGGTGGGCTCCGTTTGAAAAACTGTCAAAGACTTGGGTCCCCTACGAATAGGGAGATCCACAGTTCTGGCCCTGTAAAGCACCCGGCTAGAAATTAGGCTAGAAAAAACATTTTATAATCTGTGGGGTCCAGCTCTCTTAAAAGAGAAGCGTTACAGGTAAAACCTCGTTTCTTTGGACACGAGGCCCGGGTACCATCCAATTCGGCCTAGAAAAGACACTTTGGAATGGATCCGGTTCGCCTGGCCTGCACCAGTATAGGATATAATATAATCCCTTTGGAGCTCAGCACAGGACATCTTTACACGTCCATCACCTAAGACACTGGCGTAAAAACTGAGGTATCCCTGCAAGGGGAGGGATTATATAGGGGGTTGAATTTCCTGGTTAGGGTGTGCCAGTGTCCAATCACCAGTGATACCTATATAACCCATCAGTAATTACTGTGGCTCTGTGTCCCGTGATGTTCGAGAAAGAAATGCAATATATATATATATATATATATATATATATATATATATATATATATATATATATATATATATATATATATATATATATACATATATCCTGGGGCCCTTTACTACGATCCCACAACGGCCCTTTCACATATTCTGCAGTGAGCTCCCTTCCTACTGTATTGGGCCCCCCCAGGGTGGCAGAAAACAAGAGATATATGTCACCAGTATACCAAGAAAATATAAGGGTCCAAAGCAGTGGGAGAACTATCAGGGTTGCAAAGGTTGTCTTGCCACCTGGCCCTGGTGTTCTGCAACTGTGGGGTTCCCCAGCCTGCTCTTACTGTCCTGCCCCTGCTATTGGCAGCGCTGGTCTGGCATCTCTTGGAATTTACAAGCTGGTTCTCCTGTCCTAAGGACGCGAGAAATCAGTCTGTTTTTTCAGTAACTGCGAGTCCTGGTGGAGTCCTTCCTGCAACTCGCTCTTCTCCCTGCCAATGAGGATGCAGGGGAAGGAGCAGATTGGGCGGCCATGGTTGTGTGAGCGCTCGCATTATGCAGTGTCAACGAGCAGAGGGAGGGGGGGAATCACCCACACGAGCTGACTGTGGACGCTCTCCCTCTTAGACATTGCCTTTTTGTAAAAAAAAATATATTTTTTATTAATTGGGGGGGCACATGGTGGGGCACAGCATAATGTTGGGGTGGGTCAGGGCCCCCTCTGGCCCCCCCTAGGAATGCCATTGATCCACAGCCAGCAAATTAATGGGTCTGGGTGATATCAATGATTGCTGAGGATGCGGTGGGTGCTGGCACCCACTGCTTCCTAGCAAGCATTAACAGGGGAAGAAGGAAGCTTTCATAAATAGTAGCGGTAGGAAAACAGGCTAAAATGTTGGTATTCAGTCAAATGCTCAAACATAATTACATAGAGTTACATAGTCGCATGATTGTTAAGGTTTAACCTCTTTACGCCCACGCTAAAGACATGGGCCTAAATTGCCGGGAGGGCATCCATGTACGTCCTCCCATGCATGAGCTGCCTGCGCGCCCCCTGCTCTGCAATCAGTGAATCAGTGAGACTCGCCTGATCACAGATCGGAGTAAGGGGCTGATCCCAGCTTCTTACTACGTGATCAGCAGTCAGCCAATGACCGCTGATCACGTGATGTAAACAAGAGATCGTAATTGGCTTTTTTTTTCCCTCATGCTGACATCGTGAGCAGAACAAAAAAGGCAATTACCGGCTTCTGTCAGAGGGACATTGGTCCTGCACACAGACACCCACAGCTGCTAAACAGTGCCCACCAGTGCCACCTGCCAGTGCCAACCAGTGCCACCTACCAGTGCATATGGGTGGTACCTATCAGTGCCACCTACCAGTGCCCAACAGTTCCACATATCAGTGCTGCCAATCAATGCCCATCAGTGACTCATCAACAGTGCCACCTATCAATGCTGCCTATCAGTGCCGCCCTTCAGTACCACCTGTCAGTGCCCTTCAGTGCAACCTATTAGTGCCCTTCAGTGCCGCCCATTAATGCCCCCTATTAGTGCCACCTCATCAGTGCCCATCATGCCGCCTTATCAGTGCCCATCAGTGGAGCCTACCAGTGCCCAGCAGTGCAGCCTATCAGTGACCATCAGTGCAGCCTATCAGTGCACATCTATGAAGGAGAAACATTACCTGTTTGCAAAATTGTGTAACAAACTATGAAACTTTTTTTTTTTTTGTGTTTTCGATCTTTTTTTATTCTTTTAGCAAAACATTACAAAAAAGCAGTATATAGATAGCACCAAAAAAAACCCTATTTGTGTGAAAAAAAATGATACAAATTTCCTTTAGGTACAGTGTTGCATGACAGTGCTGAAAGCTGAAAATTGGCCTGGGCGGGAAGGTGGTTTAAGTGCCCAAGTGGTTAATAAAGACACCAATCCATCCAGGTCAACCTGAGTGTGCGTGTGTGTTTGTCAGTACCATTTATCATATACCTGTACATTACCTTCACTAAGAAACACATCTAAAAGTGGAGGAAGGGAGATGCACTTCCTTACTGCAATAACAGTAAAGAACTTACACATCATTGTGAGGCTGCGTGTCTTCTTCAGAGACTAGGGTTGCACCGATACTACCATTTGCACGAGTACTTGTACTCGCACAAATGCTCCCGATGCCTAATCCGATACCTGGGAATGAAGAGGCGGTGTTGCTCGCAACTGAAAGTCAGGGGGCGGAGAGTGCGGAGCAGGGAGTGAGACCTCAACAGGCTGGCAGCGGCAGAAGGTAAGCTGGCAGGGAGCGCAGCCGCATGTTCCATCAGAATTGGTGACCGGGGCCGTCACATTCCAATATGGAAGTGACGTTCCGTGTCTCCGTCAGTGGTTGATCATCCCGACGCCAATCTTGGTACACCCTGAACTCGACCGTAGTAAGCCAGCAGCGGACATCTTGTTACACCCAACCCATATAGTTCAGGCTGAGTGTAGCAAGATGTCCACTGCTGCTTACTGCGGCCGAGAGCAAGGTGTACCAAGAAGCAGCATATAGCATTGCAAAATCCTTCCTTTCCTCTCATCATTCATTTAATTTATTATGCCAGGCCAGCAATTGCCAATCAGTGCTGCATTTCAGTGCCCATCAGTGCCCAAAAGTGCCACCTATCAGTGCCCATAAGTGCCGCCTATCAGTGCCAGCCATCAGTCAGTGCCACCTATTAGTGCCCATCAGTCAGTGCCACCTATCAGTGCCCTTCAGTGCTGCATAATCAGTGCCCCCTATCGGTGCTCATCAGTGCTGCATAATCAGTGCCACCTATCAGTGCTGCATATCAGTGCCACCTAATCCTATCAGTGCCCATCAGTGCTGCATATTAGTGCCTCCTCATCAGTGCCCTTCAGTGCCACCTCATCAGTGCTTCCTCAGTGCAGCATCATTAGTGCACATCAGTGAAGGCAAAAAAGTACGTACTTACAAAATTTTCTGACAGAAACTAAGAAAGACATTAGAAAAAGGTATCGGTAATCAGTATCGGCGAGTACTTGAAAAAAGTAGTATCGGTATTTGTACTCGGTCTTAAAAAAGTGGTATCGGTGCAACCCTATCAGAGACCTTATATTAGTTTTCTCCCAATACTAGAGTCACCATTTAAAGATTTGTATATTGTGATCCCTTGTTAAGCGCCTCTTCTCCAGGAAGAATATGTTAATTTTTTGTAGTTGTTCCTTATAACTAAGGTCCTCCAGTCCCCTTATTAACCTGTTGGCCATGAGTGCACTCTCAACGACCAGGTCCTGGTGCTGAGGGGGCACATATTTGCCTGCAATAGTGCCAACAGCACTGTGCTGAAAGAGAGCGCCCTGCGCTCTCCAGGCTAGGTGACAGGTAGCTCAAGAAAAACTCATGATCACTGCTTGCGATGATCAGTTTTATGATCATGTGACCATCCTGACAGCAAATCAAGGCAGGCACATGGCCATGAGCCCCGTCCAGCCTCCCGTCATAGCAAACCCCTTAAAGGGCTGGCAGAGGGTTGTTTTCTCTTTTCTCCAAACCTAATTAATGCCTGGTTTTATGAACTGAATTCCTTTCCCCACACTGGTCGCAGTAGATTGGAAGTGCCTAGAGGCTGATATCTCCCTTGAGGAGGCCCAGGAGGCAATAGGTTGTCTCCAGAGTGGGAAAACCCCCAGTACGAATGGACTCCTGATAGATTTTTATTCGCAATTTGTTGAACTGTTGGCTTCTAAGCTTACCTCTCTCCTTGCAGAGCTTTCCTACCTGTGTCTATGGAAGAAGCTATTATAGTGTTGGTTTCCAAACCCTGCAAGGAATTGAATGTGCCTCCTACAGGCCAATTTCTCTATTGACTGTCGATGACAAAATTTTCTTCCCTCTATGGTAATAAAGGATTTGATGCTCATGAACCAAACAGACTTTATGTTGGGAAAGGGAACAGATATCAATATACAATGCCTTTTCCTTAAAGTGGACTTAAACCCTCACATATACCAAGTGAGGTGAACAGCTCCAGATGATACACAGAGATGAAACAAATCTCCCCACATAAGTTTAACTTGTATATCAACTGTCTTCAGCTTTCTAGACTTTTTAGAAAGTGCACACCCTGTTTGAAATTGTTCTTCCTGTTTCAGCAGTGGCATGGGAGTCTGGGCATACACTGTGTTGGAGGAAAGGCACCCCCCCTCCACATAGGCAGAGGAATGAAGAAACTTGCAGAGCTGTGCTGTGAAAAGACAAGCTCTCTGAATATTAGACAATATTAGACATTATCAGCTCAGTTTTGTTAATATTAATTTTGGCAAAGTATGAGATGTTCAAAGAACTAGGATGCTTTACTAGTAAACGAATAGATACAGAATGTAAGGCCAGTGAGATTTCTCAATTTTACATTAGTGTGGCTTTCTTAAAAATAACAAGAACGTATAATCCAGAATGTTGTGGTCATATGCAACCAAATTTAACCAAATTTAACTTTATGCCAAAAATATGTATATTATATGTATATATAAGTATATATATATATAAAAATTAAACTGTGTATTTTACTTTTGTTCTTGCTTTGTTTTACAGTTTGTTGCTCAGCCTAACTGTCAGCAGCTGTTGGCATCGCGCTGGTATGATGAATTTCCAGGCTGGAGGAGACGGCACTGGGCAGTGAAGATGGTGACATGTGTAATAATTGGACTACTTTTCCCAGTCTTCTCGGCTTGTTACCTAATAGCTCCAAAAAGCAACCTTGGACTCTTTATCAGGAAGCCATTCATCAAATTCATCTGCCACACTGCATCATACTTGACTTTTCTCTTCCTCTTGCTGAGAGCGTCGCAAAACGAATACAACATAAATAAGCCAGGACCAATACCTGCTCCCATTGAATGGATGATATTACCGTGGGTTTTGGGTAAATGAATTAGTGAATTCAACTGTTTGTGCAAATCATTTTTAATTCTTCTATTCAAAATAAATTGGTGTGCTCTGTTACCTATCATACAAGCTACATTATTAATGCCCACCTAAACTTTTAGTTATAATCAACTAAATATATTCCAGATGTATCAAAACAAAAGGTGTAAAAAGTCTTATGCCGTGTACACACGGCTGGACTTCCCGACAGAAAAAGTCTGATGGGAGATTTCGGTCGGACATTCCGACCGTGTGTATGCCCCATCAGACTTTTTTTGACGGCATTTCCGACAGACTCAGATATAGAACATGTTCTAAATCTCTCCGTCGGAAATGCCGACGGAGTTTAGACCGTTCGCAAGTCCGGCCATGTGTACGCGGCATAACAGTTTATTTATAGAAGGAGTTACAACCAGAGTAGAAAAGCCTGTCCTCTGCCAGCATGCTGTTGATTAGGACTTCCGCTTTTTGTGTGGAAGCAGTGGTCTCTTTGCAGAGATCCAACACATGCCTTGCCGAGCTAGAGCTCTCCATTTAAGCAGAGAGAGTCAGCTTTGTTGGCTGCAGCGCTATTGGTCTGACTCAGAAAGGGGGGAGTGGGTGTGTCGGACCGCCGCAAAGAGACTTGCTTTCACAAACAGTAAAGCTTTTCTGCTCAGGCTGGGGCTGCTTTCTAAATAAAACAAACTGTAAGATTTTGAACACCGTTTTTTTGATGTACCTGATTGGAACTAAAATTTAAATTGTGCTTTAAAGTAAAATCTGTATGTTTTGCATCATAATAACTAAATCAGATATTCATATTCCTTCTCAATTTACAGGGCATTATTAAGTCTGTTTGAAATGCAGTGAAATACAGTTTTTATTAATTCTATTTTGGCAAACCTTAACCTTTCAACCCACCCCAAAATAGTTTCTGATCATGCCTATTGGTAAGTAAAGCCAGCCAACACAATAATAGACCAATAATGGACTTTTGGAGATTTGTCCAGTTGGACTTTTACAGGAAAAGTTAAGATTTTCGAGTAATTTCTACTGTCTATGTCTCTAGACCTAGTGGACTTAATGGTGATTTTCACTGAATATTCAATTATCTCTTTTCTATTATATGTTCAGTCTGATTGCGTCACAATTACGGTACTTCAAATGTATACGCATGCACCTAGATTGGACAGGCTGGCTTTTAAGAGAGATTACAAACACATCTGTGGTTATGTAATGTTTTTTCAGCATCATAGTTTAGCACATTAGTTACTGTAATAAGCTGTCACAGTTGGTTGCCCACACTAGTGATGCCGGCACCGGGGTGAGGCAGGGGAGAGAACCAATGCTTCGGGCGGCCACATCGCTGGATCATGGGACAGGTGAGTGTATGTTTGATATAAGTCAGCAGCTACACTTTTTGTAGCTGCTGACTTTTAATAAACACAGAAACGGCTGCAACTCCACTTTAGTATGAAAAAAGGCACTGCTGTATTGAAACGAATGTAATTCATTAGGGTTTACATTCACTTTAATTGTAACATTGAAGTATATTCTCTCCTTCTTAGCGTAGTGATTTATTTTGTATTCACAGCACTCTGCTTTATGATTTCAGGAGCACTTTATGAACACACCAATTACACATACATTATAGGGCTACTTTTGTAATATGGAAGCAGTTTCATTGCAGTATAAACTGCCTTCATAATCCCTAAAACACATATAACAGCTTCAAGTTGGTTTACAAAAGGCAAATAGGCTGTTCTTTTTGCAAGGGAAGTCACACTCTGCAAGACAATTTGCCCCAGAGCGTAGTAAATGTGGTGAAGTTACACTTTGCAAAGAATCCTCAATCACGAGGAAGGAAAATGAAAAAAAAAACATTTTTGCCTGCATGTAATTGGATGACCGAAATCAGCAGAACTTCATCTTCACTATGCAAAGTGCAACTTCCCTTCTAAAGTGAAATTTCCCTTGCTAAGTGAACAGCCTATTTGCCTTTAGTAAATCAACCCAACTGAAGGCCTAGGGAGGATATTTCGGCACTGTTATTTTACTGAAGTTTTCATTAGCAATATACAAAAACACAACATCACATCTATATTTAACCCAAGATTTCCGAGTCATTGAAGCCCATGGCAGAACCAGAAAAACAAGTAAATAGACACATTTTCAGTGATCTGATTTTAAGATTAAGTTTGCATATTGTGATTGCACTTTGCCCTGTTTTACCCAACGCAACATCAGTGAACTTGTATTTGCCTATCTAATGTTAGATAGTAAAAATTGTTGAAAAAAGACACAAATCCAACCAGTCCAACCACCAGAGGAAAAAAAACAAAAAACACAACACACACAAATAGAAAACCTTCATATACACTATCCAATACCCACAGTTGATCCAGTAGCCACATTTAAGCCAGAGAAAGGCAAAATAATATAATAAATCATGGTCCAATTTGCTCCAGTGGAGCAAAAAAAATTCCCTACTGATCCCCCAAGAGGCAGTCGGATATTCCCTGGATGAACTTTACCTGTAAATATTAGTACCCAGTTCGGGAAGCTTTCCAATTTTAAGGTTAACCCGACTAAATCGGAAACGCTAGAAATTAATAAAAGTAAGCTTATAGATAACTCATATCAAAAACACTTACCATTTATATGGGGAAAAAAAGAACTTAACTACTTAGGAGTCAAAATAACTACATCAAAACAGTCACTGTTCCAGGCGAATTTTATGTCCCTCCTCAATGAAATAAGACAATAGCTCAATAGAATCACACGCGGACAATTATCTTGGGCAGGGAAAATTAACATCTACAAAATGGTAATATTACCTAAAATCACATATAAAATGCAGATGCTCCCAATACCACTCCCCCAAGCATATCTTAAAAGTTTACACACGATGTTTCTTAGATTTATTTGGAGGGGAAAAAAACCTTGGTTAAATTTCACACAGTTAACTAAATTGAAGGATAAGGGAGGCTGGGGAGCACCAGATATCCGTAAGAATTATGAGGCAATTGCCCTGGCACGAGTAATAGATTGGGTTAAAAATAATAACAAAAAACAATGGGTAAAAATGGAAAATAATATTAGCAAAATCACGTTGAATAAGATAATATGGATCCCACCATATTTAAGAAAATGTAGCACTGATACACAGGATATAACCAGACACGCACTCAAAATTTGGGACACATTGCACAAAAGGGAGCATTGGGAGTTTAACTCGCCCCTAATCCCCCTTAAGAATTCAGAATATTTTGCACCGGGTAAGGAGGATTTGTTTGGGAAGTGGATTCTGGAGGACCCATGGAGGTACAACCAACTAAAACACTTCATTGACTCACTCTCACAGCCATTTAGATCGACAGACAATCTACTCCCATTGGAGAAAATATATTTGGATAAAAAAAGGAAGGGGGGTTCTCCAAAATATATAAAATATTAATAGAGTTGGGTAACACGGATGCTCCTCCATACATTATGAAGTGGGAGAAGGATCTGGGCAGCAAGCTGAAAGACCCGGAAGTGTGGCAGACACTGAGGAGGGTTAATGCCACTTCGGTCAACTGCAAAATATTGGAGTTGAATTATAAGTGCCTGGCGAGAATGTATATGACCCCTGACAGAGTACACAAATGTCAGAAAGAAACTTTGCAATTATGCTGGAGGGGTTGCAAAGATATAGGGTCAATGGCGCATATTTGATGGCATTGTCCGGAAATTAAAATATTCTGGGGCGAGGTAAGGGGAATAATCAAAGAGATTACCAACATTGCTATCCCGGATGACCCATGGGAATGTTTATTCCACAAGAGCGAAATGCCCACCAAGATGTACCTGAAAACGCTTTTACCTCAGCTTACTAATGCGGCTAAAAGCCTTATACCTAGGTATTGGCAAAAGAAAGGAAGACCCATGATGAGAGAATGGTTTAATAAAATCAATGAAATACAAAGTTTAGAATATCTCAGGTTTAGTGAAGGGACGAAAATAGAGGTTTTCGTGATGAAGTGGAGGGAATGGGTGGAGTTTAAAGACTCAATAAGAGCGGCCGAGGCTTGGGGTACCTAGCCCAAAAAGCTAGTCAGTGGCAGATGAAGACCAAATGGGTTAGGGCGAGAAGAGAGGATATTGGGGAAGATAAGAGCAGATCAGATTAGGATTGGGAGTGGGGGATTTAATAAGCGAGAGGCGGCTGGGGGGACGGGCGGGGGTAGCTGGGGGCTGCACCTTAGGATGCACTAAATACGAGGGCATATCAGTGTAAAAAGGGTATTTCTGTGATATTTTTGATTTGTAAAATTGCAGATAAATATTGCCACCATGATGTGATGAAGCGAAGGGATGAGTTTGAATTTTAATAATCTGAGACATGACTCCCGGAAAAATGTCTCGCTGATGTGGCAAAAAAAAAAAATATTATTACCCAGTTATATTAATTGCATTTAGGAAAGAATCCAGTCCTTTGTTAAAACAATCTACTGAACTGGCCAGAACCAGCACTTGAGGGAGTCTATTCCATATTTTCACAGCTCTTACTGTGAATAAGTCTTTCCTTATTTGGAGATTAAATCTATTTTCCTCCAGACATAAAAAGTGCCCCCCTGGTCTTCTGTGATGACCTTAAAGTGAGTAACTCAACACCAAGTTCACTATATAGACCACTTATGGATTTTCTACATGTTAAAAATATCTCCGCTTGTGCGCATGCGCGAGAGCTCCGTGATGTCCACTTAAGCCCGGAGCTCCGCACCACCCCGGACCGATGAGCGGCAAAACCCCGGTCACAGCAGGTGGAGGACCCACACGAGCACTCCCCCCCGCTCGCAGAACAGCGGGGGCACACGGTGAGATGTCCGGCGCACAAGCTCGCCGAGATTTGGGCCCGCAATTTGCAGCGGTGGCGGCGGATGGGTGCACTAAGATGGCCGCCGACAGTGACACAGCTAGGCCTTACCCAGCCACACAGTACAATGGGAAGGAGCAACGTCCCATACTCACCCACCCGACCCTGACCTATGCCCAGGCAGCTCAGGGAGGCCCCAGCACGCTTCAGACAGCTCATCAGGGCCTGCAGCAGCACCAAGCCTCACAGGGAGCTCACAGAGAGACACACAGCGGTGAGCAGAGGGAAGATGGCGCTTCTCCCTCAGGCATATCCCCTCAACTCCCCTCATCTGCAGGCACCCCACCTGGATACTCATTTAAGGACATTTCTGCTATCCAAGAAGATCTCTTCTCCAAATTCTCTGCTCTTTTAGAGCCTTTCCACTGTTAGTTCTCTAGCCCCTGCAGGGGAACGTTATTTAACAATTGATGTTACACGATATGTTGATACAAATTCTGTATTCTATTTTCTTGTTTTTGCAAAAAACCAATAAAAGATTTTGAAAGTAAAAAAAAAAAAAAAATATCTCCGCTTAACATCCTCTTCTCAAGAGAGAATAAATTCTGTTTAGCTAATCTTTCCTCATAGCTGAGCTTCTCCATGCCTCTTAGCAATTTGGTTGCCCTTTTCTGCACTTTCTCCAGTTTCTCTTTTTTTGTTACTAATGATTTGTACAGGGGCAAAATGATATCTCTCTCTCTCTGGAGTCCATCCCTCTCTTAATAGAAGAAAGGATTTTACTCACTTTGGAAACCACTGCTTGGCATTGCATGCTATTATTACCAAACACCCAAATCCTTCTCCACCATTGATTCCCCCCCAGTTGTATCCCCCCCAGTATGTATGGCGCATGCATATTCCTAGCCCCCAAGTGCAAAACTTTACATTAAACCTCATTTGCCACATAGTTTTCCAATTAGACAGTGCATTGAGGTCAGCTTGTAAGTTGGAGACCCTATATCATTTAAAATATATTAAAAAATAAAGGTCCCAACAAGGTTCTACTTACCTCCCCAATAAAGGAAATTAGATTTGTTTGACAACTTCTGTTTCATGAACCTATGCTGTCTGTTGCTTCACTTTTTTTTCTCACAAAAACTCATCTACTATATGTGGCCTTATATTAAACTCCCCACTATCTTCCCAACTAGTAGTTAAACTAAAATGTCTATAGTTAGTTGGTAAAGGCTTTGACCCCTTTTTAAATATGGGCACCACATTGAACTTATCCAAGAGGTGTTGTAGCTTATCCAAGCCACTGCTTCAGTTTTTTCAATAGAGCTAATGAACTGGCTTGGATAAGTTATAAAACCTCTTCAGTTTTACAGAACAAGTCCAATAGTATGCGACTAACTAGATATGCCATGACCTGAATCACTGAGAACCTTTACAGACAACATCAATTACTGCAAACATTATCAAGCAATGTTTTACCTTTGAGTATTAAAAACCCATATTTGAATTTTACAGTTCTACTGCCTCTAGCTACCAGTGTTTTTACTGGTTAATTTAACTGGGTCTACTTTTAGCCCAGATAACATAGAATGCAGAGTTTACTAATATCCTATACCAGCAAAAAAAAACCTTTGCATGGGGAGCAGCCCTTTGAGATTATGGCAGGCTGAAATTTGTTTTGGATCATTTAATTGTAGACACAGAGACACAACAATTTGTTTAGCTGATTTATTATGGCACCTTGTGTTCAACATCAAAGGAAACCTGTGCAAGAGAAATACAGGGCTGCCATTTTTGCCCTTCTTCTGAGAATGCTTTTAACCTTGCTTACTCACTTACCCAGAGCAAGCGTACAGATCAGGAAAGTCAGGCCCCTTTCAAACTACTGCGACTTCAAAGTCGCGTGATTTTACCGCAATTTCGCTGCCTCAATTTTGCCGCGATTTTGCTGCAATTTCAGGGAATGCCTGTGTAACTGGCATCAAAGTTGGACCAAAGTAGTGCAGGGACTACTTTGAAGTCGGAACAACTTGAAGTCATACTAATATGAATAGTTGTCATTGGTAATCATGGGGAACGACTTGTCATGCTACTTTGCAGTCCCAAATCGTGGGACAAGTTGTACAAGTGTGGATACAAGTTGGCACACATGTTTTGGATCAGAAACCATTGAAGCCATTATCAGCATGACACCCCGAGAATTAACATTTTAATAAGAAGAGGCTAGCAAAGGCAACCTCCCTACTTCTTTAGTGCAAGTTTTTGTTTTGTTTTGTTTTTGTTTTTTTAGGTCTCTGTGTATTAATGCTGACCAGAACTAAGTTTTTTGCAGATTTGGTTTGTAGTTGCCTGTGTATTTGTTTCTCTGTGCACACTAAAAGAAACAGAACAATATTTTTTTAAAAATGATAAAAGTTAACTAAATGTTAAAAATAGTTATTTTTTCACAATCTTTGATAGTTTGTCTGTTTTTCTGAGCATCCACAAATATATGATCTCTGGTTATGAAATAATTATTCCAAATTAATATTCCATTGACAAATATTCCTTTAAATTCCACTTGTACAACATTTTTTTGTTGAAATGTTCAATATCAAATCTGCATCAGAGCATTTTGCAAATGTTTGATTTGTCTTATTGACTCTATGGAGAATAATGCAATTCAGGAATTTAAATGATTGTGACCCATACATTATGGAAAAAAAAATCTTCAAATATATTTTTAGGTGAATGTGTGTCAAAGAATGTAATGTCATCAGCACACCAGGATCTCCAAAAATGTGTCCAAAACTTTAATCAGCGATCACATAATTACAGCAGAAATCAACGTTTTGTCGCCACGCAGGACCCCTTCATCAGGCATGTGACGGTGTCAGTTGCCTGTTTTATGAATCTATTTGCTCATCGCTAGCCTAATACACTGCAACACATTAACACATTTCCATATATTTTCCAGGCTGTCTGGCCTCTTCCAATTACTTTCTTAAAAATGTTTTAAAAACAACTGAAACATACCCACGTACAGCTTCCTCTCTATCGCAACTGTATATCATGCATTTTTACTGCAGATAGGCTTGGCCCACTGACATATTGATTTCTTTCAAAAGTTTTCTAGCTGATGAGTATTTCAGTTTGTTTAAAGCAGAACTCCAGGAAAAAACTTTTTTCCATGTCCTGTTGCTGATCGCCTACCTTTACCAACTATGCCATCCACCTTCTTCTGAGCTCTGTAGTTCTTCTGTAGCAGCCTGATGGTTTAGCAGAAAAGCAGTATATCTCCATTGATTTCCTGTTCGGAGGGGTCTCATAGACCCCAGTCTGTACTGCCCATGGAGGTGCTTTCCTCTCCTTCTCCTCTGTTCCCTGCCAGCACCGCCCCCAATCTGCCCACCCCCCGCCACTGCCGTCGCCGCCCGCCCGCTGCCATCTCTCAGTGCAGAGTGGAGATCGTTAACAGACATCAGCCGGATGACAGAGTGGAGATCTCCGGCTGTGACACATCTTGTATGTGAAACACCCGCCATAACGTCCCGTCTCTTGGACTGGCTGCCAGTCCAGGAGGCGGGATGTTACGGCGTGTGATTCACATACAAGATCTGTCGCAGCCAGAGATCTCCACTGTGTCATCCGGCTGAAGTCTGTTAACGATCCCAGCAGGTCTGCACATATGGACACTGATGGGCACAAATGAGACCGCACTAAGAGGCACAGATGAGGCTGCACTGATGGGCACAGATGAGGCTGCACTGGTGGGCACAGATGAGGCTGCACTGATGAGGCTACACTTATGGGCACTGAGGTAGCACTGATGAGGCTGCACTTATGGGCACTGATGAGGCGGCAATGATGGGCACAGATAGGTGGCACTGATAAGCTGCACTGGTGAGACTGCAGTGATGGGCACAGATAGGCGGAACTGATGGGCACAGATGAGACTGGACTGATAAGCTGCACTGATGGGCACAGATAGGCTGCACATGATAAGCACTGATAAGGTTGCACTGATGAGGCTGCACTAAGGCGGCACTGATGAGGCTGCACTGATGGGCACTGATGAGGCTGCACTAACGCGGCACTGATGAGGCGGCAATGATAAGCTGCACTGATGAGGCTGCACTAAGGCAGCGCTGATGAGGCTGCACTTATGGGCACTGAGGCGGTACTGATGAGGCTGCAGTTATGGGCACTGATAAGCTGCACTGATAAGGCGGCACTGATGGGGCTGTACTTATGGGCACTGATAAGCTGCACTGTGGCAGCACTGATGAGGCTGAACTTATGGACACCGATAAGCTACACTGATGGGCAATGATGAAGATGCACTGATAAGGCAGCACTGTTATGCTGCACTGATGGGCATTGATAAACTGCACTGAGGTGGCACTGATAAGCTGCACTGATAAGGTGGCGCTGATAAGCTGCACTGATGAGATTGCATTTGTGGGCACTGATGAGACTGCACTGATGGGCCCTGAGTTGGCACTTATGGGCACTGATGGGCACTAAGGAGGCTAATTGGGCACTAAGGCTACACTTATGGGCACTGAAAAGCTGCACTGATGGGCACTGATAAGGCAGCACTGATATGCTGCACTTATTCGCACTGATACGACTGCACTGATATGCTGCACTGATGAGGCTACACTTATGGGCACTGATGAGGCTACACTTATGGGCACTGATGAGGCTGAACTTATGGGCACTGATAGGCTGCACTGATAAGCAGTGAACACTGTCCACTGCTTTACTGACACTGTCCACTGCCAAATATCTGTAGGAGGGGTTTCCACCATCCCTGCAAAGTTTGCAGTCATTTTTTATGTCTTATTTTCAGTATGATGTGTATTATATGTGACGTTACATATCACAGAGACCGGTATTGTGGTAATATTGAAGCTTATTGAGATTTCCATACATTAGAGGGTTCCACCATTGTGTTATTGATTAGTAAGTTAGCGCTGCACTTTTTTTGTTTTTTTCTCATTCCGACATTTACTTGTGCCACATGCTGATGTAAAGCAGCATGGTCAGTCCGGCTCTTTCTGTGTTGCGGCTAGGGATGTGCTCATACACCATACAAGCGCTGATTGCTGTTAGAAAGATCTCAAGGCTACAGCAGGAGTAGGAATATTTATAATACTAAATTACAGCAGAGTGCAGTGTGTATAATATATAATTATAGGCATGTGTCTACAGTTCAGTAATGATTACATAAACATACCTCCCAACATTTTGAGATGGGAATGAGGGACACCTACTAGCAAATGTATGTAGGCATAGGACATGCCCCCTGCCACACCCCTTAAAGGAGAAATAACCAAAAAATAGGTTAAATAAATAAATAAATGCTTTTTTTTTACCACTATTATTCCTTTATATTGGCTTTTAACATTTACAAATACAGCAATTTAGAAATCAGATGAAAGGTTTAGCACTGGGAAACACTTTTTGAAAGATAAAAAGTGCATTTTATATACAACTATATAGATCAGACCAAAATGAGGGACAAATGAGGGGGAAAGAGGGACAGAGGGACATTGCTCCAAATCAGGGACAGTCCCCCAAAGTCAGGGACAGTTGGGAGCTATGCATGAAGCAAGTAAGGACAATATGTTTATCTCCTGTTGTAGCTGGAGGGGGAGAGCACAAACATGCTTTGCATTTATAAAGCTGCAACCTACCTATCCTGCTGTGTGTTATTGAGTAGTATGACTGGCTGCAGAATGAGGGGCATGATTTATGTTGAAGTGGGCTTGTTCACATTTAACATGTACAGGCCTAGTGTACCCTCTCACATTCTCTCCAATTCCCAAAGATTCATGGGAAGTGTAGTTTGATTATGGTGTAGAGCAGTGGTTCTCAACCTTCCTAGTGCCGTGACCCCTTGATAAAATTTCCCAAGTTGTGGGGACCCCTAACAGTAAAATTATTTTCATAGCGAGGGTTATCAGCACCTGAGGCAAGTAATTTACGCCCTAACTCATGGACATTCAGCACTCCCTGAGTCCCTTACACTCCACATTTTAGGATGAACCACTCTCTCTCTTTGTTCTCCTTTCTTTCCCTTTTATCTCTCTCTATCCTAATTTCTTGTTTTTTTTTCCCCCATCCCTCTGGCTATATTTCTTGTTCTTTCTCTTATTCTTTCTCTCCCTTTTTTCTTTGTTACTCTCCCTTCCATGTATTCTCTCTTTTTATTCCTTCTCTTACTCCTTGTTGGGGAGTGGGATGAGTGGCAGTGCTGGTGGGGGGAATGGGATGAGTAGCTGTGCTGGCGGGAGTTCTAATTAGTTAACCTAGGTGCTCTTGATCAAGGCCATATGCTGATCTGAGAACTGCTGTGGGGACTTTTAATGGCAACTATAATCACAGGCAGTGTTACTCACTGTGTCTCCAGCTCCGTGGTGTCTCACAGCAGTGACACCTATGCCAAAATCAGGAGATAGGGTCTCCTCCAGCCCCTCTGATGTCACTTTCCTCCCCAGTCAGCTGACCTCTAGTCTCCGCCACCAGCCATGCTGTGAACTGAATGGGCAGCTGCGAAGAGGCTGAGTGAGTGGCTGTGGCTCCAGAAACAGCCCAGCTGGGGGGCCACAGGCTTCAGGGACAGCCCTGGTGGGTGGCCGCGAAAAGGCTGGGAGAGCTGCGTGGGCTTCAGGAACAGCCCAGGATTTGGCGACCCCTGGCAAATCGTCATTCGACCCCTGAGGGGGTCCCGACCCCCAGGTTGAGAACCACTGGTGTAGAGAGAGAGGAGAGGAAATGATGTAATCACTGTTCTAACAGCTCCTCCTTGGCAGAATACATGCTACATTTTTTCAATTACAGAGCTGACTTCCTGAAAATTCAATTAGACTGTTCTCTTCAATGGTAAGGAATTTCACAAATGTAATAACTGTTTAGTGTTTTGTGTTGGGGGTGTACTAATGGGGCATTCTTTGTCAATCCCGGGGGTTCTGCTTTAAATAAAATGAAATAGCATTCAAATGCATGACAGGTAGCTTCTGTTTTCCTGTGCAGAGCACATTGCTAGCTGTTACTTGATCTTCCTCTCATTTTGATAATGATGATAATTGAGTCTTGATAATAGTAATTACCTGTATAAAATTGGGTTGTATACGGTTAATGATTTAATTATTCTAGATTAATACAGAAATATTAACCTGGTGAATACAAAAAGGTTCCTTCCCCACTTTCTTTTAGCATGGAGAACAAATAGTTAGATCTGATCGTTGTTTCTTTTTCTGCAAAGAAATGGCAGTAGCAGATAATGATGGCTTCTCCATTGTCACTGCAAAGTTGAACTTTAGGCCAACAGCTAAATGTACCAATGAAAGATATATCAGTACGGCATCACCTGTCAAAGGATTTGTGTTTCTGTCTAACCAGTGCTGAGACTTGAAATCAGTCCTGAGACCTGAAATTTTCCTACTGCAGTTACAGTGGAACTAAACTCTATCTGAGCACTACAAACTGAAAACATTATTAATTAATTCTTAATATTCAAAGCAAACTCACCCATTTATCCATGACTCCGTGCTTTATTTTGTTCAGAAATCAATTAAAAAAAGAACCCCTAGCATTTATAACAGTGGCCATCATGAGTAAGGGCCGATGAGTCATGTAGTATTTAGTTTCTGGAATCCATCTGCCCTTAGCTCAGGCAGGAGGGCGTGCTTAGCTCACAAAGCCCCTCTTCCTCTGCTCCATATGAAAGAAAAAAGAATGCCCATGAAGAATCATGGGATGTATGACATAATTTTGGCCTAGGCCAGAAACCAGGAAGAAACTGCAGAAACATAAAAACAAAGTTTAAAACAAGTCAGTTTAATATACCTAATGTTAATATCCAAAAGTTAAAAACACATATAGATACCATGCCATATGAAAAATGGGTTAACGGTGGTTTATATTGATACATGATATGAAAGATCATGCCACAATACAAGTTGATGTGTTTTGAAAGTTAACTTTTGTGCAATAAAAAACTTTTGATATAAATTTGGTGGGTTGATGGTGCACTCTCTATATATATGACCTAGAAAGTCTTTTGCTACATCGAATTTGGGACTTTAGGCATGATATATGGGATGTGGGCATAGGCTGACACAGGGCTGGACTGGGCCAAAAATTTGGCCCTGGACATCATTCAGACCGGCCCATTTTAATTTTGCAAACACACACAAAAACAGTATATATTCTGTTGGAGGGGTGGGGGTGGAGGATACAGGGGGACAGAGTGGAGGGTGGAGGACACACAGGGGGACACCGTGGGAGGTGAAGGACAATCATGGGGGGTGGAGGATACAGTGGGACACCATGGGGGTTGGAGGACTCAGTTGGATAACGTGGGGGGTATGGGACACAGTGGGGGGTGGAGGACACAGCATGGGGTGGAGGACACAGAGGGACAGCGTGGGGAGTGGAGGACACAGAGGGACAGCATGGGGGGTGGAGGACACAGAGGAACAGCGTGGCGGTGGAGGACACAAGGGGACATCGTGGGGGGATGGAGGACACCATGGGGGGGTGGAGGACACAGTGGGGGGATGGAGGACACAGAGGGACAGCGTGGGGGGGTGGGGGATACCGTGGGGGGGTTGAGGACACCCTGAGGGGGGGTGTAGGACACAGTTGGACATTGTGGGGAAGTGGAGGACACAGTGGGACAACGTGGGGGGTGGAGGACACAGGGGGACACAGTGGGGGGTGGAGGACACAGAGGGACACAGTTGGGGGTGGAGGACACAGGGGGACACCTTGGGGGTGGAGGACACAGGGGGTCACCGTGGGGGGTGCAGGACACCATGGGGGTGGAGGACATAGTGGGGGTGGAGGACACAGTGGAGGTGGAGGACAGAGGGGGACACAATGGGGGGTGGAGGACACAGAGGGACACAGTGGGGGGTGGAGGACACAGGGGGACACCTTGGGGGGTGGAGGACACAGGGGGTCACCGTGGAGGTGCAGGACACCATTGGGGTGGAGGACACAGTGGAGGTGGAGGACAGAGGGCGGGACCATGGGGGGTGGGGGACAGAGGGGGACACCGTGGGGGGTGGAGGACACAGTAGGGGGTGGAGAACAGAGAGGGACACTGTGGAGGGTGGAGGACACATTGGGATGTGGAGGACAGAGGGGGACAGCATGGGGGGTGGAGGACCCAGTGGGGGGTGGAGGACAGGGGGGGAACAGCGTGGGGGCTGGATGACAGAGCGGGACAGCATTGGGGCTGGAGGACAGAGGGGAACAGCGTGGGGGGGAAACAGGAGAGTAAAACAGGCCCCCTACTTCTGTACTGGCTGCCTCTGCTCCCCCCTCAACAGTGATATGGATAGCATACAGCCTCACCCGATGCCTGCAATTAGACCTCTCATGGCGTGCTGCTCTCTGCGGGCCTCTCCACTTTTCTCGTCCGTCCAGGATGCAGACATGTACAAGCACCTGGGGTGGATGGGGGGGAGGGGCCGGCAGGGAACAGCATGCTGTGAGAGGTCCTATTGCAACTCCTTCCAGTGCTAGTGTTGAAGAGCCTATCATTGGGGCCCCACAGTGCCGATAGGTCAGTCCACCCCTGCAGTACAGCAGTGCTCAAAGTATTGGCTGCGTGGCCGCACATTACTTTGACAGGCTGTCACTCAAACCGGCCATCGGCACACCAGGAAACTTCTGGTAGTCCCAATGGCCAGTATATGCCTGGGCTGACAGTGAACTATTGTCAGAACAATTTTCTTCCTATCTGTTTAGTAAGGCTAGCAGCATCATAATTTAAAGTCACTAATGTTGATTGAGAGAGTTTAGTTCCTCTTTAAGTAACGCAGTTGTGTCTCTCCCCCAGTCTGGGACTGGTGGACAGTAAAAGGAGAAGCACTACAATGACAAGCTCATCTTTTTTTTTTTTGCTATGTCTTCCCATCAACCTGCTTCTTGTTAGCAACATGACTGACTAGTAGGGATGAGCTTCGTGTTCGAGTCGAACATCGTGTGTTCGGTCGTTCGCCAAATTACGAACGATATAGGCTGTTCGCGCCAAATTCAAATGGTGCGTCACGGCCCATAATTCACTGCGGCATCGCAGTGCATTGCTGGCTGATGATTGGCCAAGCATGCACTATGACCCGCATGCTTGGCCAATCACAGCGCTGTGTGTACAGAGAGCCGTAATTGGCCAAAGCCAAGGAGGCTTTGGCCAATTATGGCCCAGGGGGTTTAGTACACGCCCCACACTATATAAGGCCGCCTCCGTGGCGGCCTTGTGTAGTGTGTTGCGGTGGAGACTGGAGAGAGATAAACAGAGAGACAGTGTCATTTGAGTTAAGTTAGATAGAGTAGGCAGGTTGAGTCAGTTAGCTGCACTTACAGTGTATTGTGTATATATATATATGCATCCCAGGTGTTGTGTGTGTGTATATATATATATATATATATATATCTATATATATATATATATATACACTGTATTCAGTTTAGCTAGATCCTGTTCTTCTCTTCCTAATATACTGACGGGCAGGCAGGTGTTTTTACAGTATTTCCAGTTAGTGTACTGTGTACCCTGCACAGTTGCACCTACAGTATAGCTACCTGAAGCCAGGTGCTTGTGTAGGCTCTTGACGTGTTTCCAGTTACTGTACTGTGTACCCTGCACAGTTGCACCTACAGTATAGCTACCTGAAGCCAGGTGCTTGTGTGGGCTCTTGATGTATTTCCAGTTACTGTACTGTGTACCCTGCACAGTTGCACCTACAGTATAGCTACCTGAAGCCAGGTGCTTGTGTAGGCTCTTGATGTATTTCCAGTTACTGTACTGTGTACCCTGCACAGTTGCACCTACAGTATAGCTACCTGCAGCCAGGTGCTTGTGTAGGCTCTTGAAGTATTTCCAGTTACTGTACTGTGTACCCTGCACAGTTGTACCTACAGTATAGCTACCTGAAGCCAGGTGCTTGTGTGGGCTCTTGATGTATTTCCAGTTACTGTACTGTGTACCCTGCACAGTTGCACCTACAGTATAGCTACCTGAAGCCAGGTGCTTGTGTAGGCTCTTGAAGTATTTCCAGTTACTGTACTGTGTACCCTGCACAGTTGCACCTACAGTATAGCTACCTGAAGAAAAGTGCAGGTGTTCTCATACTAATAATACTACAGGCAGGAAGTTGATTCTGCTAGCTGCAGTATAATCGGTATATATATATATATACATCCCAGTTTTGTGCAGCTACATCTCACTGCAGGCCAATAGTATGTCTGGAAGGCCAACAAGGAGAGGCAGACAGTCACAAGCCAATAAAAGAGGACAAGCAGGCTCTGTATCTAGAGGCAACAGTGCTGGTTGTGGACATGGTGCATCCTCATCAGCACGTGGCCTTGGGACACGCTTGGCCTTTTTTTCGGCAGCTGGCCGCAACATGCGGATGACCCAGCCATCCTCAACCTCCTCATCCTCTCTCACCCAGGCTCAGGGTACTTTGTCTGACAAAGCAGCTGCCAACGCGGCCTCTTCCCTCGGCTCAATGGCATCAGTGACTCCTTCCCTAGCCCCACCATGTCCTCCTGAGGAGTCCTCCGAACTGTTTGACCACAGTGTTGGGTACATGCTCCAGGAGGATGCCCAGCGTTTTGAAGGCTCTGATGATGGTACTCAGCTAGAGGAAGGCAGTAACATGAGCCCAGACAGAGGGGGTGCCCAAGAAGGACAGCAATCTGGCAGTCATGTTCCCCCTGCTGCAGCATACTGCCAGGTTTGCTCCAGTGATGAGGAGGGAGGGGATGATGAGGTCACTGACTCCACGTGTGTGCCTGATAGGAGAGAGGAGGAAGAGGAGGAGGAGGCACATCACCAATGAGGCAGGATGCCCTCCAGGGGTCAGCCTAAGGGCAGCACACTGACTGCATCACACCGCAGAGCTCCGCATGTGCAGGGCGCTGCTGTCTCTGCGCATTATTCCAAAAGTTCTTTGGTGTGGGCCTTTTTTGAGATGAGTGCATCAGATCCCACCGCTGCTATTTGCAACATATGTCTGAAGCGTATCTCGCGTGGCCAAAACATCTCCCGCTTGGGCACCACATGCTTGACCAGACATATGTTGACCTGCCATGCAGTTCGTTGGCAAGCGTACCTAAAAGAACAACACCAAAGAACAAAGAGGACCTCTCCTTGCTCCTCATCAGCTGGGATCTCCAACCCCACTATACCTTAAGTCCTCTCTGAGACCTGCACTGAGAGGAATGAAGATGTAGAATTAGGTGTGTCACAGCCAAGTACTTGCGGGCAATCTGCTATCGGTACACCAACGTCAGATTGTACCAGGCAAATTTCCCTGCCCCAGCTGCTGCACCACAGAAAGAAGTTCGTATGTGGAATGTGCGGTTCCTCAGTGGCGGGTTCCCAAACGCCACTTTTTCTCATGAAAGGCAATTCCGGCTCTCTATTGGCATGTGGAAAGCAATGTCTTGGCCTCGCTGGACAGGGGGTCAGCGGTAAGGTGCATATTACCGCTGAATCATGGTCCAGCAGGCATGGACAGGGACCTTACCTAAGTTTCACGGCGCATTGGGTGACTCTGCTAGGAGCTGGGAAGGATGCAAGACAAGGTGCAGTAGTGTTGGAGGTTGTTCCGCCACTATGCCTCCAAAATGCCACTACTGGTGATTCTGACACACCTCTCTCCTCCACCCCCTCCTCATCTTCTTCCTCCATGGCCTCTTCCTGTGCTTTGTCCTTGGAACCAGCGGTGCTCCGTAGGTGTAGAAGGGTCTACGCAAGTACGCAGGCCAAAAGATGCCATGTGGTGCTTGAGCTGGTGTGCTTGGGGGGCAGGAGCTACACTGGGGCAGAGATTCTGTCAGCTCTGCAGGGGCAGGTTCAGAGGTGGTTGAAGCCACGCCCACTTAAGCCAGGAATGGTGGTTTGTGACAATGGCACCAACCTCCTCTCTGCACTCCGACAGGGACAACTGAACCATGTGCCCTGTTTGGCTCACGTCCTTAACTTTGTGGGGCAGTGGTTCTTGGCAGGTACCCAGGCTTACAGAATGTCCTGAGGCAGGCAAGGAAAGTCTGTGTGCATTTCCGCCGGTCATATAATGCCAGTGCTCGGCTGGCTGACCTCCAAAAGGAATTTAACCTGTCCAAGAACCGCCTAATCTGTGACATGCCCACCAGGTGGAACTCAATGTTGGCCATGTTGCAGCAGCTGCACACGCAGCAGAGGGCCATCAATGAGTACCTGTGCGACTATGGCACCAGGACAGGGTCAGAGGAGCTTGGTTTTTTTCCCCACGCCAGTGGGCCATGATCAGGGATGCATGCACTGTCCTGTCACCATTTGAGGAGGCCACGAGGATGGTGAGCAGTGACAGTGCATGCATCAGTGACACTGTTCCCCTTGTCCACCTGGAGCACACGCTGTGTGGAATAAAGGACAGGGCACTTGAGGCAGAACAGAGGCAGGAAGAGGAGGACTTCCTCAGCCCTCAAGGCCCCCTTTATCCAGACAGTGTTCCAGCGTGCCCACCAATCACACAGGAAGAGGACGAGGAGGAGGATTGTGTCAGCATGGAGGTGGAGCCTGACACTCAGCATCAGCAGCAGACTTTAAGGGATAATTTACAGTCCCAAGAAACCCATGGACTTGTATGTGGCTGGGGGGAGATGGCTGCAGATCATGTCGTCCTTAGTGACCCAGAGGACTCCAGACCGAATGCCTCAGCAAACCTATGCTGCATGGCCTCCCTGATCCTGCAAAGCCTGCGGAAGGATCCTCGTATTTGTGGTATCAAGGATAGGGATCGTTACTGGCTGGCAACCCTCCTTGATCCTCGTTACATGAGAAAGGTTGCAGACCTTATCTTGCCGTCACAGAGGGAGCAAAGGATGAAACATCTTCGGGAGGCCTTGCAGAAAGGTCTGTGCAATGCGTTCCCAGAGACTGGGAGGTTACAAACTCCCAACGTGTTGCCGAGGCTTCAGTCAGTCAAAGAAGGAGCGGTGGAGAAGGTGGCTGTCTGACCGATGCGCTCAGACAATTTTTTAGTCCGCAGCCGCATGGTATAATTGGTTCCAGCAACCATCGCCAGCGTCTGTTTTACATGGTGCAGGAATACCTAGGGGCAAGATTTGACTTGGACACCTTTCCCACCGAAAATCCTCTGGGTTACTGGATCTTGAGGATGGATCACTGGCCAGAGCTTGCACAGTATGCAATTGAGCTACTGGCCTGTCCTGCATCCAGCGTTCTTTCGGAACGCACATTCAGTGCTGCTGGAGGCTTTGTAACCGATCACATTGTTCGCCTGTCCACTGACTCGGTCGATCAACTGACCTTCATAAAAATGAATCAGTCTTGGATCACCACCAGATACCAAGCACCTGATGCTGATGTAACCAAATAAATGAAATGTCAGATCCCTTCAAGACTGCCTATGTTGATGCTGAGTGACTATCCTGTTATGCTGAGTGACTATCCTCTTCCTCCTCAATGATCATGCTGATAGCTTGCTAGAATATTTTTGTTTCTGGGCGCCGCCACCAGTGGCTAAGGCCCAATTTTTCAGACCCTGTTTAACAGGGGTGTGTAATTACCATTTTTGATGCAATTCTTTGCAGCAGGGCTCGTTCCTGCGCTCCAACTAGAGTATCTGTGAGGGGTTGCAGTGTTGTGGCACCAGCACCAGTGCCTAAGGCCCAATTTTTCACAGTATCTATTGCAGGAAACAACGTACAGGTACGTTATTTTGCGCAATAGAGCGGCCTGCCGCAGTATATATGGGCGGTCTTTAAGCGGTTAAAGTAGCTTTTTTTTATTAGTAAAATAGACAAAGTAAAATTACATTTTTTTTTTTTGCTTTTAAGTGTAAATGTGAGATCTGAGGTCTTTTTGACCCCAGATCTCACAATAAAGAGGACCTGTCATGCTTATTTCTATTACAGGGAATGTTTACACTCCTTGTAATAGGAATAAAAGTGATCAACATTTTTTTTCTAAAGGGACAGTGTAAAAATAAAAAGTAAAACAAATAAGAAAAATATTGTTTTTTTTAAGTGTCTCGTTCCTCCGAGCTCACGCGCAGAAACTAATGCATATGTAAGTCGCACCCACATATGTAAACGGTGTAAAAACCACACATGCGAGGTATTGCCGTGATTGTTAGAGCAACGCTGTATCCTGGCCTAGGCCGACAAGGCCCAGGCCTAGGGCAGCACTTTGCAAGGGGGGCAGTACCAAAAGAGTCCACACCAGCTTGCGCTACACTGTTAGTGTAGCACCAGTCTTATGGAGCGGACTAGGCTGAGAGGCAAATTAGTCTAGCGCCCCCATAAAGCGTCCGTACTCCTTCCGTTATGCGGGCGGCCGGCATTCCGCAACTGTTGGGGGGGGCGCTTCTAATTTTGTCTGTTCTGTCATCCTGGACCACAAACCTTCCTCACTGTGCTATATGTTTTCTACTGCACCATTGGCATGGTTATATCTTCTTTGTCCTCTCCATAAAATTATCAGAAATTTGTGCTTAAAGTAGAACTATAGGCAACACTTTTTTTTTCCATTTTGGATAGAGTAAGGGAGGGTTATACATACATATATGTTTTTACCATTTCTGTCCCATTGCAGAGATTTACCTTCACTTCCTGCCCCATAGCCAAACAGGTAGTGAAAGAGAAATCTATGCAAATTAGGGGAATCCATTGCTCTTCGCCCCCCAGGCCCTTTAGAGCTAGTGTCCCCACTCAAAAATTTCAGGGCGGGTCTTAAACAGCAAGAAATGTGGCCTTGACAGAATTTTGACAGAAATTAGGGGGTGCACGAGTTTAGTCAGGCCTAGGGCAGCTCAAGACCTAAATACACTACTGCGTTAGAGCGAGAGCAATAATTCTAGCACAAGGCCTCCTCTGTAAAAAAAAAATTAAAGTGTCACCTATGGAGATTTTTAAGTACCATAGTTTGTCGCCATTCCACGAGCGTGTGCAATTTTGAAATATGACATGTTGGGTATCTATTTACTCTGCATAACATCCTCTTTCACATTATATAAACAAATTGGGATAACTTCACTGTTTTTTGTGTTAATTTTTTTTTTTCTTTTTATTGCGTTTGAATTACCACTGCGCAAATACAGTGTGACATAAAATATTGCAAATACCATTTTATTCTCTAGGGTCTCTTCTAAAAAAATATAAATAATAGTTGGGGGTTCTAAGTAATTTTCTAGCAAAAAATACAAATTTAAACTTTTCACCACTAGTGAATAATCATTTTCCTGTCTCTGGGTGGCTACATTATTGCAGTTGAGAACAGATTAGCTCTTTGATTGGAGTGGGAATTTAAGAATATCTGTTACAAAGAATTTAAAACTATAAAGGGAAGAAAAATGTACTTTTCAATTTAGAGTAAATTCTAATAGCTTTCTAAATAATTTGAGGAACAATATCTTCGTGATGGCCTCGGCAGAAGAAGAGCTGTAGAGAAATAAATTGTTTTCCTTATATAAATTACCAAGATAAACCACTTCAAATAGAATAGGGTTTAGAATCTGGAGGCAAACCAGACGATGGAAGGAAAACAAGTGATAAGCAATTACATTGCTATATTTGGTTTTACTGTGCTCAGTGTGCTTAATAACTGCAGGATAATTGCTTAATGTTTGCATTTCTAGACTAAAAATAGATATAAAACTGTACATCTATTTACCTGTGCAGATTTTAAATTGATGCTGTATAAACAGGACTGTGTGGGCACAGGGAGTCTTGCTACATTTTAGGAAAGCTGAGAGCTGAAGGTTCTTGTATATGCTTCTGCAAGCCATTTATTAACATGTTTATTGAAAAAAAAAAATTGAGGGAGGGGGATGTTAGGTGTTTGCTTTACAAAGGAAGATGTCACTGATAATGCTATTACTTTATTACTATTGGAAACACTTCACGCACGAGTAGGTTTCTTCATTATGTAAAAAGTGTGTTAATCCCTTGGCCCCCGGGCCATACCCAAATATGGAGCCTCTTGGGGCCTGGTGCTTAGTGCCGAGGAGGCCGCATATTTGTGTGAATTGTTGCCAATACACCTGTGCCGAGAGTGCGTGCGCTGCATGCTCCCGGCAAAGTTACCATTGCCTAACCGAAAGCTCCTTATGGCTCCTTGCGATCGGGAGTTTTCGGATCATGTGACCGCCGTGACAGCCAATAACAGTGGTCATGTGGTCTTAAGCCCCGTCCCGCCTCCTGGCATCATAAACCTCTTAAAGGGCCAGGAGGTGCCCACGCTAAGAGGTTAAAGGAATAAGCAACAAAAGTAATTTTTGACCTCCATTTTTGTTCTTCAGTTAAAGAAGTAATAAACCAAAAAGCAAACATTTTATTATATTTCAGTTTACCAATTCTTAAATATGATGGCTGTACTCATTTTAGGCTTTCTTTCCTTTATTTTCACCTGTCATCCTGTCAGTAAGTGTTTTTTTTCAAAAGAATAAGCTGTTCTGCAGATTGTATCAGTTACAGAGACAAACCATTTACCAATGACAAGGGTACTTACATTGACCAGCTTTTATTTACATATGTAAAACCCTTTTCTCAAAAGGAAAGAAAAATCTTTGCTGTAATTACTTATAAAGTGTTAGCTGGAGTTTGGTTCCAATGTGTTAGTTACATAGTTACATAGTTACATATAGTTACATAGTTAGTAAGGTTGAATAAAGACACCAGTCCATCCAGTTCAACCTGAGTGAGTGTGGGTGCGTGTCTACAATTATAGTAAGTATAGTAATTATAGTGTATTTAAATCTTTACATCTGTACATCTAAACCCCCCCCCCCCACCATATTGACAATGCCGCTGTCTAAAGGTGCCCCCTGTGCTACTTCATCCAGAGTGGGGGCACTCTACTACTAAAGGTGTGTTACTGGCCAGATAACCAGGTGAAAACAGGTGCAAAAAGCATACAAAAAGAAAATGAATGCAACCACCACATCTAATGCTTGGTAAGATGTAACGTATTAAATTTTTGGTTTTGGGTTTTAAGCTGGCCATACATGGATCAAAATGCAGCTGTTTCAGCAGGCACTGTCCGAATTTCAGTCCTTCTATAGTCATTCCCATTCAAGAGGATTCGATCAAGTGATCAACTCCTTTCGAGCAGGACTGCCAGAAAATTTGAGTTTGACCAGCGTATACTGCCAAGTGAAGTCCTGCTGTCAGAATACAATAGCGCAGTAGAGAGGATTTCCCTATCCCCCTTGAACATGTGGATGGGGCAAACGTTTTTTTTAAACAGCCTGCTGGCTGATCAAAAAGAAAACTGAATGATGTATGGCCAGCCTTAGCAGTCATGAAAGCATGTTAATATCTGTTTGTTTTTTAATAGTCTCTGTGCATTCTATAATACATTACTTGTAGTTTATTCCCTTAAACAGTGTGCTTCTTGAACGTACTTCTGTGGGTGATCCTTTTCCTGTCTAAATGGTCTTAATGACCTAGCAAGTCCCCCAACACTTCAGACACCCTGGGTTCTGACATTTCTGAATATCAATGCAATTTCACAGACCCCAGATTATGACATAGTAATCAAGTAATTCTTTTAATCAGAGTTCTGCAGTTAAACAAATCAACAAGGTGTGACGTAGGCAAGTATGAGGCCACAATGTAGTGCACTGGGAACAAGATTAGAGATGTTTTGGATAAATTCTGGTGTCTCTACCACAGACTTTGGATTTCTACTTCTGTAACAGGTGCAGAAAAATTGTTCTTTGGGTGTCGGTGGCGCCTTCACACCGTAACCCTATAGAGGTACTCTTGATGAAAGCAAGAATTGAACTTGCTGTCAAAAATAGTAATGATATGCACCTGTCAAACAGGTTCGGAAAAATTGTTCTTTGGGTGTCGGTGGCGCCTTCACACCTTAACCCTATAGAGGAGGGATATGCAGCTAGTGGACCTCTAGCTGTTACAGAACTACAAGTCCCATGAGGCATAGCAGGACTCTGACAGCCACAAGCATGACACTCAGAGGAAGATGGGAGTTGTAGTTTTGCAACAGCTGGAGGTCTGCTAATTGCATATCCCTGCTATAGAGGTACTCTTGATGAAAGAAAGAATTGGCCTTGCTTTCAAATTGCTATGATATGCACCTGTCAAACAGGTGCAGAAAGATTGTTCTTTGGGTGTTGGTGGCGCCTTCACACCATAACCCTATAGAGGTACTCTTGATGAAAGCAAGAATTGGCCTTGCTGCCAAAATTGTAATGATATGCACCTGTCAAACAGAAAAATTGTTCTTTAGGTGTTGGTGGTGCCACACTGTTACACTGTAACCCTATAGAGGTAGTCTTGATAAAATAAAGAATTGATCTAGTGTGCCTATACTACCACAAACCTCCTCCAGGCACCCAAAGAAAAAAAAAAATAAAGAATTGGACAGGGCACTCCTTGAGTGCCCTGTCCATAATGCCACGCAGAGTCTGCTCCAGCAGGAACACAACAGGGATTGTTTAACTGATGCATTGTCATGGCTCGCCATCCTTGTAGCCTCCTCAAATGGTGACTGTACAGTGCATGTATCCTTTATGAGCAGCCATTGGCGTGGGGAAAGAAAGCTGAGCCGGCCTGAGCTTGTTGTTGTGCCATACTCACACAGGTACTTATTGACAGCCCTCTGCTGCATGTTCAGGCGCTGCAGCATTGCCAAAGTCAAGTTCCACCTGGTGGGCATGTCACAAATCAGGCGGTTTACGGGCAGGTGCAGTTTCCGCTGAATTTCAGCCAACTGAGCACTGTCTGTGTATGACCACCTAAAATTACTACAGACTCTTCTGGCCTGCTTTAGTAGATCTTCCAACCCTGGGTACTTATTTAGGAAACGCTGCACCACCAAAATGTGGACATGTGTCAGGCATGGCACATGTGTCAACTTTCCCTGTCTAAGGGTGGACAGGAGGTTTGTGCCATTATCACACACCACCATTCCTGGCTCCAGCTGGCATGGCGTGAACCACCTCTGGGCCTGTCCCTGCAGAGCTGCAAGAATCTCTGCTCCAGTGTGGTTCCTATCACCTAGACACACCAGCTGAAGCACTGCATGGCACCTTTTAGCCTGACTCATTGAATAGCCCTTTGAACACTTAAGGGGTACTTGAGGTTCATAGGACAATTCAGCAGAGGAGGGCATGGAGATTAAGGAGGAGTAGGAGAAGGAAGAGGGGGTAGAGCTGACAAATCTGACATCATCACCAGCTGTATGGAGACGTGGGGGCACAACAAGCTGCAGCACTGAGCCCTGTCCTGCATTCTTTCGAGTTGCAAGCAGAGTTACCCAGTGTGCTGTGAATAAAATATATCATCCCTGCCCATGCTTGCTGGACCACGTGTCAGCAGTAACGTGGACTTTGCGGCTGACTGCCTTGCCCAACGATGCCACAACATTGCGTTCCACGTGATGGTAGAGAGCTGAAATGGCTTTACGTGAAAAGAAATAGCGACTGGAAACATGCCATTGTTGTACAGCGCTTGCATTTAGATGCTGGGCATGTGGGTGGCAGGGACTGAATTTTTTTCCCGCTGCAACAGATGGGGCAGAGAAATTTGCCGACAATATTCTACAGCTGGTGGTGTGCTGCTGGCAGATGTGCTGCAAGGACCTGGGACACCCTGCGCTATACCATCATCCCTGTCAGTGGAGGCTGCTGAGAGGTCATGAGGTATAGCAGGGACAGACTAAGGTCAACAAGGAGGAGAAACAGATTTGTGCCCCTTTTTTGTGGCTTTTAGGTGCTCTTGCCAACGGGCTGAGTGGTGGAAGGTTAAATGCCTTATCAAGCATGGTTGGTGTTTTTGCCTCACTTGATGTGCTTAAAACAATTTTTGCAAATAGCAACAGTGCGATCGGCTGCACATGTACTACAAAAGGTCCAGACAGCTTAAGCTGTGGGAAGTGGGCCGGGAGATAAAAGCTCCACAATTTGATGGAATAGGGTTGCTGCTCTCTATTCTTGCATGATGGCTGCCTCATTGGGGTTGTGCCTCACCCTTACTTTTCTCCTCTGCTCTATCCAGCACCTAAGTCGTGTCAGTGACCTCATCATCATCACCTTCTCCATCCTCATTACCACTGGAGACAACTTGGCAATACACTGCGGCTGAGGGAACATGAATGCCAATTTGTGTACCAGTGTTTTCCCCCCTCTGTAGGCTCATGTTACTGCCTTCTTCAACCTCAGAACCAACATCCTGTGAATCGGGTAATGGCTGTGCATCATCAAGGAGCAAGTGGCTGACGCTGTGTTCAAATAAATTCGCTGACTCCTCCATGACTGATGCTGGGACTATGGTAGGAATAGCTGTGGACAAGGAGGCAGGTTTTGCCACTCTGGCAGCTGCAGGGGACTGTGCACTAGTCTCTGCTTGGGTGACGGAGGATAAGGATGGTTTAGTAAACCAGTCCACCACCTCCTCTGCATGCTGTGATTTGATAGCACAGGCAACATCACTAAACAGAGGAAATGATGCCCTGCCTGAGGACTGACCACATCCACCTTTGCCTGTGGACACATTGGCTGCTTGCCCCCTTACAGTGCCATGGACATGAATGTCTGCCTCATCTTGCTGTCCTCCCAGACATAGTGGGGGGGTGCTTATTAACAAAATGTACTAAAGATGTGTAAATGTGTATGTGGATGCACTTTAATCAATGGAAAGTGGTGTTTGGTGCACTTTAGTTTGAGTATTCACTACACAGACACACTCCACGGATACACTATAATATAATGCAATGCGTCAAACCTGCAGTAACGCACAGAACCATATGGCGTTAAACTTGCAGTAACGCACTGAAATATATGGCGTTAAACTTGCAGTACTGCAATAAATATATAGAGTGTTAAACTTGCAGTAACGTAATTAAATATATGGCGTTAAGCTTGCAGTAATGCACAGAACTATACGGCGTTAAACTTGCAGTAACGAAATTAAATATATGGCGTTAAACTTGCAGTAACACAATTAAATATATGGCATTAAACTTGCAGTAACACAATGAACTATACAGCGTTAAACTTGCAGTAACACAATGAAATATATGGCATTAAACTTGCAATAACGCACAGAACTATATGGCGTTAAACTTGCAATAAGGCAATGAAATATACGGCATTAAACTTGCAGTATCACAATTAAATATATAGCATTAAACTTGCAATAATGCACAGAACTATATGGCGTTAAACTTGCAGTAATGC
This sequence comes from Lithobates clamitans, assembly GCA_037952925.1. Lineage (NCBI taxonomy): Eukaryota > Metazoa > Chordata > Amphibia > Anura > Ranidae > Lithobates > Lithobates clamitans. Next base: position 3,895,552 of record JBBGZY010000125.1, on the reverse strand, counting down.
ACTGAACAGTACAACGTCAAACTTGCAGTAACCCAACTAAAATATTCTGCGTTAAGAGCGCAGTAACGCCCAGAAATGTACTGCATTAAACGGAACGTAATGCACTGAAATATATGGCGTTAAACTTGCAGTAATGCGCTGAACTGCACGGCGTTAAACTTGCAATAACACAACTGAAATATACTGCGTTAATAGGGCACTAACGCAAAGAAATGTACTGCGTTAAATGGCACGCAACGCACTAAAATATACAGTGTTAAACTTGCAGTAACGCAATAAAATATACTGTGTTAAACGGTCACTACACTCACACTGACTGAACTATCCCTAGATGCACACTAAACTGATATTCTACACTGACAATAGAATCAGAATAGCACACTATAGAACACTAACTGTCTTATAGCACTGAACAGAGCCCTGTTCTATCTCTCTCCACGCCGCTATCACACTACAAATGGCCGCTATGGAAAGAATACTTTTATAGTGTGGGGTGAGATTAAGAGAAATTATTAATGATTGGATACAGTCATCATGACAGCGTCCAATCATGGCTCTGACAGTGCTCTGTGCCCTGATTGGGCGTAGCTTTCATTGCTTCAGCCAATCGGGGCTTTCAATGCACTGTGCGGTGGCTCAGTGCATTGTGGTCCTTCGGGGAGCTGAACAAATGGTCCAACAATCCGATAATTCAGTTGTTCGGAGAACGGCCAAACCGTTCGCCCATCCCTACTGTTAGGTAATGATCTTTAGAAACTTTATGAGAGAAACTTTCAAATTTCCTTTTGGCCTCTCAGTGGGAGGTCTCCACAGATGGCTTTCTCACTGTTACATGCTGTGCTTCTTATAAGCTCTAGTAAGGGACGATTTAAGGCTGAATCTGACAATTTGAAGATTTGGATTAGTGTACTATAAAAAAGATTGCTGACTTCAGCAGTGTTACTTTAACCTTCACATACCTTTTATCATATATATGCTTGATACAAAATATTTTTAGAGAAATGTGTGACAAGCGTTAAGTGATGATGCTGCAAGAAAAAAAAATAGAGTTAAGTCTCCAGGACAAGGCTAATCTCAAATTTTAGAAATAGCTTTTCTCTTGTTATCCTGCTCATTTATTTAGCATGATATGAATATTTATAACTCAGTTATCTTTAAAGACATTAAAAACATCTTTAGGGCAGTGGAGGAAGTAGGTTATCAACCTTTTGGCCTCAAAACGTACAGTATGTCACACCAGCCATAAAGAAACTTCGAAGGCAAAGCCTGAAAAGAAGGTTACTTTGCAGGTCAAATGTGGTTTAAAAAAAAACACAGTTTTATTATACAAAATTATAATTGTGCAAAAATATAGAAAATGTTCCCCTCGCTCCAATAAAAATGACAATATTGTCAAAAAATTTTTTTTCACCTAATGGTCCAGACCCCACTCAAATCCTTACATCATTAAGATGTGATAGACACTGTGAAGGGCTTCTTATAATTAGCCTTTAACATGGAACCCATGCACTTTGCCAGGAGTTCAATGCAGGCTTAAAACCACCTTTTCCTAACGACAGCAAAATATGCACATGTCTACAGGAATTGCCTCATTCACAGCCAAGGGCAAACATCCAAGCAAGGTCTCGGCTATTAGGAGAGCATGTCAAAGCGTTTTGTTCACACATCTTGTGAACTTTATCAGGACTAGTGGCAATTGGTGCTTCACATTTTATTACTTTCAATTCATTTTTTTTTTAATTAAATTAAAGGGCTTTAACGAAGCCCCCCCCCCCCTGTGTAAAATGGTAAGGGGTACCCTTACCATTTCACAAAAAAACTGTCAAAAATGTTAAAAATGACGAGACAGTTTTTGACAATTCCTTTATTTAAATTCTTCTTCTCTCTTCTATTTTCTATCTTCCTTCGGTTTCTTCCTCCATCTTCTTCTTCTTCTGGTTCTTCTGGTTCTTCCTCCGGTGTTCTCATCCTGCATCTTCATCCGCGGCCTCTTCTTCCCTTCTTCCCCTCGGGCCGCTCTGCATCCATGATGGCATGGAGGGAGGCTCCCGCTATGTGACGCTTCTCCTCTTCTGACGGTTCTTAAATAACGGGGGGCGGGGCCACTCGGTAACCCTGCCCCCTTCTGACGCACTGGGACTTGACGGGGACTTCCCTGTGGCATTCCCCGTGACATCAGAGGGGGCGGGGTCACCCGTTACATAACCCAGCCCCCTGATGACATCACGGGGAATGCCACAGGGAAGTCCCGTCAAGTCTCCGTGCATCAGAGGGGGCGGGGTCACCGGGTGGCCCCTCCCCCCATTATTTAAGAACCGTCAGAAGAGGAGAAGCGTCACACAGTGGGAGCCTCTCTCCATGCCATCATGGATGCAGAGCGGCCCGAGAAGAAGAAGGGAAGAAGACGCCGCAGATGAGGATGCAGGACGAGAACACTGGAGGAAGAACCAGAAGAACCAGAAGAAGAAGATAGAGTAAGAAACCGAAGGAAGATAGAAGGTAGAAGATAGAAGAAAGAAGATAGAAGAAGCATTTAAATAAAGGAATTGTCAAAAACTGTCTCTTGTCATTTTTAACATTTTTGACAGTTTTTTTTTGTGAAATGGTAGGATACCCCCTTACCATTTCACACAGGGGGGAGGGCCGGCATCTGGGGGTCTCCTTGTTAAAGGGGGGCTTCCAGATTCCGATAAGCCCAGCGCCCGCTGACCCCCACAACCACCGTGCAAGCGTTGTGGGGATGAGGCCCTTGTCCCCATCAACATGGGGACAAGGTGTTTTGGGGGGCTACCCCAAAGCACCCTCCCAATGTTGAGGGCATGTGGCCTGGTACGGATCAGGAGGGGGGTGCTCTCTCGTCCCCCCCTCTTTTCCTGCGGCCTGCCAGGTTGCGTGCTCGGATAAGGGTCTGGTATGGATTTTTGGGGGGACCCCACGCCATTTTTTTTAAATTTTGGCGTGGGGTTCCCCTTAAAATCCATACCAGACCTGAAGGGCCTGGTATGGAATTTAGGGGGACCCCCCACGTTTTTTTTTTTTTTAATTTTGGTTCGGGGTTCCCCTGTGGGCAATTCACATGCCGTTTTTAGCAATGAACTTTTATGCGTATTGTCGGACCGGCAATTTATTAATAGCCGTGAGTAGTTTTAAATTACTTTTTTTCCTTTGAAATGTCATTTTGCTGTCAGACTGTTCTAAACACGGGAAACATGCGCCCCTTTACAGGCATACTATAGACACCCCCCAGGTACGAATATTAAAGGAATATTACACTTTTATTGTTTCACTTTAAGCATTATTAAAATCACTGCTCCCGAAAAAACGGCCATTTTTAAAACTTTTTTTGCATTGATCCATGTCCCCTGGGGCAGGACCCAGGTCCCCAAACACTTTTTATGACAATAACATGCATATAAGCTTTTAAAATTAGCACTTATTCATGTTCGTGTCCCATAGACTTTAACGGTGTTTGCGTGTTCGAATGAATTTTTTGCCTGTTTGCAAGTTCTGGTGTGAACCGAACAGGGGGGTGTTCGGCTCATCCCTATTCAATAGCAATAGGTGGTATAATGTTTAAGTGGGCTCAATTTATTTGGGTACACTTGAATGGGACTGCGGCTGCCTCCCCCCTTCTGTCCTATTTATTATGAGTTATTAATCAATTGTGGTCGGTTTATTTCAATAATGTTATATCATGAATAACTGGTGTACTGTCTCTTTAAGAATTTATCTCACCTGGCTGGACAGGTATGATTGGCCAATCTAAAGTAATTGAACCTGCTAGAAGGTGTAGGGCACATTATAAAAGGGTCCCAACACAGGTGTGTCTTCCTTTTGGGATCACCACAGCAAGAGAGCTACAACACCTGTGCAGCTGCCAGAGTGGAGAGCCAGCTGAGGAGTGTGATAGAGAAGGCATAAGCCAGTGGTGGTAAAGAATGGCTGTGCAAGTGTCTGCAGTTGGAGGCAGCTGGGGAACACAGACATGAGAGGGATAAAGAAGCCGGCGGGTCAACGCCATTACCAGCAGCAGGTCGGAGCCGTGGCAGAACAGCCTCTAGGGAGAGAGAGTGTCAGCCTCGCAGGTCTAGACGCAGCTGGCCCCTGGAGCACGTGACTCCTGGAATGCCAGTGGGGGAAAAAGGAGCCCGTCTGCCAAACATGGAGGCGACACCTGAAGAAACAATTGGCGGCTCGGCCAGCACGTGAGAAGGAAGAGGTGAGCCTATTTGGCTGCAGCTTCTACCTTGCATCAGGGTGAGTTGGCTAATGTACACGTGTTGCACAATTTAGTAGGTTCTCTATGCAGAATTATGCAGCTAGTTTTGACTGTGCCTGCTATTTCTCCTGTGCCAGGTGTGAGTGAATTACTGAATGTTAACCCTTGCCTCTCTGAGCAACCTATTAGCAAACCGAAATTCTGTCCCAGAAGCATGTTTTAAAGATGTCCTCCCCTGTAATATTTCTCCTTTGGGATTTCACCTAACTATGACATTAAAAGAGAAGATATGGAGAGGGGAGTTTGTGGACATATTGTCACTGCTCCCATTTTATAAGGAGTATAATGTTAGGTCGGATAAAAGACAGGAGGCAAATTCAGAGGATGACAGGCACAGACCGGTGCCCCGGTCCTTTAATAACTGGCTCCAGGCATATTGCATATTCTCTAGCATACTTGGTGAGCGACACCCTGAGCTATGTAGCGGGTTGTTTCAACACCTTGAAAATGTTCTGGAAGCATATAAGAGTTTTGGCGGATTGGGCTTTTTTAATTATGATGAGTCGTTCCGCCAAAAGCTGTCCATTCATCATAAGTTGAAATGGGGTATGAAGGATGTGGGGTTGTGGCTTTACCTCATGTTGGCATCAAACGCCAATACTAATAGGCAACCACTAGCTTATTCTTCAGTCTCACCTTACAGGAAAGATGTCTGTTACGGCTACAACAAAAGTCAATGCCAATGGAACACAGCGTGTAAGTACAAGCATGAATGTTCACATTGTTCTGGCAACCACCCAGTGGCCAAATGTTTTAAAAGGGCCAATGCCATCTGCAAGCCACAGCATGAATCCTCATCCAAAAGATTTCTCTCCTGTGATTATAGCAAACATGTGCCCTTGGCTGGACAAATACCCAGACAGGGAGACGGCTCAGCTCATAATTGATGGATTTACTAATGGCTTTGTTTTACCTAAATTTACGGGGACAGGTTGACAGGTTGTGGGTAATTTGAAGTCTGTGGACAAGTATTCTCACATTGTTAGGGTAAAACTAGATAAAGACATTAGTTAAGGCCGCATGGAGAGCCCATTCCCTTTTCCCCCTTTTCCAATTTTAGACTATCGCCTTTAGGGGTGGTTCCTCAAAAAGAGCATAATTCATTTAGACTTATTCACCACCTCTTCTCTACCAAAGGGGGCTCTTTGAATGATGACATAGATTCAACATTATTATCTGTATCTTATAATTCTTTTGAAGGAGCTATACAGAAAATTTGATGGTATGGTGCTGGGGCCCTTATGGCTAAAGCAAATATTAAGGCTGCATTTCGGCTCCTGCCTATATCACCTGTGACATTTCATTCTCTTGGTATCTTCTTTGAGGGTAATTTTTTTATTATGATATTTGTCTCCCAATGGGGTGTTCCCTGTCCTGCGCATATTTTGAGAGGTTTTCAACATTCCTTCATTGGGTTATTGATTTTGAATCGGGCTATGATAGTATCATTCACTACTTTGATAACTTTTTATATAAATATATATATTTATAATTCTGCGCTTAGGTGTAGGCTGGGCTGCTGCCTCCCCTGGGGGCTCCACAAATGGGGGACCAATGGTGTTAAGAATAACTATATGAGGGGTGGGTGGTGCTGCCTATCACCTGAAGAGTGAATCTTCTGGTGAGTCACACTTCTCAAGTGAAAGTGCTATTACTACGCCAGGCAATCTGATAAGTCAGTATGTGAATATGAAACCATGTATTTAAAGGTGTTCTCACCCTATACCAATAAAGATATATATTGTGTGTGGTGTTCTAGTGAATGTTTAGTCACAGGCGTGTATATATATTCCAAACACACAGTACCGTTAAATTAAATATATAGTATAATACAAAATCAAATATTATAAAAATTCATAAAAAAAAGTCCATTCTACATTCTTGGCCTACCCTGTCGGTCCTCATCGTACATTTAGCGGGCAATGATGTTGGCCATACAAAAACTTTAATGCATATGATTAGAACTGATTTATACCGTTTTAAAATGGCTTCCCCATTGACAACCATAATATTTTCGGAAATGATTCCTTGCATAGCATGGCTGGCTTCATCAGAGTTACATAAGCTAGATAAGATAAGAAAGAAGATCAGTAGATGTGTTCAGAAATTCATGCCACTGATGGGTTCTCGTTTAAGCATATAAATCTGGAAGGCAGTATTTCAGGCCTGTATAGGAGGGATTTGGTTCACCTATTTGATATTGACAATGATATTTTTAATTTGGACCTTCAGTCCTACATTGAGAGGGCTGCAAGCTTGAGGTAGGCCGGACTTATAGCAATAAGTCTGGCGTGTGGGGACTGGTTTATGTTTGAATATGTTTTTGCTTGAGTTTTTATGACTGAGCAATGAGATATTAATACTTTGAATTATTTCCTTATTGATGAAATTGGTGGTATGGTATTTACTTATGTTTCAAACCACAATAAAGTGCCACGGCCATTTATTGTCAAATATAAGGTCTGGTGTATTTATTATTTCATATGGTTGTCTTTAGGGGGGAGGGGGGTACTGTGCAGACTGCATTTCCCATGCTCAAGTGGGCTCAATTTAATTGGGCACACTTGCATGGGTCTGTGGCTGCCTCCCTCCCCCTTCTGTTCTATTATTTATATCAATCAATTGATTATAAATCAATTGTGGTTAGTTTATTTTAATAATGTTATAACATGAATAACTGGTGTAATGTCTCTTTAAGACTTTATCTTACCTGGCCAGACAGGTAAGATCGGCCAATCAACAGTAAGAGAACCTGCCAGAAGGTGTAGGGCACATCATAAAAGGGTCCCAACGTAGGTGTGTCTGCCTTTTGGGATCATCATAGCACCCACCCACCTGCACTGAGCATTTATTTGTGGATTTGTCACTTCCGGAATTCGGGGGGGGGGGGTGACTGGTTTATGTTTGAATATGTGTTTGCTTCAGTTTTTATGACTAAGCAACTAGATATTTCATTTGAATTACTTCCTTATTGATGAAATTGGTTATATGATATTTATTTATGTTTTAAACCAAAATAAAGTGCCATGCCCATTTATTGCCAAAAATAAGGTCTGGTGTATTTATTATTTCATATGGTTGTCTTTGGGGAATTTAAGGTTTGATATTGGGGGGGGGGGGGAGTACTGTGCAGCCTGCATTTCCCAAATCTGGAATTAATTTCCATCCCATAGAAACAAAACTCTAGGTAAGGTCTCACACCATAGTTAGGTATTAACCAATCATAGTCAAGGTTCCAGGAAGAATAGAGAATCATTTTTTTTCAAAACAACCCTTGAAAAAAAATTACTGTTTCAGAAAAACCCAGCCAAAGATTTTATCTACAAGTCATGATACATTAGCAAGGTCAGTAAATTGTAGATATATTAATAAATAATATAATGAAGAATGTGGCAGTCCTTAGAGTATCCAAGGTGGATCAATTTCTAACACCATCTCCTAGCACTTTGCTTTATATAGTAACATTTTTTTCAGTATGAATCATGAAATTACAACAAAAAACAATAAGAATAATGTTGAAAAAACAAACGCAGTTGGATCCCTTTACATTGGTGGTCAGTGAAGAAGTGCCTCTATATAATGGGGGTCAGTGGACAAATCCATCCTCACATCTGTGGTCAATAGAAAAGTGCCCCCTTACCTTTGTGGTCAGTGGAGAAGGGTCCTTATATATTAGTGGCCAGTGAAATAACACCCCTTCACATTGGTGGTCAGTGCAAAAGTTCCTCCTCACATTGGTAGCCAGTGGGGAAGGGCCCCTTCACATTGGTGGTCATTGGAGGAGGGCCTCCTTAATGTTGGTGGGAAGAATACCCCCCCCCCCCATACAGTTGGAGCTGGTATGAAGAATGCCACCCATATCTTGGTAGTTTTAGTGAAGAATGCCACCTGTACAGACAGCTTAAATAGGAAGTAGACCCTGATGGGTTTTGCTTCCTCTTTGTTTCCCTGCAAAGGTAAAGCATAATGGGCTACTATGCATCGCATAGTAGCTCATTATGTGTCACTTACCTGACACAGGAGCCTGTGATGTCACTGCTGTCCCCTCTTCCACGAAGCGTCCTTCTTTCTTCCGGGTATCGCGGCTCCGGCACTGTGAGTGGCCAGAGCCGCGATGGCGTCACTCCCGCGCTTGCGTGCGGGAGCCGCCATTAACGGCGCGATCGCCGTTAGAAATGGCACGCTCAGTGCACCTGTGCGCCGTTGTCTGCGGTGCATGCACTGTAGACGTCGGTGCCTATCTTTTGCAAATATCTCCTAAACTGTGTAGGTTTAGGAGATATTTCTTGCACCTACAGGTAAGCCTTAATCTAGGCTTACCTGTAGGTAAAAGTGGTCTGTAAGGGTTTACAACCACTTTAAAAGATCATTGGTGTCAGTGGTTACTCATCTGAAAGAGGAGAAAAGAGGCTACATGGCCTTCAAGTGTTGTTGGCCACATATCTGAATGCAGGCACCATCAGATGGGAGTTCAATCCACCACTGCTCAAGGAACCCCTAGCAATCTGACTTTTGATTTTTCTCAGTTGGTTACTGTACACAAGTCTTACTTCCCATATTCTTATAAAAAAAGTTCTGAAAGCCAAAATTAATTTAATAGAGGATATTGGCCTGTCTATTGTCTGACAATTTTTTTTTCTTCATCACATTTGATTGTGCTTTAGGAAGAGAGTTTATTAACTAGGTAAATCTAGTTTTTAATATAATTTATAGCACTTTATATTAAAAGTTAAGCAATGGCAAAAAGAAAATACATAAGGTATGAATATTTCATTAAAATGCATTTGAAATTCCTCTATTAAAATGTTTACTGTCTTTAGCATTTCGCAGACAGTTGCATTTTCCTGTTTTTGAAACAATTTATTATGTTAATATTTTGTTTTCGTAAACATTAATAATCTGTAATGAACCAGACATAAAACGTTGACTTGTAAAGCATGAGCTGTAAACAGTAAGCAGTATTAAATTGGTCTCTGTATAAGAAGACGCACACTGTGTTGGGGAAAGTTGATAAATATTGTAACTGTAATTACAATGCATAATTTAAAAAGAATGAAATGAATGGGTTTTGCTAATTAGAACCTCTGTTAGATCCATAGCAGTAGTACATTGCTGTTCAGTGCCTGAAACAAACATTGTGTAACCATTATATTCATATAGAGTAGTCATTTTACACCTTATATTTGTAGAGTGGTTATGTACTGTAAATGCATTACCAAAATGTACCCTTAAAAAATGCACTCTGTTGCTGTAGCAATAAATATATTTTTTGGGGGGACCCATAAATGTTAAAAATGCCCCATTCAGGCCTGTAAACAATTTTTTTGTACAGATCCGAATAAAGCTCTATGATACTGTAACCAATGTGTCAATGCACACAGCCATGTTTAGCAGCATTTTCTAGCACTGCATTCAGGTCTGTAAAAAAAATGCCTGAGTATTCCACTCTGGGGTGCATATTTGGAGTAATATATACGTGTACTCGTCTAAAGGGATGCATGTATATCTACTGTACATGCGTATGTGCATGAATTCATTCTAGTATTCTAGTATGTATGATTAATACACATTAGTGAATTTACAAGTGCATGCTTCTAAACACTATACATGCTTAAACATGTGCACTTTATGTGAAAATACACTTGCTTTTTCCAGTGAATGTTTCAGCCACCAGAAACAGTCAGCATCAACAGGCATCATTTGATTACAGCCGTGTGCATGAACTCTTATTACTCCATGTAACATCTCCACCAAATTTGTCAAAATTCTGCAGGGGTAGCTGTTGGAAACTTAGTTCCTACTGACATAGGCACACCCCCAGAACTACATCTCTCAAGATCTCTTTCCCTACAGGCATTGTGTATGTGCAGGCTCCTGGGAATTAGGCAGCAGCAACATGGTTTTGCTGGGAAAATATTTAATGTACACATGTGGCATGGGACAGTATGGTGAGTGGATAGGTGGGTTCTGTAGTTAGACAGGCAAGGATGAAAACACTGGTTGGGGTTTCAGTGCAGCAAAGGAACTGTGTTGTCATCCCGAATTGATTGTTTGGGTTACACTGACTAATTTTGGCAGATCAACAACAAATTTTTCTGTACTTGCAGTAATTTTAAATGAAGAAAACCTTTGGAAATGTGCATGTACGGAAGAGATGTACTGTTTTTTTTTTTATTTGGGGGGAATCTTGTCCAGGCAAACACTTTTTGGTAAACACTTTTACTTTCAGGAAAACCCATCTAGGAATGTAAACATTTTGCACATTTCCAATTAATTTGCATATACTGCTTGCAAAGGTACAACAAATCCAGGGTTTTTGTCAATGGTCAGCCTTAGAACATAAAGGTCAGTCAATATCAAAGTAATTATTACAATGTAAAATGTAAATGTAAAATTCTATAGAAATACAATTTTTTTACATAATGACAATCCCTAAACACAAAACAGAATTAAGATTTTTAGTTGAAATTATGCAGTTTTCTGATTTAGCAATGGAGATTTAAACTAAAATAACAGAACCCAGCTGATTTTTTTTTTTTTAGAGCAGAATGAATTTAAAGAATGAAAGGGATTTTGACATTTGTCAATATTCTACCACTGTGAGCATGTGACATATTTAATTTTAAATTCTTTTTAAAGCTATTTTATTTAAACCAGTTGTATCAACATATGATAGTTATTTTACTTTTCTTTAAATATCTTGTTTCTTCTTTCTGCCTGCTTTTATCTTTTATTTTAACTATGTAATTAGGCAAAAATTAATTGTGGGATGGCTATAACAGGACATGGAGTACAAATCTTCTTACTTTGTTTAGCAAATTTGTTCCCTTTCCCACAATGATATAAATACGAGTGCTAAATTAGATTTAATCTTTTTTAACCCAATTTAAATATCTAGTGCAATAAGATTTTTTTTTACTGAACAAAGTTTGACTGGTTCCATAAGTAATCAGGAAAGAAAAGCTTAAATTACTCTCCAGGTGAAAAACATTTTAGCTCAGGCTTTTAATTCTTTGAGGTGGAGACTCCCACCACAGAAGAGATATATATGGAAAGAAGGGGCTATAGCCAAGCTTTGGCCTCAGCCATCTGCACCACAGTATTCCTTCTCCCCTTCAGAGGCCCCCTCTGATATATATTTTACTTTATTATATGCTAGCAGTGATTGGTCTTGGATGACACAGAGAGTGGTACTGATGTGATAGCTTCAGTGCAGTTCTGTGCACTATTATAATTAGGGATGAGCCCGAATGGGTTAACCAAATAGCAAGATTTGGCCAGTTTACCTACTTCTACCTCAGCTAGAAGTTTTTCATTTAGTGGAGGTATTACCACTATCTTCAAGCAGAGGTAGTGAGCCAGTCAATGGTAAGTGGATTCAAACATGCTTGGGACAAAAGATCTATACTCATATGAAAAAGTTGCCAAAAAATATATATATATAATTATGTGGTAGACTTGATGGGCCACTTGGTCTTGTTTCCGCCGCCACTTTTCTATGCTTCTATTCTTCTATGCCACCAAATAAAAGCTTCTGTCCAGCCGCTGGCTTGCTTCAAATTGTAAAGAAGCTGGTAGACGACTTGGGTGACGTCATTGACCAGATATGTACAATATTTGGTCAATTACATCTGCCAGCATCCCCTGTTGATTTGTTGACATTCAATGGCCAGCAACTGTTATTCGCCATAAGAGGGGATCTTCGTGGAGCAGGTCACTTTTTGTCGGCGGGTCATACGTTTGCCATTGTGATTGATGATGGATTTACATTGTCAGATGATGCTTTTTTTCCAGCAGTATATCCTACAGGTGAACCACTTCATATGCAGGTTTAGGGGACCCCAAGCATGTTGTTTAAGACATCCCTCAAGCTTTTTATTTTTAATGGGGCCCTTACAGTTTAATGTGGCACCATATTGATACTCCTCAGGGTCTGCCAAAGGTGAACCATGTACTCACATTATATGCTCAAACTTCTAGATGAAGTGTGATGAGATAACCCTCCCTGAAAGCGGAGTTCCAACAGTTTTTGTTTTTTTTAAAACACCCCCCGTGTTGTTTGCGCCTAATGCTATTAAACAGGATTAGTAGTTAATGTAGGTTTTCTAAATGTTGTTTTTTTTTTTATAATATTTAATTTGCTGTCCCCACAAGCATGCTGCCATCTTCAGTGTGGGCATCTGAAGCCCACTGGTATCTCCTTCTGGGGTACGGTGCTGCTGGCTACCCAGCATGCACCTCCCTATATTGTGCATGCACAGTGCGTACAAAGCACGGCACACTCATTGAAGTGGAGGATGACCATTGACTCCTGGGATTGATGACACCCATTTCCCAAGAGCCAATGGGCAGAAAGACATGACGTACCTAATGTAATAAGGTAATGTGGAAGCAGAGGTTTTACAAGAAAAAAAAGGTATTTGCACTGCAGGAAAAAAAAGGCCAAGTAGATAATAGGAAGTGATCACAAATATGTGGGTGGGGGTGGGGGGAGTTGATAAAATGCCTAGGACTCTGCTTTAAGGGGCAGGAATGAATGCCCTGCACCCACAATTTCTCCTCGGTCTTCTGAGTTGAGTGACTCCATGTCAACCTGGAAGACTGAAGCCCTGGATAAAAGGTGTTCAGTGCGACCTGAGTTGTATCTTTTTTTTAGATACCTGATGGGAGACTTTTTCAATTTTTATAATTGTTGCTAAAAGTTGGGCTTTAAGCTTTCCTAAGGGTGTGTTGATGTGAGGGTTAGGGGAGCAGTAGTGGGAGAGATAGTGTAAAGTGTCATTTAATTTGGGCATCACTGTGTGCTTTATTTTTTTTGCATTATTTTTCCTTGAGCAGCTAGAGGCTCATTCACACAAATACACTTTGTTTCTCATTGATCAAAAACATGTGCAGACAGAGCTGACCAAGCGCTAAAAAGACACAGATGACCATAAAAAAAACTGGCTCTGATTTTAATCCTCCCCTACTCTATGCAAAGCGCAAAAAAATTTTCCTTTAGATATACTTTGAAGAAAGTCATATATCTAGACTTACAATTTTCAACTAGAATTACATATTGTAGACAAACAAGATGTTTTATGATTCATTGCTAATAAACTGGGTGCCAGGGCTGAATTTCTGCATAGCCTATATAGGCCATGACCTAAGATGACAAGGCTGCAAAGAGTGTCTCACAGCCAGCCACATATTATGTTATTGCCATCAGTGCCAAGGCCGGGTCATCAAACACCCAGGGCAAAGTTGCTAAACTATGCCCCCTCCCCTGCTGCTAATGCTTGATGTAGATGGGCTTACGCCCTGTGTCACGTACCTGGTAGGAGTCTGAAATGACGAGGTCGGCCTCTCTTATATCTCCAACCCAAGCCCCACTGGAGGTGGAACAGATGGTGGCTAGGGTCAGGAGGAACACAAGTGCCTGTAGTTGCTGCGTGCAGAGCTTGCAGGAGGAGTTGCAGACTTGGAGGTGCAGGCAGGGTATCAGGTGAAGAATTGGAACCGGACAGACTGAGAGGATGGACGGCCAGCACAGGTACTCGGAAGCAGCGTGCAGCCAAGCAGGAGACAGGAGCGAGGTCATCAGGAAAGCCGGGTTCAGCAACGGGCGGGCAGCAAGGTACCAAGGCATAAACAGAAGCAGGGTCAGACAGGAAGCCAGGATCAGGAATCAATAATCAAAGTAATCAGAGTCCAAAAACAGGGTCAGGAAAGCAAAGGTTCAGTAACAGGTATCCAATCAGGCAAGCAGGGTTCAGAGTCTCAGGACACAGCTGAAGATCAGTCAGCACTTTCCAGAAGCCAGAGCAACCCTTAAATAGACCATCTGGTGCCAATTGTGGCTAGGGGCGTGCTCCTGCGTGTGCACGCATTGCGATGCGCACGGGCATGTGCAATGGCGCATGAAGGAATCTGCCGATGCCCGTGAATGCAAGCATGCGTGCGTGTGTGCACCATGCACACTCTGACAGTTCTCTAACACCCTGTGTGCATTAGGTATGCTGTTGTCCCCAGTGCTTTTGCTGCCCATAGCTGTAATGGGGGATGCACTGGGAATGTGTGGCTATTCACTTTGTTTCTAGCATCTGGGGGTGGGCAGAAAGTTGCACATGACTGTGTGTTTTCCATGTAGGCTGTGAGTGGTTGGGGTGAAGGGAGCAGAAGTAGGCAAGTTAAAGGGAATAGTGACAGCAGTAACCGTCAGAACAGACAGAAAGATGTGGCCCAGGAGAAGGAAAGTTGTAGTCCACTAGTTGCCCACCAACGATCTGTATCATTCTCACTAATTTAGAGCACGCTTGTGGTGCACCCCCCCCCACGAGGGCACTAAAACCAGGGTGGCTGCCCCTCCAACCCCCCCCCTTCCCATCCTAGCCCTGGGTATCAGAACATATTCCCATATATAATAAAAGGAGCCAAACTTCTGCACCACCTCCCAGAGTAATCCAACTGGGTCTGCACTGTGGCTTCCCTGAACAGTTTGTCAATTACTGCCAATAGAATTCTGTATGGTTTACTTACAATTCACCCATTTTGAGTCCATAAACCTAAAACTGAACTGCTCGTAGGATAGAGTTCTAGGTGCACTGATGCGGTATGGACAAGTCATCTCCTTCACCTTTTTACCTTGAGCCTCAACATGTTTTGTTTGGCTATGATGTCTAATTTTGTTATGATACATAGTTTTGCCAGTCAATTTAAATAGGGAGCCTAATGATAAATCCAGCCCTGCTTGGTGCATTAAGGAATGTAGTAGAGTGAAAATACAGTTATTCTCCTAGAGAACTGTTGCGTTTCATTGTTGTTTGGAATTGCCAACTTTTAAAGCAAATGGTTGTGCAAGCATGACCATGTAATTGCAGATAAATGGGGCCTGAATAAACAAGGGATTTCCTTTTCCCTGGACATCTCCATTTATCATAAATTTGTCAAGTGGCAAATGGTGCTTAAGGCATGCTAAAAATAACTGGTATAACATTGGTTAAGAGGCCACTTTAGTATGCCATAAGTGCATTTTAAGGTGCCTTAAATGCTATTGCTGCAGCTTCATTATTCAGGCCCTTGACCACCTTTCTAATGTGATTATTGAAATTTCTAAATATATCTATTCTAAACTACTGTTTTCTCCATCAATAGGTATCATTTGGGCTGAAATCAAGCAGATGTGGGATGGAGGATTTCAAGATTACGTCCATGACTGGTGGAACTTGATGGATTTTGTGATGAATTCATTATACCTGGCAACTATTTCATTGAAAATTGTTGCATATACACAGGTACAGTAAAAATAAATTGTTGATCATTCACATGGACAATACAAATAAGTATCTAAGGAGTTCACAATCTCAAAAAACAAAATTGTTTTACATAAAATAATTGAAAAAAATATATAAAATGCATTTAATTGTAAAAATGAAAACAAATGTTTTATATCATCAGCCACTTAGGACTGGGTAGTGTTTGAGGAGGTGTTGAAAATGACACTCCCCAATTCTGCTTCATGTACTAAAGTTAGTTTAACACTACATAGCAGCTGTAAAAAACCCTGTGTTAGCTGCTTTCAATTTAGCTACCTTCATTTTTCCTTTCCAAATTGGTTAAAATTAATTGTTTTTCCGGTACCTTTCCACCATTGTTATTATCTGCCTAAGAGGGACAATTTACATAGGTCTCGTAATGGGCTGCCACTCCCCTGTTCTGATGAGGTGGGGTGAAATCTGTCAATGGTGAGTCCCCTTCCCTAGAACTGGTAGGGAGATGGGGGGGGGGGGTTTGAGTCAGACTCAAACTTCTGTGAAGAGAGTTTCCTGTCCTTGGTGTTAAAGAAGCCCTCTAAGTGCCGGTTCACACTACAGCGACTTGGGATCCGACTTATCAGACCTCAAGTTGCCCCAAGTTGCTGGACATTAATGTACACTACTGAAGTTGCTCCGACTTCAGAAAAGGTTCCTGTACTACTTCAAGGCGACTTCTAGGCAACTTGTACCCATAGATTTCAATGTAAGTTGCCTCCAAGTCAGATCTCCATCTATATTGAAGCTACTTTACAGGAAAAAGAAAATAATTTACCCAGGTACTTCCCACGTTTACCCAGGCAACCCCTCCCTCCCACAGAGCTGATTATTCTGTGTTGGCCACAGCCAAAGTCGCCTGTCCTGGAGGCAACTTTAAGTGGCGTTGTAAGTTGTGCAAAGTCACGCTGAAGTCACCTCCAAATCGCCTTGCAAAGTCACGCTGTAAGTCGGGTTGCCCCTGTGTGAACCGAGCCTTACTGCTCTCACATAACTACAATCTGTACAGTTAGGTGGCCAAATATTGTTTTCACACAGTGGTTGATTTACCAAAACGGTAGAGTGCAAAATCTGGTGGAGCTGTGCATAGAAACCAATCAGCTTCTGGGATTTTTTGTCAAAACTTCATTGAACAAGCTGAAGTTAGAAGCTGATTGGCTGCCATGCACAGCTGCATCAGATTCTGAGTGCTCCAGTCCTAGTAAATCAAACCCTTAGTGACTGATACTGTTCCCTGAGTTTTTCATTATCTGAGGCAATAGTTTTGTGATTTTATTCTAAAGAATGGATTTCAATTTTTAACCTCCCAAACACAGAACAGGGCTTAGGGTCTGCAGAGTAAAGAAGTCCTTAAGCTGAGAAAGATTTGCAACTAGTTTGTCATATGACCTTATAATTCCAAGAAGCTCCCATGTAGAAGGGTACCCTGGGAAGCTGAAGGGATGAGACAAACCATTTAACGCTGACTGGGGTGGTTACCATTGCCAGCTTTTATTTATTTATGTAAAACCTTTATCCCAAAAGGAAAACTCCTGACTGCTGTAATTGCTTATAAAGTATTAGCTGGAGTTTGGCTTTCAATTTGTTAGTGTATTTAAATATTTTAGTACATCTAATACTCCCCTCCTCCCAGACTGACAGTGCTGCTGTCTGCTGTGCCTCTGTGCTCCACCATCCAGAGTGGGGGCATTCTATTACAGGAGGTGTTACTGGCCAAATCAACAAGAGAAAACACCTAAAATGAAAAATAATGCAGTCACCTCATCTAACAATTAGATGCTTACCTTATGTTATTCTGAAGAAACAGTTTGTCTGTGTCCATGTGCAAATTGAATCTATATGGGATGGGCTTTATAAATATCAATTAGCTGTGCACCTGTAGGGCTCTAACAAGGAAATCGGCAAGGTCTGCATCCCTTTAGACGTGATTTCCTCTTGGGAGTATCTCACCAAAAATGACAATTTTTTTGCCGGGGATGCCAAAAATGTGATGTGTATCTAAGTGCAGACTTCTGGGAAAATCAGTAAGCCAATCACACAAGTAGGAAATTACATTTTCAGGGGGCGTTCTTTACACCATCTGTGTACAGAACACCTCCAGGTAGCCATATTGCATTGCATTTTACAGAAAATGACAGCCGCTGCAGATTGAAAGGGAAAGGTAATTGTTAATAACATTCAATTACAATATGATTGAGTCGCAACTGTATACGCTATATAGTTTTTTTTTTCTTTGCTATTTTTTACCCCCCACGAAAGTGAAGTTACCCTTTAAAGATAAAAATCTCAGCAAGAAACTTTTTAAACAAAAGGAAAATGTACCAAGAAATATCAAGACAATTTAGCCAAAGGAAAGCCTTTTTTAAACATACCTAGTACATGGGAGGACATTGTGAATATTGGGGGATTTAGCCTATCTCCATAATATATCTTTTTATATGTACCCACTCAAAAAACCAAAGCAAGTGTCAGAGTAGGTAAAGGGGAGATGGGATATACCTGTAGAGAAAGCGAAAAACTTACTGTATTTTATATTTGACCATGAGTTCATTTTATGGATTACATTTTACGATTTTCACTTAGAAAAATACATAAATAATAATTTTCTTTTTTTTCTGTTGTTGGCAGTACAATTCAGAATTAATCACTCGAAATCAATGGGACATGTGGCATCCAACACTGGTTGCTGAAGCATTATTTGCTATCGCCAACATCTTTAGCTCTTTGCGGCTGATTTCATTGTTCACAGCTAATTCTCACCTGGGTCCCCTTCAGATTTCTTTAGGAAGAATGCTTCTGGACATTTTAAAGTTCCTTTTTATATATTGTCTTGTGCTACTTGCATTTGCCAATGGTTTGAATCAATTGTACTTTAACTACGACACCAACAACTTTGATAATAAAACCTTGAACTGCACTGGCATCCGTTGTGAAAAACAAAACAATGCCTTCTCAACGTAAGTAAATATTGATTTTTTTTGTTAACATTAGATGGAAAGCCTATTCACACATGTTTCTTACCTTTTAGATGCATCTCATGAAAATTGGCTCCATTCACTAAAGCAGATCACATGGGTTATTTAGGTTCCACATTTTCCCTAAATATCGCATGCGATCCTGAAATTGTCAATTCACTATGCCGTTTTGCTGTATTTACCTCAAAATGCTGAAGATGCTCGGTAAATACTGCATGAAGATACTGCTTTGTGAATGGAGCCCAATGGGTCATGGCTGAATGAAAGCATTTCTGAACATTGTCAGAGTTATGCCCCGTACACAAGATCGGAAATTCCGCCAGCAAAAGTCCGATGTGAGCTTTTGGTCGGAAATTCCGACCAAGTGTACGTTCCATCTGACTTTTGCTGGCGGAAGATTGAAAGCAGGTTCTCTATTTTTCCGTCGGAAAAAGTTCCTAACGGAAATTCCGTTCGTCTGTATGCAATTCCGACGCGCAAAAAAACACGCATGCTCAGAATCATCACTTCGTATGGAACTTCCCTTTTCTAGTGCCGTCGTACGTGTTGTACGTTGCTGTGTTCTTGACAATCTGAAGTTCAGAGAACTTTTGTGTGACCGTGTGTATGCAAGCCAAGCTTGAGCAGAATTCCGTCGGAAAAACCATCCAAGGTTTTTCCGACGAAAATTCTGATCGTGTGTACAGGGCATTAGACTTTTCTAAAAGAAAGGCTTAGTACAGCCTGAGTATACTCTCATTAACATATAACGCAAGAAGCTTAGCTTCTAAATCTTTAACCCTATGTTAGGACAGACAGTGTTCAGGGTTTGCTAGCACAGCACACATAGGTTTAATTACGACAAACACAGCTCCCCAGAAAAGTAAGTTAGGAAATAAGTAGGATTTTTCAACACTGGAGTTTTCAAAAAAGAACATTTAAAATGGTATGCAGAATTTTTTCAAATTTGTTTTTAAGTTATGCTAAGTGAATGAGAATATGTAACAAATATAAAGTAGGTGTTATCCTAAATTAGCTGCAAAAAGTGAAAATACAAATTTAGTTATATTAGATAATATCACATTGTTTTAGTGATAGGACTGTGTGATGTGCAATTTACTGTATGCAAACACTTCTGAACATTTGAAAAGTCGAATTCCCAGCCCACTAGTCATATTTAGTGTCACTCATTTCTTATTTAAGTATTTTTAAAGTAGTTTGTTTTTTTTTTTCATTTTGAATAAAATAGGGAAGAGTAAGTGACTATTGTCCCCAGAACTGAAAGTGAGAGAAAATATAAAATTCCAGTCGTAGAAGAGCAAAATTCCATTGGGGTACTTGTTTTGTTGACAAGTCTCAAGAGGAAATTTCCCTTCTTTTGGAGAAATCTGCCCTCACTTGATGTTGTGTTTCTGGAAGAGAATGGGAATCAATATCTTCTTAAAGTGTATGCAAACCCCAACAATTAATTTCTTTTATTTGCTCAGGTTCGGTCTGTTAATTATACCTTTAAAGGCATTTGTTTTATCTATTTATCAATTACAAAAAACTACCTAATGATCATGTCAGAAATTCAGAGCTGTCCCGTGTCCTGTGCTTATTATCTTAAGGAGCCATCCCAGTTCTCGTTTTGCACTACAGAGAAATGAGTCCTTATGTTTTGGAGATCAGGAGAATGGATGGGATTCTGTAGGCTTTTTTTTTCTGAGGGGGGGGGATTCTATAGTTTAACATCAGACAACTGGGCAGGGCTAACACCGAGTGCAAGTCAGAACTTCTGGCAGATTAAAGAGTGTTTCACACCGACAGCAATGCCTATCAACCTCCTAAAAGCTATCCATGGTAAACTGCTGTTCTGAGGGCACTATAGCTGGCAGACATTCAGGAGGCACTACTACTGCTTCCTGATAACTGTTTTTTCTTTCTTTTTTTTACATTGCAGGTCTGTGCTGCAACTGAGAGTCAAGCATTTGGCTTGCAGCTGCAGTACAGCCTCGTTTATCTCAGTGGGCAAGTTTGACAGGTGGTGCAGCCTGTCAAACTCTGAAGCCTGAGTTAAAATTGCCACGGCAGTGAAGCAAAGCACCCCTGTCAGGCTGTAATGTTAGTATTCAGGTGGACGGTTGGAGGCAGTAAAACTGTTTTTACTACCTCCAAGCCACCCTCTCCAAAACACATGCTTTGTATGTACATGTTTAAATGCAAAATGAAACCTTTTTTACTGTAAGATTTCTTGATGTAAAATCAGTAAAACCCCTTTGATAAAGTGTCAGCTGTAGTTCTACATTAAAGAGCTTTTTTCATGTATTTACAATAAACTTTATCTAAGGTAGAACTACTTCCCTCAGTTTTATTTGTAATACCATCTGCTGCTGTTTCTTTATATTGTTTTATAGGCAGTCCATTATGTGTGTATTTAGAAAGGGAACCTCTCGGCAAATATAAATAACAAAATAAATGCATTTGAAAAAGTTTTGGCTTTAGATATTCTTAAATGTTACATAAATATATTGTGGATTTAGCAAAGTGCAGACAGGTCTGTGACCCAGATACCAATATTTTTAGCAAGGCAGGAGAACTTTCTTGGCTTAGTATTCAATACTATTTTAAGGGTCTTCTTGCTAAAGTGTGATACTTCCTCTGCCAAAAAGCATATATTGTGAAAATATGAGTTAGAAGGTTGTAACTGTGTCAGTGTACTTGTAACAACACAGTAGAATACTATATGTTTGTATGTGGCGCTTCTTTTATTTGCAGTGGCAGGTAATTTTTTAGGAAAAGAATCTTTCAAAAGCTTTTCCTGAAAAATTACCTGCCACTGCCACTGCAAATAATATTAAAATATTAAATAAAAATTATACTTACATATACTGTAAGTATAATTTATTATACTGTGTCTGTGTATATATATATATATATATATATATATATATTTATATATACATACTGTATGTGTATGTATGTGTGTGTGTACAGTATCTCACAAGTGAGTTCACCCCTCGCATTTTTGTAAATATTTTACTATATTTTCTCATGTGACAACACTGACGAAATGACACTTTGCTACAATGTAAAGTAGTGAGTGTACAGCTTGTATAACAGTGTAAATTTGCTGTCCGCTTAAAACAACTCAGCACATAGCCATCCATGTCTAAACTGCTGACAACAAAAGTGAGTACACCCCTAAGTGAATATGTCCAGATTGGGCCCAAAGTGTCAATATTTTGTGTGGCCGCCATTATTTTCCAGCACTGCCTCAACCCTTTTGGGCAAGGAGTTCACCAGAGCTTCACAGGTTGCCACTGGAGTCCTCTTCCACTCCTCGACGATGACATCACGGAGCTGGTGGATGTTAGAGACCTTGCGCTCCTACACCTGCCGTTTGTGGATGCCCCACAGATGCTCAATAGGGTTTAGGTCTGGAGACATGCTTGGCCAGTCCATCACCTTTACCCTCAGCTTCTTTAGCAAGGCAGTGGTCATCTTGGAGGTGTGTTTGGGGTCGTTATCACATTGGAATACTGCCCTGCGGCTCAGTCTCCGAAGGGAGGGAATCATGCTCTGCTTCAGTATGTCACAGTACATGTTAGCCTTCATGGTTCCCTCAATAAACTGTTGCTCCCCAGTGCTGGCAGCACTCATGCAGCCCCAGACCATGACACGCCCACCACTATGCTTGACTGTAGGCAAGACACACTTGTCTTTGTACTCCTGGTTGGCGCCACACACACTTGGCACCATTTGAACCAAATACGTTTATCTTGGTCTCATCAGACCACAGGACATGGTTCCAATAATCCATGTTCTTAGTCTGCTTGTCTTCAGCAAACTGCTGGCTTTTTTGTGCATCATCTTCAGAAGAGGCTTCCTTCTGGGACGACAGCAATGCAGACCAATTTGATGCAGTGTGCGGCATATGGTCTGAGCACTGACAGGCTGACCCCCCACCCCTTCAACCTCTGCAGCAATGCTGTCAGCACTCATACGTCTATTTTCCAAAGACAACCTCTGCATATGATGCTGAGCACGTGCACTCAACTTTTTTGGTCAACCATGGCGAGGCCTGTTCTGAGTGGAACCTGTCTTGTTAAGCTGCTGTATGGTCTTGGCCACTGTGCTGCAGCTCAGTTTCAGGGTCTTGGCAATCTTCTTATAGCCTAGGGCATCTTTATGTAGAGCAACTATTTTTTTTTTAGATACTCAGAGTTCTTTACCATGAAGTGCCATGTTGAACTTCCAGTATCCAGTTTGAGAGAGTGGGAGAAAATTTACACTGTTATACAAGCTTTATACTCACTACTTTACATTGTAGCAAAGTGTAATTTCTTCAGTGTTGTCACATGAAAAGATATAATAAAATATTTACAAAAATGTGAGTGGTGTACTCACTTTTGTGAGATACTGTATATATATATATCTATATATATATATCTATATGTAGACCAGCTTTTTTTTTGTTTTAACCAAAAATAAGCAGCCTGCTGTACCTTTATTATATTTATTTTATTCTGTAATCTATTTTTTTTCCTTAAAGCTTGTTGGATTCTATCCACATATATACACATATACATCATTTATACACACTTTTTACTACTTCAATGTATTCTCTTTCCTTGTAGGTTATTTGAGACTCTTCAGTCCTTGTTCTGGTCAATTTTTGGTCTCATCAATCTCTATGTAACAAAGGTGCAACCTGATCACAAGTTCACAGAATTTGTTGGTGCAACCATGTTTGGGACCTATAATGTCATCTCCTTGGTTGTTCTTCTAAACATGTTAATAGCTATGATGAACAACTCCTACCAGCTCATTGCTGTAAGCAACAATTTTTTTACCTTTATATTACAAAGACCTAATAACATATTTCTTCTATAACAACCATGCACCATAAAATCAAGTCAGAAAAAATAAAGTAGCCCCTCTTTCCTCAAGCAAGAGTTGCTGTGAAGTAGCAAAGGTGTTTGTAACTCCTGCTTGAGAAAGGGTTAGTTCTGACCCAAAATGTAGCACAGTTTTAATGGCATGCTCTGTTGTGCTGTTTGTAACACTGAAATATGTGAATTCTGATGGACATATTAGAGGATAAAACAAAGATGCACATTTTAAAATGTCAGTGTGAAGTCCCTGGTGCAGTTCCTTATAATTGCCAGTGACTGTATCCTGTAGGTGCCTAAGGGTTGGGCCATTGCATAGGGAATTTAATACATATAGAGATGCTCAATTTTTCCATACTTTTCTCAATTATGTGTACATGACATATCTGTTTTATTTATCTGCTGAAAAATCTGTAGGAATCTTTAGGGGTTTTCTTTCTATGTTGTAGCCAACTTGGACCCTTGATAAAGATATCTGTCTTCATGCAGCAACCTGTGGGAACTGTGCTAGCTGATCAATCTGTTGTTGTACAATTTGTATTATCATGGAGTCCCAGAACAGTTCATATTGTTGTAATGTAATGTTTATAGAAGGACCATTATGTTTTTGTGGAAGCTCTGCTTTACTAGACTTACTGTAATTCATGAACATAGTGAGACATAAACAGTGTTAAAGTGGAGACCTCTACTATGTGATGGAATCTGAGTTTATTTTCCTTAAAGTGTAGAAAACCCTTTTAAGTTGTTTGTGTTATTTCAAGTAAGGGTAGGAATAGTGGAACCCAACTAAACTCATTTTAAATCAGCTAAATACATTTCATAAAGAACAAATCCATGGCAGCTAACAAATCTTTAAGGTGAACTGTCTGTCAGAAAGTTACAGTTGGATAAAATCCAAAGTTTATTTATTTTTTACTCAACCAAAACAGCAAATCCGTCATGTCAAAGACATGAGATTAAGTGCTCAAAATATCAATGGTATGAAAACACAAATAAACAGAACCCTTTGTAATGCTAGCCCAACCACAGTACTTTGTGTTTACATATAGAACTTATTTGTGTACTTCATATAGACCACAGGCTCAGTTGCCCAAATATAAAGTTAGCATGTCCATTATCTGTAACAATAGAGTAGAGTAGATATCAAAAGCTGTGGATGAGTTCCAGTACCCCAACGCAGAGGCGCTTCTTCAGGATAAAGGTATTCTGAAAACTAAAGAATGAACAAAAGGGTACATAGTACATGAATATTATTAGGAATCATGTGCAATATGGTGTGGGGTGATCCATTCAGACTCGCCATATAGATATAATTTCCTCCCCACAAACGATTACTATTAGGGTCACAAAACATTGGATTTTATACAAAAAAACAAGATCAGTTGTAATTTTCTGATAAGTGATTCACCTTAAAAAGCTAAGAGATGTATTGGCTGCCCTATGGGACGGATTTGTTTTTTCTATACATACGGGATGTGGGGAGTAAAAGTTCTAAGTGAACTCCAGGCAACATTTTCTATAAATATATTTACGGTGCAGCAAAATAAAAGCTGTTCAAAATCTTATGCCGTGTACACACGGGCGGACTTTTCGGCATCTTTCCGACGGACTTTCGACTGACTTTTGATGGACTTCCGACAGACTTTCGAACGAACGGCTACACACGATAACACCAAAGTCCAACGGATTTGTACGTGATGACGTACGACCGTACTAAAATAAGGAAGTTGATAGCTGGCAGCCAATAGCTGCCCTAGCGTCAGTTTTCGTCCGTCCGGACTAGCATACAGTCGAACTGATTTTTCGACCAGACTCAAATCCGTCGGAAGATTTGAAACATGTTTCAAATCTAAAGTCCGTCTGATTTTTGACTGAAAAGGTCTGTCGGAAGTCCGATGAAGCCCACACATGGTCAGATTGTCCGACGGATTCAGTCCGCCCGTGTGTACACTGCATTAGGGTCTGTTCACACTACTACTGTATTACAGTTAATGTGTTACAATTCCTTTTACTTTTTTGAATGGTAACCCAACATCTCAGAGAACACAACTTCATTATAGTATGTTGCAATGCACCAGAAAACACAATTTCCAAAAAATATGTACATTTAGGTACATTACATGCATTTTGAATGGGCTGCCTAATGCAATGGCCACAACACATCTGGATGTGAATGGGCCCTTACAGTTTATTTTCTCGTGAAAGAAGCCACAGCCAGAGTAGAACAATTCAGTCCCTTTTCCAGCATTCTACAGAAAAGGACCTTTCTCTGAGTGGGAGTTGCAGAGTTCTGTAACCAGCTAGAAAAAAGAGGTAATTTACTTGGGGGCCTGACCTTTACTGGGTTCTTGATTACCCCAGTGAAGGAGGTAGTTCAAGATCCATCTCAAGTAAAGTGTAACTAACTTGCCTGGTGACCCATGATGGAAAGGGATGGGAATTACATTGTTTTTTGTTGGTCACTGGAACAGGAGATGATGGCAAATCTATCAACAGGTACCCCTTTTATTGTGCTAACTGTCTAAGACCGACTTTGAAGAGATTCTCACTCACTTCGTGTTGTGTTTCTAGTGAAGTCTAGTGTCTCTAACTGTTCCCTAATTTATTCAAACCTAAAAAAGGTTTTGGCTAGATATATACCTTAAGTAGTGCACCGGAAGACTAACCAAACTTCACCATCTCTCTTTAAGTGTACAGCAATGGTCTGCAAACATTCTAAACAAAGTTAACACTGGCATTAAAAGCAGGCGTTTTAGAGGCGGTAAAAATACCCCTCAAACGCCTATGAAAATGATACAATGGACAGCACATGCTGTTCACAGTATCAAAACATGAACTGTTAGCGACGCGTCATTTCATAATGAATGTCTTATGTTGAGTAAGGAGGCGTTTGAAGCCTTTCAACGCCTCCCATTCAAGTCTATGGTAACGCTTCACAAACACTCTGGTAGGCAGTTGCGGTTGCGGAGCATTAAAATAAGCTTTTTAACTGCAATGGAATAGGTGTTTGTGGAGCAGTTTTAATGCTCCTAAAGCTCATCAAATGCTTCAAAACTGCCCATAGGCAATTTGAGGAGCATTTTTAACTCCTCGTTAATGCTTGTAAAACGCCAGTCTAACGCCCATACTAAAGATCATTAAAGTAAGTCTAACGCCCATACTAATGCTATAGAAGCATTTGTTAAGCATTAGAAATGTAGTCAAGTGTGAACAAGCCCTTACTGTCCTACAGAATTTAGAGGGGCCTGAGTATGGCCAGTGGGAGTAGAAAATGTCTTGGCATTAGTGGGAGTAAACTATGCTCCATCATTGTATTAGGGGGAGGAATAGTGCCCCATCGTTAGTGTCAGTGGGAGGAATAGTGACCCTTAATTGGTGTCAGTAAGAGGAATAGTGTCAATATTCTCACTGCACATGTCCCTAGCTTTTAAACTAGGTATTGGGGGGGGGGGGGGGGGGGTCAGAGGAAGCAATAGGCGGAAGTGAGCAAAGGACAGAGGGTAATAGTGTAGTCAGCAGGGATAATACAGCTGTACCTTCTAATCCTGTGGTGAATGCAAAGACAATTTGAAAACAAAGCCTGAGGAAACTAAGGGTAAGTTAATATGCACTCATACAATGCTGAAAGGAGTATAAACAAATGCTAGGAGTCTTTTTAACTGTCAGGGGGACTGACTGAATGGGAGTAATGAGAGATCGCTGTTTCTGATCACTAGGAATGGCTGATCTTTCTTCTCCCCTGTCAGAATGGTAATCCGCTTTGTTTACATAGGCAGATCCTCATTCTACCTCTCTTCACCGCGATCGTGGGTGGCCGGTGGACATCGAGTCTGCCGGACCTGCAGGCGAGCTCCCGCAGGGTGCGGTGGGCACCTCCGGTGGCGGGTGTGTTCCCGCAGAAGCTAGTGCATGAACCGCCGTACCGGTACGGCTATTCGCGCAGCTGAGCCAACTTGCCGAAGTATAACTGCCACGGCTGGTTGGCAAGTAGCTAAATAATATAAAGGGGATTGGTCACCATCAGCATTCTAAAACTACAAGGAATGGAATACGTGTAAGAACGCAATCAGGGAAGCCAAAAAAAAATTATGAGACATATAGCGGAGGAGAGTAAAAAAATCCAAATACATTTTTTTAGATACATTAACAGTAAAAAGGCAAGCTCAGAGCACATTGCCCATAAAAGATGAGGATGGGAGGATGGTTATGGATAACACAGAGAAGGGAACTGTACTAAATACCTTCTTCTCAGTTTTTATGCAGGAAAAGGAGGGGTATACTGACCGCGACAGTACTGTTAGTGACACACATCGCAGGGCATACCCTTGTGGCTAACAGAGGCCACTGACACACATGCAACTACACAGGTTGAACTGGATGGACTTTTGTCTTTATTCAACCTTACCTACTATGAAACTATGGATTAGGCTCAGACTTAGTGGGTGCTGCAGCAACAATCAGCTGGAAACTGGAAGCATCACTGGTCAATGTACATCTTTGCCAGCACACCACGAATCAACAAGTACTAGCTGAAAGTTTCCCATTGTTGGTGTCAGTAGCAGGAGTTATGCCCCATTGTTGGTGTCAGTGGAGGAATAGTGCCCCAAGGGCCAGGAAAAGGCAAGCAAAAGGCTGCATCTGGTCCCCAGGTCGCAGTTTGGAAACCACTGTTGTACAACATTGTTTCTCACTTCGGACTAAATAAGTACTGGGCCTTAAAAGTATGATGGCCCTAGGTAGTCTAGAAGCCATGCTTGCATTGTTTAGCCCTATTAGCCCTATTTTTAAAAGTATACTTACTGTAATTCAGATAAGATTTTATCACTAAACAATACGAATGTTTCTGTTACAACATTATTACAAGTTCACCTGTGCCCAGCCTATGAACTATAAACTTTTCATGTATTAACAAGCAGCAAAATAGCTTTAAAACAAGCCACCCTGTCTCTCTAGCTGTTTTTATTATGAAGTTATTTATTCTCAAAACTATTAAAAATATCACAACAGAAGAAAAAAAAAAAGTTAATATTTCAATCCCTGTGTTGTGAACTTTAAAAATGCAATATCTTCATAGTGTTTGTATACAGAGATGAATGAGGGCTTGTTTTAAAGAGCTTTTACAAATATGTAAAGCGTGCATATTCAAGGCACAAATTCAATTTAAATAGTACATGCCCCAGTTGTACTAAAGCTCACTCAATGCAGAATGAGTATCAAAGCAGCCTCTCATCACATGATTCTATTCGCTTTAAAGCCCCACCACCCTTTTCCATTCTCTAGTGTGTGTATCACAGAGTGCTGCTCAAAACAATAATAAAACAGTTCTTAGAGGAAATCCTGCATGCTCAGATTCTGAGCCTTTTAGGAGAATAAAGCTAAAAAAAATGAGGCAATTCATCAGGTTGGGTGTAAATTCACGTTTGACTTGGAAATACATAGAAGTTGTTAAAAAAATTAATTTTGCATTATAACATTCATTATTTTATTTCCTTCTAGGATCATGCAGACATTGAATGGAAGTTTGCTAGAACAAAGTTGTGGATGAGTTATTTTGAAGAAGGTGGAACACTTCCCACTCCATTCAATATAATACCTAGCCCCAAATCTGCATGGTATTTTTTTAAATGGATTCAGAAACAAGTATGCAAGCAATACACAAGAAAAAAGCCTCAAAGCTTTGGAACAATTGGTGTACGTATCTTGTAAAAATATATAACAAAAATCATACACAACACCAACATACAAGTAGATAATATATTTTCAGTATTGGAAATCACAATTTGACTTATTTGGATAACAAAAATGGCTTACATTAATATCCTTAGAACATGCTGCAATGCTTGTTGTAATGGGAAGATGCCAATAGATTTAAGTGTGTGATCCAATGTATAGGCATGTTCAATTTGGTTGTAAACTAATCTTCCATTGTCATTCTAGAACTTGTAAGTGTTTTAGAGTTCATAAAAAGAGTTCAGTTTTCAAGCAAAGAAGAGCAACCAGACCTCCCACCTATAACATTTTTTAAAGTGTTACTAAACCAACAACAGTAAAATCAGTCACATGCACTAGTGGAACCTAAGGGGTTAATCCTCTGCATTGTGTAAAAAGTCTGTTTGATCCTGTCTTCTCTTATCACCCACTTCTACCACTGTCCCCAATCCATCTCCTGATAGAACAGAGTTTTGGAGTCACTCTGCACATGCTCAGTTTGGTGTGTAATGCTAGAGAGTTTTTTTTTTCTTTTTTTGGGAGGGTGCATAGGATCAGTACAGGCCCAATCAGCACTGTCCAGACAGAGGGTCAGGGGTCCTGCAGCCTCATAGGACAGTCTGAGTAGAATGAAAACTCCTACAAGCTTTACCAGTGCTCGGTCGGACACTGGTAGAACTAATAGAACTGATAGACTGATAGAACTGATAGAATTCACAAGACTGCTATAAACTGCTGATAAGAAAGGGTATTTAGCAGTTCGTATTTACTAAAATAATTGTATTTCTGTGTACTCCACCTGGCTGCACCCCCTCCACCTGGCTGCATCCTCCCCTCCACCTGGCTGCATCCCCCCCTCCACCCGGCTGCATCCCCCCCTCCACCTGGCTGCATCCCCCCCCCACATGGCTGCATCCCCCCTCCCCTGTCCACCTGGCTCTATCCCCCCTCCACCTGGCTGCACCCTTCCCTCCCCTGTCCACCTGGCTGCATCCCCCTCCACCTGGCTGTGTTCCCCCCCACCAGGCTGCATCCCCCCTCCCCTGTCCACCTGGCTGCATCCCCCCTCTACCAGGCTGCATCCTCCCTCTCCTGTCCACCTGGCTGCATCCCCCTCCCCTGTCCACCTGGCTCTATCCACCCTCTACCTGGCTGCATCCCCCCTTTCCTGACCACCTGGCTGTATCCCCCCTCCACCTGGGTGCACTCCCCCTCCACCTGGCTACATCCTCCCTCCACCTGGCTGCATCCTCCCTCCACCTGGCTGCACCCCCCCTCCACCTGGCTGCACCCCCCCTCCAACTGGCTGCACCCCCCCTCCACCTGGCTGCATCCCCCTCCCCTGTCCACCTGGCTCTATCCACCCTCTACCTGGCTGCATCCCCCCTTTCCTGACCACCTGGCTGCATCCCCCCTCCACCTGGGTGCACTCCCCCTCCACCTGGCTACATCCTCCCTCCACCTGGCTGCATCCTCCCTCCACCTGGCTGCACCCCCCCTCCACCTGGCTGCACCCCCCCTCCAACTGGCTGCACCCCCCCTCCACCTGGCTGCATCCCCCCTCCATCTGGCTTCCCCCCCTCTCATGTCCACTTGGCTCTGTCTTCCCCCCACCCAGCTGCAACCCCCTCTCCTGTCCACATGGCTGCACCCCCTCCTCCTCTACTGCCCACCTGTGTTCCATCAGCTGTAGCGGAGTACAGAGGAGACATCCAGAGTCTAATTGACCCTGGAGGGAGGATGCAGCCAGGTGGAGGGAGACACATAAAAATACAAAACATTTTAGAGCTCACCCTCCCCTACACACACACATACACACAAATGCATGTGATCGCCCTACACATGTTATGTATCACCATGCATGCTGAAGTGAGAGGAATAATTCTAGCATCAGAACTACTGCATAACACTAACCTGATGTCCTGCAGGAGCTTTTAAAGGGTTGCCTATGAAATAATACAGGGTGCTGATGTTTTGCGGTGCTTCATGAGTGCACACACGCAAAGCCCCTGATAGGCCATCAGTTTAGTGTTATGCAGGAGTTCTGGTGCTAGAATTATTGAATTAATTTTTTATTTTTTTTTCTTGGAGTGGGGGGCGCAAGTATCTGGACTTGCCTAGGGCGCAAAATAGTCTAGCAACTGCCCTGTCCCTACTCCACACCCACCCCTATGTACTGCTGAAAGAGGAAGAAAGATTTTTAACACGATCTGCACATTTCAAACTTCAAATTTCAAACTTATGTAGGAGGATTTGCTTCATCTCTGTGTATCATCTGAGGCTATTCACTTCACTGGGTATATGTGAGGGTTTACAACCACTCTAAGTGGGAGAAAGTATGTAGCATATCCATATGTTCCACATTCTCTCAGACCTCTCTTGTTTATCTTGTAGGATTGTAGAATATGTAAAAGATGAGTGTCCGAAAGTGTTTTGATACATCAGTAATTAGTTTGTGTAAGAGGGCAATGCGGGCATTCATTGGAATAGTAACCTTGGTGAGAGAATACTGTATATCAGTGTGTGGATTCTTGTCCAGTAGCATTTTTGGGCAAGTCCACCAAACCCGGAATATTGATCCTGTGTGCCCGATCCTCTAAAACAATTAGGGGGCCCTGGGAAAGATTTTGGCCAGTCTTGTAAGAAGATTATTTTTGGATTAATAACATGGGGGAGTTGATAGTTATTGGAAATAATTAGCATTTCAACAAACAGGATTTTATGCTAATTATTGGCTCATCTCATTTATTGAGTTATCTACCTTTGTGTGACTAATTGGCCAGTTTTTTTTCCATTAGAAGCTTAATTGAATAATTTACAGTTTAATCACTGTTATAATGTTTCTACAGATAATTAATTAACTAGGTGAATTTGCTGATTTGGTATTTTGTTTTATTTAATTAAATAAGGAGGATTTAGTGGTACGCTAGGGTGTAACTAATATGACTGACTGATTTGATTAAATTGAGACACTGAAAATGATAATATGCATACTTGCATATACTTGGGGCCCCTTTAGACATAGGTACTACTTCTGAAACTAAAACTGTTAAATATAAAACTACTGGGACTTTTTTTTTTTTAATAATTTTTTTAATGTATAATGATACACATATGCTAGTGCCAGTATTGGAATGTGGCCTCAATTTTAAGATGGCTTCTGATATAGGCATTTGGGTGCAGCATTGCTTACACATCACTTTCCTGTGTGTGTGGGCATCTGCTACATATTCTTTGATTCCTTCAGCAGTGGAGTTGTGTCCTGGGCGAAATTGACACCTTTGCTGGTATAGGTGGAAATAAGAATTTTGGGAAAACACAGGAGAGCAATGTGATGTACAAACTATTGCTTATTACATCATCACATCCTCCCTTTCTAAGCCCAACAAAGGATTGCATCTAGAAGAGTGACAACTGACAAGGCTTGAAATGTTATTGTCAATGTGTAAGCATTGTCAGTTGAAGAAAAAATTAAAAGTAAAAAAAAAAATAAATAAAAAAAAATATATATATGTATAACCTCACACCTCAGATCACTGCCCCCCCCTGCACATCTGCCCCACCACTGTGCTACCCTGCACATCTGCCCCACCACTGCGCTACCCTGCACATCTGTCCCACCACTGCATCCCCCCTGCACATCTGCCCCACCACTGTACTACCTTTCACATCTGCCCCATCACTGTACTACCTTGCACATCTGCCCCATCACTGTACTACCTTGCACATCTGCCCCATCACTGTACTACCCTGCACATTTGCCCCACCACTGTACTACCCTGCACATCTGACCCACCACTGTACTACCCTGCACATCTGACCAACCACTGTACTACCCTGCACATCTGACCCACCACTGTACTACCCTGCACATCTGACCCACCACTGTGCTACCCTGCACATCTGTCCCACCACTGTAACCCCCTGCACATCTGCCCCACCACTGTACTACCTTGCACATCTGCCCCACCACTGTACTACCCTGCACATCTGCCCCACCACTGTAACCCCCTGCACATTTGCCCCACCACTGTAACCCCCTGCACATCTGCCCCACCACTGTACTACCCTGCACATCTGCCCACCACTGTCCCACCTGTCCCACCACTGTGCTTTTTTACACCCAAGTATAAAAAAAGAGGCTCGGTCCTCAAGTGGTTAAGTAGTAGTGAGAAATTAACATCCTGCACTCTCACGCCTCAGTTCAGCCCCAATTTATGCACCTTTACACCTCAGATCACTGTCCCCCCTGCACATCTGCCCCACCACAATGCTACCTTGCACATCTGCCCCACCACTGTGCTACCTTGCACATCTGTCCCACCACTGTAACCCCCCTGAACATCTGCCCCACCACTGTAACCCCCTGCACATCTGCCCCACCACAGTACTACCCTGCACATCTGCCCCACCAATGTACTACCTTGCACATCTGCCCCCTCACTGTAACCCCCTGCACATCTGCCCCACCAATGTACTACCTTGCACATCTGCCCCATCACTGTAACCCTCTGCACATCTGCCCCACCACTGTACTACCCTGCACATTTGCCCCACCACTGTACTACTCTGCTCTTCTGTCCCACCACTGTAACGTGTATTTATGTGATGTCACATACAATCATTTGAAATGGATGCACAATGATGAGCTCAGGTCAGGAGTATTTTCTGAAAGCAGTGGGCCTGTGTGCAGGATGATAAGTTGGGCACCCCGCAGTTGAGAAACAGTGCAGTGCTTAATACTGGCTGTGGCTTAAAGGGACACAGAGTGCAGGGGTTCAGTAGTAAGTGACACAAAGGTTCAGGAATAATTTCAACAAAGTTCCCAGAAGATCAACAGTAATTCCACAAACTGTCACCTGATTGTGGTTTTCTCAATCTCTTCTTTCTGAGATTGGTAATGGCAACCAAGCGAGTCATCTTCCCCAGATGGTGGACGGGGCTAGCAGGACTGTGATTGGCTTTAGCAATGGCCAATGATAGTCCTCCTCCTCCTGGAAACAAGGACCCCCCCCCCCCAGCAGAACTGCACCCAATCTCTTCCCAATCACAAAAACTGACGATCGCAGCTACAGCAAAGTTAGAGAACCAAACAATGTTTCCCATCTTTACAATGTGTGGGGGCACAGTGCCTCCCCCTTAGTGCAGGGGCTGCGTGGGGAATTCTGAAATTGGAATGCATTAGTGTCTCACTGACACTTCCCTGTGCTGCTCTGCTGATGTGGAGGGAGTCGAGTGCCGACAAAAGAGGCTTCGCATGCCGCTTGTGGCACCAGTGTCAGGGGTTGCCTACCCCTGACATATAATATAAATTCAGTACAGTTATATGTAAACACTCATAAATAAGTATTAAAACAAAACAAGACAAAAAAGATCTCCCAATCAAGAACAGTCTCAACAGAATCCACACCACTGTGTCATAAACAAGTGACAGTACATCTTCTCAGATGTGTCCTGTGAACCACCACCTAAAGGTGAAATGCCCTGCAGAATCAGACCCCACTACAGAGTCTCATTCACCTCTACTCTACTCCTCCTGTAAGCACTTCAGCAACACTCCTCCTCCTCCTGGTTCCAGTTCAGGGTGCTCTTATTCTTTTCTTCTACTTGATCTTCAGTCATTAGCACATGACAGAAAATATAAATTGGAGGACCATAGTGCTCACTATTTTTTTAAAAAAACTTTTATGCACAATAGACCAGGGATTAAAAACATCTGCAATACAATAGATAGAAACAAGCAATCAATACTCGCAGCTCACCGCTGAAAGCCATTGTGTGATGTCACAGGCTTGGCTCCTCCCACCCATATGCATTACGCCCTCCAATTGGGCTTCTTCAGTAGGCCTACTGTCAGTTGTTTATGACACAGTGGTGTGGATTCTAAAGGGAATTTTGGGGAGATTTTTGAAGGTCTTTTGAAAGCACATTTTTAATTTTTTTTGTCTTGTTTTATTTTGATATTTACAGATAATTAGTTGTACTGCACTGAATTTATATTATATTAATTGAGGGAAATGATAGTGCTCTTTGATGTTTAGTTGCCTGGCTGTTATGCTGATGCATTTGGTACATTTTAAGTTACTGACCCAGCAGTATTTACGTCATGAGTTTTGAATTCTCCCTAAATTAAAGCTGAACTCCAATCAAATAGCTAAATACGTAGGTGGAAAACATATATGGGAACTTTACATGCCAGAGGATTTGCATTTCTGTTCATCCATTTCTTATATTCACTCAGCTTTGCCACGCACCACAGTCCTGTCTGACAGGCATTAGACCAGACTTTCCTCTGCTGCAGTTAAGTACTTAGTCTTGTCCCAGCCTCTAACTGATCAGTAAGCATCAGATTGATGAGCTTATCTCTCAGTCGCCCCACTTTCAATTCATATTATCATATTTCTTGCACTGCAGCATGCCTGGCTGGTTGCTTCTTCCTCTCCCGGCCTGAGCTCTGCTGTATATGGACTGCAAAAAGCTGATACCAAGTCAGATTTAGGTATTTACATTTGCAATAATAAAAGAACAAAGTACAAAAAGAAAATAGTTATTATTTAAAGCTGAATTAAACACAAAACCAAAAATGTAATATATTGCAGCTTACCAATCATTAAATGTGTCCCCACTCTGGATGGAGGAGCAACAGAGACACCTTTGGACAGCAGCATTGTCAGTCTGGGGAGTGTTATGCCACGTACACACGACCGGATTTTCCGTCAGAAAAGGCCCGACAAAATCATTCCGTCGGACATTCCGATCAGGTGTGGGCTTCATCGGACCTTTTTTTTCGAAAATTCTGACGGACCTAGAAATAGAACATGTTTCACATCTTTAGGACGGACTCAATACTTTATAAGCAGTTACAGCAAACCGTTTTTATTTCCTTTTGGAATAAAAGTTTTACATAAATAAAAGCTGATGACTGTAAGCACCTCTGTCACTATAAAATGATTTGTCTCATCAAATTACATCTGCAAGAGAGCTTGTTCTTTAAAAAAACAACAGAATTACTGTCAGGATCACCAGATGAAAACAGAAGAAAGAAAGCCTAAAAAGGAAACTGATGCAGCCATCACATCTAAGAATTGGTAAGCTGCAATATCATGTTTACTTTTGGGCTTAATACTGCATTCATCTTCTAAATGCTTGTTCTAGTTTAGTGACTAAGAAAGTCTTGAATGCAGGTAGTGTTGTTTAGAAGATCAGCGATAGCAACCAGGATAGATCTCGCCATACTTGAGGATGAGCATCCTACAGAGATTTGCACTAGTGCTCCACCAATTATCTGATATACCAGCCCATCTGGTCTGATGCCAGATTTGGGAGATTGGCTGTTTGGGACAGTGTGCTATTGTTAAGAACTGCTTCCTTTCTGCACATCAGATCAACTTCTTGTTGGTACTTGTGACTGTATTAATGATGCTTATGTCTACAGATTTGCACATAGTACATCCTCCGAACATTATAATAGTTTCTCCTAATATTTACAATATCCTTTTTGTATGTTTCTTTGCAGAGAAGAGCAGCTGACAATTTCCGAAGACATAATCAATATCAGGTATTTTCTACTTACATCCCCTTACTGTATAACCAATAAAAACATGAACACAATATGTACCAGTTTTTGACACATCTGTTCCCATAGAAATCAATCAAGAGCTTTACAAGATTGGGGAACAAAAATAAAAACAGCTATAGGTATAAAATATAGGCAGCAAGAGGTATCTCTATATACATTCAACAGCCTCCCAAGGCTTCCTGTCAAAGCTAAAGCCATTCTGACAGGAAAGGCTTTGACACTTCAGGGCAGTTTAACCCCTAAGTGTAAAACAAATGTTAATGCCTAAGGACAATTTTGCAACTTTGACATGTGTTAGTAAAACCGTACATATCATCACTAACTACTTTGTGCACCCAGTTGGACTATACCTTGTTATTTTTTGGACAAATTGGGCTTTCATTTGGTGGTAAATGGTAATGGATATCTCCTGATTTTTTTCTTTTTATTATTAAAGGAAAACTGTCCCAAAATTGTAAAAAAAAACATGTTTTTTAAATTTAACTGAATTATTCTTGTTACTACCATAACCTACCACCAAAGAACAACCAAGAATAAATTCTCCTTCTCCCGGCGATTGCATCAATGTCACATACAGTATGTGTATGTTATTTGTTGTTTGTACCCATAGTACAGCAGGGACAGTGGCTGGTGAGGCACTGGCTAGTATCAGAGCCAGATACACACAGGTTACATACGCCGCGATCGTTAGAGTGAGAGCAATAATTCTAGCACTAGAACTCCTCTGTAACTCTAAACATGTAACCTGTAAAAAAATTTAAAGCGTCACCTATGGAGAGGTATGATCGGACATTTCGACAACAAAATCCTAGGATTTTTTCCGACGGATGTTGGCTCAAACTTGTCTTGCATACACACGGTCACACAAAGTTGTCGGAAAATCCGATCATTCTGAACGCGGTGACATAAAACACATACGTCGGGACTATAAACGGGGCAGTAGCAAATAGATTTCATCTCTTTTTTTATTCTGAGCATGCGTGGCACTTTGTGCGTCGGATTTGTGTACACACGATCGGAAATTCCGACAACGGATTTTGTGGTCGGAAAATTTTATAGCCTGCTCTCAAACTTTGTGTGTCGGAAAATCCAATGGAAAATGTGTGATGGAGCCTACACGTGGTTGGAATTTCCGACAACAAGGTCCTATCACACATTTTCCGTCAGAAAATCCGACCGTGTGTACGGGGCATTAGTGTTTTTTTTTTTATTATTCGTGAAACCTATTAAAAAAATTGTTCTGCAAATACTGTGTGACATATACAGTTGCAACGACCGCCATTTTATTCCCTAGGGTGTCTGCTAAAACAATATATATAATGTTTGGGGGTTCTGGTAATTTTCTAGTAAAAAGATGATGATTTTTACATGTAGGAGAGAAGTGTCAGAATTGGCCTGGGTGGCAAGGGGTTAATTACCATAAGTAAGTAATATACAAATAATTATTATATATTGTTTTTAAGGTAATTTACTATATTTTCAATCTGTGCTCAAGCAGGTTGATAAACGGACAAATTACTGAAGTTTGAAGTTGTAACTTCAAACCAATAATTTCACAGTAAATAGATAAATAATAAATTATTATGTTATAACATATAGCATATAAATATATGATTTAGCTTTTTTAGATTTAACAGTACCTTTTCAACACACTCGGTTTCTCCCTCTTAACTGTGTGAGAAAAACATGGGATTGTGGGTAAATCTTATACACATAAACACATGTTTTCTCATTGTAGTTAAAAGGGCTGTGCTGGAAGGGAGTATTTGCCTTTTCGACACATGCCCCCTATGTGCCTCCACTGCAGCATTTTTATTAGACAGCTGGGACCAATGGTACTTTACCATTGGTCCAAGACTCCAAGCTGCTCATTGAGCTCAGTGCCTTTTACAAGAAGTGAGAGTCACTGTGAGCTCAACCTCTCAGTCTGCTGCAAACAGAGTGTGTCAGCTTGTATTTAAAGTGGCCGCTCTGTATTTAGCCTCTGACAGGCTGCGCAAGGAGCCCCATATCTCTGGAAACATAGGTCGCAGGAGCCCCAAATTTTTACCAGTGGTGGGGTAGGACTTAGGCTCTGCGACCCCAGGTCACTGAGCTACGACCCTTGAAGCTCGATTTTTTTTTATGTTCATGGCAGGTGAGGCCCTGCCTCCCCTTACTGCACGTCCTTGTAGTACAGCCCAGAAACAATAGTGCACATTTTGCTTTTTTATATCCTACCTAAAGCACACTGACACTGATACTAATTTTAAAAATATTTTCTTTTTTTTTCAAATCCTGCCCAAAATATACTGACTATGACTGTTGACCCTGACCTTGACCTTTGACTCCTACTTGACCCAAACACTATCTCTGGCACTGACCTAGATCAAACCTTGATCTAGGTATTTTTTCTGATACTGGGCCTCAGCACAGGATCCTGGGAAAGCTGAGGATCCCAAATAACACAATAAGATTCTCTAGCACAATGCAGGAATCCATTTTTGTGGGACTTGGAAACTTCAGCTTTCCCATTATCCCACTAAACCATGTTTAGGCAAGTGCACTTGGTGTAAGGTATTTTTTACATTTTTCTTTAAAAAAAATTGTATGCCTTTCACTGAACATTTTTTAATCAGGGGGTTCCAAAATTTCTTGGGGATATGATAAAAATGTAGAGGTAATAGCACATCAATTTTACCAAGAGAGTCTTTCAAAAATATAGAAAAGCATTGATTTAAACCACCACTTTGCACTCAAATCTGAGCTATAAGCTTTGGTTGGAGTTGCTAGTCTCTTGTAATAATTATAAAACTGATTTAGCTTGGAAAAATTAGTTTCTTAATAAATCCAACGCTCAGTTTTCACATTCTAGAAATATTAAAGTAATATTCATCCTCTATTTTACCCCTTTACACACTAATACTGAACTGTGATAATTCCCGTGTTGTCATTAAGGAGGTGATGAAGAACCTTGTGAAGAGATATGTAGCAGCAATGATCAGAGATGCCAAGAAAGAAGAAGGACTAACAGAAGAAAACTTCAAGGTAAGATACATTGTAGGTGTATGGATGCATTAGTGGGCACATAAATCCAATTAGTAACAGTAAATCAGGACACTCTCAGCTGTAACATAAATAGGAAAATCAGAGTATTGTAGAACTAACTGCAAGATGCAGTGAAAGCATCTATTAATTAGTGAGCTAGTGAATTAGTGATAGTGGTTATGTTTTTGTATTATCAATGCTCACAGCTTATTTATGATCCAGATGAATACATAACAACTACTAAAAGAAAAGTATTTAGTATGCAAAACTTTTGATGTGTGTCAATCATATTCATTTGTATGAGCCTGATAGCCAATCCAAATGGCTGAAACTAGCAGTCTGACTTCAGGACCAGTGGCTAGTATTCTAATCTTAATCCCTTTACCCTTATCGTTCAAGGGAGGATGAAAAACCTTTGGCCTTGAGGGCCAATGTAACCAACTGGCCCTTTAATGGTGGGGACAGATTTTTCAAGGCTAAAGAAAGCGTACCTTGAAAAGTGAGCAGTGGTGCCTTATTGATTGTTATGCATGGTGACATTTGGGTGTTCTAACAGGTCATGGTTTATTATAACACATCTTCCGGCATCAGCCTTCTTTGTGGCTCCAGCATTAAGCCAAATTACATCTTTCAGTCACAAAGAAAGTTAGTGCTGGAAATACCCTCCCCTACCAAATGTAGGTCTGAATGTGGTGAGGAAGTTATATAATGTTCAATATGTGTCACTAACTGTGTGCCCTCAAGGCCTTTAGTTTAACATATCTTATTAGTGCTACCCTAGAGAACATATGCTTCCCTTGCCAATCATCACCTGCTTGCGTTATATTTTAATGCTTAGTCCCAAGTCATGCCTATAGTGCTCCAAAGGATGCAAACTGGCTAAAGGTTCTGTATGTAATGGTTCCCATACAAGGGAGAATATGTCAGGAGATCCTGTTACTACGATCCTTAGGAGTCAGCTCCTGTTTGTAAAAGTGATTACTGAGCATCCCTCTAGCACAAGCAATATTCCATTCTATGGAACCTTAAAACCCCTACTATTATTTTTTCTGCAGCTCTAGTTATTGATTCAGTAGAGCACTGGCAGATGCTAATGAATTAGACATTTTTATTGAGGGATACCTGGTGCTCACATCTACAAACAGAAGATGGCTGTGACACTTGTATGTCAACGCTGTTAAATTAAAAAGTAATCTCTTCAAGGCATTCAAAGATTGGGACACTCGAAAAAGAAAAATATGTTCCAGTGAAAGTGAGTAGCAACACAGGGTGAACATGCTGAAGCCTATATATTTTTGTTTTTTTATTTGCTTATTATTTTTTTTTTTGCTAATTTATTTTTTGTTTCCTTATTACTGCCAACTTCGTTTTGTTAAAGGAATTGAAACAAGACATTTCAAGCTTCCGTTTTGAGGTTTTGGGTTTGTTAAAGGGAAACAAACTAAATCTCAATAATACAAAAATGAGCAACAGCTCAGATAACTCAGAGGCAGAAGAGAAGAGTCGGCCCAAGGAAAAGAAAAGTCGAACACAAAAAAATAGGATCAGCTTCTTTGATATCACCACAATGATCCATCCCAGAACAGCAGAGATAACTGCTGAAAAGCATAACATAAGTAATGGATCTGCCACCCTGGCTTCAGAGACTGCCAAGGAGAAGCCAAAGAAAATTCAGTTTTCCAAAGACATAAAAAGCTTTGGGCTTTTTCACAGACGTCCAAAATCTAGCAGCATGGAACAGAGCTCTAACAAAATTTACTCTGTTTCGGAGGAAGTTCCAGAAGAACTCATATCCAATCCCAGTGAAAAAACATTGGACACAGTCAAAGATCTAGAGCCGAACTGTGAGTTAAATGTAAATACTTTGAATGAACAGTGTACAGTAACAGAAGATACCCAGGATACCTTGGTATGTCTACCGCTACAGCCTTCTGACAGTTTTGTAAATGACAGACCAACAGACAATGTTGAACCCACTATAGACAAAGATGTTATTTCAGAAACAAGTAGCACACAAGCAGAAAAACCTGCAGAAGAAGAAGATTCCATAACAAGACTGTGATTTTCAATTGATGTATATATGAAATATATATTTTATCAGTGCATTTTGGAATGTTTGAATATTCCTTTGCGAACCCAGTCAACATGCTGCCAGTTTAGGCATGAAAGCTCAATATACACTCAACCATATACAGGGATTGAAATACATTATAGGGATAAAAGGAATGCTTGGTTAAAAGGATATACATTTGATACTATGTTAATCAAGGTATTTTACATTTATGTGTTGTTTGCAATAATCCACCCAACATTATATCATGTTAGACTATGCAAAATAATCATATCAAAAGCACTGTGCATACATTTTTTTATTTTTTTCCCCAGACAGAGATATTGGTTATATTTATAATCATTAAATGCATTATGCTTGTTAATATATACTACCCTAAAAATATAAATATACAGTAAAAAGATTACATTCAATAAGGAGTCGTACCTGCTCAGGGAAACCAAGAACACATTTGTTTGTTATGTATTGCACAAAACCTTTTGGATGTCAAAGGTAAACTTAATTCACAAATTAGAGCTCTTACTTCATACATCTGTCACGCTGTATCTTTGTGTCCTGTGGAGAAGAGAGAACCCAAAATGAAAGCATTTTAAATTACACTTGTATGGACAATTAATAGGTTATTAGTAAACAGATAGTATGATCTATTACCAGCAGTTGGTGAAAGACTTCTGTCACCCACTGTTGGAATTGCACATATACACTATATTGGGACACCTGCCTTTACACGCTCATGAACTTTAATGGCACCCCAGTCTTAGTCCTTAAGTTAAATATTAAGTTGGCACACCCTTTGCAGCTATAACAGCTTTAACTCTTCTGGGAAGGCTGTCCACAAAGTTTAGGAGTGTG
Source organism: Lithobates clamitans (assembly GCA_037952925.1). Taxonomy (NCBI): domain Eukaryota; kingdom Metazoa; phylum Chordata; class Amphibia; order Anura; family Ranidae; genus Lithobates; species Lithobates clamitans. The sequence continues at coordinate 3,852,919 of JBBGZY010000125.1, read as the reverse complement.
TCTATGGGAATTTTCGACCATTCTTCCAGAAGTGCATTTGTGAGGCCAGGCACTGATGTTGGACGAGAAGGCCTGGCTTGCAGTCACTGCTCTAATTCATCCCAAAGGTGTTCTATTGGGTTGAGGTTAGGACTCTATGCAGGCCAGTCAAGTTCCTCCACCCCAAACTCACTCATCCACATCTTTATGGGCCTTGCTTTGTGCACTGGTCCAAATCATTTGGTGGAGGGGAGATTATGGTGTGGGCTTGTTTTTCAGGGGTTGGGCTTGGCCCATTAGTTCCAGTGAAGGGCGCTCTTAAGGCGTCAGCATACCCCAAGACATTTTGGACAATTTTATGCTCCCAACTTTGTAGGAACAGTTTGGGGATGGCCCCGTCCTGTTCCAACATGACTGCTTCACAAAGCAAGATACAGAAAGACATGGGGGAGCGAGTTTGAGGTGGAGGAACTTAACTGGCCTGTACAGAGTCCTGACCTCAAACCGATAGAACACCTTTGGGATGAATTAGAGTGGAGACTGCAAGCCAGGCCTTCTGGTTCAACAACAGCGCCTGACCTCACTAATGCGCTTCTGGAGGAATGGTCAAACATTCCCATAGACACACTCCTAAACCTTGTGGACAGCCTTCCCAGAAGAGTTGAAGCTGTTATAGCTACAATGAGTGGTCCAACTCAATATTGAACCCTACGAGCTAAGACTGGGATGATATTAAATTTCATGCATATATTCCCAATACTTTTGACAATATAGTGTAGGACCATTTCATTGACACAGACTTAAATCTTATTGTTACAGGGAGTAGAGAACCCCACTTGTACAAGAAAAAGAGGTAGAAATATATGGAGTGAATTAAGTTTTTTTCTGCTATTCTGGGAGATTGGTGTCCAACCGGGCAGCTGATGTCCTGTGTTGACTGGCTTTCATTTGTTTCAGGTGGGTTTGCATTCCCATACAAGTCAATGGTAATGGAAAACCTTCTTGAAGCAGGGTAAAAGCAGGTCAGAAGAGGGTCATCTGCAAGTCAATTGCACTTGTCAGTAAATTCTGAATGATCTTAGAAGCATCTCAAACTGATGCCATCGACATAAGCCCAAAGATTTTTAACACTGGTTGCAAGAGTCTGTTGTATTCATTTAGGAATTTATTTTATTAGCCATTCCTGATCTTGGAGGAGTTTCTCAAGTCATTTGCCATTATGATCCCTGTGGCAGGAATATGTCAGTGGACACAAGGTATGTTGACAAATGAAATCATAATAATTTGATATCACATCATGAGTATTAGTCCTTTCGTTTTCTTTTCGTTTATTGCATATGTTTTGCGAGTTTAAGAGTGCATTGGAAAATTATTGAAATTTGATATTAAATGAAATCATCTCAATAGATTATAAATCATCTCAATTGTTTTTAATATTGAGTCAAATTGGGGATTTCTACCGACTGTGTCCTATTTGATATCTTAGTTTAAAATGCAACAGGAGTGACCTAAAACACCAGAAATGTATTTGTTTTTAATTGTAGAAGAATAGAATATGAGGATCTATTTTGAAAAGGCACCTTCACCTTGACCTAACTTGCATAGTGTCTTACATGCATTTATTATTGAATTTAAATTTTTTTGATCTAAAAAACATTCAGGACCCACAATAGAAATTATTTACAGAGTAGCTAAAATATTTATTTTTAAAGTTGGCATTGAAATAGGAATGAAAAGTGTAATGTAACCCCTTCACGCCGACCGTACGCAAATTTTCATGGCTTGAAGGGGTTATACCGGGATGATGCCCACAGCTGCAGGCATCGCCCCGGTACCATTTTTTTTGAGCAGGCGGTTGGCTCTAATGCCGCTCGGCTGTTATCCTAAAGGAGCAGGAGTGTATGTGCCCCCCCTCCCACCACCTTCCGCTGCTCTTCCTAGGCCTCCCGGGAGACCTGAGTTACCGGCTATCCTGAGACCCGAATATAGCGGGTTCGGCTCTGATTGGGTCTCCGATGTAAAATCCCGGACATCACTTCCAGTTTAGTCAGCTGTCAATGGCGCCAATTTGAGAAAAAAGACAGTATTCATAATCACCAGTTTTGGCGACCTTAATACTTTTAAGTGCAAAGGAGGGATTTGGGGTCTTTTAGACCCCTGATCCCTCCATAAAGAGTACCTGTCACCACCTATTACTGTCACAAGGGATGTTTACATTCCTTGTGACAGCAATAAAAGTGATCAGGTTTTTTTTTTTGAAAGGGATAGTGTAAAAAAATAAAATAATTAAATAAATAAAATAAATAAGAAAAAAAATTTAAAAAAATTTAAAACGCCCTTGTCTTCGCGTGCTCGCGCAACAAAGAAAACGCATACGTAAGTCACGCCCGCAATTGTAAACGGTGTTCAAATCATACATGGGAAGTATTGGCGCGATCGTCAAAGTGAGAGCAATAATTCTAGCAAAAGACCTCCTCTGTAACTCTAACCTGGTAACCGTTACATTTTTTTTAAAGTGTCGCCCACGGAGATTTTTAGGTACCGTAGTTTGTTGCCATTCCACGAGCGTGACATGTTAGGTATCTATTTACTCGGCGTAACATCATCTTTCACATTATACAAAAAATTGGGCTAACTTTACTGTTTAGTTTTCTTTTTAATTCATGAAAGTGTCTATTTTCCCCAGAAAATGTGTTTGAAAGACCGCTGCACAAATACGGTGTGACAGAAAATATTGCAACGATCACCATTTTATTCTCTAGGGTCTCTGCTAAAAAAATATTTATAATGTTTGGGGGTTCTAAGTAATTTTATAGCAAAAATACAGATTTTCTAGCACAAATAGTAATTTTAACTTGTAAGGAACAAATGGCAGAAATAGGCTTAGGCGTGAAAGGGATAAATATACACACACACACATACATACAGTATCTCACAAAAGTGAGTACACCCCTCAAGTTTTTGTAAACATTTTATAATATCTTTTCATGTGACAACACCAAAGAAATGACACTTTGCTACAATGTAAAGTAGTGAGTGTACAGCTTGTATAACAGTGTAAATTTGCTGTCCCCTCAAAATAACTCAACACAGCCATTAATGTCTAAACCGCTGGCAACAAAAGTGAGTACACCTCTAAATTAAAATGTCCAAATTGGGCCCAAAGTCTCAATATTTTGTGTGGCCACCATTATTTTCCAGCACTGCCTTAACCCTTTTGGGCATGGAATTCACCAGAGCTTCACAGGTTGCCACTGGAGTCCTCTTCCACTCCTCCATGACGACATCACAGAGCTGGTGGATGTTAGAGACCTTGCACTCCTCCACCCTTCATTTGAGGATACTCCACAGATGCTCAATAGGGTTTAGGTCTGGAGACATGCTCGGCCAGTCCATCACCTTTATCCTCAGCAAGGCAGTGGTCGTCTTGGAGGTGTGTTTGGGGTCGTTATCATTTTGGAATACTGCCCTGTGATCCAGTCTCCAAAGGGTATGTCACACTACATGTTGGCATTCATGGTTCCCTCAATGAACTATAGCTCGCCAGTGTCGGCAGCATTCATACAGCCCCAGACCATGACACTCTCACCACCATGCTTGACTGCAGGCAAGATACAATGGTCTTTGTACTCCTCACATGGTTGCCGCCACACACGCTTGACACCAGCTGAACCAAATAAGTTTATCTTGGTCTCATCAGACCACAGGACATGGTTCCAGTAATCCATGTCCTTAGTCTGCATGCCTTCAGCAAACTGTTTGCTGGCTTTCTTGTGCATCATCTTTAGAAGAGGCTTTTTTCTGGGATGACAATCATGCAGACCAATTTGATGCAGTGTGCGGCATATGGTCTGAGCACTGACAGGCTGGCCCCCCACCCCTTCAACCTCTGCAGCAATGCTGGCAGCACTTATACATCTATTTCCAAAAAGACAACTTCTGGATATGACGCTGAGCATGTGCACTCAACTTCTTTGGTCGACCATGGCGAGGCCTGTTCTGAGTAGAACCTGTCCTGTTAAACTGCTGTATGGTCTTGGCCACCATGCTGCAGCTCAGTTTCAGGGTCTTGGCAATCTTCTTATAGCCTAGGCCATCTTTATGTAGAGCAACAATTCTTTTTTTAGGATCCTCAGAGAGTTCTTTGCCATGAGGTGCCATGTTGAACTTCCAGTGACCAGTATGAGAGGGTGAGAGCGATAACACCAAATTTAACACACCTGCTCCCCGTTCACACCTGAGACCTTGTAACACTAACGAGTCACATGACCCCGGGAAGGGAAAATGGATAAATTTGGACATTTTCACTTAGGGGTGTACTCACTTTTGTAATAAATCAGCAAAAATGTCAACAATTCTGTGTTTTTCTGTCAATATGGGGTGCTGTGTGTACATTAATGAGGAAAAAAATGAACTTAAATGATTTTAGCAAATGACTGTAATATAACAAAGAGTGAAAAATTTGAGGGGGTCTGAATACTTTCCGTCCCCACTGTACATAAATATCTATGCCACATGGGGAATATTAGGATGTAACAGATAGACCCTGATTGTTTTCAAATCTTTTGCAAGTTTATGACTGTAAGACATGGTGACCTCATAGCCAGTGTTTTTCTCAAAGAAAGAGTTGTTGTTTCATTGAAATTAAAATGAGTCAGTTATATAGTCAGTTTAGATGCAAAAAATTATTTTGAAGTTTTTCTTTTAAAGTCACAGTGAATTTATCACCTATTTTCCCATTCGGTAATTGTTTTTAACATAATCAATGCTTTATCAGGAATACAGTTTAAAAAAAAAGAATGAAAAAATGATTATTGCTGCTATGAGATCTAAACAACATTTAGAAAGATAAATTTACTAAATAAAAAGTTTCTTTATCCAAGTTACATTTTCCTTTATCACGCCAGTGGTGGGACCTGGAGCTTCAGTTTGTAAGCATACAGTGTTAAAGTTCACTTCATCCTTCAGCTTAGAATAGTAGGCAGTCCTACATTACAATGAGGAAGAAACAAGGAAAAATAAAATCCCAGCTAAAGGGGCACATCAAAAACATGTTTGTAACATAAAATCGCATAATCAAAATAACATACAAAGATGTGCAATGACAGCACACTACTAGTTCATGGGGGGCATGACTTTGGGTGGTAGTGAGCGTTGCGCTGTCATTGCAATAAACTTTGATTGGAGTTGAATGTCTTCAGTGTAGGGCCCGTTATTTGGACGGTGAACTACAGTGGAGCAAGAGTGGATTCCAGGGCCTTAGCACCTGACTGATTGCAGGTAATCAAGGAGGATACAGATTGCCCTGTGAACTGTGGAAGGGATTGGGTTTGTCTATAAAATTGAACAAACTTTTTTAACCCAACATTTAGAGACAGTGGATATCTGGGTAGGTATAAAAGGCAGGTGCTCAGAAGTATTGACTTAATATAGCTGCATTTTCCACTGCCTGTACCTATTATATCAGCAAACTTTATTACATTATATGCTGGAGCTAGTCTGGCGAACATTCTGTTAGGATAGATCAATGTGCATGAATTCTTACTGTGCCGGGATCCAGAGGTAAATAACACCCAGGTAATTTTTACAGGTAAAATGTATGCAGAGGCGAAAGGAGTCAAACGCCGCAGGGGTGTGATCTATCCTGGAATCTGGTGATGAAGCAATGCTAAATATTTCCTGCTTCAGGTCCTCCTGCTGTAATGTATCAACTATCGATTGAATCCTACTGATTAATGAATTGGAAGATAAAAGGCACAAGAAGTTTAGCCAGGTTAAAGTAATCCTCTACGGACATTAAACTTTTTGAGCTACTAATATGTCTCCACAGCAGGCACCTAGTTTTGGAGTTTTTAAGTGCTTTCTGTGTAGACATAGTAGCCATTTCATAACCTTAATGTTGGCATGGGTTGATTTTAATGATAGCCACAGATATAAAATGTTAATTTCCCAGCCCAGCATTCAGTGGCCAAATCCAGCTATCCTGCAGAAACCACGTCGACTGATCTCAGTGGAAGACTCAATCATCTGGAATGGATGTCCCCATGGGTGTCTCCACGGGTTGTAAACAAGCACACTTGACTGTTTCTGTGGTATGTTTTCAAACACAGTTCTCTGTCTATGGATCCCTTAACATCCTTGATTCTTTAACGTCCATATGTAGACCACTTCCCTGAATGTATATTATGTGCCTTTTACATCTACTCAACCGGATCACTTATAAGTATAGTCCACATAATTGAAATTTGTTATCATTATTTGAAAGTATTTACAGGTTAAGAAAGATAGGTAAAATAGGGCATGCACATTATTAGCTTGCACAAAGTTACAATATCTTCTAAGTTACATGCCATGCATTCAGTACATCCCACAAGGTTGCTTAATTGCTTGGTCACTTTTCACTAGTAATGTTTTTCTTACTAAGAAGGGGTCTTCTGAACTGTTCAAAACTACCTTCTTTAAAACAAAATGGACTAAGAAGGAAATGTTTTATTTATGATCAGATATTTGCATGCATTTTCTACAAAAAAAAGCTTTTGCTTATTGTCTTCAGTGGGCATACAGTATCTATGTATCCTTGATTGGTATAGTATGGAATGATATGGTGTATAGACAGCTGTAGTAGAACTTGGAGGCTGATTCCATTAAATGAGAGAAAATATACTCAGGTGTTGCTGAAATAAACAGTGCAAATAGGCTGTTTTTCGTCTTTTGCCATTCATTCCCCCACCTATTTTAAATGTTTACTTTTTATACTAAGAAAGAAAGATTGGTGTTGGTCAAAGTTGCAGGATACAATTTAGACAAAAACCTAAGCTCCTTACAAGACAAAAAAGAACTGCTCAATAATTGAAAATATACAAACTGGCTATAGAAAATCACATATGCATTTATTAACATTTTTAGGATATGTTTAATCAGTATTAATTGGTTATAATGGTATTATGGATTACAAAATGGCTCCCAGTTTGAGACGAAAGCTTCTTAATTTAATTCAATGCTGCTTTCATTTGAAGTCTAATTTAAATTTGCTAAATACATTACAAATGCATTAAAACAATAGTCTTATACACGGTCGGATTTTCCGATGGAAAATGTGTGATAGGACCTTGTTGTCGGAAATTCCGACCGTGTGTAGGCTCCATCACACATTTTCCATCGGAATTTCCGACACACAAAGTCTGAGAGCTTGCTATAAAATTTTCCGACAACAAAATCCGTTGTCGGAAATATCGATAGTGTGTACACAAATCCGACGCACAAAGTGCCACGCATGCTCAGAATAAATTAAGAGACGAAAGCTATTGGCTACTGCCCCATTTATAGACCTGACGTACGCGTTTTACGCCACCGCGTTCAGAACGATCGGATTTTCCGACAACTTTGTGTGACCATGTGTATGCAAGACAAGTTTGAGCCAACATCCGTCAGAAAAAATCCATGGATTTTGTTGTCGGTATGTCTGATCAATGTCCGACCATGTGTACAGGGCATTACAGTTTGTTTTCTTTATATAGTAGCCACAGTCTGAGTAGAGAAACCTGTCCCTTGCCAGCATGCTGCAAAATGGGATCCTTGCTCTCTGTGGGGAAACAGTGATTCCTATGCAGAGGTATGACACATCAACGCTAGAGCTGTCCAATCAGTGGGGAGCAAGCACTTTGCTGACTCAGTAGTGGGTATGTTGGACCTCTGCAATGAGACCACTGCTTTCTGGCAGAGAGCAAAGGTCCCAGTCTGCAGCTGTTGGTATGGGACAGGCTTTTCTACTTAAGCTATGACTGCTTTAGAAAGAGAACAAACTGTAAGACATCAAACAACTTTTGTTTTGATGCACCGGGAATGTATTTAGCTCAATTAAACAAACGGAGGGTTCAAATTAAGTTTTAAAGCTGAACTTTGGGATGAAAGAAAAAAAAACACATCAATAGCACTAATCAGTTACTAAACAAACAACTTAATTGATTAGCTGCTTATTCTGATGAAAAATCGGTGACGTCAGTGCAGTTTATAAAATGCAGCTTCGGGTGGGCACCCGGAGGAGATATAATGGAGGTGGATGTGTCATATCCATTCTTCTCCCAGCGCAGCAATAAGAAACCAGAGTTCCTCCATGATGCCAAAGGAATCATAGGGAATGAAAGTTAATTTGCATAGCTGAGGGCTGTAACAGATCAGGAGACTATTGGCCAGTCAGTCACAGTGTGAGGTCAAGGGAGGCAAGAAAAACCAAGAGTCTGCTGGATTGCCAATTAAGCAATGCTTTTAAACTGGGCAGTTCAGGCCAGGAGCCTGAGACCCAAGGATCCACAGTCTACAGTAATTATGTGCACCAAATGCTTTTGCAAACTTTGTAAACCTAGTGGTGCCAAAGCTGTGGGCGGAATCAGGCAGGTCCATCCATAGATACAAGGCCAGAAACTTCAAGCAGAGAGAAAGCAATGGAACTGGTCTTTATTACAAGAGCTTCACAGAGGTATAATGCTGGAGTTGTATGCTCGATTACAGCACAGATCTGGAAGAAATCGACAAAGAACACCAAAACTGAAATAAAGATACTCATGGCTCTTGTATTTAGACAATTTTCGTTTACCCAGCATTTCAGCTTTTTTCCTAAATTCAACTAGTGCATAAAACAGATAATGAGATATGTGAGCAGAGGACAATGAAATTGTTAAACATGGCATACTGGGAAAAAAACAGTATCACTTCCACAGAAAGATAAAATCTTTTCAGCTGCCTCTTAACATTACATAAGATTTATGTGGTTATTATTTTCATATAAACCTTTTTTACTTGCTTTTCTTCTGTCAAAATAAACATTAACGTAATAAAAGATTCTATGAAAATCATGTGTATTTAATTTATTATTTTTTGTACAAGGCTTTCTTAGGGTCTTTTTTCTTCTTCCAGTGTACAGGTACTGTAATTGATGATTGCATTTTTGCCAAGGAAATTGGTATTTAAAGCTGGACACAAAAAACATTAATTTAAATATATCTGTTATTAGTGTAGTTCTACCCCTGCAGGTGTCGCTGGTAATTGTCCCTACTTCCCCTACTCACAGCATGTACAGCCAGGCACACAAAATTATTGGCTTTCTTTACTGGCTCACAAATCAGTCCAGTTTTTTTATTAAACAGGAACTTGGAAAGATATGGGGAACATGGGATACCTCAAACTATAGAAGGGCTATGTTTCTGGCTGCTCTGTACATATTGCAAGCTGTATTGCACAACTTTAGGCTGCACTGTACTTTCTCCGGGTTTAGTACAACTCCTGGCTGTCTTGTATGGCTGCTGGCTACACTAAGCACTTTAACAATATGACATGCTTCTGGTTGGCTTGAACAACTCCTGGCTGCACCAAGCACTGACTTGTAAGATGGGTCACCACACAGTCACTTCTCCACTGTGAAGCAGGATCAAGTACTCACTAAGTCCTAGAATAGTGGAGCTTCCTCACTCTTGTCATCCTGGCTCTGACCCAGGCTCTCCCTCTCTCTGGTAGGGTCCCCGGCTAGGCCTAGCTGGGACCTTGATGTTTTCCCAGAACTCCTCTGGTTTCTCCTCTCTGTCTCTGCCCCAGGGGCAGAGCCCCCAGCACAGGGGTCTCCTTCAGCAGGCTGGACCCTGGAACTCTGCACTCTGGCTGCCAGGCCTCATATTATTTATAGACTCTCTAACCACCTACTGGACATACCTCCCCAGGGATCTGCCAAAGACCCATAAATATTCAGGCTGCCTGTTCTGCTCTCCCACCCGCTATACTTCCAGAACTCTCCAGAAGACAGGGGTGAAGTAGCAGAACAGCAGCCTGTAAGAAACCGAACAGCCATAAGCAATCAATCCCTGCTCCACTGTTTACAGAGGAGCTAACTAAATTTACCTTGTCTGAGCTAGGAGGGTACTACATCATCAACAAATTATTTAAAGTATTTGTGTGCGCACCAATTGTTTTTGCAAAACCAGATATTACCGTGTAACACTGGTGGTGACATCATCACTGCACTGTGCATAGCCTGTACAGAGAGCAGAGCCATGGGAGGGACCCTCTACAGGCTGTCTGCAGAAAACTACAGGAGGGGGCAGAGACAAGACAAGTCACCTTGCACAAGGAAAGAGAGCAGCAGCAACCGGTCTTTATAACAGTTAACTACTGCACAAAGGGAACATTTTAAGCTGGTTAACTGCACAGACCTGGAAGAAATACACCAAGCACACCAAGATTCGATAAATGATACACATTCTTCTTGTATTTAGATGATGTTTGCTTATCCTGGGATTAAAGAAGAACTTTACCCATAACAATTGATAAAAAATAATGTTCTTTAGCAAGAAACATACATTCCACATTAATAATTATGCTACCAAAATTAGTGTGTGCTGTAAATTGCCTCCAGCATTGCTCCTGATTATTCTTGCTGCCATTTTATTGAAGCCCAGAGACCTGAGCAGCAGTTAAAGCAGAACTAAACCATGCTAACCTTTTCAGCCAAGGAAGCTTCCATCATTTTGATCTGCAATTGCCATGGTGCTGCACATGTGATCAGTTATGACACCAGCCATTTGATGGTTTGACAGTTTGACTGAGAAAACTAGCAAATGTTTTTTGAAACCATTAAATCAATGGTTTTAGTTCCGCTTTAATTTTTAGGCTCCCCTGTGTGTCTCTTCAGCCAAAGCACCGGGCATCCAATAGGATGCCCAGCGCTTTGGCCAATTGGGAAACAGGTCTAACTGACCTGCCTCCTGATTGGCGGGGAGGCACTGTGTTGTAAAAATAGTGAAAATTTATTTGCTATGGTCACACAACAAGGTGGGATCAGGGCACACTCTCTGCGCCCCAAGCCCACCCTTTTTTGAAGCCTATTAGAGCCTCAGGATCTAATCAGGTGATTAAAAAAAAACACCCCTCCCACGCTGCCATAGGAGTCCATGCGTCCGGCATCCTTAAAGGGGCCAGGCGCATGGATAGAGAGGTGGCGGCAGAGACTAGGGGTGGCAGCGCCCGTGCGCCCACAATACATGGGCCGCCCCTACTTTAGATTAGCCAGTAAATGGCAGATTTCAAAATATAACAAAAAGCTTCAGAATGTTGAGTTTCTGGCTATAGGTGGTTGACTCATCAACAAGTTTCTATCCTTAAACATGTTACTGTAGTGCCAGAATCTCCTGAAATATTATTAGGTCTGAACTGGAGCTGATCCCATATTTCAAAAGATGTTGAACTGGAGCAAATTTTATGGATTTGAATGGACAAATCAATTACAAGTTTAGTGGCGATTTTTTTGTGGTTCAGCTTTCCAAAAGCTACCAAAGGCTGTTTCTACCTGAAGTCTGCTTCTTCTGTTCCTGGGCATCCTTAACTTCACTGTCAGTGCCACGAGATCACACCCTTCTATTATATATTACCCGGTAGAACTTTTAAAATCAGTAGTTCAAACTTTTTTTTTTTGCCCTCATTTTCTTTTCAGGTGGTGCTGCCAGAAGCCTCCCAGTCATTTGCTGCTCTGTGGTATACACCTCTTTGGAGGTGGTTTGGTTTCCCCATGACTTCATTGAGACCTCCTCTTTGGAAATTCCGAATTATGGAGGTTCATTAATGTTTGAAAAATGTAGCCAATCTATTACAAACAGATTGAAATTCTCTAGTTTTTTTTATCACCAGCTAAGCAAAATCAACATGGTCCAATCCTACTCTACAAGCAGTGTATAGTCGTTTATTCATCTAGTCATCTAATCTTGAATAGCCCCCACCCTAAGGGTCTGATTTATAAGGGAGAATGGATATCACCATCACCACTAGGGTATTAATACTGTGGCCTGCGTTTTGCAGCCCATTCATAAAATGCATACTTGAAGGGGTCATTTACTAAAGGAAAATTAGGCTGTTCACTTTGCAAGTGAATTTGCCCCAGGGCTTAGTGAATCAGGTGAATCTCTGCTGATTTTCACCATCCAATAATTTTGAAGTAACAAAATTCTTCTTTTTTTTTTCCATTGCATGTCATTAGATTTTTTTTGCAAAATTAAACACCACATTCACTAAGCTCTAGGGTAAGTTCCCTTGCAAAGTGCAACTTTTATCCCAAAGTGAACAGCCTATTTGCTTTTAGTAAATCAACTCCACTTTGAGCAACCTGCTTTGCCCCTATTGAGTTCTCTCTGCTTAACACAGAAGAAACAACTCCATAGCTGCAGTATAGCCATTTAAACAACTTCAACAGGTAACAGTAATGGGCTCTCTGACCTTTTCTTTAATACATTCTTTCATTCAGAAGAATAGTAGTTCACCGGCTTTGGACTCCTGAAAAATCAGCGCAGTACAGTGCATGTTATCATAAAGTAAATGTTACAAATATGCCCGCGTTGTTTATTTTAAAGTAGCAATATGGCCCCTGCTTTTTAAATGGAGTCCTACATTTTTTTTGATTGTTTTAGAAGGATAATGAAATCTGTGGTCTATATGTATTTATATTTTCAATGTGCAAATTCTAAACATATCTGAAATCTTTTTTCTTGAATCTATGATTAGAATCAGTGTGTGCATTTGTGTAAAAAAAAGTATCTTTCTCGGCATGAATAAAACATGACTTTATACTCATAAATGTAAAGTATAGCTAACATGCACTGTGGGTGTGAGTAGCAGCTACATTTGATAATATCAGGGACTACTGAAGCTGGCAACACACTGCAAAAAAGTCAATCACTCAGCAGCTAGGCTACAAATTGCTGGAAGGACCCTTCACTGCTACAATTCAATTCTTTTGCCACAAGATTGATTTTGAAGATTGATTTTGTAGTGTCTACAAATTGCTGCTACAAAATTGCTCTTGTTACATGGTCATTAGAGCGAGATAAGAAGGAAGCAGCACCTGCATATTAAAAAAGCAAGTAAGATTGTAGATAAAGCAATGATGTCATCACAGGGTGGAACTGTGGACAACCATAAATACACTATGCCACGTCTTAATCATTGTCATGGAGAATCATAGGTGAGGAAAGAATTAACTTTATTGGCGTAACTATTTAAACATTTTTTGTGTACAGCCTTTATTATAGCAAAAAAATAAAAATAAAACAAATACACACAAAATTGTGGATTAAAAACTTGCTAGGTAACTAGAGGCAATTTATTTCTCTGCTATGGTAAAAGCAAAACAATATAAAGCTGTAACATTCCTAAGATTGGTAGGTTACCCCAATACTATAACATAGCAAGTGACCCATTCAAGTGCTATCCTGTCGATAACGACTTGGGGACAAACAAATCCAACTCACGGTATGTCAGTTCAGCTTAATATCTGCTTCTTTAGGAGCTTATTCATATCTATGTAGATGAAAAATAGAATATCAATATTTTTCATATATATATATAAATAATTCCCTGAAGAAGTGCTTCGCTGTGCGAAACTAGTCAAGCAGATATTAAACTGAACTGACATACCCTGAGTTGGATTTATTATCTGCTCAACTAGTTTCGCGCAGTGAAGCACTTTTTCAGGAGCTTATTCATATATATATGTAGAAGAAAAATATTGATATTATATTTACAGCTTTATATTGTTTTGCTTTTACCATGGCAGAGAAATAAATTGCCTCTAGCTACCTAGAAAGCTTTTATTCTACCATTTTGTGTGTATTTGTTTTATTTTTTTTGCTATAATAAAGGCTGTATACAAACTTTTTTTAAATAGTTATGCCTATAAGTCCATTCTTTCTTCACCTATGATTCTCCCCAAATAAGAATGTAAACATGTACAGCTATAAATACAAAATCTACATAGCACCAAGATGTAAAGTACAACTAAAGGCTAGTGACATTACATCTAAACATTTTTCTAATCCATTTACTATGTGAAGCACAAGCCTCATAAAGAAAACAAAAACTTTACCTTCCCTGACTAAGTCAGATCTAGACATGTGCACTGCGGAAATTTGTTAGTTTTCGTTTCATTCATTCTTTTTTTTCCCGTAAATTCGAAAATTCGTAAATTCATAAATTCGAGAATCCGAAAATAAGAAAGAAAATCCAAAAATTCAATGAACGAAAATCTGAAAATTCTAAAGAATAACTAACTAACTAATAATAACTAACTGTTGGAATATCCTTTCAAATTTGGCTGTTAGTGAACGTAACGAATACGAATTTATCCGAAGTTATGAATTATCTGAAATAACGAATGCCGCATCTAAACAAATGGAACAGAACGAATTAATAATAAATAATAATAATAATAACAATAATAAAAAGTTTTTATTTTTTATTAATATTGTTATTATTATTAATCCATTACGTTCCATTTGTTTAAATACAGCATTCATTATTTCAGATAATTAGTAACTTCAGATAAATTTGTATTCGTTACGTTCACTAACAGCCAAATTTGAAGGGAAATTTCAATACCTAAAATATAATAGTTAGCTATTATTTCAGATTTTCGAATTTTCGGGTTTTCAAATTTTTGTATTTCCGAATTTCCGAATTTTCGAATATTAGAAATTACGAATATTCAAAAAAATTTGTTAAATGGGTTTTTGTTAATTTGGATGTTTCCAAATCAACAAATTTGTCAAAACTAATTTGGAATTAAACGAATTGCACATGTCTAGTCAGATCCTCCATCATTTGTTTCTCACACGCTCCCCCTCCCAGATACTGCAGCTCACAGTGGGAGGGTATCGTCAACAGAGGCAGTCCAATCTAGAAAGCTGTGACTAATTACAGGCTTGTGAATCAGCATTAACAATGAAACTTTTTTTATTCCACTGTGGTGCAAACAGGCACAGCCTACATGTGAGTGGCAACTCTGCCCTGGGTTTTTGAGGTGTGCACTGTGCAGCATCCTCACCACACCATCACAGGAAGCTCAGTTAAAGTGGAACTCAACTGTATCTGAGCTACACAAACTGATAACACAAGTTCATTTTCTTGAGAAATCATTTTGAAAAACTCACCCCTGGCATTTTTTTTGCAATCATTTTTAGGAGTAAATTAACAATGTGTACAATGTCCTTGTGGCTGTGCAACATGAATGAATGAGTGACTTGTATAACGTTACCTATGCAAACTGAATCGCCTCAGGACACTTCTTGCCGCCGGTGTCCATCTGCGGCATAGCGCGGTCCTTTACCCAGTGGTGTCCTGACATGATTACAAACACATACACCTACACATATATGGCCAATTTTTTTGACAGGAGATAATTAACCTACCAGCATGTCTTTGGAATGTGGGAGGAAAACGGAGTACCCGGAGGAAATCCACGCAGGCACAGTGAGAACATGCAAACTTCAGGCAGATAGTGTCGTGGTCGGGATTTGAACCAGCGACCCTATTGCTGCTAGGTGAGAGTGCTAACTACTAAACCACTGTGCTGCTCCTTATAGAATAAGTTATATGCAGGATATTCAATAGAAGCACATGAATACAAAATATGACAGAGAACATTCTGACTGCTCAGGTATCATTAAGCAAAGGGTTTCCAAAACAATCATCTTGAGATATGCAAACAGTCACGGAACTGGTATGTCTCGAAAAAAACACAAATGTCTTCCAATGCACACGGCCGGACTTTTCAACCAAACTTGTCCGACGGAATGAATCCGTCGGACAATTCGACAGTGTGTGGGCTTCATTGGACCTGCAGAGGACCTTTTCTGTAGAAAATGTGCTACTGGCTATGAACTTTCTTATTTTAGTCCGTTTGTACGTCATCACGGTCGAATCCGTCGGACTTTGGTGTGATTGTGTGTAGACAAGTCCGATTCGACGGAAGTCCGTTGAAATTTGAAATGTCCAACGTGATTCAGTCCGTCAAAAGTCCGGTCCTGTGTACACGGCATAAGAAGTCATAGGGAAATTCAAAACAAGAGGGAGAAGAACTATAATGCTTCCCTCTCCAGGAATAGTCCCCCATGTACCATACATATTAGGTTTAGCAGTCATTATGGGGCCTACCAAATCATAACATGTTAAGAGAGTAAAAACACAGAGAAAGTCCAGGAAAAGGAAGGGTAAAGGCTAGAGGGATAAGGTCACCTAACCGGAATTCCGTGCTCCCCATGCATCATGTTACCAGAATGGGCATTATAAGTAGCGAAGCCAAGGATTCCAAATTCTTTTGAGTTTAGCATATTTATCCCAAAGAATTCTAAGCAGTTTTTTGTGGACCATGATCCAGGTGAGTTTATGCTTTTATTGCAGTATAAAAAATGTGTCAACCAAAGGGTTCTTCCAAGCAGTAGCTAGATGTTTTGGCTACCAAAAACATATTAACCACTTCAATACCGGGCACTTCCTGCCAAGGCCAATTTTCAGCTTTCAGCGCTGTCACACTTTGAATGACATTTGGGCGGTCATACAACATTGTACCCAAACTTTTTATCATTCTGTTCACACAAATAGAGCTTTGTTAGTGGTTAATAACCACTGGGTTTTTTATTTTTTTGCTAAATAAAAAAACAAAAAAGACAAATAATTTTGAAAAAAAAACACATTTCTCTTTATTTCTGTCATAAAATTCCGCAAATAAATAATTGTTCTTCATAAATTTAGCCCAAAGTGTATTCTGCTACATTTCTTTGGTGAAAATAACACAAATCAGTGTATATTATTTAGTCTGTGTGAAAGTTATAGAGTCCACAAACTATGGAATATATATGAAAATTGATCAATTCTGGTGTACTGACGCCCTACCTGATTACTTGAGGTCCTAAAATGCCAGGACAGTACAGATACCTCCACAAATGTCCCCTTTTTGGACAGTAGACAGTCCAAGGTATTTTATTTATTTATTTATTTATTATCATTCAGTTTGTTTTGTTGTGATTTGCTGTGATTGGTCAAAGCTAATCACATGGTACAGATGGGCTGTGATTGGCTCTGTCTGCACTATGTGCATACTCTGATCAGTCATCGACTGTGTCCCGTGGACATGGCCGGTGACAGATTGTGCCGCTGCATCCAGTCAAGATGGTAGCCACTGAAGCCACTGCCTGGCCATCATTTGTCTATAGGCCGGGACGTGAAGTGGTTAAAAAGTAAGAGTCTGTGTGTGTTTGGGAACATTGTCAACCAGTTCATTTAGGAGGGCTACTTGAGCTGAGCTTTTTTTTAGTAGGGCTACTTGAGCTGAGCTTTACTTGGCAACAATGGCTTTGGTCATTGTTACCAAGTAAATTAACTGTGCACCCAGAAGCGCGTAACCTTAGGGCAAGTCCACCAACCCCTGGTATTTCTAGTTGCAGCCATTTTGATTAAGGGCAGATGATTCATGTAGCATGTATTTCCTGGAATCCATCTGCCCAGGAGGGCAGGAGGATGTGCTTAGCTGAGAAGGCCATTCCTCCCCTCCTTCAGATGAAAAAAAATGACCATGAACACTCCTGGGACATATGACATCATTTAGACCTAGGCCAGAAACCAGGAAGCAACTGAAGAAATGTAAAAAAAAAACAAAAAAAACAAAAAGGTTAAAAGAAGTAAATATGATATACTTTCACATC
Organism: Lithobates clamitans; assembly: GCA_037952925.1. Classification (NCBI taxonomy): domain Eukaryota; kingdom Metazoa; phylum Chordata; class Amphibia; order Anura; family Ranidae; genus Lithobates; species Lithobates clamitans. The sequence continues at coordinate 3,835,430 of JBBGZY010000125.1, read as the reverse complement.
TATTCACTAATATTTACTAATATTTACATCATAAAGATTAAAAATGGTAATGTTGATTAAGAATTTAGTTACGCTTTAAGTGGACTTCATTGGCAGGCTCAACAAGTATTTGTGGGGCTTTGCAGGGACACTAAGAAAAAAACTTTAAGTGCAGATGCACTTAAAATTAAGTGGTGCAGCATATATTTTTCTTTTTATTTGGGCCATAGTGCTATTTTAACCCACTTTGAGAAGATTGTCTACAGCTTATTTACTTCCGTGTGTGTGATTCAAAACACAAAGAAAACTATAAATCCTTTTTACTAAAGAAAGCTAAGAATTTTTTTCTTCTTCAAACAAACAGAATATTATTGCACATAAATAATATTCAATATTGCAACAAAAATTCCCTTGCAATACGATTTTGTAAGTCTCTTCAAAATAAATCATATTCATCTCATCCTTTTACAATGCCATTCTGTTTGAACATAAGTCCAATGTAAATGTATCTCTGCAAAAGTAATTGACTGTTTCATCTTCTGATGAGGAGTCGTATATTTCATTTATTACTTTCTGCAATTTTGAAAATGTCGTCATGCATGTTAAAGGGTTTTAAAATGTTAATGATGTTCAGTTTGTCTTTGTACCAGATAGCAATCTGATAAAATATCTCAAACGTTTTCTCTTGGCATTTACCATGAATTATGTATGGCAAACTATGCATTTATTAAGTATAATCGATTTTGTCACACTGATCCTCCTCCTGACCAAAGCTGAGCTTAGACAGATTGTGGTTGTATCACACTGCATATTTGTTGATAGATTTTGTTATTGTGACATCACTACCCCACAATTACGGCAGCTATGATATGACATTGCTCACACAGGTATAGCTTTAGTCATTAGGATTTTAAAAATGTTTCATTGTACAGCCCAAAGCAGTACTCACCCTCTGCATGCTCCTGTTCAGTGGTGGCTGGTGCCGGTGGCACACCCCCCTTCGTACCCCCCCGCTTGCGGTAGGTCATCCAGGCACTTACCCCATCTAGGTTGCAGGCTGGCACCGCTCCTACGGGCGGCGGGTGACAGGTTCCTCCTCCTCTGCATCACGGCAGCTTCCCCCGTGCGTCTCCTCCCTCCTCCTCCTAGGCGTCCAATCAGGACCCGCTTCTTGATCGGTCAGGAGGAGGATCAGTGTGACAATTCCGAATATTCTTTCGCTATTATCACACAAGTAGGTGGGCTCAGAGCGCAGTGCTCTACGCCCTGAGCCCACCCCTTTTTGAAGCCTATTAAAGCCTCTGGCTCTAATCACGTGCTTCAAACCCCCCCATTGGAATTCATGCATCCCGCGCCCTGTATGTAGATTAGGAGGCCGGACGCATGGATAGGGGAGCAGTGCCATGTGCCACTAGTGGACAGGCTGCCACTGCTCCTCTTCCTCCTTTGGTCCCTTCACTCCTCTTCTGGTTGTATAACACCCAGTAACATGCTTACATATCAGTAGTTCTCAGAAAGTTGGACATTGTACAGAATGATGTCTGTTTGTGTCATACTTTGCCCTTCCATGTGCACCTTATTGCAAAGGTTAGTTATAAATTGGGATGGTTGCCATCCTTTTTGTATAGCTTTTTTCTGTTTCAATGTTTTTATTGAAAATTTTGCAATACAAGTATATCATGAACAAAATATACCACTTAATACTCCTCGATGACCAAGGCAGTCAAAAGAGGGCGATACATAGCAGGAACAACATGGCACTTACACAGAAGATGTATCAAGGTAGAGCAAAGTTCCTGGCCAGTTTACTGTCTTAGAAAAGAATTGTTAATTTCCGTTAGAAGAACGGGCAACCTGAGAAGAAATTTAAACTAGGGACTCCCCTCAGGAAGGCCCCCGAGATCATCACTCCACCCCCATGGGAGCACACTGTGGAGCGCGAGAGCTTCAGGGTTCCCACCAAAGGGGGTGTCTCCCCACCTCCTGTCAGAACCTCCAGGAAGGTGCTCGCACTGGAAAGAAACCCAGGCGCAGCAGCCCCCCCTGACGGCGCTGACAGGCACATCGTCCAGGATAGTATCCTAAGAGTAACTGGCTGCCATTTAGGCTGATACACTATGTGAGTAGTTTAGGACAACCTAAAAGAGCAAACGAGGAGGTTTTGGCCTAGGAAGACCGTTATTAACCAGTAGCTGGTATAAGAGAGATGAGGGTGGAACATGAAAAGAAAGAGTAGAGAAGAAAGAAGAAGAGGAGAAAGGGAGCCAAAGGTAAAGAAAGGGAGGGAGGGGGGGTGGGGTCAATGGAGAGAGGTGGTAATCTCGCCGGACTCTCCCCTACGTTAGCAGGTGACCTGGGTAAAGTGAAATACCGACATACCGAGCCCAAGGTTCCCAAATCCCTTCAAAACGTGGGACCGTGTCACGCAATTTAGCGACTATTTGTTCCTGTGACATTATCCAAGAGATCTTCCGTTTGGTGGCCGATATGGACACCGAAGGAGTTTTCCAAGCTTTCGCTAGAGTAACTTTGGCACCCAAGCACATACAGAATATAAGTTGTTGTGTGTTTTTAGAAGTGTTGGGTAGTTTGCAATTCAATAGAATGTATGTGGGGTCCTGTGGAACCACTGCCCCAGATACTTTCCTTATGATATGGAGGAATTTGTTCCAGAAGCTCCGTATGCGGGGGCAGGTCCACCAGATGTGATGCATCGTGCCAATATGACCGCAACCTCTGTAGCAGAGGGGGGAGGAGTCCGGGAATATCCTGGCAAGCCTGGCCGGGACGTAGTACCATTTAGTGAAGAGTTTAATGTTAGCTTCAATTAAGGCTATATTTAAGATACCTTTCGATGATCTGCTGAAGGCTTGGAACCACTTCGCAGGGTCCCACTGGATGTCCAGGTCCGATTCCCAGGATCGAGCGTAGGCCGGGGTGTCCGTCCTATCTGCCAGGGACGCATAGATAATGGATATCCCACCCCTTTGGGGGGCAGACGAAGAGCACCATAGCTCATACATCGTGGCCTTAGGAGTGTTCGTCTTATCAGTACAAAGTGAGTGGAGAAAGTGGCGTATTTGTGAGAGTCGAAACTTTTCCGAGGTAGGCATTTCCAGAGAGCTCAAACAATGGCCTAATGAAATAGGGCCATTGGGGGTAAGGAAGTGTCCTATTCGGAAAAGGCCCTTGTTCAGCCACCAATGGAATGCATGAATGTTCATCCCAGGGGGAAAGTCAGGATTGTGAAATAGGTGTGTGAGAGGCCTTAAGGGGGAAATCAAGTTGGCGTGGGTATGCAATTGATCGCAGAGGGCTAGAGAGTGGGATAAAGTGGGGGCTAAGATGGCCGGTCTGTGTTTGGGAGGTCTCCATGTTAAGAAGTCGAGAGTGAAATGTGGTACCGCTTGTCTCTCAATGGAGATCCAATCTGGTCTGCAGGATTTAGTGTAAATGGCTGAGAATTGTGCTAACTGTGCTGCCTGGTAATATAGCCACAAGTTAGGTAGTCCCAGGCCCCCTTGAGACCGAAGTCTGAATAATATTTCTTTAGCAAAGCGGTGGCCCCTGTCCCCCCAGACAAACCTAATCACCCCGGACTGAAATTTGGTCAAGACTGATTTTTTAATCGGTATTGGAAGTGATCTGAACAGGTATAGTAGGCGTGGCAGGAGAGTCATTTTGACTGCGTTGAGTCTACCTAACCATGACAGGCCCTCCCCCGACCATTTCCGTAGGTCCTGCTCCAGGGAGCGGAGCATGGGGGGGTAGTTAGCGGCATATAGGTCTCCAATGTTTTTCGTCAGCTTGATACCCAAATAGGGGATTGAGTGGCTAGCCCATGTGAAGGGAAAGTGTGGTCGGAGTTGGTCTATGAGAGGTACTGGTACCGAAACATTTAGGGCCACCGATTTGGTCACATTCACCTGAAGACCAGAGATGAGACCGAAGTCTCTCAAAAGTCTGAGGACATTAGGTGTGGATGTGAGAGGAGCAGTGAGGAACAAGAGCATGTCGTCAGCAAATAGGGCGCATTTGTGAACGTCAGGACCACACCTCACTCCCTGGATTTTCTTGTTCGATCTGATGGCTATCGCCAGTGTCTCGATTGCAATAGCGAAAATCAAGGGTGAAAGGGGACAGCCCTGTCTAGTTCCCCTACGAATATTGAAGGGTTCCGAGTAATGGCCCATTAGTCGCACCAGTGCTGAGGGTGAGGAATATAACGTGTTAATAATCGTGCGGAAACCGTCGCCAAACCCCCAGCGTTCCAGAATGTCAAAAATGTAGGGCCATGACACGGAATCGAAGGCCTTCTGCAGGTCCAGCGACAGCAGGAAGCCTTCTTGTGCAGGGCCTCCGTCCCACCGGGACTGCAGAAGGGAAATCAAGTCAATAGCTCTGCGAACCTGGTCCGGTCCCTGTCTCCCCAGGATGAAGCCCACTTGGTCCCTATGTATATAATGAACGATAAAGTTAGACATCCTGTTTGCCAGGATTTTAGTCATTATTTTGAGATCGTTATTGATTAACGAAATAGGTCGGTAGCTGCCCACCTCGCTTGGGTCTTTACCCTGTTTAGGTATGACCGAGATAAAAGCCGAGTTTAAGTCGCTAGGGATAGGGGCTCCATCCCGGAGGGAGTTGAAGAACCGGGCCATGTAAGGGGCCAGACGAGGGCCAAACTTCTTGTAATAACATACCGAAAAACCGTCTGGACCCGGGGCAGAGTTTATTTTCAAGGATTTAATCGTTTCCAAGATTTCATCGGAGGAGAAGGGGGCGTCTAGCAGGTCGCGGTGTGTTTGCTGCAGTTGGGGTAGGTTAATGTCTTGGAGAAACCGCTCTCTGGCCTTGGAATGAGCGTGGGGTACTGTCTCATAAAGCTGTGAGTAATAATCGTGGAATGATTTCATAACGATGGTGGGATTTTGCGTTAGATTACCCGACGAGGCACGAATCTTGGGAAATACCAAGGTGCGAATCCTCGGGCTAAGCTTAGTAGCTAGCTTAGCGCCAATCCTATCCGATTGGTAATAGAAACGCGCGCCGGACCACCGTAAGTGTTTCTCCGCGGAAGTAGTGAGCGAAAGATTGAGTTTCACTCTAGCAAAGTCAAGTTTGGCCAGGTTATCCGGAGTAGGGTGTTGTTTGTGGGCTTTACTCAGCAAGCGGAAATCCGCAGTGAGGCGCGAGACCTCCGCCCTGCTTTCTTTTTTAAGTTGTGAGGAGAGTTGTAGGATCCTGCCCCTCAACACCGCCTTGTGTGCTGCCCAAAGACATCCCGGGGAGACTGATCCCGTGTCATTCTCACTGAAGTAGTCGGAAAGAGCTTTGTCTAGAAGCGTGCAATGGGTTGGGTTGCTTAGAAGAGTTTCATTGAGGCGCCATTGGAAGGAGCCCTTCACCCCCGACCCACCCCTGAGTGACATAGACATTATCGAGTGGTCGGACAATGGAGTGTCATAAATTTTAGAGGAGGTTACTCTCGGGATTACGTGTGGTGGGACAAATATGTGGTCAATCCTAGAGAAGGTGTGGTGGGGGACCGAGTAGTGCGTGTAGTCTCTAGTTTGGGGGTTCATTTCCCTCCAGATATCAATCAGGCCAAAAGATCGGACTATTTGCGCCACCCGAAGGCTACGTTTGGGAGGCCGTTTTGATTTGGGCCGCAGGGGGTTTGATTTGTCAGAGGAATAGTCAAATGGGGTAATGGAGTCTCCCCCCAGAATTACTGTGCCCACGAAATGCGGTTTGAGTACCTTTAGTGTGGTGTCAAAAAAGGTGTCTTGGTGTGTGTTGGGCGTGTAGTATGAGACAAACGTGTAAGCCTCACCATTAATCATACCAGAGACTAGTATGTAGCGTCCCTCTGGATCTTTGATAGTGTTTGCATGTACGAAGTGAGTTCTGTTGGAGAAGCAGACTGCCACGCCTCTCGTTTCGTTGTCAGCATTAGCTAGGTGGAAGTTCATGAAGCTTTTGTGAAGGAATTTGGGCTGATAGGAGGAGGGGAAATGAGTTTCCTGAAACAGAACTACATCAGCCTTCAGAGTGTGAAGCTGTTGCAGTATTTTGCGTCTCTTCATGGGGGAGTTAAGGCCTTGTACGTTGTGGGAGAGGATCTTAAGTGTCCCAATCAGTGTGGTGGAGTCAGTCATGGGGAGGCAAGGTGTGTGATGCTAAGTGTTTGTGATTCTTACCTGACATCCCAAATGTCCCTGGCAGATAGGAGACATCCCCAGCAGCAAGACGGGCTCGACCTGTGGTACCGCAGACGGGAGATCCAGTGGGAACCTGTGGCTGAGGAGGAGGGGGGAGGAGAGGGGGAGGGAAGAAGAAAGGAGAGAAGAGCAGAGAAAAGAGGTAGAGAGGAGTGAAAAAGAGAACCATTAGATATCGTGACCAAAAGTTTTTACCCATATCCCAACGGACCAGCGAGGGGCCCTCCCCTGGCTGGACCGGCACCCAGAACAAAGCAAAAATTCTGCGACCCAAGGGTCGAGAGAGTCTGGGTCCGATAGGTGAGTGAACAAGGGTTCAGCTATCGGAGCCAGAGAGAGGCGCACTACGACCACTCCGGTCAACGCCGCCTCTGATTAAAATCATGTCAGTACAAAAACAATGCAGTGCAAGCCCTTCTATCACCTGGTAATAGTGATCAAAAAGCTTCGGATATTGTGGAAGGGAAAGAGAAATAGGAAAACAAAAAAAAAGAAAACATTGTAAGAAACGGAACAGAACAACCTATTCCCCGGAAAATCTGGACCCATGGGGATCCGAAAGGAAGTCCTGGGGAGAACTCAGAAGAGGAAAGTCACCAAAAAGCTGACATCAAGTTTGTCGTCAGCGTCGACCCCGGGGAGGATCAAGAGCAGAGACTGCTGATGCTGCGGGCCCACTCATGGGGGGAAGGACTCTTTGGATCGCTTGGAAAGCTGTTTCTGCCACACCGGCGAGACTGGGCTGGTGGGGGATGTTCTCTTGACTGACGATGCTCCTCGAGAGGCAGAAGACTGTGGGACGTCCTGAGTGATCAGACCCAGATGAAGAAGCAGACGTTCCCCTTCTTGGAACGTTGAAAAATTGTATGGTTTGTTGCGGTAAGAGAAGTTTAATCTCAGCGGGAAGGACCATCTGTAGGTGATCTCTTTGTCCGCCAGAACTTGTAGGAGCGGTTTCAGGGCTCTTCTTTTTTGAACGGTATATGGAGATATATCAGCGAAGATTTGGACCTGATGACCTTGGAACATCAGTTTCTCTGCTGACCTGGAGAGCTTCATCACTTCTTCCTTGACTGCATAGAAATGCGGTTTCACGATGATGTCTCGTGGCAGACCGTCTGAGCGAGGTGGTTGTAGCGCCCTGTGGGCTCTGTCGAGCTCTAAGCGATGAGCCGGGATATTGGGGATTAAACTTTTGATGAAGTCCTGAACTGCCGTGTGGGTGTCTTTAATGGATTCGGGGAGCCCCCTGAGGCGAAAATTGTAATGTCTCGACCTGTTCTCGAGGTCATCAATTTTGGAGGTGGCGGATTCCAGTTGGTCCTGGAGATCCTGGATTCTGGAAGTATTTTGGTTAAGTCTCAGTATGGCCTGGTCAGATTTATGTTCGATCGCTTCAATCCTGGCACCAATCTGCTGCAGATCTGCATGTATGGAAGCAGTGATCTGTGTGGCTGTGTGGGATAGGCCTCTAGATAACATCTGGGAGAAAGCAGCTATCATAGAGGGGAAATCAGTAGGGGAGGGAGGGAGATCTCTGGCCTGTATGTCCCAGGAGTCCGGACTGTGAGGTAAATCCAGCTGAGGGGTAAGAGCTGCCCCTCCAAATGTCCTCCGTAACAGAGAGTCAGTGGATGCTGGAGAGGGGAACCCCGGGAGAGTACTCACTGTGGCATCCGATGCTTGTGAGGACGGTGGGGCCCCTTCATCCTGGTCTGCAATGGATTCTGACAGGCTGGGCAGGCTGTGTGAGGAGACGGCCGCCATTTTGGGATGGCCGGGCCGCTCCAGGGATCCGTTCAGGGCGTCTAAGAGATTCCGCCTGGAGGAAGAAAGGGACATCCAGGTGTAGCTGGAGGTGTCCCCTAGCTGCTGGGACAGGAGCCGGGCCGGAACGAGGGCTTGCACCGCCGCTATAGACGGCGTTAGATCGGGGTGGCGCGGAGCTCCCGGGCTAAGTGGCCATCTTGGACGCTGCCGCGCATGCGCCGTCCTTTGTATAGCTTTTTCGCTGTATTTTGAGTGGGGACACACTGGATGCCTCCAGCCGCCATTGTGCTCTTGCTGGGCTTCCAATGTGTTTTTGTGCCTTTAACCACTTGCCCACTGGAAGATTTACCCGTCTTCTTGACTAGGCCATTTTTTTCTTTTCGGTACTGCGTTACTTTAATTGACAATTGCGTTGTTATGCAAACCTGTACACAAATGAGATTTTTATCCTTTTTCTTTCTCACAAATAGAGTTTCCCTTTGAATTATGGTATTTGGTATTTGATTACCTCTGGGTTTTTAATTTTTTTGCACTATAAGCAAAAAAATACCGACAATTAAAAAATATATATATTTATTATACTTTCTGCTATAAAACATACATAATAAAACAATTTAAAATCAAATTTCTTAATAAAGGCTTATATGTGTTCTGCTACATGTTTTTGATAAAAAAAATCCCAATAAGCGTATATGAGTTATAGCATCTACAACTATGGTATATATACTGGAATTTTTATTTTTTTATTTTTTTCAGTGACTTATAGCAGGATTGCGATAATGCGGCAGATAATCTAACATTAACTGACACTTTGTGGGAACCAGTGACACTAATACAGTGATCAATGCTAAAAATATGCACTGTTACTGTACTAATGACACTGACTGGGAAGGGGTTTAAACATCTAGGATGATCAAAGGGTTAGATGTGTGCATAACCAGTGTTTTTGTGTTTACTATGTGCTGTTTTTACTAAGGGGCGTGGTGGATTTTGTCCCCTGCTTTGCAAGGAAACAAAATCCATCACATCCCTGTCGACAGAACAAAGCTCTTCCTTGTTTACCAGAGTTCTGTTCTGTGTTTCTCTTTGCCGATCAGTAGGTGCCGGCCAACATCCATTGGCCGGTACCCGCTGACCTGCTTGTGCTGTGTCTAATCACAGCACAGCCACATGCATGATCCAGCACATGGGACACGGCATAGGAGGCGTGATCTGGCATAGGAGAGCCGTTCTGCTGCCGTACTCCTATGTGTGCCAGTCAGCAAGCAGTTAAAGGGGTTGTAAAGGTAAAAATTTGGGGGGGAATATGTGATCTATGTGATATATATATTGTGAATATAGATGTTGTTTGAGCCAAAATGATTTAATTACCTTTTAGAGAAGTATGATTTTTCTTCACTTCCTCCTTTCCTCTGTGTACTGCATCCTAAATTTACGGGTCTCCGAGCGCATTCGTTTCAACTACGTCATGGCTCCAAAGCAACTTCAGCGGCATCGCGCATGCGCACTGCCACTTTTTCGCCGCGTGACAGAACGAGAATGAGCCTAGTTCTCATTTCTAGTTCAGCCTTGGTTAAACACACGCTGCCCAGTTAACATGCCCATTCCCGCCTCCCCAGCATGCCCATAGTATAAACAAATACTAGTCGCTATTTAAAAAAACTAATTTATATATTTAATTATTTATTTCAACTTTCACTGCAGCAAATAAGGGGGCGGAGTTAAGGCGGGGCTGTGCTGCTGAGATCGTCATTCAATACAATAACAAGGCACAAGAGGCGGAGCTACAGTGTCTTAGACATAGTTACATAGTTACATAGTAGGTGAGGTTGAAAAAAAACACAAGTCCATCAAGTCCAACCTATGTGTGTGATTATGTGTCAGTATTTCATTACATATCCCTGTATGTTGCGGTCATTCAGGTGATTATCTAATAGTTTCTTGAAGCTATCAATGCTCCCCGCTGAGACCACCGCCTGTGGAAGGGAATTCCACATCCTTGCCGCTCTTACAGTGAAGAACCCTCTACGTAGTTTAAGGTTAAACCTCTTTTCTTCTAATTGTAATGAGTGGCCACAAGTCTTATTAAACTCTCTTCTGCGAAAAAGTTTTATCCCTATTGTGGGGTCACCAGTACAGTATTTGTAAATTGAAATCATATCCCCTCTCAAGCGTCTCTTCTCCAGAGAGAATAAGTTCAGTGCTCGCAACCTTTCCTCATAACTAAGATCCTCCAGACCCTTTATTAGCTTTGTTGCCCTTCTTTGTACTCGCTCCATTTCCAGTACATCCCTCCTGAGGACTGGTGCCCAGAACTGGACAGCATACTCCAGGTGCGACCGGACCAGAGTCTTGTAGAGCGGGAGAATTATCATTTTATCTCTGGAGTTGATCCCCCTTTTAATGCATGCCAATATTCTGTTTGCTTTATTAGCAGCAGCTTGGCATTGCATGCCATTGCTGAGCCTATCATCTACTAGGACCCCCAGGTCCTTTTCCATCCTAGATTCCCCCCAGAGGTTCTCCCCCCAGTGTATAGATTGCATTCATATTTTTGCCACCCAAATGCATTATTTTACATTTTTCTACATTGAACCTCATTTGCCATGTAGTCGCCCACCCCATTAATTTGTTCAGGTCTTTTTGCAAGATTTCCACATCCTGCGGAGAAGTTATTGCCCTGTTTAGCTTAGTATCATCTGCAAATAAAGAGATTGAACTGTTAATCCCATCCTCCAGGTCGTTTATAAACAAATTAAATAGGATTGGTCCCAGTACAGAACCCTGGGGAACCCCACTAGCCACCCCTGACCATTCTGAGTACTCCCCATTTATGACCACCCTCTGAACACGCCCTTGTAGCCAGTTTTCAATCCATGTACTCACCCTATGGTCCATGCCAAAGGACCTTATTTTGTACAGTAAATGTTTATGGGGAACTGTGTCAAATGCTTTTGCAAAATCCAGATACACCACGTCTACGGGCCTTCCTTTATCTAGATGGCAACTCACCTCCTCATAGAAGGTTAATAGATTGGTTTGACAAGAACGATTCTTCATGAATCCATGCTGATTACTGCTAATGATATCATTCTTATTACTAAAATCTTGTATATAGTCCCTTATCATCCCCTCCAAGAGTTTACATACTATTGATGTTAGGCTAACTGGTATGTAATTCCCAGGGATGTTTTTTGGGCCCTTTTTAAATATTGGTGCTACATTGGCTTTTCTCCAATCAGCTGGTACCATTCCAGTCAATAGACTGTCTGTAAAAATTAGGAACAACGGTAGTACCCTCGGATGCAAGCCATCTGGTCCCGGTGATTTATTAATGTTAAGTTTCTCAAGTCTAATTTTAATTCCGTCCTCTGTTAACCATGGAGGTGCTTCCTGTGTTGTGTCATGAGGATAAACACTGCAGTTTTGGTTACTGAAGCCCCCCCCGGTTCACTCGTGAAGACTGAGGAGAAGAATAAATTCAATACCTTTGCCATCTCCCCATCCTTTGTAACCAGATGTCCTTCCTCATTCTTTATGGGGCCAATATGGTCTGTCCTCCCTTTTTTACTGTTTACATACTTAACCACTTGCCGACCGCCTACCGCATATATACTGCGGCAGAATGGCACGGGCAGGCAAAATCACGTACCCGTACGTGATCTGCCTCCCGCGGGCGGGGGGTCCGATCGGACCCCCCCCCGGTGCCATCGGCGGTCGGCATCTGACTGGGAGCGTCGGGAGGCGAGGGGGAGACCATCCGATCGTGGCCCCCCCCTCGCGATCGCTCCCAGCCAATGGGAATCCTCCTCTGCCTGTGTGTCGTTTCACACAGGCAGAGGATGTGATGTCATCTCTCCTCGGTCTGGCAGTTTCCGTTCCAGCGCCGAGGAGAGATGACAAGTGAGTGCACAACACACACACACACACAGTAGAACATGCCAGGCATACCTTACACCCCGATCCCCCCCCCGATCGCCCCCCGATCCCCCCCCAATCACCCCCCCCCCCTGTCACAAACTGACATTAGCAGTATTTTTTTTTTTTTTTTTTTTTCTGATTACTGCATAGTGTCAGTTTGTGACAGTTAGTGTTAGGGCAGTGAGTATTACCCCCCTTTAGGTCTAGGATACCCCCCTAACCCCCCCTAATAAAGTTTTAACCCCTTGATCACCCCCCCTCACCAGTGTCGCTAAGCGATCATTTTTCTGATCGCTGTATTAGTGTCGCTGGTGACGCTAGTTAGGAACGTAAATATTTAGGTTCGCCGTCAGTGTTTTATAGCGACAGGGACCCCCATATAGTACCTAATAAATGTTTTAACCCCTTGATTGCCCCCTAGTTAACCCTTTCACCACTGATCACCGTATAACTGTTACGGGTGACGCTGGTTAGTTCGTTTATTTTTTATAGTGTCAGGGCACCCGCCGTTTATTACCGAATAAAGGTTTAGCCCCCTGATCGCCCGGCGGTGATATGCGTCGCCCCAGGCAGCGTCAGATTAGCGCCAGTACCGCGAACACCCACGCACGCAGCATGCGCCTCCCTTAGTGGTATAGTATCTGATCGGATCAATATCTGATCCGATCAAATCTATACTAGCGTCCCCAGCAGTTTAGGGTTCCCGAAAACGCAGTGTTAGCGGGATCAGCCCAGATACCTGCTAGCACCTGCGTTTTGCCCCTCCGCCCAGCCCACCCAAGTGCAGTATCGATCGATCACTGTCACTTACAAAACACTAAACGCATAACTGCAGCGTTCGCAGAGTCAGGCCTGATCCCTGCGATCGCTAACAGTTTTTTTGGTAGCGTTTTGGTGAACTGGCAAGCACCAGCCCCAGGCAGCGTCAGGTTAGCGCCAGTACCGCTAACACCCACGCATGCACCGTACACCTCCCTTAGTGGTATAGTATCTGATCGGATCAATATCTGATCCGATCAGATCTATACTAGCGTCCCCAGCAGTTTAGGGTTCCCAAAAACGCAGTGTTAGCGGGATCAGCCCAGATACCTGCTAGCACCTGCGTTTTGCCCCTCCGCCCGGCCCAGCCCACCCAAGTGCAGTATCGATCGATCACTGTCACTTACAAAACACTAAACGCATAACTGCAGCGTTCGCAGAGTCAGGCCTGATCCCTGCGATCGCTAACAGTTTTTTTGGTAGCGTTTTGGTGAACTGGCAAGCACCAGCCCCAGGCAGCGTCAGATTAGCGCCAGTACCGCTAACACCCACGCACGCAGCATACACCTCCCTTAGTGGTATAGTATCTGAACGGATCAATATCTGATCCGATTAGATCTATACTAGTGTCCCCAGCAGTTTAGGGTTCCCAAAAACGCAGTGTTAGCGGGATCAGCCCAGATACCTGCTAGCACCTGCGTTTTGCCCCTCCGCCCGGCCCGGCCCAGCCCACCCAAGTGCAGTATCGATCGATCACTGTCACTTACAAAAGACTAAACGCATAACTGCAGCGTTCGCAGAGTCAGGCCTGATCCCTGCGATCGCTAACAGTTTTTTGGTAGCGTTTTGGGGAACTGGCAAGCACCAGCGGCGTAGTATACCCCGGTCGTAGCCAAACCAGCACTGCAGTAACACTTGGTGACGTGGCGAGTCCCATAAGTGCAGTTCAAGCTGGTGAGGTGGCAAGCACAAGTAGTGTCCCGCTGCCACCAAAAAGACAAACACAGGCCCGTCGTGCCCATAGTGCCCTTCCTGCTGCATTCGCCAATCCTAATTGGGAGCCCACCACTTCTGCAGCGCCCGTACTTCCCCCATTCACATCCCCAACCAAATGCAGTCGGCTGCATGAGAGGCATTTTCTTTATGTCCTCCCGAGTACCCCTACCCAACGAACCCCCCAAAAAAGATGTTGTGTCTGCAGCTAGCGTGGATATAGGCGTGACACCCGCTATTATTGTCCCTCCTGTCCTGACAATCCTGGTCTTTGCATTGGTGAATGTTTTGAACGCTACCATGCACTAGTTGACTATTAGCGTAGGGTACAGCATTGCACAGACTAGGCACACTTTCACAGGGTCTCCCGAGATGCCATCGCATTTTGAGAGACCCGAACCTGGAACCGGTTACAGTTATAAAAGTTAGTTACAAAAAAAAGTGTAAAAAAAAAAAAAAAAAAAAAAACACAAACAAAAATATAAAATAAAAATAGTTGTCGTTTTATTGTTCTCTCTCTCTCTATTCTCTCTCTATTGTTCTGCTCTTTTTTACTGTATTCTATTCTGCAATGTTTTATTGTTATTATGTTTTATCATGTTTGCTTTTCAGGTATGCAATTTTTTATACCTTACCGTTTACTGTGCTTTATTGTTAACCATTTTTTTGTCTTCAGGTATGCCATTCACGACTTTGAGTGGTTATACCAGAATGATGCCTGCAGGTTTAGGTATCATCTTGGTATCATTCTTTTCAGCCAGCGGTCGGCTTTCATGTAAAAGCAATCCTAGTGGCTAATTAGCCTCTAGACTGCTTTTACAAGCAGTGGGAGGGAATGCCCCCCCCCCCCCAACATCTTCCGTGTTTTTCTCTGGCTCTCCTGTCTCAACAGGGAACCTGAAAATGCAGCCGGTGATTCAGCCAGCTGACCATAGAGCTGATCAGAGACCAGAGTGGCTCCAAACATCTCTATGACCTAAGAAACCGGAAGCTACGAGCATTTTATGACGTAGATTTCGCCGGATGTAAACAGCGCCATTGGGAAATTGGGAAAGCATTTTATCACACCGATCTTGGTGTGATCAGATGCTTTGAGGGCAGAGGAGAAATCTAGGGTCTAATAGACCCCAATTTTTGCAAAAAAGAGTACCTGTCACTACCTATTGCTATCATAGGGGATATTTACATTCTCTGAGATAACAATAAAAATGATTTAAAAAAAAAAAAATGAAAGGAACAGTTTAAAAATAAGATAAAAAAATAATAATAATAAAGAAAAAAAAAAAAAAAAAAAAAAAAGCACCCCTGTCCCCCCTGCTCTCGCGCTAAGGTGAACGCAAGCGTTGGTCTGGCGTCAAATGTAAACAGCAATTGCACCATGCATGTGAGGTATCACCGCGAAGGTCAGATCGAGGGCAGTAAGTTTAGCAGTAGACCTCCTCTGTAAATCTAAAGTGGTAACCTGTAAAGGCTTTTAAAGGCTTTTAAAAATGTATTTAGTTTGTCGCCACTGCACGTTTGTGCGCAATTTTAAAGCATGTCATGTTTGGTATCCATGTACTCGGCCTAAGATCATCTTTTTTATCTCATCAAACATTTGGGCAATATAGTGTGTTTTAGTGCATTAAAATGTAAAAAAGTGTGTTTTTTCCCCAAAAAATGCGTTTGAAAAATCGCTGCGCAAATACTGTGTGAAAAAAAAAAATGAAACACCCACCATTTTAAACTGTAGGGCATTTGCTTTAAAAAAAATATATAATGTTTGGGGGTTCAAAGTAATTTTCTTGCAAAAAAAAATTATTTTTTTATGTAAACAATAAGTGTCAGAAAGGGCTTTGTCTTCAAGTGGTTAGAAGAGTGGGTGATGTGTGACATAAGCTTCTAGATGTTGTGCATAAAATGCCAGGACAGTTCAAACCCCCCCCAAATGACCCCATTTTGGAAAGTAGACACCCCAAGCTATTTGCTGAGAGTCATGTTGAGTCCATGGAATAATTTATATTGTGACACAAGTTGCGGGAAAGAGACAATTTTTTATTTTTTTTATTTTTTTTTGCGCAAAGTTGTCACTAAATGATATATTGCTCAAACATGCCATGGGAATATGTGAAATTACACCCCAAAATACATTCTGTTGCTTCTCCTGAGTACGGGGATACCACATGTGTGGGACTTTTTGGGAGCCTAGCCGCGTACGGGACCCCGAAAACCAAGCACCGCCTTCAGGCTTTCTAAGGCCGTAAATTTTTGATTTCACTCTTCACTGCCTATCACAGTTTCGGAGGCCATGGAATGCCCAGGTGGCACAAAACCCCCCCAAATGACCCCATTTTGGAAAGTAGACACCCCAAGCTATTTGATGAGAGGTATAGTGAGTATTTTGCAGACCTCACTTTTTGTCACAAAGTTTTGAAAATTGAAAAAAGAAAAAAAAAATTTTTTTTTCTCGTCTTTCTTTATTTTCAAAAACAAATGAGAGCTGCAAAATACTCACCATGCCTCTCAGCAAATAGCTTGGGGTGTCTACTTTCCAAAATGGGGTCATTTGGGGGGGGTTTGTGCCACCTGGGCATTCCATGGCCTCCGAAACTGTGATAGGCAGTGAGGAGTAAAATCAAAAATGTACGCCCTTAGAAATCCTGAAGGCGGTGCTTGGTTTTCGGGGTCCCGTACGCGGCTAGGCTCCTAAAAAGTGCCACACATGTGGTATCCCCGTACTCAGGAGAAGCAGCTAAATGTATTTTGGGGTGCAATTCCACATATGCCCATGGCCTGTGTGAGCAATATATCATTTAGTGACAACTTTGTGCAAAAAAAAAAAAAAAAAAATTTGTCACTTTCCCGCAACTTGTGTCAAAATATAAAACATTCCATGGACTCAACATGCCTCAAAGCAAATAGCTTGGGGTGTCTACTTTCCAAAATGGGGTCATTTGGGGGGGTTTTATGTCATCTGGGCATTTTATGGCCTTCAAAACTGTGATAGGTAGTGAGGAGTAAAATCAAAAATGTACGCCCTTAGAAATCCTGAAGGCGGTGCTTGGTTTTCGGGGCCCCGTACGCGGCTAGGCTCCCAAAAAGTCCCACACATGTGGTATCCCCGTACTCAGGAGAAGCAGCTAAATGTATTTTGGGGTGCAATTCCACATATGCCCATGGCCTGTGTGAGCAATATATCATTTAGTGACAACTTTTTGTAATTTTTTTTTTTTTTTTTGTCATTATTCAATCACTTGGGACAAAAAAAATGAATATTCAATGGGCTCAACATGCCTCTCAGCAAATTCCTTGGGGTGTCTACTTTCCAAAATGGGGTCATTTGTGGGGGTTTTGTACTGCCCTGCCATTTTAGCACCTCAAGAAACGACATAGGCAGTCATAAATTAAAGGCTGTGTAAATTCCAGAAAATGTACCCTAGTTTGTAGACGCTATAACTTTTGCGCAAACCAATAAATATACACTTATTGACATTTTTTTTACCAAAGACATGTGGCCGAATACATTTTGGCCTAAATGTATGACTAAAATTGAGTTTATTGGATTTTTTTTAGAACAAAAAGTAGAAAATATCATTTTTTTTCAAAATTTTCGGTCTTTTTCCGCGTATAGCGCAAAAAATAAAAACGGCAGAGGTGATCAAATACCATCAAAAGAAAGCTCTATTTGTGGGAAGAAAAGGACGCAAATTTCGTTTGGGTACAGCATTGCATGACCGCGCAATTAGCAGTTAAAGCGACGCAGTGCCGAATTGTAAAAAGTGCTCTGGTCAGGAAGGGGGTAAAACCTTCCGGGGCTGAAGTGGTTAAAGAATTTCTTGGGATTTTTTTTTGCTCTCCTCCGCTATGTGTCTTTCATGTTCTATCTTAGCCGTCCTAATTGCACCCTTACATTTCTTATTGCATTCTTTATAAGGTCTGAATGCTGAGGATGATCCCTCATACTTGTATTTTTTGAAGGCCTTCTCCTTTGCTTTTATATGCATTTTTACATTGGAGTTAAGCCATCCAGGATTTTTGTTCGCTCTTTTAAATTTATTACCCAATGGGATACATTGGCTAGTGCCCTTATTTAATATGCTCTTAAAGCAAACCCATCTCTCCTCCGTATTCTTTGTTCCTAATATTTTATCCCAATTTATGCCTTTTAGCAAGGTTTGTAGTTTAGGGAAGTTGGCTCTTTTGAAATTCAGTGTCTTTGTGTTCCCTTCATGTTTCCTATTTGTGTGATTTATACTGAAACTAATTGACCTGTGATCGCTGTTACCTAAATTGCCCCGTATTTCCACATCTGTGATCAGGTCTGTATTGTTGGTAATCAGTAGATCCAGTAATGTTTTATTTCTAGTTGGTGCGTCTACCATCTGACCCATAAAATTGTCCTGCAAGACATTAAGGAACTGGCGAGCCTGCCTCCCGTGTCTGTGAACGTACACAGCGTCTCCCCGCAGGGATGTAGTCCCAAGGGAGGGGGCGAGCACACTGACTAACCCCCAGCCAAAACGGCTCGGATGATGGGGGCAAGCTTACGGAGGAGGAACAGGAAGTTAGAAATTCACACAAAGAAAAAAGCATTTAGAAGGGAAATCGAAGGAAAAGGTAAGTGAACCAACAATGCACTAGCTTAAAGGAACCTATTTAGAAAATAAAAAACAAACCTTTTGTATCACTTTAAGGAGGAGTGTGCTCCCTCCAGGCAAACCTGCCCTTAATATATGCTATGTATGCTTTTAGACTCAAAAATGTAAAGTTAGAATTGCAGTACAGGAGACTTGACTTCCACAAATATTTGCAAATGTGTACATTTAAAACCCCTATTTTTATCATAAATTGCTAGACCGGGTCAATTTTTTATTTATTTATTTATTTTTTTGCAGGCTAGCTGGTAAGTGTGCTTGGAAATGCTGTCTTTTTGTGTTGTGCATTGTCCATCTGTGTGCACATTACTGCAAATGCTAGTTATAAATTGGGGCAGTTGCCATATTTTTGTATAGCTTGCTACAGAATGAAATCCTATCCATGATCACCAAGCCTGGGTGGTTTAGAAGTTTTAAAGAGTCAGATTAAAGGAAAAAGCAATTTAGACCTTTTGATTTCAGCATAGTTAGGGTGTGATTCCCTAGCATGTAATATGCCTGTATAATGCACTTTAAACGCTTGCCGACCAGCCGCCGCAGTTATACTGCGGCAAGCTAGCTGTATGTCGTAGCTGTATGTCGGGCTCGTACACGGCTCCCATTGGCCAATCAGTGGGTTCGGTGGATTCGATATCCACTGGCGGCCTGCAATCGTTCCCCGCAGTGAAAACGGCAATCTGCCTGTGTAAACAAGGCAGATCTCCGTTTTGTCAGGGGATCACACAGAGATCCTGTCTTTCTGCTATGTGTATTGTCCCAGGCAGCCCACACCCCCACACAGTTAGAAATACGCTGAGGGAACACAGTTACCCTCTGATCGCCCCTGGTGTTAGCCTCTTCCCTGGCAGTGTCATTAGTACAACGTCAGTGTATATTTTTAGCACTGATCACTATACTAATGTCACTGGTTCCCAAAAAATGTCAGTTCGGTGTCCGATCTGTCTGCCACAATGTCGCAGTCCCGCTAAAAATCGCTGATCACTGCCATTACTATAAAAAAAAATAATAATAAAAATGCCATAAATCTATCTCCTATTTTGTAGATGCTATAACTTTTGCGCAAACCAATCAATATATGCTTATTGAGGTTTTTTTACCAAAAATATGTAGCAGATTTTTTTATTGGGTATGCTTTGTAGCAGAAAATAAAAAATATTGTTTTTTTTCAAAATTGTCAGTCTTTTTTTGTTTATAGCGCAAAAAATAAAAACCGCAGAGGTGATCAAATATCACCAAAAGAGAGCTCTATTTTATTAGGGTACAGTGTCGCAGGACCGCGCAATTGTCAGTTAAAGCAATGCAGTGCCATATTGCAAAAAATGGCCTGGTCCTTAAGTGGTTAAATACAGGTGAGAAGTGCTGTACTCTAATGGAAGAGCTACATTTGACATAAACATCCATATACTAGAGCTCTTCAAGTGTTTTGTGGCTAGCAATAATCAATAACGTTGTCTACAGTTGGTCTTAATTTTACAAAAAACTAGATTGTGTGTGGACTCATTTATTTGTGCATCTGACATTACTGCTCTTCTGAAAAGCAATCCATGGTGGATTGCTTTTCATTTTAAAGGTGGATCAGTGGCGATATGTAGCCTCCTCACCACTTGTGTTAACCAATAAAAAGCCCATCGCACCATGGCACAACTGTGTGCATTACATGTAGTTGCAGCGTGGTACCATTCACTTGAATGGGTCCTGTTTGCCGGTAAGGAAGGAAGGAAGATGGCATTACCTGCCTGGAATTTGCATGTTCTCCCTGTGCCTGGATGAGTTTCCATCAGGTACTCCAGTTTTCTCTCACACTCCAAAGACATGCTGGTAGGTTAATTGGCTCCTGCCTAAATTGGCCCTCTTATTGTAGCCAAGTCCTGGGCCTCTCCAGGCCTAATGATGACCTCCAGAGTCAGGGACAGCTGACATCCTTCTGTGTAGAGTGGGTTATGAGGCATGGTGGGTGCAATGCAAGGTAGATTAATGGGCACCAGACACTTCTTGAATGCAAAGAGATTTATTGTCTCTTAAACAGAACTGTGGGAGAGAGGGTTAGGGCCAGGACACCCTTTAGTAGTTGCAATGTTAATTTAGGAGACTCTGGGACTTCTATAGGTAGACAGCCACGCAGGGAAAGGCATCCAGCAAGACACCACATCTGCATGAGTAGGACCGCTGTCTCCTATGACAACAATCTTGAAACAGTTTCTAACAAAGGTTATTATGAACTTATTCACTTCTACAATCTTTTATTGTAGATCTTCACTCAACTGAACTCTCAGTCTTTCGCTAGACTTGCTGATCCACTGCCACTGGATCCCCCGAGCTCTTCCAATCTTCTCACTCAGTATCTTCCTCAAGTGTCACCCCCGCATCACTTCTGGGTCCCTAGCTTGGCACTCACAGATACTCCTCAAGGTAGTAAGGTGGATGGTCCCTTAGTGGTGACAGTTTCCCCTCTATTTCCGACTACGACAGGTTCTTCGGCCGGCAGAACCGTCACTTCTGGTTGGACTGCAAGCCACAATCCCAAGCCTACCCTGCTCTCTTGCTTCTGGATAGGCCCTCAGACAGCCTAGCAGCCAGATGTCCCTGGGATAGGCCTCAGGCTCTGGCCTAGCAGCCTGGGGCAGCACAACACACGTCCACCCAGACAGCCGTCCAGGTGGCACAGAACCCCGATCACCTGACCTCACCCAAATAAATAGCTCTCCCAGCAGGCCAAGGGACCAAGAAAATCCCTGCCCATTGGCTGAGACACCCCATTCAATCCTAATTTGTCCTTGTACTGCCCTTGTCTTATTTAATGCCACCAGATACCTGGCCATCTAGTGACAGAAGAGAGAAGTGCAGAAATTCCAGAATTAGAGTGAAATCAATTGACCTCCTATCAATTGGCCAAGGCAACTATCACTTGGCAAATAAATTTACTAGTAACCCTGCCTAAACATCAGGGGTCTACATCATGTTTATGTATGTAATGTGAGCAAGAGACCTTAGATTGTAAGCTCCTTGAGGGCAGGGACTGATGTGAATGTAAAAAATATATATATAAAGCGATGCGTAAATTGTATATATATACAACCCTCACATTTTTGTAAATATTTTATTATACCTTTCTATGGGACAACACTGAAGAAATGACACTTTGCTACAATGTAAAGTAGTGAGTGTACAGCTTGTATAACAGAGTAAATTTGCTGTCCCCTCAAAATAAATCAACACACAGCCATTAATATCTAAACCGCTGGCAACAAAAGTGAGTACACCCCTAAGTGAAAATGTCCAAATTGGGCCCAATTAGCCATTTTCCCTCCCCGGTGTCATGTGACTCGTTAGGGTTACAAGGTCTCAGGTGTGAATGGGGAGCAGGTGTGTTAAATTTGGTGTTATTGCTCTCACTCTCTCAAGACCCTGAAACTGAGCTGCAGCACGGTGGCAAAGACCATACAGCGGTTTAACAGGACAGGTTCCACTCAGAACAGGCCTCGCCATGGTCTACCAAAGAAGTTTAATGCACATGCTCATATCCAGAGGTTGTCTTTGGGAAATAGACATATGAGTGCTGCCAGAATTACTGCAGAGGTTGAAGGGGTGGGGGGTCAGCCTGTCAGTGCTCAGACCATACGCTGCACACTGCATCAAATTGTTCTGCATGGCTGTCGTCCCAGAAGTAAGCCTCTTCTAAAGATGATGCACAAGAAAGCCCTCAAACAGTTTTCTGAAGACAAGCAGACTAAGGACATGGATTACTGGAACCATATCCTGTGGTCTGATGAGACCAAAATAAACTTATTTGGTTCAGATGGTGTCAAGCGTGTGTGGTGGCAACCAGGTGAGGAGTACAAAGACAAGTGTGTCTTGCCTACAGTCAAGCATGGTGGTGGGAGCATCATGATCTGGGGCTGCATTAGTGCTGTCGGCACTGGGCAGCTACAGTTCATTGAGGGAACCCTGAATGCCAACATGTACTGAGACATACTGAAGCAGAGGATGATCCCCTCCCTAAGGAGACTGGGCTGCAGGGCACTATTCCAACATAACCACCCCAAACACACCTCCAAGGCGTCCACCACCTTGCTAAAGAAGCTGAGGGTAAAGGTGATAGACTGGCCAAGCATGTCTCCAGACCTAAACCCTATTAAGCATCTGTGGGGCATCCTCAAACAGAAGGCTGAGGAGCGCAAGGTCTCTAACATCCACCAGCTCAGTAATGTTGTCATGGAGGAGTGGACGAGGACTCCAGTGGTAACTTGTGAAGCTCTGGTGAACTCCATGCCCAAGAGGGTTAAGGCAGTGCTGGAAAATAATGGTGTCCACACAACATATTGACACTTTGGACCCAATTTGGACATTTTCACAAATTTACAGTGGTATACAAGCTGTACACTCACTACTTTACATTGTAGCAAAGTGTCATTTCTTCATTGTTGTCACATGAAAAGATAGAATAAAATATTTACAAAAATGTGAGGGGTGTACTCACTTTTGTGAGATACTGTATATATATATATATATATATATATATATATATATATATATATATATATATATATATATATGGGCGTGTGTGTGTGTATATTTGGCACTTTAAACTATTGATAAATATTTGTCATTAAAATTATTCCATATGGGAATATTATAGTGTGGTGTAGTTTGGGCACATATATAAATTGTTAACATGAAAAATATCCGCAAGGAGTTCACACATAAATAAATAATAGATGCATATATAAATTTTTTTTGCGCCGGTAGCACAAATTTTTCTATATCTTTTATACCCAGCCTCTCTGTATATACCCAGCATCTCTTTATATACCCAGCCTCTCTGTATACCCAGCATCTATATATACCCAGCCTCTCTGTGTACCTAGCCTCTCTGTATATACCCAGCCTCTCTGTATACCTAGCCTCTCTTTATACCCAGCCTCTCTGTATATACCAGCCTCTCTGTATACCTAGCCTCTCTGTATACACCAGCCTCTCTGTATATACCCAGCCTCTCTGTATACTCAGCCTTTCTGTATACCCCAGCCTCTCTTTATACACTAGCCTCTCTGTATACCCAGCCTCTCTGTATACACTAGCCTCTCTGTATACCCAGCATCTCTTTATATACCCAGCCTCTCTTTATACCCAGCCTCTCTGTATATAAACTAGCCTCTCTGTATACCCAGCCTCTCTGTATACCTAGCCTCTCTGTATACACTAGCCTCTCTGTATACCCAGCATCTCTGTATATACCCAGCCTCTCTGTATACCCAGCCTCTCTGTATATAAACTAGCCTCTCTGTATACCCAGCCTCTTTGTATACCTAGCCTCTCTGTATACCCAGCCTCTCTGTATACCCAGCCTCTCTGTATACACTAGCCTCTCTGTATACATGAGCCTCTCTGTAAACCTAGCCTCTCTTTATACCCAGCCTCTCTGTATATACCAGTCTATCTGTATACCTAGCCTCTCTGTATACCCCCGCCTCTCTGTATATACCCAGCCTCTCTGTATACTCAGCCTTTCTGTATACCCCAGCCTCTCTTTATACACTAGCCTCTCTGTATACCCAGCCTCTCTGTATACACTAGCCTCTCTGTATACCCAGCATCTCTGTATATACCCAGCCTCTCTGTATATAAACTAGCCTCTCTGTATACCCAGCCTCTTTGAATACCTAGCCTCTCTGTATACCCAGCCTCTCTGTATACCCAGCCTCTCTGTATATACTAGCCTCTCTGTATACACGAGCCTCTCTGTAAACCTAGCCTCTCTGTATACCCAGCCTCTCTGTATACCCAGCCTCTTTGTATACACTAGCCTCTCTGTATACCTAGCCTCTCTGTATACCTAGCCTTTCTGTAGCCTTACCGTATGTAACAATCCGCATCTGGTGGTAGGTGACGTGGCAAGTGACAATCTGCATCTTGTGGCAGGTAATGTGACAAGCTCTTTGGTGCCCCAATGTAAGAGGGAAGGTCTCTGGGGACCCTGTAATGAGGGGGGCTTTGGGGACCCATATGTAATAATATATATATATATATATATATATATATACACACAGTGGGGACGGAAAGTATTCAGACCCCCTTAAATGTGTCACTCTTTGTTATATACTTAGGACCATATGATATTTCAGTTTTTCTTTTTTAATACATTTGCAAAAATGTCAACAATTCTGTGTTTTTCTGTCAATATGGGGTGCTGTGTGTACATTAATGAGGAAACAAATGAACTGAAATTATTTTAGCAAATGGCTGCAATATAAAAAAGAGTGAAAAATTTAAGGGGGTCTGAACACTTTCTGTCCCCACTATATATATATATATATATATATATATATATATATATATATATATATACACACACATACACGTATATTATATACATATGTAAGCCCACATATGCGTATGACTTTCTTTACTTCGAT
Source organism: Lithobates clamitans (assembly GCA_037952925.1). Taxonomy (NCBI): domain Eukaryota; kingdom Metazoa; phylum Chordata; class Amphibia; order Anura; family Ranidae; genus Lithobates; species Lithobates clamitans. Next base: position 3,810,737 of record JBBGZY010000125.1, on the reverse strand, counting down.
GCTATGGGCTCTAGCCCCAGATCTTTTGTAGACCTAGCAACGCCCCTGACTGTAGGCAAGACACACTTTTCTTTGTACTCCTCACCTGGTTGCCGCCACACACTCTTGACACCATCTGAACCAAATAAGTTTATCTTGATCTCATCAAACCACAGGACATGGTTCCAGTAATCCATGTCCTTAGTCTGCTTGTCTTCAGCAAACTGTTATCAGGCTTTCTTGTGCATCATCTATAGAAGAGGCTTCCTTCTGGGATAACAGCCATGCAGACCAATTTGATGCAGTGTGGGGCGTATTATCTGAGCACTGACAGGCTGACCCCCTACCCCTTCAACCTCTGCAGCAATATTGGCAGCACTCATACGTCTATTTCCCAAAGACAACCTCTGGATATGAAGCTGAGCACATGCACTCAACTTCTTTTTTCGACCATGGCAAGGCCTGTTCTAAGTGGAACCTGTCTTGTTAAACCGCTGTATGGTCTTGGCCACCGTGCTGCAGCTCAGTTTCAGGGTCTTGGCAATCTTCCTATAGCCCAGGCCATCTTAATGTAGAGCAACACTTTTTTTTTTCAGATCCTTAGAGAGTTCTTGGCCATGAGGTGCCATGTTGAACTTCCAGTGACCAGTATAAGAAAGTGAGAGTGATAACACCAAATTTAACACACCTGCTCCCCATTCACACCTGTGACCTTGTAACAGTAACAAGTTACATGGCACTGGGGAAGGAAAATGGCTAATTTGGACATTTTCACTTAGGGGTATGCTCACTTTTGTTGCCAGCGATTTAGACATTAATGACTGTGTGTTGAGTTATTTTGAGGGGACAGCAAATTTACACTGTTATACTGTATGCTGTACACTCATTACTTTACATTCTAGCAAAGTGTCATTTCTTTAGTGTTGTCACATGAAAAGATATAATAAAATATTTACAACAATGTGAGGGGTGTACTCATACTCACTGTTGTGAGATACTGTATATATATATATATATATATATATATATATATATATATATATATATATATACTTGTAATAAATAAATAAATAAGGAACAAATTAGATGACATTTGCTTTTTTGGCTGGATCGAGTGTGATCTCATCTTTGAGTGCCTGGAAGCCAATGATGGCCAAGTGTGCTCAGGGGGAAAATTGAATGAGAAGATTATAAAACGGTCAAGATTGCTATCACCCAATGTGATAAGCACCACAGGCAATGTTTGCCAATGCAGCTCACCCCCCCCCCCCCTTAAACATTCTTATGTTAGATCAAGCCTAACATTGCTATTTATGGAGCTCTTTCTATGAAAGGTGCCAGATGGCAACAAGATTTTCAGGAGAAAATGTAAAAAGAAGTAAAACTCAAATGTAGCAGTGAGCAGTAATATGTAAGCATACTTGTAGTATTTAATTTATAAAATAATTTAGTTTAGGTCATGAGATCCAGGCAGGATGAATAAGTGTAATAAAAAAAAAACAAAAAAACACTTGCCTGGTAAGATCATGCTGCGTTAGTTACATTTGAATATCGATTTCCCTTAGGTTCCACCTATTTTAATATCTTCCATTCTTTGTAAATTTTGCCATGAAAATTTAAAGTGTAAGTTAAATATATTTTCATGTAGAGTGGGGAAGGACTCGAGACCATCCCTTTTTTTATTATGTAGCGCTACCCCCGTAGGAAACACTGGTGAATAGGGATCTCCCACCCTGCACAGCCAGGCACACCAAATTTCCACAGCACGCTTGAATCAGGAAACTGTCCAGAAAATGTATTTGTTTTGTTTATTAGGGGTATTCAACTTGGATGGGGATAAGGATAGTATGGGATGCCCACTGACTCAGGAACACAACTATATACAGGCTATATATGCACTCCTCTTCTGCTTCCGGCACAAATCTTGCTTGTAGAAATATTCAGGCCCAGCTGAAACACTGTTTGGGGGGATCTGACAAGGCATTCAGCCAGATCAATTAAAAGCCTTTTACAGGCAGGGACCGTTGACCCCTTTGGTGTGTAGAAAAGTCCCAGTGTCCAGCTACCTTCCTGTGGCTAATGATCCCAGCACCACCTCTTAAGGCACTGCAAGACCACCTGGCTGCAGCTGCCAGTTTCACTAGTGCCCCTGGCTAATCTTCCTCCCAGGCTGACCCTAAAGCCATCTCAGACTGCCACTCCTCAGTCCTCTCAGGCTGTCTCTAAGTCCTCCCCGACTGTCTCACTAACCAGCCACCCAGCTGTCTTCTCCCTAGAGATCTCCTGGATGTGCTCACTGGCTCCTGATGTCCTCACACCTGCTCCCATGCAACTGGACAGGACTCTTCCTTGTGTTGTGAGAGGATCCCTCCTGCACCGGAGCCCCGGGCCCGAGATCACCCTCCCCCCCAGACTAGGGGGCTACCCTCAAGAGCCATTGACAGCCTCCTCAGCACTACATCTCCAGCTTCCACCCAAACTCCACTGCCCCTGCTGGCCTGACACAAAGTATTTAAGATGTCTCTCCCCCGCCAGCCCATTTGGCCAGGAATTGGTTAGGGCCCTCATCAATACTCCAGGCAGCTCCTCCTAACATTCTTCTGGAAGTTTCTGCAAAGTTCCAGCATGTAGGGGGAGGTATCAGAGATGCTGCCTTATGAGTCACTGCAGCCTCCCTGGATCGCTCACTATTACCCAGATACAAACACACAGGCTTGGCTGCCAGCTAAGCCAAACAGTTTACCTACACTACAAAAAAAAAACTATCACACTAGCACACTAAGCTAGAGGGTGCTACAATTACTATCCAGAACTCTGTTTTAGAGATGTCCCCCATGCATGTCAACCCTCAAATACAGGGTGTAATTCTGTTTTCTTCACCTTTCATTCTCACACCCTTCATAAGTCACCTCTAGTTTGTGACACAGTCTGGATTTGTGTAAAATGCAGTAAATGTATAATTTGCAGTTTTTTTTTACTGTTAACAACATTGACTTGTGAACACTTCATAGTACTACTTCTTTTGTTTTACATATAGGATATAAATATGAGACAGTATAGCTTCACGTTCTTTGTGTGCTGGGTATAATTATCGATATCTGTTCTTCCTCTATATGTATGGACTCTGCACAGTAGGACTTCTTTTTGTCAGTGTATGGGCGGTGTCCACTGTGCCCAAAAAACATGGGGTAACACTTGCGTGGAGCGTGCTTTTCAACACCTGGGACCAGATGGAGACTGTGGTCATGTGAAGAATCTAACATTAAGGCAGTTCTCTGACTTAGAGATGAGCCCTCACTTTGTGCAGCAATAAAGTGAAGAGTTCCTCTAAAAAGCAACTTATTCCATGTCACTACACACTGTACTTGTATGTTTGCATTAGGTGGGACGTGCTGACATGCTGAACCTGCGCATACTCCACCAGTCCAGCGTACCTCTCTTACCTCAACAGCAACACAATGGGGTCCCACTGAGCACATACAGTAGCATGGACCTTATGCCTGTTGTCACTTAACTCTGTTCTTCCCGTACCACCTGACCAACCCATAGATCTCCAAAACGCTAGTCTGAACCCGGTTGCTAAAGGAGACAGACTGCAAGGGCAGGAGCCAGGAAATCCACCCCCTTGCTACCAGAAGAGCTGTCACCTTTAACAGGTACCATGCTTAATTACAGGTTGCTGTAGCTTGTAACTTCATTTGGTTCCCCACAGCGACTACACTTCTCTTCCTTATTTTGCTGAGTTAACTCTTTGTAGAAGTGTTGCATCCCTTATGCATTACCTGACACAGGTTCTTTGGAATATGCCAGAACCAGCATGCACCCCTTTAAATAACTTCAGACCAGACTTAGAGTAGTTAATAATACTTTACTGTAGAAAGGCATCATGGCAATACAATATGAATAACATTCTGTTCCTAAATCAAACTAAAATAGCTTAGTGGCCAAGGCATGTCCCACTTCCTTTTCACCCTAAAAAAAATGTTCCTCTAGATCGATACCTCTCACTTACTGTCATGGTCATTTCAAAACTTCACCACTCAAGAAGAGAGGGAAAACAGGGACACAGATAGGAATAAAAAGTTAACCAGGGTCCTAGGTAGTGATGAACAAACCGAGCAAACCCTGAACATAGCAGTGAACCCCAATGAAGTCTATGGGAGACAGATCTTGGAATTTTTTTGTGGGTGGCTTTGCTGCCATCCCCATGTCCAGGGCACGTGTCCTTGTCCCAGATTTCTGTCCCTACATGAAGTAGTAAAGGGGACACAATACTTCTTCATAATCATTCACAAAAATAATTTAAATAGAGGAAAAAAACAACACAGACGCTCTAGAAAAAAACGTTAAGGAGTAACTCCACTTTTGTTGAAAAAAAAACATTCCCCTCTGGGTGATTCCTGTACATTGCAAGGATTTTAACAAACTTTGTTGCAGAGTTATACCTTTTGTTAGTCTGAAGAAATACATTAGCTAGCTGTTTGTTTGTCTGTGTTCATGTGTAAAGCGAATGTGAATGGGAGTAACTCTATAATTATCAATCGGCTGCTGCACTTGCAGGGTTTTAATAAGGAAAGTGGTAGGTTCTGAATCCCTTTAGATGTGACTTTCCTTTGGGAGTATCTCACCAAAAATGAAATTTGTGTTGCAGAGGATGACCAAAATCAGTTAACACAGCAGGAAATTACATTTCTGGGGGGCATTCCGTACACCATCTGCGTATAGATGACCCCTGGGTTGCCACATTACATTGCATTTTACAGATAATCATAGAGCTGTGGTAATTTTTAACATTACATTACAATATGACTTATGTAGTAATTGAATGCTACATTTATTTATTTTTTATTTGCGATTTTTTTTCCCACGGAAGTGGAGTTACTCTCTTAAAGCGGGGGTTCAACCACACCAACAAAAAAAAAAAAAAATAAAAGCCAGCAGCTACAAATACTGCAGCTGCTGACTTTTAATACATGCCCACTCACCTGTCCCAGGGTCCAGCGATGTTGGCAGGGGACGCCGAGAACCCGCTTGGTTCTCGGCAGTTGCCGCCGCCATCCTAGGTGAGGGAATCAGGGAGTGAAGCGTTGCGGCTTCACTTCCCGGTTCCCTACTGCGCATGCGCGAGTCGCGCTGCGCGTCCCTAGTGGTCCCCGCTCTCTCCTGGGAGCTGTGTGTTCCCAGCAGACAGCGCGGTCGGGACGGGAAGAGGCATAGACTCCAATGGGAGTCTATGCCGGAAGTGGGTGCAAATACCTGTCTTAGACAGGTATCTGCACCCCCCTCCCCCCTGAAAGTGCCAAATGTGACACCGGAGGGGGGGGGGGGTTCCGAAAAGCGGAAGTTCCATTTTTGTGTGGAACTTCGCTTTAATTAAAAAAGATAAGATACAGCCCCCCACTGTAAATCCTACATCAAGCACGTCATTCACCGATGTGGATCCTCAATAAGAGATGCCCAAAAGCTCACCACCATGACAATGCTGCATTTTTGCTACTCCCATTATAAATGACAGTGCCCGACTGGTTGCTGAATGTAAGCAAATGGGCCAGGAATTCTGGGTGACAGCAATGATCAAATATGGTCATGACATCACCTGAGATCCACAGCCTGCTTATTTAGAAACAGAAACTGTCTGGGGACTTGTGATTTGCAATGGGAGAAGATGATAGTTTTGCTGGGTCCCTGAAGCGTTGCTCATCATGATTGTAGCTGAATCTATAATACATCTCGGGATGATGTGATTGACATTGACTTTACAACGGTGGACATTGTCCATTTATTTATTTAATTATCTAAGGTCTTTTTTCTACGCTGTCTACGTTTTTATTTCCTACTTACAATTTTTTTATGAATGAGCAACAAGGGGTACTATATTTCCCGTAATTATTCAAATGCCTTCCCCCCACATCCACAAGGCCAGAAAATTAAGGAGGAGGCCCTACCACACATTAACATAGGGACAAATCCTTTGCAAGGGTGGGGGCTTTTCTGCTCCCCTGGAACGTTCCCTCTCAATGTTGAGGGGATGTGGCCTGGTTTCAGAGGGGGAGGAAGGAAAGCTTGCTGCCCCCCTATAAGGGTATTTTATGAATCTTTAGGGGGACCCCACACAATCTTTTACTAAAAAAAGATGTAGGATCCCTCTTAAAATTCATATCAGGCTCTTATCCAGGCATGATGCCACACATCCTCAGCATTGGGAGGGTACCTTGCCAAAGGGTGGCTTTGTACCTGGCAAGGGACCTTATCGTCATTTCAATGCAGATAGGGGCCTCATCACCCATGGCCCAGTGGTAGTAACCTTTTGGAATCTGGAAAAATATATACAGTGTGTGTGTGTGTGTGCATACGTGTGTGTGTGCGTGCGTGTGTGTGTACGTGCATGCGTGTGTGTGGGCATTTCAACGAAAGCAAAGATATATTGGCACTTGAGATATTTCCTTTAAATTTCTACAGTTTACTTATTATTTTTTTCTCTTCCACATTCTTTTATTTTTATCTGGACTTCTCTATTTGTCTTTGATACAAGACTGATTATAACTAATGGAGATGGTAGGCGCCAGACTTCTTTCATAGCAAGGCATTTACTGTCATTTTCCAGAGTTCTGTTTTAATGACTGTACAAATACTTTAATTGTAAATGTAACCAAATCTAACAGAGAATACAAATTAGAAAACATCTGTTTAAACTCCTTTTTGTGAGACTCATAATTTTAGGTGTAAGAGTAGGTGTAGAGAAATACATTTGAGATCATTATTAAAATATTTTATATCAGAGATTTAAGACTATTTTACATAGCTACATTGATCCAGCTTTGGTGAATAAAAGTATGCATGTGCGATACCATTCTGATCCCTTTGGAAACTGTAAATCAATGAAGTAGGCACCATTACTACAGTAATCAACACTAGCTTCCAGGTCCTGTGCCAGGCAGCTGAACACTTGAAATAGTCCCATCAGATTTGGTTTTCATGCTGCATGCTATATAATGTGTAATTGTAACACTTACAAGTGTTTAAAGGTATTGTACATCTTCAAATGTTTTTGTTGTTTTAACTAGGTAATGTAGTTATATCCTTTGTGCTGTTTGTTTGCCTTACCTTGTAATTATAGGCTCACAAAATTCAAAATGAACAACAGATTGCAAAAGATAGTAGGACAAACCCCATAAAATTCTTCAAATATATTAATAGTAAAACTATTAACTACTAACTAACTAAGGTCAGGGCTGAGCATGTAGGCCCTTTACAAAATAATCTATAGTGGGTGACTGGCGACAAAGAGAAGGCAAATTTATTAAATACTTTCTTCAGCTCTGTGTATACCAAGGAGCATGGGGGAGCTCATGTCGATAATGGGGGTGGTAGTGACACAGCCCCAAATGATCCATAATGGCTCAAAAGTGATATGGTCCAGAAATATTTAGACAGAATAAAGGTAGTAAATCACCTGGACCAGATGGCATCCACCCACGGATCCTAAAAGAATTGAGCTCTGTAATTTTAAGGCCATTGTTTATAATATTTAGGGACTTCCTAATGACTGGAATGGTACCACTGGATTGGCGTAAGGCCAATGTGGTGCCCATATTGAAAAAGGGATCAAAGTCTTTACCAAGTAACTATAGACCTGTTAGTTTAACTTCTATAGTCGGGAAGATACTGGCAAGTTTATTAAAAGACCACATAGACGAGTTCTTGCTGGAAAAAAATATTTTAAGCAACAGACAGCATGAATTCATGAAAGACAGAAGTTGTCAAACAAACCTGATTTCTTTTTATGAAGAGGTAAGTAAAACCTTGGACAGAGGGATGGCTGTGGATGTGGTATACTTGGATTTTGGAAAAGCGTTTGACACAGTTCCCCACACACGGCTCATGTGTAAGGTAAAGTCTACAGGCTTGGAAAGATCAATTTGTAAATGGATAGAAAACTGGCTAAAAGACAGAATTCAGAGAGTAGTCATTTATGATTCTTACTCTGAATGGTCTAAGGTTATCAGTGGTATACCCCAAGGTTCAGTGCTAGGACCCTTACTTTTTAATATCTTTATAAATGATATAGGGTCTTGGATTAAAAGTAACATTTCTGTCTTTGCAAATGACACTAAGCTACCCAGTGGAATAATGTCCTTACAGGATGTCTCCTGTGGTGTGCATTTGTATTCATTTGTATTCCCCTGAGTCAATACTTTGCACCACCTTTCGCTGAAATTACAGCTGCAAGTCTTTTAGGGGATGTAAAATTTTTGTTCATTCTTCTTTGCAAAATAGCTCACGCTCTGTCAGATTGGATGGAGAGTGTATGTGAACAGCAATTTTCAAGTCTTGCCACAGATTCTCAATTGGATTTAGGTCTGAACTTTGACTGGGCCATTCTAACGCATGAATATGCTGGGATCTAAACCATTTCATTGTAGCTCTGGTTGTATGTTTAGGGTCGTTGTCCTACTAGAAGGTGAACCTCTACCCCAGTCTTAAGTCTTTTGCAGACTCTTACAGGTTTTCTTCTAAGATTGCCCTGTATTTGGCTCCATCCATCTTCCTATCAACTCTGATCAGCTTCCATGTCCCTGCTGAAGAAAAGCATCCCCACAACATGATGCTGCCACCACCATGTTTCATGGTGGGAATGTTGTGTTCAGGTTGATGTGCAGTGTTAGTTTTCCACCACACATAGCGTTTTACTTTTAGGTCAAAAAGTTCAATTTTGGTCTCATCTGACCAGAGCACCTTCTTCCACATGTTTGCTGTGTTCCCCACATGGCTTCTCGCAAACTGCAAATAGGACTTCCTATGCCGCGTACACCTGAGCGGACTTTTCGACCGGACTGGTCTGACGGTCTATCCGACGGATTTTCAGCGGACTTCCAACAGACTTTCCAAATGAGCGAACTTGCCTACACACGATCACACCAAAGTCCGACGGATTCGTACGTGATGACATACGACCTGACTAAAATAAGGTAGTTGATAGCCAGTAGTCAATAGCTGCCCTAGCGTTGGTTTTCGTACAGACGAACACAGACGAGCGGACTTTTCAACCGGACTCGAGTCCGTCGGAAAGATTTGAAACATGTTTTATTTCTAGGTCCGTCGGACTTTTGAGAAAAAAAAAGTCAGCTGGAGCCCACACACAAACGAATTGTCCGACGGAGTCCGGTCCGCCGGACCAAGTCTGCCAGAAAGTCCGCTCGTGTGTACATGGCATTATGGTTTTCTTTCAACAATGGCTTTCTTCTTGCCACTCTTCCATATAGTCCAGATTTGTGGAGTGCATGACTAATAGTTGTCCTGTGGACAGATTCTCCCACCTGAGCTGTGGATCTCTGCAGCTCCTTCAGAGTTACCATGGGCCTCTTGGCTGCTTCTCTGATTAATGCTCTCCTTGCCCGGCCTGTCAGTTTAGGTGGACGGCCATGTTTTGGTAGGTTTGCAGTTGTGCCATACTCATTCCATTTTTGGATGATGGATTGAACAGTGCTCAGTGAGATGTTACACAGGTGGACTCTATTTACTAATTAGATGACTTCTGAAGGCAAGTGGTTCCACTAGATTTTAGTTAGGGGTGTCAGAGTAAAGAGGGCTGAATACAAATGCACGCCACATTTTTCAGATATTTATTTGTAAAAAAATTTGAAAATCATTCATCATTTTACTTTCACTTCACAATTATGTTCCACTTTGTGTTGGATCTCCAAACCACGGCCCTCCAGCTGTTGTTGCAGAACTACATGTCCCATCTGGCATTGTAAAACTTTGACATTCACAGACGTGACTAGGCATGATGGGAATCATAGTTCCTGAACAAGTGGAGGGCCATAGTTTGGAGACCCCTGGCATAAAATCCCAATAAAATACATTTATATGGAAAATTTCAAGTGGTGTGAATACTGTTTCAAGGCACTGTATACACTATATTGTCAAAAGTATTGAGATGCCTGTCTTTACATGCACATGAGCTTTATTGACATCCCAGTCTTAGTTTGTAGGGTTCAATATTGAGCTGGCCCACCCTTTGCAGCTATAACAGCTTCAACTCTTTTGAGAAGGCTGTCCACAAGGTTTAGGAGTGTGTCTACGGGAATGTTTAACCATTCTTCCAGAAGTGCATTTGTGAGTTCAGGCACTGATGTTGTTGAGAAGGCCTGGCTCGCAGTCTCTGCTCTAATTCATCCCAAAGGTGTTCTGTCGGGTTGGGGTCAGGACTCTGTGCAGGCCAGTCAAGTTCCTCCACCCCAAACTCACTCATCCATGTCTTTATGGACCTTGCTTTTTGCACTGGTGTGCAGTCATGTTGGAACAGGAAGGGGCCATCCCCAAACTGTTCCCACAAAGTTGGGAGCATTAAATTGTCGAAAATGTCTTGGTATGCTGACACCTTAAGAGTTCCCTTCACTGGAACTAAGGGACTAAGCCCAACCCCTGAAAAACAACCCCACACCATAATCCCTCCTCCACCAAATTATTTGGGCCAGTGCACAAAGCAAGGTCTCTAAGTGTAGCAATATGGTTACATTTAATTAAGGTACAACATTTAGCAACTCACATGGTTGATTATTAAAACAGGCATCCGGGGTAAAGCTGTTCACATAGACCATCGTCCTCACCGCCATTGATGTCGTCCCTTCCAAGCTGCGCTCCACGAGCGGTTTAAGCCTCGCTTTCAGATCGCTCTACTGCAGGGTAGTCTTCCCGGTCACTATTGCAGACTGACAGTGGTGAGAGCCGGTGGTGCAGGGTACGGTCTTTGTGGACAGCTTTACCCCGGATGCCTCTATACTTGGATGTGCCTCTTTTAACTACCTGCCGACCGGACTGTAGCCAAAAGACAGCTACAGCGCGATTGGCTTATTCTGGGAGAGTGTCCATTGTCCATTGGGTCCATTGGGCGAGCACCCGGGAATGTCCTTGACCGTCGGGTCCGGAGGCCCTTTACCACGTGATCCCTACATCCAATGACAGAGCGATCACTTTTCAACAAACCGAAGCTTGTTCGGTGCAGCTCCTCGCACCAATCGGTACAGTGTGCGAGGAGAGAGGGCAGCCGGGTGCAGCAGCGCTGTGGGCTGTCTTTGGAGTGCCCACAGTGCTGATCTGTGCCCATCCATGTAACATTCATCCCTGGCTCATCCATGCTCCATATGTACCCATCTATGTAACATCCATCCATCCCTGGCTTATCCATCCTCCATATACCCCATCCATGTAACATACATCCATCCATCCCTGGCTCATCCCTGCTCCATATGTGCCCATCTATACTCCATCCATCCCTGGCTCATCTATATGCCATTCATCCCTGGCTCATCCATACGCCATCCATCCCTAGCTCATCCATACTCCATCCATCCCTGGCTCATCCATGCTCCATCCATCCCTGGCTCATCCATGCTCCATATGTGCCCATCCATACTCTATCCATCCTTGGCTCATAGACGCTCCATCCATCCTTGGCTCATCCACGCTCCATCCATCCCTGGCTCATCCACGCTTAATCTATCCCTGGCTAATCCACTCTCCATCCATCCCTGGCTCATCCACACTCCATCCATCCCTTGCTCATCCATGCCCCATCCATCCCTGGCTCATCAACGCTCCAGCCATCCCTGGCTAATCCACGCTCCAGCCATCCCTGGCTCATCCACGCTCCAGGCATCCCTGGCTCATTCATGCTCAATCTGTGTTCCGTCCATACTCATCCTTGCTCAATCCGTGCTCAACCATGCTCCATCAGTGCTCCATCCATCACTGGCTCTTCCATGCTCCATCTGTGCTCATCCATGCTCCATCCATGCTTCACCCATGCCCATCCGTGCTCCATCCATGCCCGTCCATGGCTCGTTCATGCTCATCCATGCCACATCAGTTCTCATCCATGCGGCATTAGTGCTCATCTGTGCCACATCAGTTCTCATCCATGCCGCATCAGTGCTCATATGTGCCACATCAGTGCTCATCTGTGCCACATCAGTGCTCATCTGTGCCATATCCATGCCACATCAGTTCTCATCCATGCCGCATCCTTGCCACTACAGTGCCCATCAGGGTCTCACAAAAGTGTAATAGGTAGTCAAATTAGATTTGAAATGTATGTTACTGATGGTGCTCCCTGCATGTTGGGCCTCTGTATGTGGCCAGGCTGTGTAAAAGTCTCACACATGTGGTATTGCCATACTCGGGAGGAGTAGTAGAATGTGTTTTGGGATGTAATTTGTGGTATGCATACACTGTGTGAGAGAAATAACCTGTTAATATGACAATTCTATGAAAAAAAGAAAAAAAATCTTCATTTTACAAAGAATTGGGGGAAAAATTTACAACTTCAAAAAACTCACAATGCCGCTTACATTGGATCTACTTTGCAAAAAGGGGTCATTTGGGGGGGTATTTGAACTGTCCTGGCTTGTCAGGGTCTCAAGAAATGAGATAGGCCTTCAGTACATCCGGTGTGATCAGGTGTGGTCAATTTTCAGTGATTGGCACCATAGCTTGTAGACTCTATAACTTTAACAAAGACCAAATAATATACATTAATTTGGGTCATTTTTACCAAAGAAATGTAGCAGTATAAATGTTGGCCCAAATTTATGAACAAAAATTACTAATTTGCAAAATTTTATAATAGAAACAAAGAAAAATGCATTTTTTAACAAAATTCTCTGTCTTTTTTCATTTATAGCGCAAAAAATAAAAAACCCAGTGGTGATCAAATACCACCAAAAGAAAGCTCTATTTGTGTAAAAAAAAAGGACAAAAGTTTAATATGGGTACAGTGTTGCCTGACTGAGTAATTGGCATTCAAAATGTGAGAGCACTGAAATCTGAAAAATGTTCTGGTTAGGAAGGGGGTTTAAGTGCCCAGTGGGCAAGTGGTTAATCATCAACCATGTGAGTTGCTAAATGTTGTACCTTCATTAAATGTAACATATTGCTACACTTAGAGGCGCCCCTCTTCTCATTTATACACTGTAGCTCCTGCTGGATTTTGCTTCTAATCCCCTTGTGGCGGCTGCCATTGGTGGATGGACATTTTATGGTTACACAACCTATCACATTGCTATAATCTTTTTATATGGACTGTAAACTGAAGGAACTATGAATAAATGGTTGTGGAACAAATCATTTTAATTTCTACTATTTCTTACAGGGAAATTTGCTTTAATATACGGGTGCTTTAGATTACAAGCATGTTTCTGGAACAAATTATGCTTGCAATCCAAGGTTTTACTGTATATACAGTGCCTTGCAAAGGTATTCACCCCCTTGGCTTTTTACCTATTTTGTTACATTACAGCCTTTAGTTCAATGTTTTTTTTTAATCTGAATTATATGTGATGGATCAGAACACAATAGTCTAAGTTGGTGAAGTCAAATTAGAAAAATATATACATAAAACTATTTTTCAGAAATAAAAAACTTATAATTGGCATGTGCGTATGTATTCACCCCCTTTATTATGAAGCCCATAAAAAGCTCTGGTGCAACCAATTACCTTCAGTAGTCACATAATTAGTGAAATGATGTCCACCTGTGTGCAATCTAAGTGTCACATGATCTGTCATTACATATACACACCTTTTTGAAAGGCCCTAGAGGCTGCAACACCTAAGCAAGAGGCACCACTAACCAAACACTGCCATGAAGACCAAGGAACTCTCCAAACAAGTAAGGGACAATGTTGTTGAGAAGTACAGGTCAGGGTTAGGTTATAAAAAAATATCCAAATTTATGATGATCCCTAGGAAAGAACATGGCACAATAGCAAACCTGCCAAGAGACGGCCGCACATCAAAACTCACGGACCGGGCAAGGAGGGCATTAATCAGAGAGGCAGCACAGAGACCTATAGTAACCCTGGTGGAGCTGCAGAGTTCCACAGCAGAGACTGGAGTATCTGTACATATCTGTAAGCGGTATGCTCCATAGAGTTGGGCTTTATGGCAGAGTGGCCAGAAGAAAGCCATTACTTTCAGCAAAAAACAAAATGGCACATTTTGAGTTTGCGAAAAGGCATGTGGGAGACTCCCAAAATGAATGGAGGAAGGTGCTCTGGTCTGATGAGACTAAAATTGAACTTTTTGGCCATCAAAGAAAATGCTATGTCTGGCGCAATCCCAACACATCACATCATCCAAATAACACCAAGGCACTGGCACTGTATATACTTCACAAATGTGTGGCACAGATCAGCACCTATTGCAGCCTTTCACATCTTGACTTGCTGCAAAGGTACAATGTTGTAGTCTAATCACTGGAGGAAGATAATAGCAGGGAAATGCTTCCTCCTGCTTGCGGCACTCAGCCTAGACGTGTCACTGACTAGAGCTTGAGGATCATTTTTTTACAGCTAAAAGATAGAGTATTTTTTTTTTATTATTAAACCTTTGCTGTATATTGTTTTGTGTTGGAATTTGATTCTAAAGTTACTGACAGGTCCACTTTAGGACAATGAGGGCAAATGCCTGGGAACTTTTCCAACATTTGGCCAGAGACTCTGGCTAATCAGAGTGATTACCGGAGCTCCAGGTCAGCAGCTCTATTTCCGACACTGCATTCAATTGATCGAGAATAACAATAACAGAGTCAATCTCTTACTTAAAACAGTCAGCTGAGTACACAGCATGGAGCTTCTTCTCCTCCGAGTCCCTCACCTCTCTCCTTCCATTCTTCTTTGCCACCTTATACAGCCCACTTCCTGTTTCTTGTCTGGTCATTAGCCTAGGCTTATGACATCATGCACAGCTCTCTCTCTCCTGAGAGTTTTCCAGGAAGGGAGGGGATGAGTCATAGGAGGGCCAATAAGAGCTGCAGGGCTGGAGGTGTGCCTCTGTGTGCCTGTGTAAATCCAGCAAGTGAACAGGCAGCAGATTCAAACAGTTAAAATGGCTGCAGCCAGACTCAGTGGAGGGAGATTTCTGCAGCACATTTGGCAAGTAAAGAATTGCAGTATATATAGAATAATATGCAAAGTGGTTGGAGGGAAGCTTCAGAATGGCAAAGATGTTTTTATTACAAATTATGTGAGCAGACTGCAGCTCCTCTTTAAATGGTGTTTAAAATTCAACGCAAACTCACCTATCCATCTGTATCTCCATGATTAATTTTTGTTCAGAAATCACTTTGAAAAACACCCTCCTAACATTTCTAGTCCCAGCCAAGTAAGGGCAGGTAAAACAAATACAATTAACTTCCTGGAATCAATCAGCCCTTATCTCAGGCATGCAGATGGGGGGGGGGGGGGGCTCCTCCAAATTAAATTTTAAAAAAGGCCTATGAAGACTCTTGGGATGTATGACATCATTTTGGCCTAGGCCAGAAACTAGGAAACAATTGAAGAAATGCAAAAAAAAAGTTTAAAACATAAAATGTAAAACATGTACAATATACATTCCTATTCATTTACAAATTCCTACATTGCAGCATAAGTAATAAAAATAGTTATTGTTGATTGAGAGAAATTAGTTCCACTTTAAAGATTTATCTCTGAGGTGCTGATTTTACAAGAACTTTTACTTTTGCTAGAGTACTGGCTGATATTACTGGGATGAGCAATTCCTTTTGTTGGTGTAAGGCCTAGTTTACATCTGTGGTTGGGGGCAGTAAAAATAGTGACCCTTAAAGTCATAATAACCAGTTCAGACCGCCCAGCGCATATATACTGCAGCAAGGTGGTGTGTGATTTTGCGCACGAGATCCAAGGGGGGCCCGGCACCCGCTGTGATTGGACACAGCTGGGACCCGCCAATCATTCGGAAGAAAGAACAGTAAACAAGGCAGACCACTCTTCTTTCAGAGTGTAAAAGAGAGATTTTGTGTTTCAACTAAGCTAAAACATGGATCTCTCTTTATCTCAAGTGCATCTGTCCCACACACAGTTAGAAATCACTCCCTAGGATCACACTTAACCCCTTGATCGCCCCTGGTGTTAACCTCTTTCCTGCCAGTGTATTTATACAGTGACAGTGCACTTTTTTAGCACTGATCACTGTATTGGTGTCACTGGTCCCAAAAACTTATGCCCTGTACACACGGTCGGATTTTCGAAATGTGTGATAGGACCTTGTTGTCGGAAATTCCGACCGTGTGTAGTCTCCATCACACATTTTCCATCGGAATTTCCGACACACAAAGTTTGAGAGCAGGCTATAAAATTTTCCGACAACAAAATCCGTTGTCGGAAATTCCGATCGTGTGTACACAAATCCGACGCACAAAGTGCCACGCATGCTCAGAATAAATTAAGAGACGAAAGCAGTGGCGGCTGGTGCTCAAAATTTTTGAGGGGGCGCAAACAAACTGAAAAATTCTGAAAAAAAAACATCAATCGCAGCCACTGTCATCAAAATACAGCCACTGTGTCATCAACAATGCATCCACTGTGTCATCAAAAACGCATTCACTGTGTCATCAAAAACGCATTCACTGTGTCATAAAAAACGCATCCACTGTGTCATAAAAAAATGCATCCACTGTGTCATCAAAAACGCATTCACTGTGTCATCAAAAACGCATTCACTGTGTCATCAAAAACGCATTCACTGTCATCAAAAACGCAGCCACTGTGTCATCAAAAACGCATTCAGTGTGTCATAAAAAATGCATCCACTGTGTCATAAAAAACGCAGCCACTGTGTCATCAAAAACGCAGCCACTGTGTCCACTGATCCCAGAAACCATGATTGTCTCCTTAATAGCAGCCAGCATCTCTTTGAACAAGGGGGAAGAGGGGCAAGTTATCAAAGAAAGATAATCACAGTGATTTGGGGGGCTGGGAGAGGATGCTGTATGTGCTAGGGGCCACTTTGGGAGCAGAGAGGATTTGTGCTGGGGGGGGGTCTAATTTTATATTCAACCCCCCTTGTAGCACAAATCCTCTCTGCTCCCAAAGTGGCCCCTAGCACATAAAGCATCCTCTCCCAGCCCCCCAAATCACTGTATCTTTCTTTGATAACGTCCTGTGTATGTGTCCATTCTCCTCCCCCTCCCCCTCTGTCTGTGTATAGGTGTCTTCAGTCCCTGTGTAGTGAGACAGGAGGGAGGGGGGGGGGAATGAGGAAGAGAGGGACAGATACATGCAGCTGTGCTGTGCTGGAGCTCACCCTGCTTGCCAGACAGCAACCCATCCCTCATATGGCTCTTACCTTGCTCCTGCAGCTCCGCTCAGCCGAAGAACGGAGCTGCTGACATCACTTCCGGCTCTCGTCTGTTTCACGAAAGCCGGAAGTGACCTCAAGATTTGAAAAGCAATGCTCCCGCCCATAGAATCACACTGATTCTACGAGCAGAAGCTAATCGGCGTTTTCGTTTGCGCCACAAGGCGGGTTAAAAGCCCGCAAATGATTGCATTGACGTGGCGCTTCCCATAGTGCACTGGCGTCCGGCGCCACAGTGCACTTTGTTAAAGGACTTTTTTTTTTTGACTACAGGAGGGGGGGGGCGGCGCCCTGGCGCCCCCTATGGACGGGCCGCCACTGGACGAAAGCTATTGGCTACTGCCCCATTTATAGTCCCGACGTACGTGTTTTATGTCACCGCGTTCAGAATGATTGGATTTTCCGACAACTTTGTGTGACCGTGTGTATGCAAGACAAGTTTGAGCCAACATCCGTCGGAAAAAATCCATGGATTTTGTTGTTGGAATGTCCGATCAATGTCCGACCATGTGTACGGGACATTAGTGTCAGATTTGTCTGCCACAATGCCGCAGTCCAGCTAAAAATCGCTGATCGCCGCCATTACTAGTAAAAACAGTAAAAAAAAATTAAAAAGTCCATAAATGTATCTCATAGTTTGTAGACGCTATAACTTTTGCACAAACCAATCAATGTACGCTTATTGGGATTTTTTTACCAAAAATATGTAGCAGAATACATATTGGCCTAAACGAAAAAGAAATTTGACTTTTAATGATCAAATACCACCAAAAGAAAGCTCTATTTGTGGGAGAAAAGGGACAATAATTTTATGTGGGTATAGTATCGCACAATTGTCAGTTAAAACAACGCAGTGCCGTATCACAAAAAAATGGTCTGGTCAGGAAGCAGGTAACTACGGTACTTCTGGAGCTAAAGTGGTTAACCACATCCCTACCGCGCATAGTCATATGACGGCAGCAGGAACACTTTGTCCTTCTGGGCCGCCGTCATATGATGTCTTTTACTTCCTGAGCCTCTAGGGGGCGCGCGCGTCACTAGGCACCTGATGCTTGTGCCGGCGGCCGCAATGTCCACCGGGCAATAAAAACCGCAGAGGCAATTAAATACCACCAAAAGAAATCTCTATTTGTGGGGAAAAAAAATTATCAAAATTTCATATGGGTACAGTGTTGCATGACCGCGCAATTGTCATTCAAAGTATAACAGCGCTGAAAGCTGAGAATTGGTCTGGGCAGGAAGGGGGTGAAAATGCCCTGTATTGAAGTGGTTAAAGGCAAAAATAAAAAAAAATATTGTATTACTTTCTTGCTTTGTGCAGCAGCTTTGCACAGAGCAGCCCCAATCCTCTTCTTCTCCTGGCCCCTCCCTCCTGTCGCTTGCCCTGAGAGCAAGCAGCTTGCAATGAGGGCACCCAAGCAGGCGTGATCCCAAGCCGCTGCTCTGCATGACCATTCATACACCGCTCCCTCTCTCTCCCCATTGGCTCACTTGAAGTGACTGACAGCAGCGGGAGCCAAGGAATGTACTTGGTTATGATGCTTTACATTGCAACAAGGTAAAGAATATCTCCGCTGTCACATTCAGTGGGCATTAATGCCTGCCAAACATCACCCATTCAACTGCATGGGGACACCTCACAACCACCTAGCAACTGCAGCTGCCACATGCTGGTGAAGAGTGGTTGTAACCCCTTACATATACCCAGTGATGGGACTATCCTTAGGTGATACACAGACATTAAACAAATCCTCCTACATAAGTTGTACCTGTATATCTGAAGCCATCTCTGCTCTACAGCAGTTCAAAGAGCATAATTTATACAGTCTGAGTTTTCACAAAGCAGGGGGCAGAGAGCTGCACTCTGCAGAGCTCAGTGAGAGCTGATTGGAGTGAAGGGGCACACTCTTTTCACACAGCACACAGGCACATAGCTGAGGCTCTCAATCATGGTCTGTGTGCTGGGGCTCCCTTTCCTGTCATCTTTTTATCTCTTGGCATCAGAAAAAACAGTCAGAAGTGACTCATTGGAGAAAGCAGAGGAATGAGGCGGCAGAGGGAAATTATACTTAGTGCTTTGGATTGAAAAAAGTACACACTATAGAGGGATATGCTTTGTTCACATTTCATGTTAAAAGTTTACAAGGCTTAACACTAAAATAAACAAGGACTAACACTTCTTTTTATAGTTTTCTTGTTCTTTTTCTGCTTCAGTCTTATAAATGTTGTTGCCCAATGGAATTCAACAATGCACATGGTTGCAGGGTGATTGCAGTGCAGCCCCGTTCATTTGGAGATGTTCTTCTAGCCATGACCACAGCATGTGTACACCCCGGCTGCTGACTCTGACGCAAAAGGGGGAGCAGGGTGGTAAAACTGTATAGGGCAGTCCATTCCCTCCAATGGGCTGCCTACCATTAAGAATTAATGACACCCCTGCACATCTGCTTGATGGCGTTGTAAAGGCAAAAGGCTTTTTATCCTAATGCATTAAAATAAAAAAACCTTCTGTGTGTAGCAGGCCCCCCAGCACCCCCTTTTACTTACCCTGAGTTCCATCTCTATCCAGTGATGTCCACGATTCCCTCTGCCGTCCAGGACTCTCCTCCTGATTGGCTGGGGCACAGCCACAGCACCATTGTCTCCTGCGGCTATCAATCAAAGTCAGTTAGCCAATCAGGGGAGAGAGGGGGTGGGGCCGAATGTCAGCTGCATGTCTGAATGGACACCCTGAGCTGCAGCTCAGCTCGGGTGCCCCTATAGTAAGCTGCTGGGCTGTGGGGGCACTCATCAGGAAGGAGGGGCCTGGAATCAGCAAAGAGGGACCCGAGAAGAGGAGGATCGAGGCTGCTCTGTGTAAATCTACTACACAGAGCAGGAAAGTATAACATGTTTGTTATTTAAAAAGAAAAAACAAGACTTTACAATCACTTTAAGACGTGACACACAGTAATGTGAACCAAACCTCAGATTGGGGTGCTTGGAGGCTGAAAATACTTTTCAATGGTGCCCTGGCTGGAAATACTGATCTAAATGATAGCATATGTGGGTTGCCACCAAATAATGGGGGTTCTGTCAAATTAAGAGTGGAGCCCTGCATAGTCAGATTACAAGGAGGTATTTACTCTCTCGGTGTGATCTATGGGGCTCGGCTTACAGTTTGATAGCTGGTCCAGCACTGTGTATCAGAAGTGCTGACAATGGGTTTACTTTTAGTACAAGGTGTGTAGGCAATGGACATACCTGTACCACAGCCACAAATACAGGGACCATGTCGAATTTGCATAGATTTCCATATATTGGCTTTGATAATCAATTAATAGCAAGAGGTTAGAGGGTGGTAAATAGTTTTTATATCAAAATAATTCAAGATGGCCCTTTATCACTTCTGTATCTTTGTTGTTATTATTATTATCATTTTGCTCAAGTGGAAAAAAAAGGAAAAAAAAATACTTTTTCAGATGAATGCAATGTACAGAGATACCCCTGCTGTCAGATCTGCCTCTAGTAGTACATGGACTACTAAATGAGAACCCCTGCTCCGATTTAAGTGTCTTTTTTTGCTATATGAAATCCAGCTGTGTCTGCCTACTGTGTCTGTACAATACCTCCAACTGAAATGCAACACTGCCCTCTAGAGGTCACTGATATTCTATCAGGGTACAAGAACACAAGATTTTTACTATCCTGTTATATTATTTGAGGCATACGGTATATCTAATATATATATATATATATATATATATATATATATATATATATATACATATCTATCTAGATAATTAATTAATAAATAAATATCTATAGATAGATAGATAGATAGATAGATAGATAGATAGATAGATAGATAGATAGATAGATATCTGGATATATTTATATCTATATATATCTATATATATATATATATATATATAGATCTATATATAGATCTATATGGATCGATATATAGATATAGAGATAGATATTTAGATAGATAGATAGATAGATAGATAGATAGATAGATAGATAGATAGATAGATAGATAGATAGATAGATATACAACGCCAACAATTTAAGCAGTGCTTTACATACAGTATGTTCACATTAGTCTCTGCCTTCAAGGAGCTTACAATCTAAGGTCCCCCTCTTACATGCATACATACACATAATAGGGCCAATTTAGACAGGAGCTAATTATCCTATCAGCACGTCTTTGTAGTGTGGGAGGAAACTGAATATAGCTCAGATTTCAGCAATAAACATGCAATGACTAGCTATATAGTGGTGTTAGTTTTCTTGACGAAAAGACAAAATTTGATAAAGATTTGGACACATGGCAGAAAATGAAGCTTCTCTGTAACCCTTCTCAAGGAAAGTGGAGGGTACTTTCATTTTAGCGATTGTGCCCTTCAAGGAACAGTTATACAACAATATTATTTTACTGTTCCAGCAGGACTGTGTCCTTGTGCACAAATCCAACTTGATAAAGGCACAGTGAGAGAGAGAGATTTTCTAAAACTGGAGAGTGCAAAATATGGTGCAGCTCTGCATAGAAACCAATCAGCTTCCATTTTTTTTGTCAAAGCTTGATTCAGCCTTTTTCAATCAGGGTGCCTTGGGGTTACCTTAGAAGTGCCTTGATAAAATGCCTAAAAATTGCCCAAAAATTGGTGGATGAAGCCTGCCTTTTAGTTACACAAAACCAAAGGTTTTCATTGTGCACCATTACAACCTTCCAGCTGTCGGCATCCTAACGACCAAAGACATCATCAGCTGATAAGAAGAATGTCAGTCGCCTGCAAAGCATCCTTGTTTGACCCCCCCCCCCCCCCGCCCCTCTCCATCAACTTTGGGGTCACATTAGCTGAGTGATGAAGAAAAACTGAAGTAGAAGAGAAACATCAATCAGTACCAGTCAGTATTCAGTACCAGCTTTCAAAAGTGTATTTGCTTTAGAAGAATAAATCACCTCTAATGTTGGGTGTCGGACTTGTGTGGATGTTGCTGCATTATGTAAAACTATTATGCCCCGTACACACGGTTGGACTTTGTTCGGACATTCCGACAACAAAATCCTAGGATTTTTTCCGACGGATGTTGGCTCAAACTTGTCTTGCATACACACGGTCACACAAAGTTGTCGGAAAATCCGATCGTTCTAAACGCGGTGACGTAAAACACGTACGTCGGAACTATAAACGGGGCAGTGGCCAATAGCTTTCATCTCTTTATTTATTCTGAGCATGTGTGGCACTTTGTCCGTCGGATTTGTGTACACACGATCGGAATTTCCGACAACGGATTTTGTTGTCGGAAAATTTTATATCCTGCTCTGAAACTTTGTGTGTCGGAAAATCCAATGGAAAATGTGTGATGGAGCCCACACACGGTCGGAATTTCCGACAACAAGGTCCTATCACACATTTTCCGTCGGAAAATCCGACTGTGTGTATGGGGCATAAGAATAGTTTTTGCATTTTAGAATGGAGTTCCTTAAGACTGTCCATCATTTTTAAAGAGTGTCTCAAGAATATCTATAATTTTTAAAGGGTGCCTCAAGACTGTCCATCATTTTTAAAGGGTGCCTCAAGACTGTCCATCATTTTTAAAGGGTGTCTCAAGACTGTCCATCATTTTTAAAGGGTGCCTCAAGACTATCTATAATTTTTAAAGGGTGCCTCAAGACTGTCCATCATTTTTAAAGGGTGCCTCAAGAGTGTCCATCATCATTTTTTTTTTTTACATGTGTTCAGTTACTTTCTGGTTTCTGGCCTAGACTAAAATGATGCCATACATTCCAGGAGTCTTCATGGGAGGAGGGGCTTTCTCAGCTAAGCACATCCTCCTGCATGCATGCCTAAGCTAAGGGCAGCTGTATTACAGAAAATAAATGCTACAATAATGATCTGCCCTAATTTAGGATGGCCACGGCTAGAAATGCTAGGGGGATGTTTTTCAAAATGATTTCTTGACAAAATAAAGCATGGAGACGTGGATGGATGAGTGTGTTTGCTTTGAATATAAAAAATTTATGAAATAGTGTTTTCGGTTTGTGGTGCTCAGATACAGTTTAGTTTTGTTTTAACTCCTAAATAAGTATTCTTAACGTTAAAAATACTTTCCTCCAACCCTCTAAATTCCTAGTTTTTGTGATGATGTGATCTGACATCCTGTTTTAGGGTAGCTATGTTCATTCTTCATGATCCCACTGTATGCAAAAACATAGTCACCCTCTCTTGTTCACTCCAGAGATGGACTATGGGATTTGTAGTCTGCATAGAGCAGTGCACATGACAGCAACATATGTGCACTATGAGGATTGGGAGCTCATGGAGGAAAAAAGGCAAAAAACACAAGAAGGGATTTAAGAAAAAATAGATTACAGGGATTATGGATTATTTTTGGAAAATAGGGATATCGTTTAGGGCTCGTTCACACTGGCATACTTAAAGGGATTGTAAGGGCAGAAGTTTTTTTTATCTTAATGCATTCTATGCATTAAGATAAAAAGCCCTCTGTGTGCAGCAGCCCCCCTAACACTTACCTGAGGTCCCTCTCTGTCCAGCAATGTCCACAAGTGTCTTAGCCATCTGAGATTCTCCTTCCAGATTGGCTGAGACACAGCAGCAGTGCCATTGGCTGTCGCTGCTGTCAATCAAAGTCGGCTAGGCAATCAGGGAAGAGAGGGGGCGGGGGTGGGGCCGGGGCGGGGCTAAGTGTCTGAATGGACACAGGGAGCTGTGACTCGGCTCGGGTGCCCCCATAGCAAGTTGCTTGCTGTGGGGGCACTTAACAGGAGGGAGGGGTTAGGAGCACAGAAGAGGTACCCGAGAAGTGGAGGATCTGGTCTGCTCTGTGCAAATCCTCTGCAACAGAGCAGGTAAGTATAACATGTTTGTTATTTTTATAGAAAAAAAAACAAGACTTTACAATCACTTTAAGTGTACACCTGTATGAGGGCCGTGATTTGCCTGCAAGGGATGCAAAGGTGTTCCGTACCTCCACATGCAAGCAGTCCCATTCAAGTCAACTGTATCTGTGCAGTCACTGCTCCTAATTTGACATCTGTGCAGGTGCCAGTCGCCAAACTCAAGCTCTCTGCATGCAGGGACCCACATCCTCATGCATCTGCACCCACATGAATGTCAAATTGGGAGGAGAAACTCTGTCCATGCAGCCGTTGTGTTACTATTGACATGAATGGGACTGTCTACACTCGTGCATCCCGTGCAAGCAAAACATGGTCCCCACATAGGTGTACCCTAAAGTACGTCTGTGTGAATGAAGCCTTAGAATTAGTAGCATTTGCATTTCATAAGCACTTCAAAATATACTGGAAAGCTTGATACAAAACCAGAATCCCAAAATGACAATTGTGTCATGTGTCAAACTTAACATTACTGTATAAGCACCATCAATTAAAGCTATTACAAAAATATATCTGCAACAGAAGTGCAAGAAGGTGTTGAAATATCTCCCATTTTGGCCAATATTTTCTCTAAGCCAGTTCAAGCAGAAGTAACTTTGCCCATCCAACAAAATGAAACCTACTTGGCAAGTGAAAAATGACAAGGTTGACATGACCTAATATGTGTAGAAGTCCTTCTGTGACTGGCCTCTGAGCATCCGATATCTGTGGTGGATATGATATGTAGTTATAATTTGTTTTCACAGTTACTCTGTAGAGATCTCTGCATTTATTCTGTTCACAGGGCAGCAAAATAACCTTGCAGAGTTGAGCCCTAAGATCATTTCCCTTGTTGTTCTGTATTTGTGTGGGTGTCCTCTATGTGTTCCAATTTCCCTCTAAGGACATGCTGAAAGGTTAATCTACTCTGAATTGGCTCTTGGTTACAGAATGCTATTTCTCCAAGGTTTGACTTTGGCAGGAAAATTAACTATAAGCTCCTCTGAGGGAAGGACTGATGTGAATAGTTTCCTATTCTCTGCCCTATATATTATGTTTTTACTATCAAAAGTAAATAAATTAGGCTATAAAACTAAATTGCCTTTAGCTTTTCAGTAATTAAATAGTAGAAAACTGTACTGAGAGAAATATGTTGGCTGCCATTGCTGACTTCTGTGACCACCTCTGTGCAGACAGCCAGTGAAGTCCAAGCATCTGAACTGTGTACTTGTATTGGGTTGGTTACAATGCAAATATTAAAGCTGAGTCAGCAGGATAACCAGGCAGCTTGTATTTCTTAAGGATACATCAGCACAGATTTTCCTTTAACCATCTACTGTCTGGCCAGTGTATAAAAATGGCCTGGCAGGAGCAGCTCCGATGCGGGTGGTTGTACCTGTACATCCTCCTGCATCGGCTGCTGGTGCTCGCTCTTGAGAGTGTGCAGTGGCGCAATCTGTGACCTGCTGTGTCCACCGGCCCTGGTACCATGTGATCACTGTGACCAATCACAGCAATCACAGTCACAGTAGTAAGCAATGCTGCCACTGTTTACTACTGTGTGGGCTCTGTGATTGGTCACAGCGATCACATGGTACCAGGGCCAATTACAGCGGACCAAGTGATTGCTGTGACCAAACACAGCATCACAGTAATAAACAAGGTTTAATGAATGAAAACTTTAAACAGTGTTACAGATTGCTTATTACAGTGATCATCGCTGTAATAGCAATTAAAATTTAACAATATGACAATATTTAAAAAACAAAACAAAAACAAATTCTGTCACTACTCCTTGTCCCTTATCACCACCGCACCGGCCATATTGTCCCTAATCACTGCCACACCATCTACAGTGTCCTTGATCACTGCTCCACCAGTCATATTGTCCCTGATCACTGCCACACTATTCATATTGTCCCTGATCACCACTACATCAGTTATATTGTCCATAATCACTGCCATACCAGTCCCAGGGTCTCTGATCACTGCCACACCAGTCATGTTTTTCATAATGACTGCCACACCGGTCATATTGTGCCTGATCACCGCCACCTCAGTTGCAGAGTCCCTGATCAATGCCACACCAGTTACAGTGTCCCTGATCACCACCGCACCAGTTACAGGGTCACCATAAGGACTTATTCACATCTGTATTGCTCTCTGAGGAGCCATCTGTGTTCAGATGGCTCTTCAGAGAGCATTGGACAGGCAGTGAGGAGGCATTATACCACCTCCTCACGACCTGCTTTAACCCCTTTGACCCCACACAAGCAACCCTATTCACTTGAATGCGTCACAATCAGTGGGGGTACAGGGGTATCATTTCTGCCACAGCTGTGAAATAAAGCACCACAGCCATGCCATGTGTGCACCCTTGGCAGCTGCCTCTGCAGCAAAAGAGGGTAGCATTTGAGGGGCAGTAAAACTATAATATCAAATAACTAAAAATATCAAATTAAATTACACCTTTATTTATACACATTTAAAAACATTGAAATCAGTGAACAATGAAAATGCATAAAAGCACCCTTAAGAGGACCACCCGACAAGCACCCATAGGTTTTCCTTCCAACACGCACTCCTGAAACAATAGGAACTCTTTTGTTCCTCCATTCTTTAGCCTCCTGTACTTCCTGGACAGTAAACATGGCATTCCTTGGGGCAGCCATGTACCAATAGGCTAGGCTTGCTTGGCTTATAGGAACTAGGACTACTATTGGTGACACTAAGCTATACTACGGTGACCAGACGTCCCCGGTTTCCGGGGACAGTCCCCGGACTGAGGACATGGTCCCCGGTCCAAGACTGTCCCCTGATTTGTCCCCGGATTGCAGGCAGGGGCCGCCGGGTCCAACTCCGGGCTGCAGTCACAGCTTTTCTCCCCCTGTAGTGCCGATCCAGCCCAAATCCCCCTGAGCGGCACACAGCTGATTGCACACAGACACACAGCTGTGCTTGCCGCTCTGCTGAATGGAAGGAAGGAGAAGGGAGGGGGCGGGGCCCAGGCTGACACTCGAGGAGCATTCAGAGGCCACACTACACCCGACCATTGGCTGCAGCCTGCACGTGATGGACAGCCAGAACCAAACTGAGGTACAGAGAGGGGGGGTTTACAGAGGGAGAGGGGGGTTACAGTATACAGAGAGGGAGGGGAGGTTACAGTATACAGAGAGGGAGGGGAGGTTACAGTATACAGAGAGGGAGAGGGAGGTTAGAGTATACAGAGAGGGAGGGGGGGTTAGAGTATACAGAGAGGGAGGGGGGGTTAGAGTATACAGAGAGGGAGGGGGGTTACAATATACAGAGAGGGGGGTTACAGTATACAGAGAGGGAGGGGGGTTACAGTATACAGAGAGGGAGGGGGGGTTACAGTATACAGAGAGGGAGGGGGGTTACAGTATACAAAGAGGAGGGGGGGGTTACAGTATATACAGAGAGGGTTACAGTATATACAGAGAGGGAGGGGGGTTACAGTATACAGAGAGGGGGGTTACAGTATACAGAGATGGAGGGGGGGTTATAGTATACAGAGAGGGAGAGGGGAGGTTACAGTATACAGAGAGGGAGAGGGGAGGTTACAGTATACAGAGAGGGAGAGGGGAGGTTACAGTATACAGAGAGGGAGAGGGGGGTTACAGTATACGGAGAGGGGGGTTACAGTATACAGAGAGGGAGGGGGGGTTAGAGTATACAGAGAGGGGGGGGGGGTTACAATATACAGAGAGGGGGTTACAGTATACAGAGAGGGAGGGGGGGTTACAGTATACAGAGAGGGAGGGGGGTTACAGTATACAAAGAGGAGGGGGGGTTACAGTATATACAGAGGGGGTTACAGTATATACAGAGAGGGGGGTTACAGTATAGAGAGAGGGCAAGGGTTACAGTATAGAGAGAGGGGGGGATACAGAATATACAGAGAGATGGGGAGGGGGTACAGTATATACAGAGAGATGGGGAGGGGGTACAGTATATACAGAGAGATAGTGGTGTTACAGTATACAGAGAGGGGGACTTACAGTATACAGAGGGGGGTTACAGTATATACAGAGAGGAGGGTTACAGTATATACAGAGAGGAGGGTTACAGTATATACAGAGGGGGTTACAGTATATACAGAGAGGAGGGTTACAGTATATACAGAGAGGAGGGTTACAGTATATACAGAGGGGGTTACAGTATATACAGAGGGGGTTACAGTATATACAGAGGGGGTTACAGTATATACAGAGAGGGCAAGGCTTACAGTATAGAGAGAGGGGGGATACAGTATATACAGAGAGATGGGGAGGG
Organism: Lithobates clamitans; assembly: GCA_037952925.1. Taxonomy (NCBI): domain Eukaryota; kingdom Metazoa; phylum Chordata; class Amphibia; order Anura; family Ranidae; genus Lithobates; species Lithobates clamitans. The sequence goes on along the minus strand of JBBGZY010000125.1, from coordinate 3,782,420 downwards.
GGTACAGTATATACATAGAGATGGGGGTTACAGAGAGGGGGGTGTTACAGTATACATAGAAGGGGTTACAGTTTATACAGAGGGGGGGTTGCAGTATTTATAGAGAGAGAGGGGAGATAAAGTATATATAGAGACAGGGGGATACAGTATATACACAGAGGGGGATGCAGTATATACATAGCGGGGATACAGTATATACAGTATACAGAGAGTGGGGATACAGTATATACACAGAGAGTGGGGATACAGTATATACATAGGAAGGGGGATACAGTATATACACAGAGAGGGGGATACAGTATATACACTGAAAGGGGGATACAGTATATTCAGAGAGAGAGGGGGGTACAGTATATGCAGAGAGAGAAAGGGGAGTGGTACATTCAATACAGAAAGAGGGGGGAGATGCAGTATATACAGAGAGAGAGGGGGGGGGTACAGTATATACAGAGACAGAGGGGAGATGCATTATGTACAGAGAGAGAGGGTACAGTATATACAGAGAGGGAGGGAGATACAGTATATAGAAATATATAATATCAATAAATGCATCTTATCTTCTTAACATTTGGTAGTCATATCCCAAAAAATTATTAGAAGTATTTTCTTTATCTCATGGGCAAAATGTGAGAAATAACATGTATATCATACAATCACGCCACAAACACATACGCTGCATAAATCATTTGATGAAAATGTGCTTATAAAATACCATTTGCCAAAAAAAAAAAAAAATGTCCCTGGATTTCATTTTAAAAATCTGGTCACCTTAAGCTATACTCCCTGATCACTCGTATAGAGGTGATCATTGCAGTACAGTTTTGGCACAATTGGTTATTTTGTGTGATACACAAGATAAAATATCCTGTATTTAATCAGTCCAGACAGTGAAAAAGTCTCACACATGTGGTATCTCCATACTCAGGAGAAGTAGCAGAATGTGTTTAGAAGTGTAATTCTAAGTGTGTCCATGAAGTGTGTAAGAAATATCTTATTAAATTGACAATTTTGTGTAAAAAAATATTTTCATTTTCTTTCTGCATTTTCTAAAAACTTGTGGCAAATAAAAATGATGTCTTTAAAAGACTTACCATGCCTCTTACCAAATTCTTTAGGGTGTTTCCTTTCCAAAATTGGTAGTTTTTGGGTGTTTCTGCAGTACTAGTGCTCCCAGGCCTCCAAAAATGTGATAGGTAGTCAGGAGATTAAATGCATAATTTAGCCGCTAGAACACATAAAGATTGTCCATGGATTTTGGGCCTCTCTATGTCGTTAGGCTATGAATAAGTCTCACACATGTGGCACAGTATAGTTGTACTTGAGAGCAGTAGCAGAATGTATTTACAGGTTTAATTCTAAGTATGCCTATGATGTGTGTTAAAATATCTTATTGATTGTCAACTTTGTGTAAAAATTTCAATTTCATTTTCTTTCCTGCATTTTCCAAAAACTTGTGGCAAAAAATGACAATTTCAAGACCCACTGGGGTTAATTACCTAAAACTGGAGAGTGTAAAATCTGGTGCAGCTCTGCATGGTAGCCAAATAGCTTCTAACTTTAGCTTGTTTAATTGAGCTTTGACAAAAAACTGGAAGCTGATCGGTTTTTATGCAGAGCTGCACCAGATTTTGCACTCTCCAGTTTTAGTAAATCAACCCCATTATGCCTTTTAGAAAATGCATTGGCGTTTTTGCTTTCCAAAATTGGGTCATTTTGTGTGTTTCCACTTTCCTGGAGCTCCAGGGCCTCCAAATATGTGATAGGTAGTCAGCAAATAAGATGCGTAATTTATGCTCCTTGACAGCCCAAAGGTGCTCCTTGGATTTTTGGGCCTCTCAATGTATGTAGGCTGTCAAAAAATCTCACACATGTGCTATTCCTATACTCAGGAGACATTGCAGAATGTATATTTCTAAGTATGCCTATGCTGTGTGTGAGAAGTAACTGTGATAAATAAATACAACTTAAAAAAAACTCATCATGCCTCTTACTAAATACTTTTGACAATCTGCTTTTTCAAAAACGGGTTATTTAGGTGGTAACTGTACTGTCCTGGCATTTTAAGGCCTCAGTACATCAGAACTAATCAATTTTTAAATATATATAGAATAGATTGTAGATTCTATAACTTTCATACAGACTAAATAATATTCACTGATTTAGGCCATTTTTACTAAAGAAATCCAGCAGAATACATTTTGGCCTAAAGCTATGAAGAAAGATTATTCATTTGGAAAATGTTATAAAAGAAAAATGTGTGTGTGTGTGTGTGTTTTAAATTTTTGGTAATTTTTTACTAATATAGCAAAAAAAACCCAGTAGTGATTAAATACCACCAAAAGAAAGCTATATCTGTCTCAAAAAAATGATGGAAATTTCATTTGGGTGCAGTGTTGCAGGGCTGAGTAATTGTCATTCAAATTGTGACAGCGCTAAGAGTTGAAAAATGGCCCGGACTGCAAGAGGGGAGACAGTGTCCAGATTTGAGGTGGTTAAAGGGTTTTCACCTTTTTGGAAAAAATGGAAAGTTGAATTAAAAGACCCTATACCCTCCCCACCCCCTGGCCCCACTGTACTTACCTCTATGATTGATCCACACAGTTGCTGTAGCAGTCCGGGAATTTAAAATCCCTGCTCTACTCCCCTTTTTTCTGCAGGATTTTAAGGACCGATCAGAGCGACACTTTTGTGCCAGTGTTGACCAATCAGAATCACTCTGATCCATCCTGAAAGCCCAGCAGAAAGACAAGGGAGAAGATCTAGGACTTCAAATCCCTGGATCACTGCAGCGGGTGCATGGGCACTGGCAGCTCATCACCCACAGAGGTAAGTACAGCAGGGGCAGGGTAATTGGGGAGGGTGTAGGTTGTTAGTTTATTTTTTCATTTAAGTACTTTAAGCCACTACTGCGGTGCTTTACTGTTTGCATATAAAAGTGTATTGTTCGAACAATAATGTGCACAATTGTAAGGCAGACTATGAATTTCAATGGACTGTGAATGGACCACAACTGACATATTAACATGCGTCCTTTTTTTTTATTAATTCAGCACACCACAAGCACCACACTGCCTGCATTCGGGGCCGCTCACCCACACCCACATGGCTGTTAAATTGAGATGAGCAGCTGGGTCTGTGCAGCTACTAAGCTACTATATTCCCTTAGACATAAGTGGGACTGCCTACATGCAGCACCTGATAGCTTGAGAAGTTTAAAGGCATGGCCCTTCATAGGCTATGTCATACCGCCCAACTTTTTGAGATGGCAATGAGGGACACCTATTAGCAAAAGTATGTAGGCATAGGACACGCACCCTGCCACTCCCCTTGAAAGGAGAATTAAACAAAAACATTCTTAGTTAAACCCACAAGTCCTTATTTTTCACCACTACTATTCCTTTATATGGTCTTTTAAAATTTACAAATGCAGCAATTTAGAAATTGGATGAAAGATTTAGCACTGGGAAACACCTTTTAAAATATAAAAAGTGCATTTTATATACAACTATACAGATCAGACCAAAATGAGGGACAAATGAGGAGGAAAGAGGGACAGAGGGACATTGCTCCAAATCAGGGACAGTCCCTCGAAATCAGGTACAGTTGGGAGCTATGGGCTGTGTGAATAAACACCCGTGTGCATGAGGCCTTATTGTTTATTCTCAACAAAGGGAAAATTACACTTTTAAAAAGTGGCATAAGAATAGGATTTACAGATACTACAGTCAACAGGTCCCCTAATGCCCAAATGACAATCGAATCATTTCCTGCACTGGGGATTGTGAGGGTACTTTTACCATAAAGAGCAGTAATCCATACCATACAATCAGTCTTCTCTAAACTAATGAAATGGGACCAATGATACTGTTAGAGTATGTGTAAAATAATATCACTGCTTTTCCCGCTGTCTTAATAACCACTTGCTGACCAGCTCATCCAGATATACTGCAGCAGGTCGGCTCTCCTGCGCCAACCGACATACCTGTACGTCAGTCGGTGCAAGAAGGATAGTGGAGCGTGCGGGAGTGTGCCCGCGGGTCCTGTAGGCTCGATGTCCGCCGGTGATCCGCGATCGCTATGTACAGAGGCAGAACGGGGAACTGCCTATGTAAACAAGGCGATTCCCTCTGCCTAATGACATGACAGAGATCTTCTGTTCCCAGTCATAGGGAGCAGTGATCTCTGTCATGTCCCTGGCAACCCATCCCCCCTTCAGTTAGAACACCTCCGTGGAATATACTTAACCCCTTGATCGCCTCCTAGCGTTAACCCCTTCCCTGCCAGTGTCATTTTTACATTAATCAGTGCATTTTATAGCACTGATCAATGTAAAAATGTCACTGGTCCCCAAAAAGTGTCATTTGGGGTCAGATTTGTCCGCCGCAATGTCACAGTCCCGCTAAAAATCGCCATCATTACCTGCAAAAACAATTTTAAAAAGTCTCTAAATCTATCTCGTAGTTTGTAGACGCGATAACTTTTGTGCAAACCAATCAATATACGCTTATTGCGATTTTTTTTACTAAAAATATGTAAAATATATATTGGCCTAAACTGATGAATAAATTAGTTTTTTTATATATATATATTTTTTTATATATGTATTATAGCAGAAAGTAAAAAAAAAATATATTTTTTTTAATTGTTGTTTTGTTTTGTTTAAAGCACAAAAAATAAGAACCACAGAGGTGATCAAATACAACCAAAAGAAACTCTTTGTGGGTAAATAAGGACGTCAATTTTGTTTGGGTACAGCGTCGCTAAAGTAAAGCAGTGCAATATCGCAAAAAATGGCCTGGTCAGGAAGGGGATAAATCCTTCCAGTCATTAAGCGCCGTACGACCGCGCAAGTGTCAGTTAAAGCGATGCAGTGTCGTGTCGCCTGGTCATTAAGAGGGCAAATTCTTCTGGGGCTGAAGTGGATAATTAAGCTGGAATATAGAAAAAAAAACATATTTCAGTAAGATTAGGTACTGCAAACATTTCATTTCATGTTAGAAAAATAAACAATATTTTAATATTCCACTAGAGGTCTCTAGAGACTACAAACCAAAAAAATCTGCTAAGCTGCTGGAGATCTGTGATCAAAGTGGTTTAAAAAATGTCTGCAGATATATACTGTATATATACTGTGAATGTGCATATATGCCATATATATATATATATATATATATATATATATATATATATATATATATATATATATATATATATATATATATATATATATATATATAATTTATTTATTTGTTTATTTTTTTTTTTTTTTTGTGGGTTAATATAACATTTTAGCTAATGTACTATATATTCAGGCTCTTCGGAAATATCCTAAGCTTTTTATGAGTTCAGGCTTAAAGGGATTTTCCACTTTCAAAGCAAAGCTATGCATTTCCATAACTGAGGGGCATATTAAAAAGAAACAGTATCAAGAACTTCTGCAACCACATATTTTATTATTATTATTATTTTTAGAAAATACATTTTGGCTAGAAGCCACATCCAAACCAAAGAATACAAAAAGCTGCAGGACCAGCTACACCAGAACCAACCTAAATAACCAGACTTTAAGGTCTCAGCATGGGAGACAAAACGAGGTTTATAAAAATAATAATAAAAATATTATTTTTGTAAACCTTGTTTTGTCTCCCATGCTGAGACCTTAAAGTCATGTTATTCAGGCGGGTTTTGGTGAGGCTGGTCCTGCACCTTTTTGTATTAATATTTTTTTAGTCTGCACAACGTTGATTGTCAAGGATTTAGCATGGTTTAACATGATCACAGTATAAAATGGTTAAGGGCTCAGTTTAGAATGGCAGAGACCTCAGTTTACAACAGTGGACATTCCAATTTAGCAACATTCCATGGTTCAGCATGGTGGGGATGGTTTAGCATAGGGAACCCAGTTCAGCATGGAGGGGATCTTGGTTTAGCATTAAGGTTCAAATTTAACATAGTGAAAGTCCCAGTTTAGCATGGTGGCAATACGAGATTTGTATGGGGAGATACTGGTATTGTATGGTGCAGTCCTGGTTGACATTGCATAAGGACCTCCCACATTTTTTCAAAAGTGGAAAACATATTTTATTTAGGGTCCAATCCCATCTTTTGCATGTGTTAAATGGATTGTGCTGCAGCCCCCCTCCCCCCCTCGTTTTACTTACCTGAACACGATCTTTCTCCGGCTGGGAATGAGTACACCATCTCTAGCTGGTGTCTCGTGTCCTGATTGGATAGAGTGATAGCAGTGCAGACATTGGCTCCCGCTGCTGTCAATCAAATCCAATGTCGTGGCACCGGGGGGCGGGGCCGAGCCAGGCATTCTGTGTGAATGGACACAGAAGCGGGACTCGGGAGCGCGCCCCCACGGGTATGCACCAAGGAGAGCGCTTCTCCAACGTGGACACTCGATGCCGGGGAGAGCCACCAGTGCCGCTGAGGGACCCCAGAAGAGGAGGATCGGGGCCACTCTGTGCAAAACGAACTGCACAGTGGAGGTAAATATGACAGGTTTGTTATTTACATTTTTTGTAAACAAGGGTTTACAACCCTTTTAATGCATTAACCACACACTATGATAAAGTGATATTAAACCCTTAGCATTTTAAGCACTTTCAGTGCTGACTTAATTACCTACTTGGTATGCAGCTTCTTTAACTTTTAATCTTTGCCTATGTTACAATCCAAATTTAGCTGGTGCAATGTCTGATGCCCCAGGTTTCTTGTTTCAGTGTGGCCACTTTCTCCTTCAGCATCCAGTGGAGCCACCCTTGCATGAAGGGACTAGAGTTGGGTCTCCTTAAATTGTGTGCATCAATAGATGCACACAGCTCTGTAGCCTAGTGTGTGGCAAGGCACTCATCCGCTCATTCATCCTGCTTCCCTCCCCTAAACTAACAGACTGACTGGAGACTGCACTGTCCACTATTAGGACACTTTCACTCGTCTGCCACAAAATTGTGTTTTTGCTGCGTTTTTAACCACTTCAGCCCCGGAAGGATTTAACCCCTTCCTGACCAGAGCACTTTTTGCGATACGGCACTGCGTCAATTTAACTGACAATTGCGCGGTCGTGCGGCATTGCACCCAAAGAAAATTGATGTCCTTTTTTTCCCACAAATAGAGCTTTCTTTTGGTGGTATTTGATCACCTCTGCGTTTTTTATTTTTCGCGCTATAAGCAAAAAAAGACCGACAATTTTGAAAAAAAAAGCAATATTTTTTACTTTTTGCTATAATAAATATCCCCATAAAATATATAAAAAGACAAGTTTCTTTCCCAGTTTAGGCCGATATGTATTCTTCTACATATTTTTGGTAAAAAAAAATCACAATAAGCGTATATTGATTGGTTTGCGCAAAAGTTATAGCGTCTACAAATCAGGGGATAGATTTATGGCATTTTTATTATTTTTTTTTTTATTAGTAATGGCGGGGATCTGCGATTTTTATTGTGACTGCAACATTTTGGCGGACACATCGCACACTTTTGACACCATTTTGGGACCATTGTCATTTATACATCGATCAGTGCTATAAAAATGCACTGATTACTGTGTAAATGACACTGGTAGGGAAGGGGTTAAACACTAGGGGGCGATCAAGGGGTTAAGTGTGTCCTAGGGAGGTGTTCTAACTGTGGGGGGGATGGGCTTCCACTGACATGACAGGGATCACTGCTCCTGCTGATCACAAGGAGCAGTAGATCCCTGTCATGTCACTAGGCAGAATGGGGAAATGCCTTGTTTACAAAGGCATCTCCCCGTTCTTCTGCTCCATGACACGACCCGTGGGCACGATCACAAAGCATGTGGCGGCCGTACAAACGCGTCCACAATGCCGCGTCCTAAAGGGGACGTACCTGTACGCCCATTTGCCCAGCCGTGCCATTGTGCTGACGTAAATCAACGTGCGCTGGTTGGCTGGTGGTTAATGTGTTTTGCCACTTTTTATTGCCATGTTTTTACAGCGTTTTTGATGCATTTTCCATTGCTTTCAATGGGAAGGCGCGTTTTTGGTGAGTTTTTTTAAACTGACCAAGCATGCTCCAAAAATGTGGCAAGCAGGATTTTTTACACCGCAACGGATGTGCAATGCCACAGTATGAACAAATATATAAAATTTACAGGGAAGCATTTTTTTTAGCTTTTCTGGTGCTTTTTTTTTATACAAAAGTGGTTCAAAAACTCCTCAGTATAAAAAACTGGAGATCAAATTTTCCGACAACAAAATCCGTTGTCGAAAATTCCGATCGTGTGTACACAAATCCGACGGACAAAGTGCCACGCATGCTCAGAATAAATAAAGAGATGAAAGCTATTGGCTACTGCCCCTTTTATAGTCCCGACGTACGTGTTTTACGTCACCGCGTTCAGAACGATCGGATTTTCCGTCAACTTTGTGTGACCGTGTGTATGCAAGACAAGTTTGAGCCAACATCCGTCTGAAAAAATCCTAGGATTTTGTTGTCGGAATGTCCGAACAAAGTCGGACCGTGTGTACGCCCTATTAGTCTGTAGGGTTCAGTAATGAGTTGGCCCTCCCTTTACAGCTATAACAGCTTCAGCTCTTCTGGGAAGGCTGTCCACAAGGTTTAGGAGTGTGTATATGGGAATGATTGACCATTCTTCCAGAAGTGCATTTGTGAGGTCAGGCACTGATGTTGGACTAGAAGGCCTGGCTCGCAGTCTCTGCTCTAATTCATCCCAAATGTGTTCTATTGGGTTGAGGTCAGGATTCTGTGCAGTTCAGGCAAGTTCCCCCACCCCCAACTCACTCATCTATGTATTTATGCACCTTGCTTTGTGAACTGGTGTGCAGTCATGTTGGAACAGGAAGGGGCCATTCCCAAACTGTTCCCACAAAGTTAGGAGCATGAGATTGACCAAAATGTCTTGGTATGCTGACACCTTAAGAGTTGCTTTCACTGGAACAAAGGGACCATGCCCAACCCCTGAAAAAAACAACCCCACATCATAATCTCCCTCCACCAAATGATTTGGACCAGTGCACAATGCAAGGTCCATAAAGACATGGATGAGCGAGTTTGGGGTGGAGGAACTTGACTGTACACTCACCAGTGGGTTGTATATAGCACTAACCTATCCTGCTGCCTAAAAAATCTGTAATTAGGGCAGGACCACTAGAAAATACTATTCCCTTCAATAAAATAATACTGAATTAAGTATTATGCTAGGCAAGGTTGTACCATTACCTTATTTTAAAATGCTCCCTAGTTCTGTATTTAAGTTTGTTTTGTCCTTGTGGGGCCTTATTTATGGAAGTTTAGGGTGGGTAGTATTGTCAATATCTGTTGCCACGTAGAATTTAGATTATCCCAGTCTAGGAGAAAATGGCAGGAAGGAATGAATTGGTTTCTGTGGGGAAAGGCAGTCTGTGGCAGTTCTCCTTTCAGTGTAATAAAAAAGGTCAATAATCACTTTTTCTGGTGGTTACAATTTAAATTCAAGTGAAAATCAATAAAAAATGTATAGTATCCAGGAAAAAATAAAATAAAATGCAGAGAAAAAAATCTTCCATAAGGCAAACACAACATCGAAGTAAAAGAAATGTCTCTCTAGATTTGGCTTGTTGCTTGACGTAGCAGCTGAGAAGAGGTTGTTCAGTAATCAGCGATGTGTTAAAGCCTGAAGGCTCCACATTCCACAGTATTACTCCACTGCACATCATTACTTACTATGGGACAGGATCAGGTACTTGCTGTACTCTGGTATACTGTCCGCTCCCAAGGCAATACACCTATTCATGTATGCTGTGGAGAAACATATATAAAACCATCAGATTGACAACCATTTTATCTGTCTTGTACAAAATACTTAATCTTCATGGTATCTGAGCTAAAATTGTAAAATAACTACAATAAAAATTTAAGATATATAAAAAGGCCACTTAATATAAATTGAAAATGAAAGTGCATCTAAAGCCTTGGTGTTTTTTACCCTAATGCATTCCCTGCATTATAGGCTACATTCACCTTTTCGGGCAGAATTTTACTTTCTTAATAAATAGGAGCCTTTTCTATTGTCATTTATAGAATTGTTTTTTTTCCCTCTAGATAAAGCCACGAGGATGGTGGCGTAACGCGTAGAGGTAGAGCCTGGTGGTGATATACAGGAGATTTGAGACTTGTTGGAGTTTTAAGACCCCTTTCACACTGAGGCGTTTTTCAGGCGTTAAAGGGCTAAAAATAGCGCCTGTAAAGTGCCTGAAAAACGCCTCCCCTGCCACCCCAATATGAAAGCCTGAGTGCTTTCACACTGGGGCGCTGCGCTGGCAGGACATTTAAAAAAGTTGTGTAAGCAGCATCTTTTGGGGCGGTGGAGGAGCGGTATGTACACCACTCCTCCACCACCCCTGCCCATTGAAATGAATGGGCACCACTGCCGAAGTGCCTGCAAAGCACTTCGGCAATGGTGCTACATGGGCGCTATTAACCCTTCCTTCGGCCGCTATCGGTGGTTAAAAGCACCCTGCTAGCGGGCAAAAAAAGTGCCGCTAAAACTAGCAGTGCTTTACAGCTAATGTGGCTGCACTAGTAATGTGAAAGGGCTCTAAATGCTGTTTTTCTACTTCAATAAATGTGAGTTTAATGTATGAAGTTGGGGTGGTGAGGTTCATTCCACTTAACACTTGGTACTGCACTATTAGAAGCACTTTATATTTTCATGTCAGTTTGGAGTTGCTGGTGAACTGCACAAATGTATTTTTAAAGGAGAAGTACACGGAGTATACTGAGTGAAGAGTGTGTTTGACCCCTGCAAGGTCTTTATAGGAGCCATTGGAGATCAATGTGGAGCCATCTGCTGATGTGATTCATTTTGAGCTTTGAGCGTGTTTTGACCCTATCAGGGTCTTTAAAGGAGGTGAGCGTCCATTGCACCTGGTGTAGGGAGCATTTATCACGGAGCGTCGTTTTATTTATGCAGCACGTTTCTTCACAGTGAAGCTTGAACTGCACTTTCCTTGCATAAGAAGACTTTTTTATATTTTATATTTTTTTAAATTTTTTATTTTATTTTTATTTGTATTTTTATATTTATATTTATTTTTATTTTAACTATTATCATACTAATTTATTCATCATATGTTCTGTTTTTATCACAGTATATTGCATTGGACTTGAGGGCGTGATAGGGTGTGTTCACCTGTCTGGGCCACACCTCCCTTATTACTGTACAACCTCTTTTATTTTCCACCCACTATCTGTACAATCTGATTGTACAATCTCCTTTATCTATCCCATCAGCTATGTAGTACAAGTAGGGTTGCCACCTGTACGGAAATGACCCGGACAGTCCATGTTTTGACACTTGTGCCCGGGTTTCTGTCCTCCTGAAACCCGAACACAGTTAGTCCCAACCTGTCAGGCAGGGCTAGAACAAGGGGGAGCCGAAGGGTCACCTGCCATCCTCGGGCGCAGTGTTGAGGGGGGGGCGCAGTGGCCGCTTCAGTTCCTCCTGCATGACATGAACGAAACTGTCGACTTTTGTCCCCGCCCACCACCTGCAAGGCTTTAGTATGCTTAGATCTGCTGGGATTTAGTCTCGGCAACAGAGGTACTCTGACTGGTGGAGTAGGCAGAGGCTCAGCCCTTTCCTCCAAATGCAAAACATACATCAGTACAAGTGTGTAGGACATTGGACAAGGAAGCTTAAAGAGAAAATCTGTACCTTGGGTACTGCACATATGTGGCTCATCTCTGAGTTGGGAGACAGCCTTAATGTTTGACTTTTCACATGACCGTGGCTCCTGCCTGGTCCGCTGGTATTGGTGAGCATGCTTACGAGGGAAGTCTTAATCCATGTGCACTATTCATTAACAAATCCTTAAATGCTGTTGGCAGAGAGAAGAGAATGACAAGAAGAGATGAGCTTATCAGTGTGCTTGTAAAGGGGGGGTAGACAGGTTGTCCATCACATCCTTTAATGACTGGCATAGTCCAAAGAACCCACCCCGAGGGTGAAACTCTCATGTGACCTTTGCTTGGCACCCAACAAGAGCAGGAAACATGGAGGATGTGATGGACAACCTGTCTACCCCCCCTTTACAAGCACACTGATAAGCTCATCTCTTTGTCATTCTCTTCTCTCTGCCAACAGCATTTAAGGATTTGTTAATGAAAAGTGTTGGGCAAATGGTTCAGCCCAAGCATAAGTTTGGGCCAAACATTGGCTGTTCGGCCTGTTCGTCCAACAGCCGAATTTGCAGGGTGTTTGGCAGGTGTTCGCCCTGCCGAACGCCCTGCAATGCACTGCGCGTTCCACAGTACATTTTGCGATCTGATTGGGCAAAGATTTGCCCAATCAGGTATAAGCTGGTTGCTAACCAGCAGTGAGTCATCAGCTGTCAATTGGTTTCCCCACTGACAGCCGAATAAAAAAAAATTGCCGGTTAAAAAAAAAAAGGAAAAAATGGCATGGGGTCCACCCAGCCCTTTGGGTCTGGTATGGATTTGAAGGGGAACTTCATGCCAAAATTTAAAAAAAAGCGGTGTGGGGTCCCCCAAAATCTATACCAGACCCTTATCTGGGCATGCAACCTGGCAGGTCAGGAAAGGGGGGGAACAAGCGAGCGCCCCCCCGAACCATACCAGGCCACATGCCCTCAACATAGGGGGGGGTGATGCTCTGGGGCAGGGGGGTTCTGCCCCCCCACCCCAAAGTACCTTGTCCCCATCTTGATGGAGACAATGGCCTCACCCACACAACCGTGGCCAGTGTTTGTGGGGGTCTGTTGACTTATCGAAATCTGAAAGCCCCCATGTAACAAGTCGGGATAGGCGAACGGTTCGGTCTGAGCATGAGTTTGGGTCAAACATTTGCCTGTTCCGCCGTTTGCCGAGCACCCCAATTTGCAGGGTGTTCGCCGGTTGTTCGCCTGACGAACACCCTGCAATGAGCAAATTGTGTGTGTGTGTTTTTATTACTTTTTGACAATTTTTTGGAGAATGGGTAGGGGTAGTATGTACATATTTATATGGCTGAGATCTAGGGCAGAGTGCATGTGCAATATAAACAAGTGCAAAAGGTATACATTTAAAGGTTCATAGTCAACAGAAAAAAATATAAGTAAATAAAGTGCAAAAAATTTGCAAAAAAGAGCAATGTGCAGATTGTGCAAAATAACTTCAATGTCCAATGACGGACGTTCCAAAAAAATTTAGTATTTTAAAGGCAATAAAGGTGAACTTCAATTAATAATATGTGGTTAATATCTCCTCCACCAACATCCGTGATCCGCCATGGCTGTGCCCCAGTCTCTCACCTCAAAGAAAGACCCCATTGGGACATTGAAGTTATTTTGCACATTGCTCTTTTTTGCAAATTTTTTGCACTTTATTTACTTATATTTTTTTCTGTTGACTATGAACTTTTGAATTTATACCTTTTGGACTTTTTTGAGTGAGTGCCACTTATACATTTATTCACAATAAATTCTAAGTTCAAGCTCTATTATTTTCATATGATATTGCTATTCAAATTTGCTAGTTTCTTGATAGTTAACTGCACTACTCTCGCCATTATATGCAGTGTTATATGGGGGAAAAAATTATCAGGAGGGGGGGGGCACCATGTTTTACAGCACCAGGGGACACCAACTCTAGTGACACCACTGCTTGCCATCCTAGACTAAGGGTCTATGTGCTTCTATTGAGGCACACAGTGTAGGGAGATACAACCCTAGCCCCTGCATGGAATGGTGGCTTCATAGAATGCTGCAAGAGAGAGGAGCCACCCTGAAACAAGAAACCTGGGTCAGCAGTGATGACACCAGCCTAAACGGAAACATAGGCAAGGATTTAAAGATAAAGTAGAGATGTACTGAATAAGTGATTAAATCAGCTGCTGAAAGTGCTTGAAAACTGACAGTGTAATATCACTTGAACTTTCATCTTAACATGAATTAAGCTGGCACATGCCTTTATCATACGTTAACACTTCACTTTAAAGACTTTGCATGGGACACATTTAAAACAAGTTTTACTGATAGAAAACATCACCGTAAAATGAAATGTGGCGGAACCTGTAGACAGATAGTCAGTGTTCTGTAAATTAGACCTGTCAACATGACATTTGTAATGTTCAGGGGGAGAGGGACCTAATCTGATAACATGGAGGTGTCAGAAGTTCTCGGTGGTGTCTCCTGGTCAAATATGGGGCTATACTAAATCTACTGAACATCCCCCACATGTCATATACCAGACAATTGTGTTATCTGAGACTGTTGATCTGAATGTGTAACATCTGACTAATCCCCTAAAGGTTTGCTCACAGCAATGTAGGGAGGGGGGCCTACCCAAATGTTCCAAGACAAGAATATTATTCCATACAAGAATATTATTTGTATAACCTTTATAATAGTCTTTACATTTTTACAAATGTGCAGGATAACTTATAGAAGATATACTGTACACTTACAGGCCACTTTATTAGGTACACCTTGCTAGGCCCCCTTTTTCCTTCAGAACTGCATTCATTCTTTATGGCATAGATTCAACAAGGTGTTGGAAACATTCCTCAGAGATTTTGGTACATATTGACATGATAGTATCACGCAGTTGCTGCAAATTTGCCGTCTGCACATCCATGATGTGAATCTCCCGTTCCACCACATTCCAAAGGTGCTCTTTTGGACTGAGATCTGGTGATTGTGGAGGCCATTGGAGTACAGTGAACTCATTGTCATGTTCAAGAAACCAGTGGTGAGATGATTTGAGCTTTGTGACATGGTGAATTATCCTGCTGGAAGTGGCCATCAGAAGATGGGTACACTGTAGTAATAAAGGGATGGACATGGTCAGCAACAATACTCAGGTAGGCCATGGCATTTAAACAATGCTCAATAGGGATGACCCGAACACCCCCTGGTTTGGTTTGCAGCAGAACATGCAAAAAATTTGTTCGAACACGCAAACACCGTCTATGGGACACGAATGTGAAAAAACAAAAGTGCTAATTTTACAGGCTTACATGCAAGTTATTGCCATAAAAAGTGTTTGAGGACCTGGGTCCTGCCCCAGGCGCCATGTATTAATGCAAAAAAAAGTTTTAAAAACGGCTGTTTTTTTTCAAGAGCAGTGATTTTAATAATGCTTAAAGTGAAACAATACAAATAAAAAATTCCTTTAAATATCATGCCTAGGGGGTGTCCTTAGTATGCCTGTAAAGTAGTGCATCGTTCCCATGTTTATAACAATGCCACAGCAAAATTACATTTCTAAAGGGGGCATGGTCAAGTTGGCGACCTGAGCGGATGTGTCTGAGCGGAGCTACGCTTCTACTTGCCTCTTTTATCCGGTTTTCACGGGATCTACCTCTATTTTACCCTCACTAATACCCGGTGGCATCCGGGTATGAGAAGAGGCAAATCCGGCTCGGGAAGGAAAGGTGGATCTACTCCTAAGGCGTCCCTGCAGCAGAAGAGGAAGGCCGCGTGCACATGGCGTCCCAAACTGCGACAGCAGAAGCAGCGACGATGAAGAAGGATCGCTTCTAGGCCCTCATGCAGGCCATCTCCAGCTGCCAAACAACCCTGACAGCAAAAATTTACCCCCTGCAGATGGATATTGGGCTGATGCGGAGGGACATGAATAAACTGCGCGATTGGCTGGGTGAGGCTGAGCGGCGTGTGGGTGACTCGGAGGACTCTATCCGGGATCACCATGCTTCCATTCTCACCCTACAGGTAAAAATGAAGGCCCTCGAGTCACGTGCGGAAGACAGCGAAAACAAGAACCGAAAGAATAACCTGAGGGTGGTGGGACTGCTGGAGGGAGCCGAGGGCCAAGATCCTACAGCCTTTACAGAGACCCTACTCTGCATCCTCCTCCCTCGGGCCTCATTTTCCCAGCACTTCATCCTGGAGAAGGCCCACAGAATGCCACCTGAATGAGGCCAACCGGGGGTCCCCAAAGCACCTTAATTTTCAGGCTATTAAACTTCTGGGATCGGGACCTGGCACTTCATGAAGCGCGAAAAGTGGAAGAGCTCTGGTTCGAGAATGCAAAGATCATGCTGTTCCCAGACTACTCTGTTGACACCCAGAGGCTCCGCAGACCCTTCCACCACGTCAAAGCTCAGTTTCGAACCAGAGGCCTGGAGTACAGAATGTTATTCCTGGCTCGCCCGCGGGTTGTGGATGGGGAATCCACTCGCTATTTCACCTCGCCCGATGATGCCTCTCAGTGGTTGGATACCCTGCCCCAGGCCCGGTAACTGTATATGTTTCTCCTGTTTTTCCTGTTTATGACCAGGCACTACCTCCTATGCTTCCCTTTCTCCCCCAAGGCTGTGCCTGACTGAGTAATACAAGTGAAGGCACAGAGAACTAGCGCAACCAATCCCATAGTGTAATGTGGCATGAACATTAGTACAGTACAATAATCAGGGTCAAAGGGTAAACTGGACTGTCGGACTAGACTGTCAACTGATGTCACCTCCCCCTGCTGGGATCTTTTACATGCCTGAATTTAACTTAAAAAATGTGGGTTGCTTGTATTAAGTTTACATTAAAAACATGTTATACATCTGCACCTAGAGGCGCCTCTCTCCTTGTCTTTCCTGTGCCTGACTGAGACTGTCAGTCACATTGATGTTTGGTCCCTGCACCTTTGTCACAGAACACTGGCGGAACTTTCTTTTACTGCACTGCAGCACTGGTTCGGTCCTGGGACATTGGGCCAGCAATCCTGGAGCTAGCCATTAACATACCGACTTCATCTTTTGCAGCTGCTTTTGCAGCACTCGAGAATGTTATGCCCGGTCCTTGGCCCCTCTTGGCCACTCATTATTTCTCCCCTACTGCTGCAGATGCATTACTGGGGTGCTCCCTCACCAGGGGGTGCTACCAATCTTCTATCTCACGAGCCCGTCATAATGCCAAAATTTCTATTGAGAAGGCCGAGGCCAAGGCACGGGGCCTGGAATCACAGTATTCACTGACCCAGAACCTGATCACCTATCTGGATATGAAAGTGGCCTACCAAGAAGTATTGCTTCTATGGGTGGCAAGGGCTAAAAAGCAACAACTGGCACAAATGCAGCACATCTTTGAGCAGGGAGAAAAAACTGGACGTCTCCTGGCTTGGCTAGCTAAGGAGCAACAGCCCATAGCCACCATTGCTCGTATACAGAATGCTGATGGGGTGCCGGTGGTAGATCCAGTAGCCATCAACGCCCGTTTTGCCTCGTATTATAGTGCCCTTTACTTTTCCTAGGCGGATTATTCAGGGCAGGAATGGATTCCCTGCTTGGGCAGATCACCTTCCCTACTCTCACTGACAAGGCCCATACCCATCTGGATAGTACAATTACCTTTGAAGAGGTACAGCAGGCCCTCTGAGAATTACAGGCGGGAAAAACCACTGGTGTGGACAGCCTCCCACCGGAATTCTATAGGCAATATGAGGAATAAAGTATAAACATAGAAGTCAGTGCTACTACCCATACACCACATAGATAGCAGAGCTCCCAGGTGCTCGATCCACAGTCGCTGGCTGAGTAGAGTAAGGTAGAAAAAATGATCTGCACTCCAGTTGTTGCTCTTAAGATTTTTTCATTTTATTGAAAAGCCACAGTTCACTGTGATTCTCATGCGTTCCTCCCCCTAAGTCAGCGGTATAGGCACTGTCCAGGAGAAAATATCGCTCTACGCGGACGATACTTTGCTGCACCTTAGGAAATCCTCAAACTCACTGGGGGCTGCCCTATCACTTATCAACACCTTTGATTGATACTCCGGCATATGCATTAACTGGGGAAAATCTGTTATCTTTGCATTGCACTCCTCGGAAGCCTGGATACCAGTGGATACCCCTTTACAACGGGTTTCACAATTTAGTTATTTAGGAGTAGTAATTCATAGGGACCTATCACAGTTTTTCCCTCTCAACCTGACAATGGTTATGTCCCTCCTGACTCAGAGATGTGCTGCTTGGAAAACATGGAAAACATTTATGTACATCTTTAGAGAGACCCAGGTCCATATTCTGAACGCGTTCTTTAAAAAACTGGACAGCTTGATTATCTCATTTATTTGGAATGGTAGCATCCCTAGAATAGCCAAATCCACTCTGCAACTGCCTATCACCTTGGGAGGCCTCGCCCTACCCTGCTTTCTCAAATATTATTGGGCTGCTGTCCTTATCATACTCAGATGGTGGTTGTCAGAGGAGCCGGCCAGCACCGCATTCACATTGGGGGCAGCGTTGCCTGGGTCCTATTCTGAAACGAGGAATCTAATGCATCGTGGGCCTAGGTGTAAACCAAATATTACTCCCTCGATATGGGCCACCCTAAGGGTTTGGGAAATTGTTTGGACCAAGGTCCAGAAGTCCAACGGCTGGTCTTCCCGCACTCCACTGTGGGGGAATCCGCGGTTGCAACATTTCCAATCTATCCCGGATCCTGTGCTGTGGGCTCGCTTTGAAATTAAAACGTTGGCAAATGTTGGCAGACATGGTATCCCCTGATGGCTTATTCATGTTTGATGACTTAAAACAGCAAAGAGGGCTACCTAATCACATATTTTTTAGGTATTTAGAGCTCCGCCATGCTTTTCGGTCCCAGTTCCCTCTATCCATTGTGCTGGAGCTCTCTGGTGTTGAACTGTTACTGAGTGCAGAGGATGAAACTAAACCCCTGTCTACTCTTTACTCTGTCCTGACAGGACTGGACACTTCCAAAGTTTCTCAGCTGTTCCCGGGGGGCAGGCAGATATACCCACACTGGCTGATGATGACTGGGAAGAGGGCATTCTGCAATACCTCTCTCTGGTGATCTCCGCCAGCAACAGATTCACTCAAATTAAGCTGCTGCATAGGGCGTATTTCTCCCCACAATGACTAGCTAGAATATACTCCAATAGAAGCTCAATCTGTCCAAAATGTGCCTCGAAGGAGAGTTCTTGCTTTCATGTTGTTTGGTCCTGTCAGCATATACAAACTTTCTGGAGGGGAGCTGGCAATGTCAATAATTCTGTAAGTAAACTAATGCCGCGTTCACATGGTTGGATGTGAGCTTGTTGTCAGAAAGTCCGACCATGTGTATGCTCCATCGAACATTTGCTGTCGGACTTTCCGCCAACAAATGTTTGATAGCAGGTTCTCAAATTTTCCGCCAACAAAACATTGTTGTCGGAAAGTCCTATCGTGTGTGCACAAATCCGTCGCACAACAGTTCATGCATGCTCGGAATCAAGCAGAAGGAGTCGCACTTGCTATTGAACTTCCTTTTTCTCGGGTCGTCATACGTCTAGTACGTCACCGCGTTCCCACGTTCGTAATTGTTGGCCAACATCTGTGTGACCGTGTATATGCAAGACAAGTTTGAGCCAACAACCTTCGAACAAAAATCCACGGTTTTGTTGGCGGAAAGTCTGATCGTGAGTACGCGGCATTAGTGTTACCCTGTGACCCGATATCATTGTTGCTTGGTATAGTCGACACATTGGAAGCCCCCCAATCCAATAAATTATTTGTTTTCTATGTGGCCTTCTATGCCAGACAATACAGCAGTAGAGAACCCTGATAAATGCGGTCCTGCCATTGTACAAGCTGACCTATCTGGGATGCAATTGCCCCAAAAAAATTGATAAGGTCTGGGCGACCTGGGTTCGTGAGGAGCAGGTGCCCCTGGAGTAGGGATTGGAGCCAAAAGACCACCACCCCTGCACTATGTTGAATACTATTCACTTAGATGACTGCACACCACAGGTTACTCACAACCGATGCTCTTGTTGTTTTCCTTGTGCCCTGCTATTGATACCCCCCCCCCCAATCTTCTTGCTCGATACCTATCTATACAATTCTAGGTAAATGATGCCACCTCAGAAGATGAGAATCTCTACAATCTCCTCATTTCCCATTTGCTTTACATGGTGATTTAAATATCTGTATCCATCCCTGAATAGAGTGAATGCCATTGTCAGTTGTAATAGTAAAATGTAATACTTGCTATGTACCACTACCTTACTCCCCTTGTTAAATGGATTACCTTTTCTTTTTGTACCATCTACATTGATCTTGATGATTAACCACTGCTTAATGGTTTTTTGTTTTTATTAAAAATAAATAAACTTTATGTTAAAAAAAAAAAAAAAAAAGAAATAGGCAGAAAAATTGGACCTTGGGCGGTGGTGGTGGTGCCACAACACTGTAACCCCTCATAGATACTCTTGTTGGATGCAGGAACAGGCTCTGCTGTGAAATATTATATCAAAAATTGTAATTACATGCCCAGGTTTAACAGTGGAGGAAAAATTGGGCCTTGGCGGAGGTGGTTGTGCCCTGAACCAAAATTTTGTTGGACGCTAGCTTTATCAAGATTGAGGAGGAATGGGATAGTCAGCATAGGCACTCTTCAAGGGATCCCACATCCACAGCAAATTCAATCAGTTACATCAGCATCAGGTGCTTGATAGCTGCTGATCCAAGACTGATTCATTTTTATGAATATGAGCCTATTAACCGAGTCTGTGGACAGGCGCACTCTTTGAAACGGTTACAAACCCTCCAGCAGCACTGAATGTGCTAGATGCAGGACAGGCCAGTAGCTCAATTGCATATTGTGCAAGTTCTGGCCATTGGTCCATCCTCAAGACCCAGTAACCCAGTGGATGCTCTGTTGGAAAGGTCTCCCTAGATATTCCTGTACCATGTAATGCAGGCACTGGCGATGATTGCTTGAAACCATTTAGACCTTGGCGCTGAGCAGCCAGTCACCTTCTCCAACCCTCTTCCTCTAACTAAACAAAGCCTCAGCAACATGTTGTCCAGCACCAGGAAATTGTAACCTCCCAGGGTCTGGAAATGAGTTGCAAAAACCTTTCTGCAAGGCCTCCTGAAGATGTTTCATCCTCTGCTCCCTCTGCGAAGGCAGGATGAGTTGTGCAACCTTACCCTTATAACATGGATCAAGAAGGGTTGCCAGCCCGTAATGATCCCTCTCCAAGATACCACAAATCCTAGGGTCCCTTCGCAGGCTTTGCAGAATCAGGGAGGCCATGCAGCTTAAATTTGCAGAGGCATTCGATTCTGAGTCCTCTGGGTGACTAAGGATCACATGATCCGTAACTACCTCCTCCCAGACATGTATAACTCTTTGGGTTTCTTGGGACTGAAAACCATCCCTTGAAGACTGCTGCTGAGTGTTATCCTCTACATCCATGCTGACACAATCCTCCTCCTCCTCTTCTTCCTGTGTGTTTGGCGGGCCCGCAGAAATTATATTTGGATGAAGGGGGCCTTGAGAGGTAAGGAAGTCCTCCTCTTCCTTCCGCTGTTCTACCTCAAGTGCCCTGTCCATGATTCCACAAAGCGTGTGCTCCAACAGGAAGACTAGAGGGACAATGTCACTGATGTATGCATTGTCACTGCTCACCATCCTTGTGGCCTCCTCAAATGGTGACAGGACAGTGCATGCATCCTTGATCAGTAGCCACTGGCGTGGCAAAAAGAAGCCAAGCTCCTCTGATCTTGTCCTGGTGCCATACTCGCACAGGTACTTATTAATGGCCCTCTGCTGTGTGTGCAGCCCCTGCAGCATTGCCAACGTTGAATTCCACCTAGTGGGTATGCCACAAATGAGGCGGTTGGTGGGCAGGTTGCATTCCCTTTGAATGTCAGCCAGCCGAGAACTGGCATTGTATGACTGGCGAAAATGACCACAGTCTGGCCTGCCTCAGGAGATCCTGTAAGCCTGGGTACCTGCTCAAGAACCGCTGCACCACCACATTCAGGACGTGTGCCAAACATGGGACATGGGTCAAGTGTTCCTGTTGGAGAGCGGAGAGAAAGTTGGTGCCATTGTCACATACAACCATTCCTGGCTGAAGCTGGTGTGTCATCAACCACCTCTGAGCCTAACCCTGCAGAGCTTACAGAATCTCTGCCCCAGTGTGGTTCCGGTCCCCTAGAAAGACCAACTCAAGCACTGCATGGCATCTTTTTGCCTGACTGCTTGCGTAGCCACTTGAATGCTTACAGAGCACCGCTGGTTCAGAGGACAAATCTGCAAAAGAGGCTCCCAATTATGGCTCTCTTAGCAGAGCGCGCTGTGATTGGCCAAAGCATGCAGGTCAGGTGCATGCTTTGGCCAATTCGACCCAAACATCAAGCTCATTCCTAATGCTCAATTGCTACTAAGGGGCCCAAAGTGTGCCAAAAAATATCCCCCACACCATTACACCAGTCTGAACCGTTGATACAAGGCAGGATTGGTCCATGCATCTGAATGTCGCAGCTGAAATTGAGACTCATCAGACCGGGCAACATTTTTCCAATCTTCTTTTGTACAATTTTGGTGAGCCTGAGCAAAATGTAGCCTCAGTTTTCTTAGCCGACAGGAGTGCCACCCAGTATGGTATTTTGTTGCTGTAGCCCATTTGCTGTAAGGTTTGATGGTATATGTGCATACCTCACTCACTGTGTTCATTCAGAAAAGGAATATTTAATTTACCGCCCCCTTTCCATGCCAGAATGGTAAAGTGGTTGGTGATACAGCCGACTCCTTGAACCCAGCACTAACGTGCCAAGACCACATACAATGTGGTTACAGGGTAGTTGCAGAGCAGCCCCATTCACTTGAAGGGGTTGCGTTCTGCAGGCAGTACTGCAACAGGGAATAACATTTCTGATTTGCTTCATGCCCTCAGCATGTGTACACACCTGACCCGCTGCATCTGCAGTTAAAGAGGAAGCTGTTGGAGGTCAGTAAAGGCGCGGCTCAACTACAAGGTTTTACTGCCAAACCACTAGTGGGATCAAGCCTATAACCTACTAGACATGTGCATTCGTTTTCGTCCGAATTTCGGGTGTTTTCGTTATCGTTTTAACAAACGATAACAAACGTGCAGAATCCGAAAACCGAAAAATCCAACATAAACAAATGCTTTATTTTAGTTTTCGTTGCGACAACAGTTCGATAAAGATAGGAGATTCAACATGATGCTGACAATAGCGATCTGTGTCCATCGAACCTGTGGTCAAATGTGCCTAACCTTAGCTCTATTAGTCCAAGATTATTCTACATAGAGAGAAAAGATTCAACATTATAGAGACAATAGCAAAAAAGGTTGAATGTGCCTAACCTAACTCTATTAGTCCAAGATTTTTCGACATAGAGAGAAGAGATTCGACATGAAGATTCGACGAAGGAGTCGCCACAAGTGGACATTTATGGTCAAATGCTCCGCCCATAGGCTATAGAAGAATTCTAATGTTGGTTGACTAGTAATAATAATTAATGAATATAATTATCACTAGTGTCATACAACATTAGAATTTTACTATAGCTTGTAGGTGGAAAATTTGACCGGAAATGTACGATTGCGGCGTCATACAGTTTAGCTGCTCCGTCAAATCTTCTTAGAACATTCGACAGACACCATAAGCCTTCAATGACAGATTCGACCTTAATTATTTCGGATTTTTGGACGAGTGCATTTTTTAACCACTTCAATACCGGCCGTGGCCGCCATATGACGTCCTGGGCTTCCCTGCTGTCTAGGGGGCGCGCGCCCGCCGCGTTGCTCGGGACCCGGTGCGTGTGCCCGTTAACTAAGCAGGACCATGGATCTGCGTGTGTAAACACACAGATCCACGTCCTGTCAGTTGAGAGGAGACCGATCTGTGTTCCCAGTACAGAAGAACACCAATCCGTCTCCTCCCCTTGTGAGTCCCCACCCCCTACAGTTAGAATCACTCCCCTAGGAAACACATTTAACCCCTCGTGTCCCCCTAGTGGTTAACCCCTTCCCTGCCTGTCACATTTATACAGTAATCAATGCAATTTTATAGCATTGATCGCTGTATAAATGTGAATGGTCCCAAAAATGTCAAGAGTGTCCGATGTGTCCGCCATAATGTCGCAGTCATGAAAAAAATCGCAGATCGCCGCCATTACTAGTAAAAAATAAATAAATAAATAAAACTTTTTTTAAAATGCCATAAATCTATCCTGTATTTTGTACACGCTCTAACCTTTGTGCAAACCAATCAATATACGCTTATTGCGATTTTTTTTACCAAACATATGTAGAAGAATACATATGGGCCTAAACTGAGGAAAAAAATTGTTTTTAAAAAAAAAAATGGGGATATTTATTATAGCAAAATGTATAAAATATTGTGTTTTTTTCAAAATTGTCACTCTTCTTTTGTTTATAGCGCAAAAAATAAAAACTGCAGAGGTGATCAAATACCACCAAAAGAAAGCTCTATTTGTGCGGAAAAAAGGATGTCAATTTTGTTTGGGTACGGCATCGCACGACCGCGTAATTGTTGTTTAAAGTGCGACAGCGCTGAAAACTAAAAATTGGTCTGGGAAGGAATGGGGTGAAAATGCCCTGTATTGAACCCGTTAACTAAACAAAATAAAAAAAAACAATTTCGGGAGTAACTAAATAAATTTATTTTTCGGACGTAAACGAAATTCCGAAACAAAATATTTCAGTGCGTACATGTCTATAAACTACAGTATCTCACAAAAGTGAGTACACCCCTCACATTTTTGTAAATATTTAATTATATCTTTTCATGTAACAACACTGAAGAAATTACACTTTGCTACAATGTAAAGTAGTGAGTGTACAGCTTGTATAACAGTGTAAATTTGCTGTCCCCTCAAAATAAGTCAACACACAGCCATTAATGTCTATACCGCTGTAAACAAAAGTGAGTACACCCCTAACTAAAAATTTCCAAACTGGGCCCAAAGTGTCAATATTTTGTGAGGCCACCATTATTTTCCAGCACTGCCTTAACCTTCTTGGGCATGGAGTTCACCAGAGCTTCACAGGTTGCCACTGGAGTCCTCTTCCACCCTTGAGGACATGAGGAGCTGGTGGATGTTAGAGACCTTATGCTCCTTCACCTTCTGTTTGAGGATGCCCCACAGATTCTCAATAGGGTTTAGGTCTGGAGACATGCTTGGCTAGTCCATCACCTTTACCCTCAGCTTCTTTGGCAGGGCAGTGGTCGTCTTGGAGGTGTGTTTGGGGTTGTTATCACGTTGGAGTACTGCCCTGTGGCCCAGTCTCCGAAGGGAGGGGATCATGCTCTGCTTCATTATGTCACAGTAAATGAAGGCATTCATGGTTCCCTCAATGAACTGTAGTTCCCCAGTGCCGGCAGCACTCATTTAGCCTCAGACCATGCCACTCCCACCACCATGCTTGACTATAGGCAAGACACACTTGTCTTTGTAGTCCTCACCTGGTTGCCGCGACACACGCATGAAATCTGAACCAAATAAGTTTAACTTGGTCTTATCAGACCAAAGGACATGGATCTAGTAATCCATGTCCTTAGTCTGCTTGTCTTCAGCAAACTGCAGGCTTTCTTGTGCATCATCTTTAGAAGAGGCTTCCTTCTGGGAAGAAAGCTGTGTATCATCCTTTCCCAGGAGTCAGTGGGCAGCGCCCAGGGCTAGCATCGCGTTCTTTTGAAACCAGAAATCATGTCATGAAACCATAACAACGGGGCGGGCGCTTCCTCCTTCGCCGACTGTTGTTATGGCAACACGATAATAATCCTTTCCCTGCGCCCTGTGTAAATGGCGCAAAGAACAAAAGATTACAGCGCACACATACAAAAATGACATTTAACTCCTGTAGGCTATTTAAAACACCTGAACATCCTCAAAATATGGGCATTTGGTTACACCATATGGCTATATGGTGCTTAAGCCCACTAATTGCGTCAAAGTACCCCATTATCAGTGGGTCCTACACTATCCATAGATTTGGGAGATCCTGCTTCTCTGAACCATGGGAGAAATACACTCCTCTATATGGGAGAAATAAAGGACTCCTCCTATATCACTGGTGGACACTAATAAGAGGTTATACTGAGGTGGTGGTGGTGGGGGGGTTGCTCCATCCCAAGGGATCTGGTCAGAATCCGTACAATAGACAAACAAATACTTGGGGGGCACACCCTAAAAAATACATTAAAGATGGTGCAGCCATAAGACCATACAAACTGAACAAAATATTACAGCGCACACATACAAAAATGACATTTAACTCCTGCAAGGCTATGTAAACGGCGCATGCGCGGGAACGGGAGGTGCATGCTGGGTACCCAGCATCACCATATCCAGGAAGAGAATGCCAGTGGGCCTCATCTGCCAACACTAGTGATGGAAGTGCTTTGCAGAGCACAAATAAAAAGTAAGTACTATAAAAAAAACGGGAATTAAGCGGCGATTTCAGTAATAACATTGTTTATTAGTGCTTAAAGAGTTTAATAGAACTTCGATTTAATCCTCCTGATTATTCCTAACCTCTTTAGGTGAATTAATGAAATCATATGTTAATTGCATATATGCAGGTCTTTCAGTTTTTAATAAATGAATGTTATTTCTTTATAGTGAGTTATGCCCACCAGCTGAATGCCCTTTATTGTGGAATGTGTACAAGAGTCCCTGAATTCTTTCTGGTTAGCCAATAGCCACTACCGTCATCAAGAAAAGAAATATGACAAAGGGCCTATCTCCAGCACAGATGTCGGTCAGACCAGCTCTAGGCTCCAGGTGTCCAAGTGCTCCTCTTTAACCACAAATAATTACCGGTGTTAATGTTTCACACATGTGACATAAATCAGGTTTACTCAGTTTGGAAAGTATTTCTAGGGATGTCTACTTGGGAGACAAAACAGAAAGGTCGAGCCTGCGGATGAATGAAGACTTAGTGACTTCATCTCATTATTTGCATGAGACATAAATTGTTTAAACTATACATGCCTGCTGTTCAGCATATAAAATCAGTCTGTGTATGTTCTCATTATACTCATTTGTGAAATCAGAGGACTACCTTTACTCTCACAAGCCAACATGCTGCGAAGATGTCATTGAAGTGCGGTATGATGATTATATAACACTTGCTGGGAATCTATCAAAGTGGAAGGTGACGTGGAGCCTTTCTAATGGTATTAAAGCAGTATTAAACTCAAAAGTAAACATTTATTATATTACAGCTAACCAGTTCTTAAATTTGATGGCTGCATTCGTTTTCTCTTTAGGCTTTCTTTCTGCTATTTTCACCTAGTGATCTGGACAGTTATGCCCTGTACACATGGTCGGATTTTCCGACGGAAAGCGTGTGATAGGACCTTGTTGTCGGAAATTCCGACCGTATGTAGGCTCCATCACACATTTTCCATCGGATTTTCCGATACACAAAGTTTGAGAGCTTGCTATAAAATCCGTTGTCGGAAATTCCGATCGTGTGTACACAAATCCGATGCACAAAGTGCCACGCATGCTCAGAATACATTAAGAGATGAAAGCTATTGGCTACTACCCCGTTTATAGTCCCGACGTATGTGTTTTACTTTAACGCGTTTAGAACGATCAGATTTTCCGACAACTTTGTGTGACCGTGTGTATGCAAGACAAGTTTGAGCCAACATGCGTCGGAAAAATGCATGGATTTTGTTGTCGGAATGTCCGATCAATGTCCGATCATGTGTTTTTCAATAGAACAATCCCTCTTCTAGATGTATCAGTTTACAAGGATGGAACTGACTATTCAACAGGGGCAGGGGTGCTTACAATGATCAGCTTTATTTATTTATTTATGTAAAACCTTTATCCCCCCCAAAAAAAATGTTTGCTGAAATTGATTATAAAGTATTAGCTGGAGTTTGGCTTCATGTTGTTAGTGTATTATAGCTGTTAGTACATTTAACACTCCCCTCCCCCTAGACTGACAATTATGCTGTCCAAATGTGCCCCCTGTGCTCCTTCATCCAGAGTGTGGGCAGTCTAATACAGGAGGTGTGTTCAAGAAAGCAGGGGTGACCCCTGGAAGTCACACATTTATGGTGTCCTGCTACAATGAAGAGTGGCAACCTCAGCCTGGACTCTGACCAGGCCATGCTTCCAATGCCTTTCACTCTACCCCCCGGAACTTAGTCATTTCTAAGCTCCAGGGGGCGGAGTGAAACACGTTGGGGTCGTGGCCTGGTCGGAGTCCAGGCTGAGTTTGCTACTCCATTCATTGCAGCAGGACACCATAGATGTGCGACTTCCAGGGGTCACCTTTCCTTTATTGAACCTTTGCAGGAGCCAGGATGGGCTTCATGCCCTGTCAGCACTGTAGCAACAGCTGCAGATGCACTGTCTACCTACTCCCTCCATATCGAGCATTAGCGGCCCACACACTTTTCCCAGTTCACAGGAGATGTGTTACTGGCCAGATCACCAAACTGAAAACAGATTGAAAAAAGGCTGAGAAAAAGGAAAACTGATGCAGCCATCACTTCTAGAAATTGGTAAGCTGCAATATATAAATTTTTTTTTTGGGCCTAATGCCGCGTACACACGAGCAGACTTTTTGACCAGACTGGTCCGACGGACCGAGTCCGGCGGCCAATTCGACAGTGTGTGGGCTTCATCGGATCTGCAGAGGACTTTTTCGGTCGAAAATCTGACAGACTTTAGATTTGGAACATGTTTCAAATCTTTCCGACGGACTCGAGTCCGATCGAAAAATCCGCTCGTCTGTATGCTAGTCCTGCAGCCGAAAACCGACGCTAGGGTAGCTATTGGCTACTGGCTATCAACTTCCTTATTTTAGTCCGGTCGTACTTTATCATGTATAATTCCGTCGGACTTTGGTGTGATCGTGTGTAGGCAAGTCTGTTCGTTGGGAAAGTCCATCGAAAGTCCTTGAAAGTCAGTCGGATAGACCGTTGGACCAGTCCGGTCGAAAAGTCCGCACGTGTGTACGCTGCATTAGGCTCAGTTCACATTGATGCGACATATGATCTGACTTGTAAGACCCCAAGTTGGATGACATGTGAAATTCAATGTTTCCCTATGAGAGCTGTCTTAACTGATTCTACACAAGTCTGTCCGACTTTAAAAAAGGTTCCTGCCCTACTTTGGTCCAACTTTGATACGACTTCAATGCAACAGAGTAAAAAGTCACAACAAAGTCATATCAAAGTTGGAATTCTAAAGTTTCACTGAAAGTTGCGTGACTTTGGAGTCGGGCTAGTGTGAACCGAGCCTAATATCGCATGGTGGGGGGGGGGGGTGTCACTGGAAGCATCTGCATACGGAAAAAAAAGTACAGCGATCAATCAGTTAAGAACTTTCCAATAAAAAAATGGAAATCCATTGTCTGTTCAGAACATTTAGACAACAAGTGAGCCTGGTATCAGATATATGCTTTCATGTTAAAGGGAAACTCCATCCCCATAAGGGAAAACTTCCTCAACATAACAAAAACATCACACAGTCCTCATTCATCTATAGAGAGTTTTTTTTTTGTGGGGGTGGGCAGATATGATGAGGTCAATAAAAAAGGGCATTAACAAGAGGGTTCAGAGTCCTTCAGTACTGGGACAGATTTTCCAGTGCCCGGGTCATGGATGTGGAGCTGTGCCCCTCCTCTACTAATGCATGCCATAGAATTGGTGTACTGACTTGCACCCATTCTCTGCCCCCTTGCTGCTGCTGCCCATGCTTGGCATTGAGGGTGCATTGCATATGTACATCCGATCGCTTGCTTTCTAGCTGCTAGAAGTAGATGCACACGCACAGTGTTTTGGGTTTTTTGTGTGTCATAAGTGGGCATCTTAGAGTACAGTGTGAAAATAGTAGCTGTCAGAGAGGACATGAAACCGCAGCCTGTTGGTTGAAAGCCACTGATCTGTAATGTGCATGAGGTGGGGGGCACCCCCCTACTGCTGTGCCAGGGCTGCTGCCCCTCCTGCTCACCCCTTGTCCCAGCCCTGGAGACCGGCATGTAGGGCAGTTTCAGCAGAGTGGTTGTCACAGTTATAAATGGTGGAGCAGAAAATCAAGGAATTAAAGAGAATATTACTTTTTTTTAAATAAAAAAACATTTTAGGTGCATTTATGCAAAGTAATGTGCAGGATGTACACATGCAATACATATATTTATTACCTCTGACAGAAATCACAGTACTTCACCAGACAGTGTCATCATCTGCTATTCTTTCCAGAACAATTGTACCATCTTTGATTAGGCATCATCCAAGACATCATCTACTTCCTGGACTGGGATGCTGGCTTTTGGAGATGACACACTCATTTAAATTCTGTTCCCTGTGCAGTTTATTGGTCTTATGTAATATTCTAGTTTTCTGAGATACTGAATTTTGTGTTTTACACTGTAAACCATACTCATCAAAATTAAAAGAAAGAAATGCTTGAAATATATCACTTTTCATGTAATGCATCACTTTTTGATTGAATTGAATTACTGAAATAAATAAACTTTTTGATGATATTCTGATTTTATGAGATGCACTTGTATATAGATGAAATAGAATACGTTTTAATGCCAAATGTGGGTGAATTAAGCAGTCCAATCAGACATAAACTTTTATTATCCCACTACCATTGCTTAATGTAGGACTGAGTCTAATTCACAGGGACTTAGAGGTAAGAACTTCTGCCTTGCAGCACTGGGGTCCTTGGTTTAAATCCTGTTCAGGAGACTCTCTGCATGGAGTCACTCAAAGCTTGCATGGGCTTTCAATAGTTTCCCACACTCCAAAGACATGATAGGGTAATGCAGGGGAACCCTCAGGTCTGGTATGGATTTTAAGGGGACCCCGCGCCTAAAATTAAAAAAAAATGGTGTGGGGTCCCCCTAAAAATCCATACCAGACCCTTATCCGAGCACGCAACCTGGCAGGCTGCAGGAAAAGAGGGGGGGATGACAGAGCACCCCCCCATCCTGAACCGTACCAGGCCACATGCCCTCAACATTGGGAGGGTGCTTTGGAGTAGCCCCCCAAAACACCTTGTCCACATGTTGATGAGGACAAGGGCCTCATCCCCACAACCAAGGGTTGTGGGGGTCTGTGGGAGGGGGGTTTATCGGAATCTGGAAGACCCCTTTAACAAGTGGACCCCCAGATCCCGGCCCTCCCTCCTGTGTGAAAAGGTAAGGGGGTGCAAAAGTACCCCTACCATTTCACAAAAAAACTGTCAAAATGTTAAAAATGACAAGAGACAGTTTTTGACAACTCCTTTATTTAAATGCTTCTTCTTTCTTCTATCATATTTCTTCTATCTTCTATCTTTCTTTGGTTTCTTCCTCCATCTTCTTCTTCTTCTGGTTCTTCTGGTTCTTCCTCCGGTGTTCTCGTCCGGCATCTTCCTCCGCGGCGTCGGCGTCTTCTTCCCTTCCTCTCCTCGAGCCACTCCGCATCCATGATGGCATGGAGGGAGGCTCCCGCTGTGTGACGCTTCTCTCTTCATCTTCTTCTCTTCATCTTCTTCTCTTCATCTTCTTCTCTTCATCTTCTTTAGGGCCGCTCCGCATCCATGATGGCATGGAGGGAGGCTCCCGCTGTGTGATGCTTCTCCTCTCTTGACGGTTCTTACAGGCATACTATAGACACCCCCCAGGTACAAAATTTAAAGGGATATTACACTTTTATTGTTTCACTTTAAGCAATATTAAAATCACTGCTCCCGAAAAAAGGTCCGTTTTTAAAACTTTTTTTTGCATTGATCCATGTCCCCTGGGGCAGGACCCAGGTCCCCAAACACTTTTTATGACAATACCATGCATATAAGCCTTTAAAATTAGCTCTTTTGATTTCTCCCATAGACTTTTAAAGGGTGTTCCGCGGCATTCGAATTTGCCGCCAACACCCCAAATTGTTCGCTGTTTCCTGCAACTGGCGAACAGCCGATGTTCGAGTTGAACATGAGTTCGACTCGAACTCGAAGCTCATCCCTAGTGTCCATCAATCATACCGTCCACCTCTTCTCTTATTTAACCTCCCTGGCGGTTATCCCGAATGTGGCTCGGGGTTAAATTTCAGTACCATTAGCGGTAACCCCGAGCCACACTCGGGATTGCATCTCAGAATCCTGGTGCAGGTTACTTACCTTGTCCCCAGGATCCTGCGATGTCCCCCCCGCGGGCTGTGTCCTCCGCCTGATGCCTTCTTGTGCCAGCCTCTGTTCCCTGCGAGGGTTGCGACGCATGGGGGAGGAGCCCGGCAGCAAATTGAAAAAAAACTAAATTCATAACACATACAGTACACTGTAATCTTACAGATTACATTACTGTATGAAATCATTTCACCTTTTCACCATTTCATTTGACCTCCTGCTCTCTAGCTCCCTTGTTACCTATTCTCATGCTCGTCTTCAGGACTTCTCCAGAGCCTCTCCCATCCTCTGGAATTCCTTGCCCCAGTATATCTGATCAGCCCCCAACCTGTCCACCTTTAGGAGATCCCTGAAAACTCACTTATTCAGGGAAGCCTATCCCACACCCACCTAACAACCCCATCATTCCCCGCATCTATTACCTTTTGTACCACCACCCCCTCCCTTTAGAATGTAAGCTCTACGAGCAGGGCCCTCCTGTCCCTTCTGTAATGAACTATACTGTAATTGTGTTGTCTCCCCTCTACATTGTAAAGCACTGCGTAAACTGTTGGCACTTTATAAATCATTATTAATAATAATAATAATAATAATTTCACCTCCCTTTTGTCCCTAATGCTTTGTCCAGTGCCCTGCATGCAGTTTTATATATAGAGAAGAGAGGCACCTCTAAGTGTAGCAATAAGTTGCTAAATGTTGTACCTTCACTAAATGTAACCATATTGCTACACTTAGAGGCTCCTCTCTTCTTTTTTATACTTAGTTGTGACATGACGCTACTCTTATATCAAGACATCGCTTGTATATCAAGGCAAAATTTATTAAAACATTTTACTTGTCTTGCAAAACGCTCTCAAACCAAGGTTTTACTGTACTGTTCTTTCTGCCTGGAAACTTGAGATTGTCCATGGCAACCAAAAAGTGTCCCTTTATGTCAAAAGTGGTTTGAGACAAGCTAGAAAACAGCGATAGTAAATTAGAACACTTGAAGAATTGAGCGATAGTGATTTGTGGGTAAAATAATTGTATAATTATTATTTACAGTTAATTATTATATTATTATTAATGATTTAGTGTTTCAAACTTTATCATACCTGGGATGTCTACCTGACTCTTGTTTGGAAAGATTTAAGTGTGTTACTATTAAGAATTACAGGCCTAAAATATAAAACGCCAAATTTCTATGCAAAACAATTGTACCGCTATGAGACACAAAAATCTGACATAATAATACTGCCAGGGTGGTTAAACAGCCAGAGCAAGCACTCTACTGTTAGGCTATTATAACATTTCTGCTCTGTAAAAGGTATTCAGAACCTCATGTGACAAAGAATTTGGGGTTATCACTAGAAAATGCTAAACCTACTTTTTACTCCATGCCATGTTTAAATACCACAGTTTCGGGTTTATGAGACTCTTATCAACTGGTATACACCTGAAATTGCAGTAGAATGCATTCACTAGCTGCTGAAATGAGAGAGGGGCAAATAGAGCATAGCATGGCATCAAAGGAAGTTTAGCATTTACACATGGCTAAATTGATGTTCTACACCTGCCTGGAGGTCTTGGAGCATGCACACTGGCATTTGGGCTGTGCTTGCATTGCAGTTTGTTTGCATTCTGATTGCTTTGTGTTTGTGTGTGGATATGGTTACCATGTCACTTTAGATATGGTGGGGTTGACTTACTAAAGGAACATGGCATAATCACTTTGTATAATAATAAGCTTAGTGAATAAGGGGAAACTGTGTCCACATCAATTATCAAAAGTCCTTTATAACATTTCCCTTTCACCGTCACAATATTTACAAGTACTAGGATAAGTCAACAGACTGTTTACTACAATAAAGCAACCTCAATATTTTTTTTTGTGAGCACA
This sequence comes from Lithobates clamitans, assembly GCA_037952925.1. Lineage (NCBI taxonomy): Eukaryota > Metazoa > Chordata > Amphibia > Anura > Ranidae > Lithobates > Lithobates clamitans. The sequence continues at coordinate 3,748,638 of JBBGZY010000125.1, read as the reverse complement.
GGTATAATGCATACTGCTTAAAACATTCCCTTCTGTACATTGCAAAGATTTTAACAAACTTTGTTGCAATTTCTTACCTGTTTCTGAATGGGAGAGACTTTTTCATTATTAATCAGCTGATGTATTTGCAGTGTTGTAATGAGGAAAGTTGCAGTGTCAGCATCCCTTTAGCAATGATTAATTCTCTGGGATTAACTCACATTTATACATACTAGGGTCAATTTAGACAGGAACCAATTAACCTCCCAGCTTGTCTTTGGGGTGTGTGAGGAAACCCATGCAGGCACAGGGAGAACATGCAAATTTCAGGCAAAGTGGTTGGGGTTCGAAGCTGTGACCCTAGTGCTGCTAGGTGGAACCACTTAGCCACTGTGCTTGTACACCAACTGTGTACAGAACGCCTCCAGGTTGCCATATTACAAGTTTACAGAAAATTAGAGCAGCTGCAGATTGAAAAGGAAAGGTCATTTTTAAATAACTTTCAAGTGCAATATGGCTTGTGTAGCAATTGTATACATTATATTATTTTTATTTTATTTGGTATTTTTTCCCACAAAAGTGGAGTTAGCCTTCAATTGCAACAGTATGCTTTGCGCCTGTATTAACCACTTCAGCCCCGGACCATTTGGCTGCCTAAAGACCAGAGGACTTTTTCCAATTTGGCACTGCGTCACTTTAACTGCTAATTGCGCAGTCATGCAATGCTGTACCCAAACAAAATTTGCGCCCCTCCCACCAATAGAGCTTTCTTTTGATGGTATTTGATCACCTCTGTGGTTTTTATTTTTTGCGCTATAAACGGAAAAAGACCGAAAATTTTGAAAAAATATGATATTTTGTAATTTTTGTTATAAAAAAAATCCAATAAACTCAATTTTAGTCATACATTTAGGCCAAAATGTATTCGGCCACATGTCTTTGGTAAAAAAAAATGTCAATAAGTGTATATTTATTGGTTTTCGCAAAAGTTATAGCGTCTACAAGCTAGGGTACATTTTCTGGAATTTACACAGCTTTTAGTTTATGACTGCCTATGTCATTTCTTGAGGTGCTAAAATGGCAGGGCAGTACAAACCCCCCCCCCCCACAAATGACCCCATTTTGGAAAGTAGACACCCCAAGGAAATTGCTGAGAGGCATGTTGGGCCCATTGAATATTCATTTTTTTGTCCCAAGTGATTGAATAATGACAAAAAAAAAAAATTACTAAAATTTGTCACTAAATGATATATTGCTCACACAGGCCATGGGCATATGTGGAATTGCACCCCAAAATACATTCAGTTGCTTCTCCTGAGTACAGGGATACCACATGTGTGGGACTTTTTGGGAGCCTAGCCGCCTACGGGGCCCCGAAAACCAGGATTTCTAAGGGCGGAAAATTTTTGATTTCACTCCTCACTACCTATCACAGTTTTGAAGGCCATAAAATGCCCAGATGGCACAAAACCCCCCCAAATGACCCCATTTTAGAAAGTAGACACCCCAAGCTATTTGCTGAGAGGCATGTTGAGTCCATGGAATATTTGTCACCAAATGATATATTGCTCACACAGGCCATGGGCATATGTGGAATTGCACCCCAAAATACATTTTGCTGCTTCTCCTGAGTATGGGAATACCACATGTGTGGGACTTTTGGAAGCCTAGTCGCGTACGGGGCCCCGAAAACCAATCACCGCCTTCAGGATTTCTAAGGGTGTAAATTTTTGATTTCACTCTTCACTGCCTATCACAGTTTCGGAGGCCATGGAATGCCCAGGTGGCACAAACCCCCCCAAATGACCCCATTTTGGAAAGTAGACACCCCAAGCTATTTGCTGAGAGGCATGGTGAGTATTTTGTAGCTCTCATTTGTTTTTGAAAATGAAGAAAGACAAGAAAAAACTTTTTTTTTCTTTTTCCAATTTTCAAAACATTGTGACAAAAAGTGAGGTCTGCAAAATACTCACTATACCTCTCAGCAAATGGCTTGGGGTGTCTACTTTCCAAAATGGGGTCACCTGGGGGGGTCTTGTGCCACCTGGGCATTCCATGGCCTCCGAAACTGTGATAGGCAGTGAAGAGTGAAATCAAAAATTTACGCCCTTAGAAAGCCTGAAGGCAGTGCTTGGTTTTCGGGGTCCTGTACGCGGCTAGGCTCCCAAAAAGTCTCACACATGTGGTATCCCCGTACTCAGGAGAAGTGACAGAATGTATTTTGGGATGTAATTTCACATATTCCTATGGCATGTTTGAGCAATATATCATTTAGTGACAACTTTGTGCAAAAAAAAAAGAAAAAAATTTGTCTCTTTCCCGCAACTTGTGTCACAATATAAAATATTCCATGGACTCGACATGACTCTCAGCAAATAGCTTGGGGTGTCTACTTTCCAAAATGGGGTCATTTGGTGGGGTTTTGAACTGTCCTGGCATTTTATGCACAACATTTAGAAGCTTATGTCACACATCACCCACTCTTCTAACCACTTGAAGACAAAGCCCTTTCTGACACTTTTTGTTTACATGAAAAAATTATTTTTTTTGCAAGAAAATTACTTTGAACCCCCAAACATTATATATTTTTTAAAGCAAATGCCCTACAGATTAAAATGGTGGGTGTTTCATTTTTTTTTCACACAGTATTTGCGCAGCGATTTTTCAAACGCATTTTTTGGGGAAAAAACACACTTTTTTAATTTTTAATGCACTAAAACACACTATATTGCCCAAATGTTTGATGAAATAAAAAAGATGATCTTAGGCTGAGTACATGGATACCAAACATGACATGCTTTACAATTGCGCACAAACGTGCAGTGGCAACAAAATAAATACATTTTTAAAAGCCTTTAAAAGCCTTTACAGGTTACAACTTTAGATTTATAGAGGAGGTCTACTGCTAAAATTAGTGCCCTCGATCTGACCTTCGCGGAGATACCTCACATGCATGGTGCAATTGCTGTTTACATTTGACGACAGACCGCCACTTGCGTTCGCCTTAGCGCGAGAGCAGGGGGCGACAGGGGTGCTTTTTTTTTTCTTTATTATTTTTTTTCTTTTTTATCTTATTTTTAAACTGTTCCTTTCATTTTTTTTTAATCATTTTTATTGTTATCTCAGGGAATGTAAATATCCCCTATGATAGCAATAGATAGTCACAGGTACTCTTTTTTGAAAAAATTGGGGTCTATTAGACCCTAGATCTCTCCTCTGCCCTCAAAGCATCTGACCACACCAAGATCGGTGTGATAAAATGCTTTCCCAATTTCCCAATGGCGCTGTTTACATCCGGCGAAATCTAAGTCATGAAATGCTCATAGCTTCCGGTTTCTTAGGCCATAGAGATGTTTGGAGCCACTCTGGTCTCGGATCAGCTCTATGGTCAGCTGGCTGAATCACCGGCTGCATTCTCAGGTTCCCTGTTGAGACAGGAGAGCCAGAGAAAAACACAGAAGACGGTGGGGGGGGGCATTCCCTCCCACTGCTTGTAAAAGCAGTCTAGAGGCTAATTAGCCACTAGGATTGCTTTTACATGAAAGCCGACCGCTGGCTGAAAAGAATGATACCAAGATGATACCTAAACCTGCAGGCATCATTCTGGTATAACCACTCAAAGTCGTGAATGGCGTACCTGAAGACAAAAAAATGGTTAACAATAAAACACAGTAAACGGTAGAGTATAAAAAATTGCATACCTGAAAAGCAAACATGATAAAACATAATAACAATAAAACATTGCAGAATAGAATACAGTAAAAAAGAGCAGAACAATAGAGAGAGAAGAGAGAGAGAGAGAGAGAACAATAAAACGACAACTATTTTTTTTTATTTTATATATTTTTTTTTTTTCACTTTTTTTTGTAACTAACTTTTATAACTGTAACCGGTTCCAGGTTCAAGTCTCTCAAAATGCGATGGCATCTTGGGAGACCCTGTGAAAGTGTGCCTAGTCTGTGGAATGCTGTACCCTATGCTAATACTCAACTAGTGAATGGTAGCGTTCAAAACATTCACCAATGCAAAGACCAGGATTGTCAGGACAGGAGGGACAATAATAGCGGGTGTCACGCCTATATCCGCGCTTGCTGCAGACACAACATCTTTTTTGGGGGGGTTCGCTGGGTAGGGGTACTCGGGAGGACATAAAGAAAATGCCTCTCATGCAGCCGACTGCATTTGGTTGGGGATGTGAATGGGGGAAGTACGGGCGCTGCAGAAGTGGTGGGTTCCCAATTAGGATTGGCGAATGCAGCAGGAAGGGCATTATGGGCACGACGGGCCTGTGTTTGTCGTCTTCTTGGTGGCAGCGGGACACTACTTGTGCTTGCCACCTCACCAGCTTGAACTGCACTTATGGGACTCGCCCCGTCACCAAGTGTTACTGCAGTGCTGGTTTGACTACGGCCGAGGTGTACTAGGCCGCTGGTGCTTGCCAGTTCACCAAAACGCTACCAAAAAACTGTTAGCGATCGCAGGGATCAGGCCTGACTCTGCGAACGCTGCAGTTATGCGTTTAGTGTTTTGTAAGTGACAGTGATCGATCGATACTGCACTTGGGTGGGCTGGGCTGGGCCAGGCGGAGGGGCAAAACGCAGGTGCTAGCAGGTATCTGGGCTGATCCCGCTAACACTGCGTTTTTGGGAACCCTAAACTGCTGGGGACGCTAGTATAGATCTGATTGGATCCGATATTGATCCGTTCAGATACTATACCACTAGGGGAGGCGTATGATGCGTGCGTGGGTGTTAGCGCTACTGGCACTAACCTTACACTGCCTGGGGCTGGTGCTTGCCAGTTCACCAGAACGCTACCAAAAAAACTGTTAGCGATCGCAGGGATCAGGCCTGACTCTGCGAACGCTGCAGTTATGTGTTTAGTGTTTTGTAAGTGACAGTGATCGATCGATACTGCACTTGGGTGGGCTGGGCTGGGCCAGGCGGAGGGGCAAAACGCAGGTGCTAGCAGGTATCTGGGCTGATCCCGCTAACACTGCGTTTTTGGGAACCCTAAACTGCTGGGGACGCTAGTATAGATCTGATTGGATCCGATATTGATCCGTTCAGATACTATACCACTAGGGGAGGCGTATGATGCGTGCGTGGGTGTTAGCGCTACTGGCACTAACCTTACACTGCCTGGGGCTGGTGCTTGCCAGTTCACCAGAACGCTACCAAAAAAACTGTTAGCGATCGCAGGGATCAGGCCTGACTCTGCGAACGCTGCAGTTATGTGTTTAGTGTTTTGTAAGTGACAGTGATCGATCGATACTGCACTTGGGTGGGCAGGGCTGGGCCGGGCGGAGGGGCAAAACGCAGGTGCTAGCAGGTATCTGGGCTGATCCCGCTAACACTGCGTTTTTGGGAACCCTAAACTGCTGGGAACGCTAGTATAGATCTGATTGGATCAGATATTGATCCGTTCAGATACTATACCACTAAGGGAGGCGTATGCTGCGTGCGTGGTGTTAGCAGTACTGGCACTAACCTGACGCTGCCTGGGGCTGGTGCTTGCCAGTTCACCAGAACGCTACCAAAAAAACTGTTAGCGATCGCAGGGATCAGGCCTGACTCTGCGAACGCTGCAGTTATGTGTTTAGTGTTTTCTAAGTGACAGTGATCGATCAATACTGCACTTGGGTGGGCAGGGCTGGGCCGGGCGGAGGAGCAAAACACAGGTGCTAGCAGGTATCTGGGCTGATTCCGCTAACACTGCGTTTTTGGGAACCCTAAACTGCTGGGGACGCTAGTATAGATTTGATCGGATCAGATATTGATCCGATCAGATACTATACCACTAAGGGAGGTGTACGGTGCGTGCGTGGGTGTTAGCGGTACTGGCGCTAACCTGACGCTGCCTGGGGCTGGTGCTTGCCAGTTCACCAAAATGCTACCAAAAAAACTGTTAGCGATCGCAGGGATCAGGCCTGACTCTGCGAACGCTGCAGTTATGCGTTTAGTGTTTTGTAAGTGACAGTGATCGATTGATACTGCACTTGGGTGGGCTGGGCCGGGCGGAGGGGCAAAACGCAGGTGCTAGCAGGTATCTGGGCTGATCCCGCTAACACTGCGTTTTTGGGAACCCTAAACTGCTGGGGACGCTAGTATAGATCTGATCGGATCAGATATTGATGCGTTCAGATACTATACCACTAAGGGAGGCGTATGCTGCGTGCGAGGGTGTTAGCGGTACTGGCGCTAATCTGACGCTGCCTGGGGCAACGCATATCACCGTCGGGCGATCAGGGGGCTAAACTTTTATTCGGTAATAAACGGCGGGTGCCCTGACACTATAAAAAATAAACGAACTAACCAGCGTCAACCCTAACGGTTATACGGTGATCAGTGGTGAAAGGGTTAACTAGGGAGCAATCAAGGGGTTAAAACATTTATTAGGTAGTATATGGGGGTCCCTGTCGCTATAAAACGCTGACGGCGAACCTAAATATTTACCTCCCTAACTAGCGTCACCAGTGACACTAATACAGCGATCAGAAAAATGATTTCTTAGAGACACTGGCGACGGGGGGGTGATCAAGGGGTTAAAACTTTATTAGGGGGGTACCTTAGATCTAAAGGGGGCTAACACTAACTGCCCTAACACAGTAACTGTCACAAACTGACACCATGCAGTAGTCAGAAAAAAACAAAAAAACTGCTTGGTGTCAGTGTGACGGGGGGGGGGGGGACGGGGGGGGGTTATTAATGCATGATCACATCACAATAAAGACAGTGCAACGTTTTGGAGTCATACAGAACCCCTTTCTCAGGCATGTGATGACGAAGGGGACCTGCGTGACTCCAAAATGTTACACTGTCTTTACTGTGATGTGATCATGCATTAATAAAAAACCTATGAAATCAACTTGATGATTCATGGTGTGCTGGCAAATATCTTCATTATGACTTCTGAGAAGTTTTCTCGACACATGAGATAAATTTGTGTCGGGAAGGGAGCTCAGCACACAATTTGTCTATTCACAACCCAGTTCTTCTGCTGTGTGGAGGTGGGGGGGGGGGGTTGGGGGGTGTTCCTTTCCTCCAATTAGCTCTCACACACAGGGACTGCAGCCTCCCAGCCCCCTTCTCTGTGCCCTTGACAGATGAAGTATGATTCTAACACTTTTCTGCCTTTTTAAAGGGATGTAGGGAAGAGAGCGCTGCAGATAAACAAGTAAAACTTATGTAGGAGGATTTGTTTCATCTCTGTGTATCATCTGAGGCTGTTCACTTCACTAGGTATATGAGAGGATTTACAATCACTTCAATTACAGAGCAGTTCAATGGGTGTTTAGTCTTTGTGCATGAGATCTCAACATTATCGTGAAGGCGTTAGCATTCTTGGTATTCGTTCCTGTGCACATACTGCTTTCATCCTCTCATAGAGTTGCCAGCAGAGGTGATAGACAGTATACCTATGTCTTCTGCACGCCTGCTTCTAAATGCCCAGTATCCATGAGGCTGTTCTAATTCATCTAGTTAAAACACGTTAAACATAACACCAATGTGATGCAAAATTGATAGAAACACAATTCAAGTACACATTACGTAGCAATCAATTCACTAACACTACGATCAATTTTATAGGGCTAATGCCGCGTACACACGATCAAGCATTCCGACAACAAAATCCATGGATTTTTTCCGCCGGATGTTGGCTCAAACTTGTCTTGCATACACACGGTCACACAAATCTTTTCGGAAATTCCGATCGCCAAGAATGCGGCGACCTACAACACATAGGACGAGCTGAGAAAAATGAAGTTCAATAGCCAGTGCGGCTCTTCTGCTTGATTCCGAGCATGCGTGGAATTTTGTGTGTCGGAATTGTGTACACACAAACAGAATTTATGACAACGGATTTTGTTGTCGGAAAATTTGAGATCCAGATCTCAAATTTTGTGTGACGGGAATTCCGATGGAGCCTACACACGGTCGGAATTTTCGACAACAAGCTCTCATTGAACATTCTCCGTCGGAAAATCCGACCGTGTGTACGGGGCATAAGAATGGGGCCCCCTTCCTGCCGGCCTTTCAAATTGGAAGGACACTGAAGAGTGAGAGGAACTTCAGTTCCACGATCACTTCTTTGACGTAGGAAACCGGAAGCAACGAGGATTTCGTCACTTCCCGTTTTGGTTGTCTGTTTACCTGCCATTGCTGGTGTTCTGTCAAAAGAGCCAACTCGTCACAATCTCCAACCACATCACTTCCATTGACTCTCCAGCAGCTGTAATTGGAGATTTTGACAAATTGGCTGTTTTCACAGAACACCGGCAGCGTATACACTACAGTACAGTACGGTGACAGAACACCGGGCAAGTAGGAAAAAAGTTGTTACCCCCTTGAAGGCGGCCATGTTGTTGGTTATTAGCATGGGCGGACTAACAATGTATACTCATTATTATGAAGTTTATGTGCGTGTAAAGGCAGGCATCCCGATACTTTTGGTAATATAGTGTAATTGACATGTAATTCACATCCTGTTAAATATGACAATAAAACCGTTAATGAATTGAAATCATCCTTTCTAAAAAAACAGCAAATAAAGGGATGAAAATTTGCATATCATTTAGTGAATTGAAACTTAGACCCCTTTCACACCGAGGCCTTTTTCAGGCGCTACAGTGCTAAAAATAGCGCCTGTAAAAAGCCTCAGCTGTGGTGCACTGCACTGGCAGGGTGTCACAAAAAGTCCTGCCAGCAGCTTCTTTGCAGCGGTGGAGGAGCGGTGAATACACCGCTCCTCCACCGCTCCTCCCTATTGAAAACAATAGGGCAGCGCTGCTATACCACCGGTAAAGCGCCGATGCAGCGGCGTTTTCCGGGTGCATTTAACCCCTTTTCGGGAGTTAAAACAGCGCAGCTAAAAATAGCGCCACTTTACCGCTGACGCCCGGGGCGGCTCAGTATGAAACTTTAGGGTCTTAAGGATGGTATCGCTCAAGAGGATTTCTGCTCTGCAGAAGCACCATTGTAGAATGTTGAACTTGTTGTCATGGAAAAACCTATTTTAAAAAAAATTGACATACCTCTCAGGCAGTTTTTTAGAAACATTTTAAATGCTCATGTTACAAATTCAAGACAAACAATGTACCATGTATCAAACAGTTTTTCTTTTTTTAAGTTTACGTTTACCTGAGTTTGCTTTTCAGCTGGTTATAAAAGTTGCCTGCAGCTCTGTAACAGCTGTCAACAGTGAAATCTCTGCTTGTATGACACGCTTAAGGCAAAACCTATTTTTAAATGTAATTCTAAATCTTTTTCAACAAGACAACATCTATGATAAAAAGAAAAATATTCACTGTTGCTTTGTGCAATGTTTGGGCGGAGGTGTTTGTACAGCTCGTACTACTGTGCAGGAACCAGGAGGGGAAAACTGGGACCTTATATTAATACAGCTGTAAATTCAATAATGATTTCTGTATAGTGAAGCCAAATAGTACTCTATTGTCATTATAGTGAAGAAGAGTATATCCATAGGGAATGGGTAAATCTAGCTAGAGGGGAAGATTTAAAGACACTAGGGGGTTGATTTACCAAAGGCAAATAGACTGTGCACTTTGCAAAGTGCAGTTGCTTCAGAGCTTAGTAAATGAAGTAAGGTTTCACTTTGCAAAGATTACCCAATCACGTGCCAGGAAAATAAAAAAAATAGAATTTTTGCCTGCACATGATTGGATGATTGAATGGAGCAGAGCTTCTGCTAACACCCACCTAACCACCTGTCCCCTGGACCCTATTCCCTCTCAAATACTATGGTCACCCTCTGACTCTATCCTACACTATCTAACCCACATCTTCAATCTCTCCCTCTCTTCTGGCATCTTCCCCAATAAAACATGCAATGGTCACCCCCTTACTTAAAAAGCCATCCTTGGACCCCACCAATCTTCTACGCCCTATCTCCTTTGTCCCCTTTTCCTCTAAACTCCTTGAACATTGGTTGTACCAACTGAGTGACCACCTTATTAAGAATAACCTTCTTGATCCTCTTCAGTCTGGATTTTGGCCTCAACAATCCACAGAAACTGCTCTTCTAAAACTCACAAATGACTTACTAACAGCAAAAACCAATGGACACTATTCTGTACTCCTACTTCTGGCTCTTTCGGCTGCCTTTCATATGTTTGACCACCTCCTCCTCAAAAAATAAACTTTACTCCATTGGTCTCCATGACTGTGCTCTTCTCTGGCTCTTATCCTACCTATCCCACCGCACCCTCAGTGTCACTTACAATTCTGCTTCCTCCTCTCCTATTCCTTTCTTCGTCAGGGTCCCCCACTTTTCTGTTCTTGGACCTTTCATATCTTCAATCTACACCTCCTCCCTGGGTCAGCTGATAGCTTCCCATGGCTTTCAATACCATTTCTATGCTGATGACACCCAAATCTATCTCTCCACCCCTCAGCTCACTCCATCAGGCTCCTCACACATCACTAACTTACTAACAAACATATCTGTCTGGATGTCACAACACTTCCTCAAACTCAATTTCTCCAGAACCGAGCTTATAATATTTCCCCCCCCCCCCACCTGCCTCTTCCTCTGACTTCTCTGTCAAGAGCAATGGCACAACCATCCACCCGTCCCCACATGCCAGAGTGCTAGGTGTTATCCTGGATTCTGAACTCTCCTTTTGGCCCCACATCCAATCACTTTCCAAAGCTTGCCACCTCAACCTCTGCATTCTCCCAAAATACGTCCCTTCCTAACCAATGAAACCACAAAGCTCCTGATTCACTCCCTGGTTATCTGTCGTCTTGACTACTGCAACTCCCTCTTCATTGGCTTACCTTTAAATAGGCTTTCCCCCCTTCAGTCTATCATGAATGTTGCTGCTAGACTCATCCACCTTAAAAACCGCTCAGCGTCTGCTACCCCTCTCTGCCAATCCCTCTATTAGCTGCCATTTGCCCAACAAACTAAATTAGAAATGCTATCAATAACTTGCAAAGCCATCCACAACTCCAAGCTACATCACCAGCCTAGTCTCAAAATACCAACCTAATCGTCCTCTTCGTTCCTCCCAAGACCTCCTGCTCTCTAGCTCCCTCATCACCCCCTCCCATACTCATCCCCCAGGACTTCTCCCGAGCCTCTCCCATCCTCTGGCATTCCCTCCCCTAATCTCTCAGACTATCTCCAAATCTATCCACTTTTAGGCGATCCCTGAAAACTTTTCTCTTCAGATAAGGCTATCCCGCCTCCATCTAACAACTGTATTTTCTTCTTTAGATCATCCGCACAGTTATTACCCTTTTGTATAACTTAACCCCCCTTCTAGATTGTAAGCTCTAATGAGCAGGGCCCTCTAATTCCTCCTGTATTGAATTGTATTGCAACTGTACTGTCTGCCCTAAAGTTGTAAAGCGCTGCACAAACTGTTGACGCTATATAAATCCTGTATAATAATAATAATATTAATACTAAACTCTGAAGCAACTATTTGCCTTTAGTAAATCAACCCCTGGGTGAGCATTTAAAGTTATTAAGTTTAAAGTGATTGTAAATGATCACCTTGTAAAAGAACCCATTCAGTTAAAAATTGAAATGAAAGGCAAACATTTGTGTATGAATATAAAAAAAAAAACATAAATAACTTATTTTATAAGTGATCACATTCCCTCTGTTCTCAGCTGCATAAGAGCTAGGGGAGAAGAAGCAGCAGCACACTGATCTTCCCAAAGAAAGGCTGTGCAGGGGAGGGTATGTTAGGACACGTCTGATCATTGGAGGAAAGCAGGCTGACTTCCCAGCACAGCTAGGGAACTGACCACGCTGCGCTCTCATGCTTGGTGTGGTCAGTTGGTACAGCAAGCACATATCAGGAATATGAAGTGTTGGGATAACAAACAATTTAAGCTATCCCTGATTTCATTGAAAAGTGCATATTAATATAAATTTTATTTTTATTATAGGAAGTTTAACCACTTGCCGACTGCTGCACACTGATATACGTCGGCAAAAAGGCAGCAGTGGGCAACTGGGTGTACCCCTTTAGGAGCCAGGGATAGCAGGTGCACGCGCGAGCCCACCGCGTACAGCGTGACCGTGCCCGCGGGACCGGCAGACTCGATGTCTGCCGGTCTCCCAGCGATTGTGTCAGGGAGCCTCAGGACAGGGAAGTGCCTATGTAAACAAGGCATTTCCTCATTCTGGCTTGTGTCACGACAGAGATCACCGCTCCCTGTCATCAGGAGCGATGATCGCTGTCATGTGACTTAAAGCCCACCCCTCCACAGTTAGAATCACTCCCTAGGAAACACTTAACCCCTTCATCACCCCCTAGTGGTTAACCCCTTCACTGCCAGTGTCATTTACACAGTAATCAGTGCATTTTTATAGCACTGATCGCTGTATAAATGACAATGGTCGTGAAATAGTGTCAAAAGAGTCCGACGTGTCCATCATAATGTCACAGTCATTACTAATAAAAAAATTAAAAAAATAAAAATACCATAAAACTATCCCCTATTTTGTAGACGCTATAACTTTTGCGCAAACCAATCAATATAAGTTTATTGCGATTTTGTTTTTACCAAAAATATGTAGAAGAATACATATCGGCCTAAAAGGAAAAAAAAATTTATATATATATATTTGGGGGATATTTATTATAGCAAAAAGTTTAAAAAAAATTGCGTTTTTTTTCAAACTTGTCGCTCTTTTTTTGTTTATAGCGCAAAAAATAAAAACCGTATAGGTGATCAAATACCACCAAAGGAAAGCTCTATTTATGGGAAAAAAAGGACGTCAATTTTGTTTGGGTGCAACGCTGCACGACCGCGCAATTGTCAGTTGATATAATAATTGCCCTGACATGTATGTTTATCCCCTTGTGCGCTCGCCAACACTACAGGGGATAGTATTGTGGCGTCAGAGCGGTGATGACATCAACGCATTTCGCCGTGCAGTTGCGTAGCTTCGTCTGATCATCGGGTGGATATTCGAGGGCTTCCTTTCAATGTGTATACAGCTCGGATAGAGCTGCCCCTATTCATTAATCTTAAAGGGATCTACTGTGGTATAGCATACTGTGATCCTGTTGATGGAAATGCTGACATTTATATTATTAAGCTTCACTTTTGTTCCAAGTTCTTGGTTACAGTGGCTCCAGGGATGGTTTTTATCTCATATTTCCTGGGGTAAGTTAGAGCAAATTCCAAAGTTATGTTCAAAGGGCTATGTTTGGGATGGATTTAAATTAGCTGGTCATATCCAAACATTGCTTGCATGTTCTACCATTGCAAACAGGTTGGCAGATACATCTAAAGTAAAAATGACAAGATAGAGACAAAGAGACAAAAAACACACATGAATTAGTGCCACACAGGGCACTAAATACATCTAGAGTCAGACGTTAATTTAATTTAATTTGATTTAGTGAGTGTACGTAATCCTATAAGGAGGCTGATTTTTAATGCATCCACAGTAGTCATAAGTGTGTTAAATATATATATATATATATATATATATATATATATATATATATATATATATATATATATATATATATATATAAAATAAAAGAAACACATTTGTACATATGCTATTTCTAGTTTTGTGGACTACTGCATAGACTACTAAAGAGATTATTTGCTGAGTGAGCAAATATCGTCAATATCACATCAGTACGAAAAAGAGAGGATGAAGGGTCTGGCTTGGAGACTTTAGAAACAGCAGTTGTTTTCTTTCTCTCCTTTCCTCTCCTCTATCCCTTACTCTCTCAACGCTATCCTATCCACTTTTCTCTTTTATCCCTGTTTAAATGGGAAGACAGTGAAACACACACTAAACACCAGCCCGAAGTCTCAGATGCTGGTTGGATCTCTAGAGATGTTTTATGCCAACCCAGCGTGGTGGGGGGGAGGTGTTCCGGGGTCGAGAACCCCACCCAGCACAGTCTGATCCCCTTGGGGGGTGCTGGGTGTATTAAAGGGACTCCCCTGGCCCTTCCTATCTCTACCAATGCTCTGCCATAAGGACATCCTCCTCAGTTACACAACCCACCTTCCAGGTTTTTTTTTGAAAGCCCATAGCATGTGAAACACACTCAAAAACTTCACCCGGTGCCAAAAAAATGCGCACACACATAAAGAGTGAAACACAAAAAAGTGTAACGGGTGCACAAGCCCTCTAAAATCAGAGGGCCTTGGCCTGAATCCCCCTGGGCGTTAAGCTCCTGATGGGGACAAGTGTACTTACACTTAGCTCATCTGCCCGAAACCAGACGGATCCCTTTTTCTGGGGGGACTGCCGAAACAGACCCCCCCAAGTACTCGTTGGGCCTCCCCCGAAGGGGGACCCCATGAGAGAGGGTGAACCAAGCCAGAAGGCCATGTCCACCCCCTCCCAAGACTTTCAGGGCAGGCCCGAGGACCTGCAACCCTACTCATCACACAGTGCAAAACGTGTACTACACAAAAATACAAACAGTGACACACAAAGGAAATTAATAAAAAGAAAGTGGGGGAGAAGGAAGTAGAGGAGAGTGAAAAAGTGGCCATTGTGTAATACAATGGCCAGGCCCTCCGGCCAAGAATAAAAAATTCCTCCGGTCCCAGCCAAAAGGCCCGGCCCAGGAGGCAGGTGCAAAAAGCGTGTAATGGTGCAGTGACCATGGTGCCCTAAATCAAAGTGACCCTAACTCACAGTGATCTTCAGGCACCCCTGGACTGCCACTCCAGGGGCAAATACCCCATAGGCTTTTGTGACCATCCCTGGCCAACGACCCAGACCACAGCAGCCCTCACGCCAGGCAGGAAGGCCTGAAGTTCTGGAAGCTTGGGGAGAGCCCGGACCTCAACAAGCTCAACCCTCGCTCCCATTACTCCTACCTAATTACATTCGGGAAGTACTAACTGCTCCAACCGGTGCTATAGGTGAGCAAGTGTTCCCTCCTGAAAAACTGTGTGGAGCTAGAGCTACCCCAATCTAGGCCAGAAGGCCAGGGACCCGACCCTCTGGATCAGACCCAGATGCAGCACCCATCCTCACCAGGAGAACCCTTCCAGAGGGCTCGGACTTGGCCCCGCTGACGTCTCAGTGGGCGTCCAGACACCGGCACTGCTGAACTGCCCGTCCAGGTCCAGTGAGACCATTGGATTTGCATGTGTCCTCCCCACTCTTGGGAGTAACACAGCGCCTCCTCTGGAAACTGATAAGAACAGATACTACACTTGATCTTAGCCAAAAGGCCAACCCACCTTCCAGTTAGCAAGTTGCAACTGTTCTAGGAGTTTCCAACAACTCTATGCCTAGATAGGACATTGTCCCAACCGACTCTTCTTTTGCATTACAGCTGCCTTTAGCTACATATTAATGACTAACTTTGTGTATCGGTTATGGATTCTATTACACTGTCAACCTGCTGCTACGTATGTTTATATATGTTTGATTACAAAATAAAAACTTTTTGAAAGAGAAACAGCAGTTGTGATGGAGACTAAAAATACAGTTATGCTTTAACCTGTAGACCATATTTCCCAAACATTCAGCAACGCTCCATAACTGCACCTCATACATTTGCTGTAGGTATCCAGGATGCCAGCTCAAGAAACCCATCTCCGCTTATTTTTTAAAGGATCGAGGACTGTCAGTTTAAGTGGAATTGTAAAGTACTGCACTATTACTGATGTCACTATCTGAAATTGCAATGATGAAGAGAAGCCACACGCCAATGTCTCTTACTTCCCGATACTTAATTCCCAATCTTTATTATACCATCAGTGGTGCAGCTGCATCCATAATGTCCCTGTCCAGGGATCGCTCTTCCTTAACACGCTTCACCAACGAAAGCTTGCGATCAAGCCATCATTGATGAAACGCGTTAAGGAAGGGTGCATTATGCATGCAGCTGTACTATTGATGATTTAATAAAATTTATTTAGAATTAAGAGACATTTGCATGCAACTTCTTTTTCATCTATAGTTTAATGAGGCTGAAAAACAGAAAGTGCAAGACATTTTAGTATATACAAAGCTGCTTGGGACATTTCAAGTGTAAAGCCATATGCATTGGAGTTCTTTTGGTGGCAAAGATCAGGATCCCAACAGTCAGTTTGGAAGTTTCTCTTAATTGCTTCCGGACTGACCACCACATATATACTGTGACAGTGTGGGCCGGCTGCACAAAATCATGTACCTGTATGTGATTTTGTGCATGTGGTGCAGGGGGAGCTTCCAGCCGAAGCACCGCTGTGATTGGACACAGCAGGAGCCAATCAGTGGGTCTGATGGCCGCGATGGTTGCCGCGACCCGCTGATCATTCTGTGGAGAGACGGAGCAGTGGTGTGTCTATGTAAAGAAGGCAAACTGCTGATCTGTCTGGAGCAAAAGAGAGAATTTGTGTTTCAGCTGAGCTAAACACATACTCTCTTTTCCTTCAGTGTATCCATCCCCCACACAGTTAAAGCACCTCCCAGGCACACACTTAACCCCTTGATCGCCCTAACCCCTTCCCTGCCAGTATCATTTATACTGTGACAGTGCATTTTTTTAGCACTGATCACAGTATTGGTGCCACTGGTCCCCAAAAAGTGTCACTTAGTGTTAAATTTGTTCGCCGCAATGTCCCGTCCCACTAAAAATCGCTGATCACCGCCATTACAGGTAAAACAATAAAAAAAAAAAATCCCCTAAATATATCCTATGGTTTTTGGTCACTATAACTTTTGCGCAAACCAATCAATATACGCTTATTGGGATTTTTTTTTACCAGGCTGAATACATATTGGTCCTAAATTGATGAAGAAATTAGATTTTTTACATTTTTTTATTGGGAATGTTTTATAGCAGAAAGTAAAAAATATTGTTTTTTATTCAAAATTGTCGGTCTTTTTTTGTTTATAGCGCAAAAAATAAAAACTGCAGAGGTTTAAAGAGAAAGAGGCAAAATAAAGCTTTATTTGGGTACAGCGTGGCACGACTGTGCAATTGTTAGTTTAAGCAACGCAGCCATATCGCAGCAAAAAATGGCCTGGTCGGGAAGTGGGTAACAGATACTCAGTTGGATTGAGATCTGGAGAGTTTGGAGGCCAAGTCAACACCTCAAACTCGTTCTTGCATTCCTCAAACCATTCATGAACCATTTTTGCAGCATGGCAGGGTGCCTTATGCTGCTGAAAGAGGTCCCTGCCAGCAGGGAACACCGTTTCCATGAAGGGGTGTACTTGGTCAGTAACAATGTTTAGGTAGTTGGTACGTGTCAAAGCAACATCCACATGAATAGCAGGACCCAAGGTTTACCAGCAGGACATTGCTCAAAGCATAACACTGCCTCTGCTGGCTTGCCTCCTTTCCATTCTGCCTCCTGGTACCATCTCTTCCCCAGGTAAGTGACTCAACCAGCCATTCACATAATGTAAAAGAAAACAAACATGATTCATCAGAACAAGCCACCTTCTTTTTTTTTGCTCCGTGGTCTAGTTTGGATGCCCATGTGACCATTGTAGGCACTTTTGGCTGTAGACAGGGGTCAGCATGGGCACCCTGACCAGTCTACTGTTATGCAGCCCCATACGCAACAAACTGCGATGCCCATTTTTTTCTTCTTTCAGTACATCAACATCAGGGACAACATGTTTACTTGCTGCCTAATATATCCCACCAATTTTCAGATGTAATTGTAACGAGATAATCATTCACTTAACCTGTCAGTTATCTTAATGTTATGGCTGATCGGTGTATATGTACAGGTAAAAGCCAGTAAATTAGAATATTTAGAAAAACTTGATTTATTTCAGTAATTGCATTCAAAAGGTGTAACTTGTACATTATATTTATTCATTGCACACAGACTGATGCATTCAAATGTTTATTTCATTTAATTTTGATGATTTGAAGTGGCAACAAATGAAAATCCAAAATTCCGTGTGTCACAAAATTAGAATATTATGTAAGGGTTAAATTTTGAAGACACCTGGTGCCACAAACTAATCAGCTGATTAACTCAAAACACCTGCAAAGGGCTTTAAATGGTCTCTCATTCCAGTTCTGAAGCCTACACAAACATGGGGAAGACTTCAGATTTGACAGCTGTCCAAAAGGCGACCATCGACACATTGCACAAGGAGGGAAAGACACAAAAGGTTATTGCTGAAGAGGCTGGCTGTTCTCAGAGCTCTGTGTCCAAACACATTAATAGAGAGGCAAAGGGAAGGAAAAACTGTGGTCAGAAAAAGTGTACAAGCGATAGGGATCACCGCGCCCTAGTCAAGATTGTGAAAAAAAACCCATTCAAAAATGTGCGGGAGATTCACAAGGAGTGGACAGCTGCTGGAGTCAGTGCTTCAAGATCCACCACCAAGAGACGCTTGAAAGACATGGGTTTCAACTGCCGCATACCTCGTGTCAAGCCACTGTTGACCAAGAAACAGCGCGAAAACCGTCTCACCTGGGCTAAGGAAAAAAAGAGCTGGACTGCTGCTGAGTGGTCCAAAGTCATGTTTTCTGACGAAAGCAAATTTTGCATTTCCTTTGGAAATCGAGGTCCCAGAGTCTGGAGGAAGACAGGAGAGGCACAGGATCCACGTTGCCTGAAGTCTAGTGTAAAGTTTCCACCATCAGTGATGGTTTGGGGTGCCATGTCATCTGCTGGTGTCGGTCCACTCTGTTTCCTGAGATCCAGGGTCAACGCAGCCGTCTACCAGCAAGTTTTAGAGCACTTCATGCTTCCTGCTGCTGACCTGCTCTATGGAGATTTCAGGTTCCAACAGGACTTGGCGCCTGCACACAGCGCAAAATCTACCCGTGCCTGGTTTACGGACCATGGTATTTCTGTTCTAAATTGGCCAGCCAACTCCCCTGACCTTAGCCCCATAGAAAATCTGTGGGGTATTGTGAAAAGGAAGATGCAGAATGCCAGACCCAACAACGCAGAAGAGTTGAAGGCCACTATCAGAGCAACCTGGGCTCTCATAACACCTGAGCAGTGCCAGAAACTCATCGACTCCATGCCACGCCGCATTAATGCAGTAATTGAGGCAAAAGGAGCTCCAACCAAGTATTGAGTATTGTACATGCTCATATTTTTCATTTTCATACTTTTCAGTTGGCCAACATTTCTAAAAAATCCCTTTTTTGTATTAGCCTTAAGTAATATTCTAATTTTGTGACACACGGAATTTTGGATTTTCATTTGTTGCCACTTCAAATCATCAAAATTAAATGAAATAAACATTTGAATGCATCAGTCTGTGTGCAATTAATAAATATAATGTACAAGTTACACCTTTTGAATGCAATTACTGAAATAAATCAAGTTTTTCAAAATATTCTAATTTACTGGCTTGTACCTGTATATTCTCAAGGGTCAAAGGATGGTTGCTGTTGTCACAGATTTCACAGCTATGCTTCTAGATGACAGACCTCTTGTAAAATGACTACAAACACTCCTAAATTTGTAGTATTGCATGCAGGTATTCTGTGTACTTATTTCAATAGTGCTTCCGGTGATGCATGTTAAGTACAACATTATGCAGGTGGTGGTGATGACAAGACAATGTAAGAGCTCATTTAACCACTTGCTTACTGGGCACCTAAACCTCCCTCCTGCCCAGACCAATTTTTTTAGCTTTTAGCGTTGTCACTCTTTAAATGACAATTGCGCGGTCATACAACACTGTACCCAAATTAAATTTTTATCATTTTTCCCCACAAATAGAGCTTTCATTTGGTGGTATTTGATCACCTCTGGGTTTTTTTTATTTTTTGTTAAAACATTTTTAAAAAGACCAAATTTAAAAAAAATACAAAACCATTTTATATTTTGTTAAAAAATTTTGCAAACAGGTAATTTTTCTCCTTCATTGATGTACGCTGATGAGGCTACACTGATGGGAACTGATAGCTGCACTAATTGGCACTGATAGGCTGCACTGATGGGCACTGATAAGACGACACTGATGGGCACTGATAAGGCGGCACTGATGGGCACTAATAGGCGGCACTGGTGGGCACTGATGAGGTGGCACTGGTGGGCACTGATAGGTGGCATTGTTGGGCACTGAGAGGTGGCATTAATGGGTGGCACTCATGGGTTACACTTATGGGCGGCACTGAAGGACATTGATAGGTGGCACTGAAGGGCACTAATAGGTGGCACTGATAGGTGGCACTGATAGCTGGCACTGATGGGCACTGATGGGTTGGAGTGATGGGCACTGATGGGTGGCAATGATAGGCACTGATCGGCACTGGTAGGTGACAATGATAGGCAGCACTGCTAGGTGGCACTGATGAGGCACTGATTGGCACCACTGGTGGGCATTGATAGGTGGCACTTGTGGGCACTGATAGGTGACACTGATTGCTGGCACTTACGTACTGTGGGCACTGATTCGTGGCACTGTGGGCACTGATTCGTGGCACTGTGGGCACTGATTTGAGGCACTGACAGGCGGTACTGGTGGGCACATATGAGGCTCTTCCTCTTTGGGACCGATGTCCCTTCAAACAGAAGCCAGTGATTGGCTTTTCTTTCCTCACACTGTCAGTGTGAGAAGAAAAAAAACCCGATTACCGATCTTCTGTATACATCACGTGATCGGTTGTCATTGGCTGACAGCTGATCATGTGGTAAGGGGCCAGGATCGCCCCCTTACTCGGATCTGTAATCACCCGAGTCTCATTGACTCGGGTGATCACAGCGTGCGCCGCGCGTGCCCATCCGGGTGGCGTGGCGAGCCTGCAAAGGGGAGGACGTCAATAGATGTACTCCCGGAAAAGCAGATGCGCGCTGTAGCCGTCATTTGGCTATAGTGCGGATCTGAAGCAGTTAAAATAATAATAATATTAATAATACAATTTATAGAAAAGTGATGTGATATGGGGTATTAAATGTTTGCATTATGCACCCTTTTTTTTGACATTTACATTTATTTTTTTCATTAGATATAATTTTTTTAATCTTTCCATTTTCATATTCCTACTTGCAGGACAAAGTTAAAAAGTGAATAACCTTAAAAACATACCAAATATGTACCAGCTATTTGCAAGGAAAATGATTCAGATCTGTATTACTCACATTTTTACCAGAGGAATATTTATTTCCTGGAAAGGAAAAAAAAAGTTGCACTTGGCTAGAAGTAGCACAACTTCGTAACTGATTTCAGCAGTTGCTGATCTCTTTGTGGAGGGTGGTACATTAGGCTCAGGTTAAAACATTGGTCCCTCCCACAGAATTCCAGGCTGTATATAATCTGCCTTCAGCTCTATATCATTTGGCAGTTCTCCTTTTCATTTACACGGAGCATTTGGGGGGACTAATACGATGAAGGTTATATTCTTATCCCTCTTTGCCATCTTCCTAATTTCTGCATTTGACCATGCAGAGAGTAATGGGTATTATGATAAGATTTTGTCACACAGTCGCATAAGGGCTAAAAAACAGGGGTAAGTATTTAATTTTTTTAGTTTTAGTGTAAAAAGTAGATACATATTTATAATTTTTTTTTAAATCTCCTATGCTAATTTTCTGTTATATTTATCAATTATATCATGCAGACAGAGGGTCATTGTTTTTTTTTATGCTTATTTATTTTTAATAATTATTATCTTTTCTTAAAAAAAATTTTTAAGTAATTATATTTATTCTTGACCTTAACAACAACTGAAATTCTCAAACATAAAACATAAATACAAAGTAGACCAATGTGTGTTGGAAGTCTGTAGCACGGAAAAATAATTTTCAGCAGTATTCCTTTAGACTTTAATACTATTATCATTGTATTTTTTTATTGTGAGTGATTTTTTTTTTAATAAAAATCCAACATGTTTTGTGCAATGCATATTCTTCTGAATTCCATTGTACAGTTACTGCATTCTTCAGTTGTAAAAGTTTTTCCTGCAGTATTTAGGTAGATTAGTTATCATAAAAGATCCAGCAGCTGCATATTTTTAAAGCAGCCTCAACACAGTACACACAATGACCATCTGAGCATAAGACCACCTGAGTATAAGTTATTCTCACTGATATCTATCTATCTATCTATCTATCTATCTATCTATCTATCTATCTATCTATCTATCTATCTATCTATCTATCTATCTATCTATCTATCTATCTATATATATAGATATATATATATCTATCTATCTATATATAGATATATATATATATATATATATATATATATATATATATATATATATATATATATATATATATATATATCTATATATAGATATGTATAAATATATATATTTTTTTAACTATTCTGATATTGATTTTGTTCATTAGGTAGTAAAAACAAAATAATGCATATGCATTCCCCATGTAAAAAATGAGTCTTTAAAATGTAAAACACAATTATTTCAAAAATGTTAAGTCAATATCACCCATATATGCAATAAAATGTTATTGACTAACAGTGATTTGCAAGTTTACAATCATTTAGGGCATTTAATCCATTGTTTACTTAGCTGTGTTTGATTTTGAAGATGCTGAAGGTGGGTTTTTGCAGCCACTGATTGCTTTTCAGTACACTGGCTGCTCTGTGAACAAAGAAGCAAGTTTCCCTTTTCCAGAGCACATGGCAATTGTACAAGGAAAATGAGTTTGGTGTGGTTTACTGCCTCACTGGTGATGGAAGGGAGCCCCCTGTAAAATGCTATAAAACACAACTAACACGTTCCAGGGCAGCTGGTGACCACTGTAAAGTTCAGCAGTCATAAAGCTGCCTTTGTTTGCTAATTAAAGCCCTGTAACTGAATAGTGGATAGGGATTTCTACAAAGTATTTGTATAAACTTAATATAGATGCAATTACAGCAAGCACATAAAATTGTAATGTTAATAAATGAATGAAAAGTTGAAAAAATGAAAAAAATATGTTTTACATTTTCATAATTTTTCCCTTGTTTAGCCCAAATGTCTGTGCGCTACAGCAAGTTATGGGAACCAAAAAAAAGTACTTCAGTACCTGCAAGAACTGGCACCAAGGGGCAATCTGTGGCAAAAAAGCGTAAGTTTCGGGGAACTTTTTATACTATAGGTGCTAGTTCTGCTGTTGGGTCTAAAGGTGTCCAAGTAAGACACAGAATATGCTTAAAATCTACTTACGTCATCAGATTTGCAATGTATTTCTTTGGGAATTGCAAACTCTAGAATGATGGCATACCAACAACTGGAGTCCCAGTTTCCACAGAATCACGATCCCTACTGTTCATTTTCTATACCAGACTTTCTTAACCTTTTTATCCCAGGGGAGCCCTTAAAACAATTTTAAGATCTTGGGGAACCACGGTTCAAACCATTCATTAGGGGTTAGTGGGAACAATTCCACTTACATTGGTGTCAGTGAGAAGAAGGTCCTTTTTTACAGTGGTGATAAGAATGGCCCCTTTACAGCCAGCTAAAAAGCTAAAAAATTGGTGTTATGCCACCGGCTCCTTCAAGTGGCATTGGCTCAGAGCTACGCAGACACCATAAATGGGAGGTAAATTAGCAACAGCTGAAGGAGCTCCTAGCATCCTCTGGAGGAACCCTAGGGTTTCACGGAAACTTGGTTGAGAATGGCTCTTCTATACTGTGGGGAATAAAGTAACAAGAGCATGAAATGTTAATATTGTGTTTAATGTACAATACAGAAGTGATCCTACAAGACTAAAACTTAACAATGTCTGGGGTCGCTTAAGTTCTTTCTAAGCAGCCTGGAATAAATGACACATTGAATAATGGTTTCCTGTGGAAAATGAAATGTGTTTCAAATTATTTTCTGTATGGGATTTAGATGTATAAGCCTTGTGCTGTTCTTGATTCTTTAAACAGCCCAAAAGACATGAAAACTTTTAAAATAGTGATTGTGGAAAACATGTCCCTGGCTGGAAGCCTGGCACAACAGCAGTGGTAGCTGTGGAATAGCTAGTGGGAACCATGGCCATTGTGGTTGCAGCTCATATAGTAGCTAGTTTTTGTTTGCTTAGGGCTAGAATACCTAATCAACAGGATGAACATTGAGGATGCTGAATATGTGCATTTATGAATTCATGAAATATTAAGGTAGTACTGCATTGAAGAATAGTTCTAGATCACATGGATGTTATCCCTGGTTTGATCCATTACCAATACCTGCATTGGACTACTGTATATGGATTGGTTTCAGAAGTTTTCTGCAAAGACTTGCATGTGTCAGGTACTTAGAAATAAGGGCAAAATATATGTCAACCACAAAGTAGATCAGTCCAAGGCTTAGAGCTGGTAGTCTGGAGAATAGGGAACACAGAGGTGAGTGCCATTTTCATACTGTGCACATCATCTTCCAGTCACCTGTGTAGGAGGTGAAAATCCTCAATTGTGCTATAAGGCATTAAACTTACTTTATTTTTTGGACATATGAATTATGAAAGTCATGGCCAGCATTACATCTAAAACACAAAAAGATAGTTGGTACCAGGATACAGTGATCAACAGTTCTTATTTCTCTTCTCATAAATTCAAGGAACTCATTCAGGTGACTCTTCAATATAGCACAATATGCTGACTACTCCAGAGCAGTATACTTGTATGCAGTGATATATATGCTTATGCACGTGCCATAGAGAACATTGCAAATGTAAAGTGGAATTCTGCATTCACACCCAAAGTGTTTGCTGTTACTTCTAATGTAGGTAATGTAGATACCCCACCCAAAGCAATGTAGAGAAACACTTTAGACTTGTCTAGGGTAGCCCAGAGTAGTGATACAGTCGCTGGCAATGCTGTAGCACTGGGGTTCTAAGTTCAGTTCCAGCCAGGCCAATAGCTAGATGGAATTTTTACATATTCCCGAAGAATGTGTTGATTCCCCTTAGATACTCCTGTTTCTTTTTATGATCTTAATTCATAAGTATACTCTGTTTTTAGCATATTGCTAATATGCAATGGCAAGAAAGTTAGTGATCCATGCTTAAATTTCATATTTAAAGCCAAGAAAAATATGTCTGGCAGACTTTCAAATCTATAATATCCAAATATTATTCTCATCTTAGTTTTATTATTTACATTTTTGAAAAGAACATGAATACTTTTCCAAATGTCCATAGTTGAGCCCAATTTTAGGTTATCTGTGACTTCATCACTAGTCAAGCTGAATCAAGCATGTTAAGTTTGAATTATTGTAGTAGTTGTAGTTATTGTAGCTAGATGTTTATGCATCTAAACAAAATGATAACAAAGTCAAATATATTCAATAGGGATACTCTAGGTTGAAGTTTTACAAATGTAGCTGAGACTTGCACTGAAGCTTACCATGCAGCTGATGGATGTAAATTCCTTAACTATAATTGACACCTTAATACATTTTATCTATTATTGGGCAAGAATGAGACTCATATGGAATTCTTCCTTAAAGAGGCCTCATCTCTAACCTTGCATACTGCAACTGAAACCACCCTCTAAAAGAATATAAATACTTGGGATACTGGAGGTGTCTTAAAACTTTGCTGCATTGCAAGTCTTTGCCACTGTGTGCTGTTGTTCCTCCTCATGACCCATATATCACTACTGCATACGGTAGTGACATAGGGGTCAGCAGAAGGAACCACAGCATGTGGTGGGGGGTCAGGTATTTGACACTCCGAGAAATGTTGGATACCAGTAACGATGCAGCAAAGTTTTAGAATACCACCTTTTGGAAAGTTAAGTATGTATTTTCTTGTTTTACAAGGTGGTCTTTGTTGCAATATGCAAAGTCAGCGACAGGTTCTCTTTAAGATAATGCAAAAAGCAACAATCATCCAAAAAATGCAGTAACTTATAGCAACCAAGAAAAAAGAAATACTCTTTAAACTGATCAGACTACAGTAATTTTTTTTTAGGCTTACTGTACTTTAAAGGTGACTGTAAACTCTCTTTAAGGCAAATGGCTCTGATTGGAAAGTCTTCAACTGAAACTAATAAAGAAACTCACAGAATCTTAAGTGCATGGGCTTGAGGTATGATTTACTAAAGGAGGCAAATTTAGGTTAGAATCTACCATTAAGGTTAAGTTAGTTTACTGTTCCCTTTTAAAAGTAACTCAATATGGTAAAGTATGTGGATTAAATAGCTTGAGTGTCCCGTAGAACTGAAAAGAACTAGAGATTAGGGAGTGTCTATGGAGTGATAACACTTCTGATCTACGCGTTCCCTTCCATGGAATTTTTACATTTCCATACTTTCCTCAGTTTGTAAACAAAGGTGATTTGGGACCTATTCAGATTTGTTCACACCTAATAGCATGTGTTTAATGCATCCAACACAAACATTTCTGTGTCCAAAGAAAATTTTTGATTCCTTTTTGCTTTTACTTGAATCTAAAAATGGTTGTAAGTTGTAGGACTGTTTTAGCACCTAAGGGTTTATTTATTAAGGCAGTATAGAGTGTTATGTTTACATACAAAATGCAGTGCTCCTGCAGTGATCCTGTTGTGAGTTTATGCTATGACAATAGTACACTTTGCATGTTGACATTGTACCTTTAGCTGCTGTATTGAGTTAAATCAGATGCTTCCCAGAAAACAGATTGCTGTAGAATATATAGGATCCTGCCTCTATGAGACCAAGTGTGCACGCACCCACTATTTTTAGGGTTTAGTGAAGGTATGAGAACCACTTCTATGGTGTCCACTTACCCTTGACTGTTTTGCTAAGCACAGTGGAAAGGATCTATGTAAGAATATGTCCTATACAGATATTTTTCACTGTGCTCTGCAAAACAGCCAAGGGCAAGTGTATGCAGTCTGTGAACACAGCTCATGGGGTTCAATAAGATCCAAAGGCAAGGCATGGGAGTTGCTGGGTGTCTAGAATGGGCTGGACTGAATGCAGCCTGATGCAATCAGGTCTTTCATAATTTCAGATTCTCTGTATACATCCACACTAATACATAGCTCCCAACTTTTTGAGATGGGAATGAGGGACACCTTTTAGTAAAAGTATGTAGGCATAGGACACACCCCCTGCCACGAATGCTTGAAGGGGAGGTATACAAAAAAGATTAGTGCTTTTTCTTTAACACTACTCTTCCTTTATATTGGCTATATAATTTAGAAATTGGATAAAAGTTTTAGCACTGGGAAACACTTTTTGAAAGATAAAAAGTGCATTTTATATACAACTATATAGATCAGACCAAAATGAGGGACAAATTTAGAGGAAAGAGGGACAGAGAGACTTTGTCCTAAATCAGGGACAGTCCCTCAAAATCAGGGACATCTGGAAGCTATGCTAATACTGTATATGGCATTTTTTTTAATGTCACACTTTTCTTGTGAATGTTCAATGTAGAATGTTGACTGCTGTACGTTATTTTTATGAGTTTAAACCACTAGGGGGAGTTCTTATACTATACTCATTGATGCTCACTAATAACATTACTCTTTGAATCACCATACTTTCTAAGATTAATATGATTTGCATTATATATTTTTAATGATAGATTAAATTACATTTATTAAATTACTTTTAGCATGTGTTACTGCTTTAAATAGAGATCTGGATGTCTTCTTTTTTATTTGGAAGCTTTTTTATAAGCATTTCAAGTAATATTTATTTTTTCTTCCAAACAAAACAAGTAAAAAATCTAAACAGGTTTACATTTAACTCGCCAAAGTATAAAAAAAGCCAGTGTTGCATATAATGTTGTTAAATTAATTTAATTCTAGTCAACTAACATTTGAATAAAACTTCAGGGACACTTTCCTAAAAGACATTTTACCAATAAAATTCTACTTTGCTGCTGAAATTGCAATTCCAATAAGATGTCAGCACTGCACATAAGGTTGTTAAATTATTATAATTGTACTAGAAGTCAGCTAACATTTGAATGAAATTTGAGGGACACATTGCTGCTGAGTCTGTATAATTTAGCTGAAAGCTGCAGAATGTCCAGAACAAGCTGCTGTATAGTTAAACTGATACTATGGGCAAAGTAAAAGTGTCATACAGTTTGGCAATATCATAAACACACTTTTTTTGTTTTTCTGGGTTTCACCTGTAACACCTGTTTTGATCCTGCCAGTAGACCCATTCATTTTCCACTTCCTTTAACAGACCAAGTTGTCCATTAAAGGTTTCATTTACAGGGGTTGGGAAAACTATTTTACAGTGATAGGGATGCGTACAACTTTAATTCATAAGTCAGATGTAAACAAACACACATGCGAACCAAACAAAAAGGTGAAAGAGTCCAGAATAGGTAATAGTTCACGATTCAAGCATAAAAAGCAGCCAACACGTTTCAAAGCCATAACACTCTTCATCAGGTCTACAAAACAAGCAAAAATTGCTAAAAATAATATTTTATGTCCACATGTACAAATGAATGTTTTATCTTAGCTTTGTAGCCCAGATGAAGTGAGTTGTTGCCCTGGAAATGTGTTGGATTTTTTTTATTGTCAAATTGTGAGCTTATACATTTTTTCTGGACTCTATCACTTCATGGCTTGGTGTCCATTTTTGTATGTTTGCTTTCTGGTACCAGTTTGAAGGAACTTGTTTTTATTTTTACTTGCTAGGCCCTAAACTAATATGAAAACTCATTTTGTCTGGGCATTTAAAGTGTTTGTTCACCTTTACAGAAAAAATTAAAAGGTGAATAAACATTGTACATCCTTCCAATCCCCCAGTGCCCACTGTACTTACCTCTGGAGATGCTGAGCTGTCAGTGCCCATAAAGCTGGTCCAATTAACTGGGCATTAGAAATCTCCACTCTTCTTCCTCTTCTCTGTGCAGCACTTCCAGGACAGACCAGAACTGTTCACTGTGCAGGTGCTGACAAATCAAAGTTGCTCTGATCTATCCCAGAAGCTGTGCACAGAGAAGAGGGAGAAGAGTGGGAGCTTTTTTCCAAATTCTGGACCACTGGACCAGCTTTGTGGACACGGTCAACTCAGCATCCCTGGAGGTAGGTACAACAGGGACCGGGGGGAGGGTGTATGGCATTGGTTTACTTTTTCTTTTTTTCTGAAAGGGTGAACTAAGACTTTAAATAAGCATAGAAACCCCAGCACCCCTCAAAAATGTCTTCCTTTGCTATTATTAGTGACAGACTGCATCACCTGAGTCAACTTTTTATTTTGTTTATTGTTATATTTCTCACTATTACAGGCTATTCTCACTATTATAGGCTATTGCCTATGGAATACAAGAGCAGCCTCTGCATACACTTATATATAAAAAGAAGGAAATAAGGAATATTTAGAATCATTGTACAGAGAAACCATAAAGAGGATCTACAGAGAAACCTCCAAAACTAGACACTATGGGGGAGATTTACTAAAACTGGTGCACACATAATCTGGTACAGCTGTGCATATTAACCAATCAGCTTCCAGGTTTTATTGGCAAAGCTTAACTGAACAAGCTGAAGTTAGAAGCTGATGGGTTACTATGCACAACTGCACCAGATTCTGAGTGATCCAGTTTTAGTAAATATCCCCTTGTCTGTGATTCAGCGCAGTTTGGAACTATATACTGTATTTGCGGTGAATAATTTTACAATGTATTCATTTACAACAATATTTTGGAGCTCTATGCGACAGCTCAAATAGGTCAATATTCAATTTTTCAAAGTAAAACAGACTGTTGTTGTTAAAGCAAATACACAATTACAGATGATTGTTAAATGTTCATCATTGTGTTTAAAGTTAGGGTAATCTCTCAGCTGATGGTATTATCCTATGGACTGTAGTATAAACGTATAAAACAAACGACCACCCAAGCTTTGAGCTGGTCTGTGGGAGGATGTTTGAGTAGCCATCTTGCTGTGTCAGCATGCCATCATATCTGAAGCACTAAGATACACAGACACAGCTTGTCCTTTAATCCAGCCTGGGTTGCAAACCAATCATTGCTGCAGCTCTCCCTCTCATTCATATAAAGGTAAAAATGTATCAAATGAGATGGTGCACGTTGGCTAAAACTTGTGCTCACTGTCAGTTTTATTTTGTTCAAGCTTCATTTGTTCAAGCTTCATTTGTTCAAGCTAAAAAGGCAAATAGACTGTACATTGTATTGGAAAATAATTTTTCCTTAGCATTATAAATGTGGTGAAAAACTAGTTTGCAAAGAGTACCCAATCACGTGCAAGGCAAGGGTAAAACTCTGACATTCACAGACATGACTAGGCATGATGGGAACTGTAGTTCCTGAACAACTGGAGGGCCATAGTTTGGAGACCCTAGACCCTCAGAGGATAATGTAGAGCATCTTCTTTCGGTGACATGGACACCAAAAAAGCAAACTCATCATTGTGTCATGTAAGCAGTGACATGGACCAACCATCAGTTTCATGCTAAATAGCTTAGTCATAAGGCTCTTATGACTAAGTACTTCATACACCATTGTTATCATTGTGGCTAATGTTAATTCAATGGTCCCATTCAATAAACCCTGTGATTCTTCTATGTGGTTTACCTCTGATTAATGTTTTGAATTCCTGCTGAATTTATATAATTTCAGGGAGATCCCAATATTTAGTGTTTTACTTTAAGAAGCTGATATAAAAAAAGCTAGCAGATCAGCTGACTACTATGTTGTTCTAGTTTTCATATGATATTGATATATTTAATTGTATTTTACAGATTACCTAAATCCAATTATATCTGTCCCTGACCCCTGAATGAACTCACAGTCAAATGTCCCTACTACACTCAGTGGGTACAGTTTGGGAGGATACTTAACATAACAAATTCATTACTGATATGCCCCATGTGGGATTTCAACTTAGGAGGTCCAGAGCCGCAAGGAAGGTTTACTAATCACTTACCCAACATGTTTATAGTCCAGAGGCTGTAAAATATGACTGATGCCCACAGATTAATTTTATCAAATGGGGGAGAATTTTATATAATTTTATAAGATAGAACTAAAGATTAAACAAAAGATCCAATCTGAAAGTTGGCCTATTTATTAATATGAGAAGATTAAAACGAAAAGAATGGTAGCAAGTAGTACTGCACTCTTGTAGGGACTCAGCCCTTACCTAGCTTTAACATGCTCTTCTCCTTACCCTTTCCTATGGCAAAGAAGAAATCACCATGATTTGCTTATTAGTTAGAAAATGCTCTCATGAGTATAAGTTTGCTCAGGGCTGGGACAATGGGTGGGCAGGAGGGGCGGCTGCCCTGGGCACAGTTGTATACTGCAGGAATGGGGATGCCGCCATTCTGACTATATGCCTGACGGGGTAGTGATAATAACAACACAAGTCTTGTCAGCCAAGCCCTGGGAGCAGTGGGCAGAGCAGTAGAGAGCCAGGATGCTGTGCTCTCTATCTCCTTTCTGCCACAGGGATCTCCCACCATGCACAGCCTCAATTCTTACGATGACTCCACTCTTAATAAAAATACTCCTATTGACAAGCGGATGACTGCTGTGGGTAGGATCCCCTAAGCTTGCATATAATAGGAGGGGGGGCACAGTTTGGTATCTTTGCCCTGGGCACTGGATGACCTTGTCCCAGCACTGCCTTTGTTATACAGCGTAAGATATGTGCCTATATATTGGGTGTTATCAATAATGAAAAAATATTTGTGATCTGGGCTTACAAACTGGATTAGATTCCAGCACTTTAGCAAAGTTCTTTTTTAATAAGTATTCGAGCAGAACTAAACTCTCCTATCAATTTCAGCCAAGGAAGCTGCCATCTTAGCCTCTGTTTGATCTTCAACTGCCATGTTGCTGCACATGTGATCAGTTATGACACCAGCTATTTAATGATTTGACAGTTTGCTTGAGAGCACAAGCAAATGTGACAGTTAGCATTCCCAGCATGCCAGGAATGTAACTGTTTTTTGAAACTGTTAATACGATGCGTTTAGCAGAATTAAACCCATTGATTTAACGGTTTCAAAAAACAGTTACCTTCCATGCCAGGAAATCTAATTGTCAAATGTGCTTGTGCTCCCTACCAAACTGTCAAACCCTCAAATAGCTGGTGTCATAACTGTTCACATGTGCAACACCATGGAATTTGCAGATAAAACAGAGGCTAAGATGGCACCTCCTTTGGCTGAAAAGGATAGGAGGGTTTAGTTCTGCTTTAAGATTATACACTAGTAGCCTGATCTGACAATTAGTCTTTCATCTTTGGGGACCAAGAGTATAAATTGTTTTGCTATCAATTTTTTTGCTAATCAATCATTACCTTCTCTGCATTGTCCTGCAGATATAAATGAGATGATAAGTTTTACTTTATTATAAAAAGAAGAGAACAAAATCTAATTAATAGATTTTATTCCAGTTTTTAGGCTAATATATAAAAACAAGCCTTATGAATGTCAAAAGAATGACTGTTAAGTTTTGTACACTTTTTCATCTTTAGGAACTTCCTTTCAAGCATGATGGTATGACAGTCATCCATGGTAATATAGAATCCCAGGGGATCAGTCATTTGTTGGACTTCCTCTGACCTTTGGGGTCATGTCAGTTATGTTGAATGGGGATTAGGATACATCAGCTTTCTCTAGCCTTGTTTTTACAGCTACAGGAAAGTTTACAGAGACATCAAACCATCAAAAGGTTCAAATAAAGTCAGTGACATATATTTTAATGTGTGCAAGAGTATACTCTTGACATTTTACAGGTTTACAAAGCTAGCAAAGTCTAGCTTATTTTTTTCATTGTTATTCCTCAGTTCAGAGTAACAATATTTTATTATCTTATAGGGAAAGTGCAATATTTAGTTGTTTTAATATTCCTATGTAGCAATGTTTTAAAAACCTTATTTCCATATATAATATGTACTTTTTTATGTAGCTATTACATATGCAGACTTGCTCGCTGCTTTGCAGTTCTACCATGGTAGTGCGTTACTTAATCTTCTCACAATACAAGTCTTTGGGATTGATTTACTAAAGACAAATAGGCTGTTCACTTTGCAAGGGAATTTTCATTTTGGCTTATTAAAGCGGAGTTCGACCCAAAAGTGGAACTACTGCTCATTTGTCTCCCCCCCTCCAATGCCACATTTGGCACCTTTCGGGGGGAGGGGGGACAGGATTCCTGTCTTTGACAGGTATCCTCTTCCCACTTATGTGAGCCAAGGCTATTGATGTCACAGCTCGGCTCTCTCCTTCTCCCCCTGTCGCCTGGCCAGTAGGAGAGAGGAGCGGAATCTCACGCATGTGCAGTAGGGTTTCCAGTGAGAAGCCGTAAGGCAACACTGCCGGGTACCCTTACCCTTGGCAGCCGCAGCACCCGACAGCTGATGGAAACATCAGCTGCGATGCCGACATCACTGGACTCCAGGACAGGTAAGTGTCCTATTATTAAAATCTAGCAGCTGCAGTATGTGTAGCTGCTGGCTTTTCAGTTTTGCAGTGGTGGGCGGACCTCTGCTTTAAGTGTAGTGAAAATTTGCTAAGCTCTGGGGAAAATTCTCTTGCAAAGTAAACAGCTTATTTGCCCTTAGTGAATCAACCCTTTTGAATAAACCAATTTGTTTTATTTCATGCTGATATTTTGGCAGTGGGTGGGATCCTTGAAGCTTCATTTGAAGTTCAGGCAATCCAAAAGTTGAACAGATCCCCTTATCTGTTTCCATTTAGGAATGTTGATACCTTCAGTCACAAGAGGATTTAGTGTGACCAGTACTTGGTGATTCTATTGATGTATACATAGGGTTATATCATTTAAAGCGGAAGTAAACCCATCCATTTAACCGCTTCAAAGAAGTTACATTTCTGGCACGTGCCGAGAATGTTACCCTTCCATTGGTTGTGCTCTCAACCAGACTGTCAAACCACCCAATGGCTAGTGTCATAACTGATCACATGTGCAGCATCATGGCAGTTGTAGATTAAACAGAGGCCCAGATGGCAGCTTCCTTGGCTGAAAACGATAGGAGGGTTTACTTACACTATAAGGCTGCTAATGGAAGAATATCTTGATTAACACGTGGCTCAATTCTTTAGTTGTTACTTTATTTATCGACATATCTAGGTTATACAGATTCTGTAGAAAATACAATTCAGTTGGTACCTTACTAGAACAAGAAATATAGTTCAGCTAGTAATAGTCACTTTCAGCTGGACTTGCTCTGTAATGTTGAAGATGTTTTGCATCCAATCCAAACAGCTTCTTCAGCTCTTCATTAGCAATAAAGAAGCTGCTTGCATCACCAAAAAATCTTCAGCATTAGAGATTAAACCCAGCTAAACGTGACTAACTGCCACTAGCTGTTCCATGATCTGGATAATGAAGTACCTACACAGACGGTAATTGGTTAATTTGTCAATATTTAAATTGATGAGTTCGCAAGCCCACTGAGTTCTTTGCAAAAATCATATTTGTATTGTGAGTCACCAATAAAGCTGTGCAAAGATCAATAATTATTTTGAAAATTACAGTAGCAAATTATTACAGTACCTCTAGCAAAATATCTGTTTGATATTGTATAGAGGGGGGAGGATTGCAAGGATTATAGCGGTGCCAAAAATACACAAACTAACTTAAATAAAAAACATAAACATTTTATTAGGAAAATTTATAAAAAAGACATAAACGAGATGTGCAATTATAGATTCAGACAGTTAAAAACATTTATAGCGACATTTTACGGGAATCAGCCAGGAGAATGTGGCGGCCAGTTCCGTAGACAGGTATATTGAAAGTCCTACATGTTTCGCCAGATATGGCTTCTTCAGGGACAGGTGTTTATGTCTTAAAGCGCTACTATACAGTCTATGAAAAAGAGATTTTACAATCAATACCAAATATAACATAATTAACTTCAAATTAAATCCAATAATAAATAAATTGAAAAAGTGTAAATAAACAATTTATTATGTTTGCGGGCTGTCATACATGAACCCTCACGCATATGCCCGGAATGTATCAGCAAAGCACTACACCCCACGAAGAGGAGGGCATCCCCTCCCCCACCCCCCACCAGGCTGAAACACCCACAAGATGAAAAGAGGGGGCTACCTGTACGTCACCAGGGATGGGCACAAAGAACTCCCGAAGCAACCACCCGAGCTCAGGGTACAATAAGGGGCTGCAGGGGGCAAAGAGGAGGACCAGGCAAAAAAGTATTTTCTAAAAAAAGGGAAAACGAGTATAATGATTATAGTAGGTCCCAAATAAATTGGGACACAAGAAGTATATAAGCACATAATAGGATTGAGAAATATCTGAATACTTACAAATTTTATTTAAAGAGGTTGTATATAGGACATGGGAACACACTGAATTTGTAACGTAGCAATTGCTTCTTATCACAAATAGGGTCCAAATACAAAATACCTGAAAGTAACAGACATAAAAGACGGAGGAAAGGAGGGAAAATTAAATATTTAAATGTGTAAGTGTATATGTGCCCAACACCAATGTGTTGGGAGGATATAAATGATGTTAACATGGTTACTGATGGGGGCTAATATAGGACAAGGTGTACAGCACTTACCCGTAGGGATAAAGCAGTAATTAGTCGGATGAAGGGTGCTGGGATTACATCTACTTGTAATACTGCATTTGGAGTGCTAAGGAGATAGACAAACATATAAGACACCAAGCCCATATACGCTTGGTGTCTTATATGTTTGTCTATCTCCTTAGCACTCCAAATGCAGTATTACAAGTAGATGTAATCCCAGCACCCTTCATCCGACTAATTACTGCTTTATCCCTACGGGTAAGTGCTGTACACCTTGTCCTATATTAGCCCCCATCAGTAACCATGTTAACCATGTTAACACCTGTCCCTGAAGAAGCCATATCTGGCAAAACATGTAGGACTTTCAATATACCTGTCTACGGAACTGGCCGCCACATTCTCCTGGCTGATTCCCGTAAAATGTCGCTACAAATGTTTTTAACTGTCTGAATCTATAATTGCACACCTCGTTTATGTCTTTTTTATAAATTCTCCCAATAAAATGTTTATGTTTTTTATTTAAGTTAGTTTGTGTATTTTTGGCACCGCTATAATCCTTGCAATCCTCCCCCCTCTATACAATTTTTGACAACATTGGGATGAGGTGCCGTATTACATTGAGGACCACCCAACCACCTCTTCTTCATCTGTTTGATATTATAATCTAGTTCAGGGCTCAAAATTTCAAGTCCTGAAATTTCAAGCTACTAGCCAGGTCTTAGGAGTTACTCGCCACCAATTGCCCCACCCAACCTTACCCTGCCCGCCCCTAATTCCACCCCTAAACACGCCCTCATAAATTATCTCATGAAATGACACTGTTAAATGTTTTATGCAGAATTAAGTTACAAAAATAAATATTAACAACAACAACCTTAACAATATTACTTGAAGCATATTTATTTGATCTGACTATGATAAATAAAATAAGAATAAAATATGATTGGCTACTATAGACACTGTACACATCATTACTGCCTTGTTATGTAAATATTTTAATACTATATTAAATATAGCTTAAAAAAATTAAACCAATGAATGACACTTTCACTGATTTAAAATGCAGTGGAGCACAGCACTGGACAGGGGAGTAGGAACTACCAAACTTAACTTTTCCTATTAACAAGCTGGTGATTGGTTGCTAGGCAGTCCAAGCAATCAATCACCAGCTTAGTAATAGGAAAAGTAAACTTTGGCAGCTCCTGCACCCACCAACCCCCCTCCCCACCCCACCCCACCCGCACCTCATCTAGTTCTTTGAAGTCTCCCACTGTATGCCAGGCCCTGCTAATAAAATAGCAGGGGGCGAAGGCTGGGAAGAGAATCGGCCCCTGTTCAACCACGCATGCCATCTGCGCATGCCCCCTCCACACTCACCCTCAGCTTATTTCCACTCACTTAATGTGAGCAAGTGAGTGGACATTTTGGAGGCTGATATAGTTAATGACCATTTCTGATTGGTTGCCTTGGGTTTTTGAGCTCCTTTATTTTTTGCGTGCATGAGAAAATAAAGAATGTGTATTTATTCACTACATTTATATATTCTGCATTTTCAATCCTTTATCAGTGTACTAGGCTGCAAGTTGAAGGGAAGGACCTCCAAGGTGATATTCTCTGAAATAATGTATGTGCCATGTGCATCACAGGCAAGGCAGGGGGAGATTAGAGAGCTGAATGCATAGCTTAAGATCTGGTGTAAGAAGGAAGGGTTTGGGTTTCTAGATCACTGGGCTGACTTTTCATTGGGGTGCAGCCTTTATGCTAAAGATGGTTTGCACCTGAATGGAAGGGGGTCTGCTGTGAGGAGGGAGAGGTTTATGGGAAGGCTGGAGGAGTATTTAAACTAGGATTGAGGGGGGAGGGTGAACTAGAATTCCATCGGGCAGACAGGTCAGTTGGGGGTCAGACATTAATGGAGGGTGGAATGGGGATAGATGGGGGGAGGGTTATGGCAGGTGACAAGAAAGTTCTCATGCTGCAAACAACCATTGGAAATGATAGTGCCATTTGTACTACTAAAAAAGATATGACAAAACACCAGAGCAAAATGTAATAATGCAATAAAGTGTTTTTTCACCAATGCCAGAAGTCTGCCAAGCTAAATAGGCGAGTTGGAAGCTCTCGTGCACGAGGAGAGCTATGATGTATTCAGTATTGCTGAAACCTGCCTTCATTCCTCACATGACTGGGCTATTAATATTCCTGGTTATGCACTCTTTTGGAGAGACAGGGTAAAAAGGAAAGGTGGCGGGGTCTGTCTCTATGTGAGAAGGGATCTCAAAGCGAGTGTGAATGAGGACCTAATTGATGGAGAGTATGATGTGGCTGAAGCATTATGGGTGGAACTACATATAGCTGTGCATAGTTCAAAGTTAATCATTGGAGTTTGTTATAGACCACCCAATGTTAATGAGGAGGTGGAGACTCAGCTCCTTGCACAGATGGAAAGGGCTGCAAGGGCTGGGATGGAGATAATAATGGGGGATTTTAACTACCCGGAAATTGACTGGAGTAATGGCATTGCTGGAACAGTTAAAGGGCAAACATTTATAAACCTATTACAGGACAATTTTATGGTCCAGTTTATTGATGCCCCAACTAGGAATGATGCTCTGTTGGACCTGGTAATCTCAAACCATGCAGAACTTATTACTAATGTTCATATAAAGGAACATCTGGGTAGCAGTGACCATAACATGATTTCATTTGATGTTAGCTGTTAGCAAAAAACACATACGGGAAAGATAAAAACACTTAACTTTAGGAGAGCAAATTTTCCAAGGGTGAGGGCTGCTCTCCAGGTCTTAGACTGGGAGGTAATATTGGCATCAATGAACACAGAACAGAAATGGGAATTCTTCAAAAAGACTGTTTGTGAACTCACTGCAAAGTATATTCCCATGGGCAATAAGTTTAAAAGGCTAAAAATAAAACCTATGTGGCTCACGGCCAAAGTTAAAAAAGCTATAAACAATAAGAAAAGAGTTTTTAAAAAATATAAAAACGAAGGAACACAATTGTCGCTTAAATGTTACAAAGAATATAACAGAATACAGGGGGTCCCCTAGTTACAAACATCCGACTTACAAACGACTCCTACTTACAAACGGAGGGAGACAACAGGAAGTGAGAGGAAATCTACCCCTAAGGAAGGGAAATTCAATCCTTAAGAGCTGTTATGGGGAAAAGGTACCTCCACTGATGCTTTATCACCAAGGCTTGTTTCCACAACGACCCAAAATTTTCTAAATCCAATTGTCATTGGGACAGAAAGTGAGGTGAAATCTTCTGAACAGGGGCACACACAGCAAAAAAAAGTTACAGGGGTGTTAACCCTTCCCTATTCTATCCAAAAAGCTTAAAAATAGTTTTTTTGGCTGGAGCTACACTTAAAAAATGTACCTGTTCTGACTTACAAACAGAGTCAACTTAAGAACAAACCTACAGTCCCTATCTTGTTTGTAACCCGGGGACCCCCTGTCTGTATGTATAAAGGAAATGAAGGATGCAAAAATTCAAAACGAACGACAGATTGCAAAAGATAGTAGGACAAACCCCAAAAGATTCTTCAAATATAATAATAGTAAAAAGGTCAGGTCTGAGCATGTAGGTCCTTTACAAAATAATCTAGAGTGGGTGACCGGGGACAAAGAGAAGGCAAATTTATTAAATACATTCTTCAGTTCTGTGTATACAAATGAGCATGGGGGAGTTCATGTCCATAATGGGGGTGGTAGTGACACATTCCCAAATGATTCACAATGGCTCAAAAGTGATATGGTCCAGAAATATTTAGACAGAATAAAAAGGCGGATAAAGCACCTGGACCAGATGGCATGCACCCACAGATCCTAAACGAATTGAGCTCTGTCATTTCAAAGCCATTGTATCTAATTTTTAGGGACTCATTAATGACAGGAATAGTACCACTGGATTGGCGTAGGGCCATTGTGATGCTCATATTTAAAAAGGGAACAAAGTCTTTACCAATTAATATAGACCTGTTAGTTTAACTTCTATAGTCGGGAAGTTACTGGAGAGTTTAATAAAAGACCACATAGATGAGTTCTTGCTGGAAAAAAAATATTTTAAGCAACAGACAGCATGTATTAATGAAAGACGGAAGTTGTCAAACAAATCTGATTTCTTTTTTGAGGAGGTAAGTAAAACCTTGGACAGAGGGGTGGCTGTGGTATACTTGGATTTTTCAAAAGCGTTTGATACAGTTCCCCACCCACGGCTAATGTGTAAGGTAAAATCTACAGGCTTGGAAATATCAGTTTGTAAATGGATAGAAAACTGGCTAAAAGACCAAATTCAGAGAGTAGTGGTTAATGATTCTTACTCTGAATGGTCTAAGGTTATCAGTGTTGTACACCAAGGTTCAGTGCTGGGACCCTTATTTTTTAATATCTTTATAAATTATATAGGGTCTGGGATTAAAAGTATCATTTCAGTCTTTGCAGATGACACTAAGCTATGTAGTGGAATAATGTCCTTACAGTCTAATTGGGCAACTATGTGGCAGATGAGGTTTAATGTTGATAAATGTAAAGTTATGCACCTGGGGGCTAAGAATATGCATGCATCATTCATACTAGTGGGGTACAACTGGGGGAATCCATAGTGGAGAAGGATCTGGGGGTTTTGGTAGATCATAAGCTCAATAATAGCTAAGCTTTGGTTCCCAAAGCGAGCAAAGTCCTTTCTTGTATTAAGAGTGGTATGGACTCCAGAGAGAAAGATATAATTTTTCCCCTGTACAAATCATTAGTAAAACCTCATCTAGAATATGCAGTTCACTTTTGGGCACCAGTTCTCAAATAGGATATCGGGGGAACTGGAGAAAGTGCAGAGAAGGGCAACAAAACTGATAAGAGGCATGGAGTAACTCAGCTATGAGGATTAGAGGAACTGAATTTATTTTCTGTTGAGAAGAGGAGATTAAGGGGGATATGATCAACATGTACATATATATAAGGGGTTCATATAGTGAACTTGGTGTTGAGTTATTCACTTTACGGTCAACACAGAGGACAAGGGGACACTCTTTATGCCTAGAGCTTTCATCTCCAAATACAGAAAGATTTCTTCACAGTAAGAGCTGTGAAAATGTGGAAAAGGCTCCCTTCAGAGGTGGTTCTGGTCAGCTCTGTAGATTGCTTTAAGAAAGGCCTGGATTCTTTCCTAAATGTACATAATATAACTGGGTACTAACATTTAGAGATAAAGTTGATCTAGAGAAAATCTGATTGCCTCTCTGGGAATGTTTTCCCCTGCTGTAGCAAATTGGATCACATGCTTTACTCTGGTTTTTTGCCTTCCCCTGGATCAACCGTGGGTATAGGATTGTGTATATGGGATTGTATATTATTTTTTATTTATTTATTTATTTTTATGGTTGAACTAGATGGACTTTTTTGGTGTCTTTTTTCAACCTGATTAACTATGTAACTATGTACTATATAAATGAACATAACACTAGTTATTGCACAATAAGCATAGCCCCATGAATATAACCACACCTAGACTTGCCACTTGGTAGCTCTGCTATTTTCCATAAGGGCACGTGTGCCTCCAAAATGGATTGGTTTCAGTTAAATAAATGCCACAATTCACTGCTTTCACAGATTTTGGCCCTTATTGTTGCACAAAACCATTTTCCTTTAATGGACTATCCTAGGTTAGGTAAAATACACACATATTGGCTGATGTTTTTTGAGTTTTAGATGTTTTTGGTCCATTCTGTCACTGATAATTTGCTAACACTTTTGGCTATTAGCTTTAAGGAAAGAAGTATTTTGTAAAGGATTCACATTTTAATTTAAACCTTGGGTTATACAACAGTTTAAAAAATGGTTTTGAGATTATTTGTGTTAATGTACTAAACAATCAGAGGTGGTTCACTTAGGGAATATTCATTTTTAAAAGTGAATTTTAACATTTTAGTAAATAAGTTAAGACTGTGCACACTTCATTCATCCAATCATGTGCAAGCAAAAAAAGTAATTTTAAATTTCTCTTTAACATAATTGGGTATTCAAAGTAAATGCAGCTCTAGTTTGTTTACTAAGCAAATTTAACATGAACATTGCAAAATAAAAATTTGCTTTGCTAAGTCAACAGTTTCTACTTCCTTATGAGAATTAATCACACTCCCTGTAACAGGGAAAACGTTTTCCTTATAGTTCGAAAAACATTCTTCTGCATTTAATCATATTTTAAATATAGGTTATATTTTGTGTTTTTAGATATCTTTTCTAGAGTTCTTGTCTATTCTGAGCTTAGATTCATTTTAATTTATTTTTTATAAAGGCATCTTGAATTGCAGACTGTGTTGAAACTTGATATCCTTTGTGAAGATTTGTGAGTCTGCAATTCTACTTGAGTTCCTCTTGTAAAATATCCCAGGGGTAAAGGAGAACTGTACTAAGAAATTGGGATTGGAGCTGCTTTACAGTGAAGTTTCCATCTGTTTGCTATTATAATCACATAACCATACAAATTGTACTTACAAATCTACATATTGTTAGCACATTTAACTTTTTAAATCAAGTTTATTGAAGAATCGAAAAGCATACTTTTTAACATTCTGTTTACTTTAAGAGTTAGAAAAATGCCATTTACTTTAAATAAATTTACCTGGATTTATTTAGACTTAATTGATTGAAGTTAATTTTGACTGAAGGAAATCACAAGTACTGTAATTGATGGCCTCATCTGTCATTTGTCACAAGAGTCATTTGCTTTGTTATGTGAGTCATGTGAGTCCTGATGCAAGTGTAAAGATGATGATTCAATAGCGAATGATTGCTATTTATAAAAATATAACATAGTGCCAAATGCTAGAATAAACTTTACTTTGCACAATATATCCTAAGTTGGCTATTTAGTTTATTCTAGTACACATGAATATGAAGATGATAAATGCTTTTGTTTCTATCCTGGGGCATGCAGGTGAACAATTGCAGATGTGTTGACATCTTCTTACACTGACTCATCTAACAGCAGCTGACTTATCAAATGTTCCTATGTGCTCTGAGGACCATTCATCCAATTATCATTCTCTGATCTGACCTTTGCACTCAATCAATCATCCAAAATGGCTAGTATTGTATGTACCGCAAACATCTGTCATGCCTATGTATAGGTATGTGATGCTAAACACAGTAAAATACTATTTTTGCAAAACAAAGGCATCCAATGATAAGACCCTGTTCACATTTGAGCAATGCTGCCATGATGGTTTTTTGCTTGTTTTTGTAGCGCGTTTTTGAAGCGGCACCATTCATTTTGAATGGTCCTCCCTTTGCTCCAAAAACAGGCCAAAGACGTTCATGTGCCAAATTTTAACACTGAGCCAGGTGCGTTTGGCATTGCATGTTATGCCA
Source organism: Lithobates clamitans (assembly GCA_037952925.1). Lineage (NCBI taxonomy): Eukaryota > Metazoa > Chordata > Amphibia > Anura > Ranidae > Lithobates > Lithobates clamitans. Next base: position 3,705,922 of record JBBGZY010000125.1, on the reverse strand, counting down.
CGATTTTTGTACATTTTGTCTTACTGCATTTGGGGTTCTGTCAACAAATAATGACACATGTTTTGTTGCAATTCTGGAATCATAGTGGCCATTGGTTTTAGCAGTTAGTAAATTGTTAGTGAGTTTTAGTAAGGCAGTTTTTGTGGAGTGCTGCGAGCAAAAGCCAGACTGCAATTCTGCTGGCGGTTCCAATGCACTCAGGTGTAAAATATAGGGAAATGCGAAGGATAACATGAATATAAATAGGCATATATTCTTTGAAATAAGAGAGGTATATCAGCACATGGGCCAAAATTCAAATACTCTCATTACACAGTGCAATGCCTAACTATTTATTAGTGTATTCTCTGATTAGTGCACAAGAGATCTCTGCTAGTGTGCTTTAATGGAATGGTTGAAATCAGGGTCAGGACCACCACTGGTGGCCAGCGATGAAGCATACCTCCCAACTTTCTGAGATGAGACAAAAGGAATACCTTCTAGCATAAGGTATTTGGGCATATACCTGCCACGCTCTCAATTATGCAGAACATTAGGAATGTATGTGCCAAGAATAATTGGTAACACTCAGAATTGTTTTATTTCCACCTTTACTTTTCCTTTATACAGTAAAGGCATTAAAATAGTAAACAAGATAATTAACAGATAGTATGCATATTTATTGTAGAAAAACACCTTTAGTAGTTGAATGGTAAATTTTCATAGATATCTGTACATCAGGCCAAAAAGAGGAACAACTGAGAAGGAAAGAGGGACAGAAGGATTTGGTTCCAAAAAAAGGGACAGCCCTTCCAAATGAGAGAAGATTGGGAGGTATAGATGAGGTAGGGAAATGGTCCCCTATGGTCTTGTGAGTGTGGATATACACCCCAAGGACCTGGAACACTCTTCTCTTTTCCTGAGCTGCAGAAGGCATGTTGTGAGCTGCCTCAGTATACAACACACACTTACAGAAGGACACACTAAATAAACAGGAGTTTTGTGGCATACATTGCTCTCAATTCCTTTATTCTTAAAGTGGTTGTAAAGGCAGAAGGCTTTTTATCCTAATGAATTCTATGCATTAAGATAAAAAACGTTCTGTGTGCAGAAGCTCCCCTCAGTCCCCCTAATACGTACCTGAGCCCCCTCTTAATCCAGCAATGTCCACAAGTGCCTCGGCTATCCGGGGCTCTCCCTCTTGATTGGCTGAGATGCAGCAGTGGTGCCATTGGCTTGATCAATGTTAGTTAGCCAATCTGAAGAGAGAGGGGATGGGGCTGAACTTCAGCTCTTTGTCTGAATGGATCCACGGAGCTGCAGCTCGGGTGCACCCATAGCAAGCTGCTTCCTGTGGGGACACTCAACAGGAGGGAGGAGTCAGGAGCTCAAGCCAGGGACCTGAAAAGAGGAGGATCCAGGCTGCTCTGTGCAAAACCATTGCACAGAGCAGGTAAGTATAACATATTTGTTATTTTAATAGAAAAATTGAGACTTTACAATCACTTTAACTTCACTGAGAGACAGACGCAAATGTTGTTGCATACAGGGCCGTTGTTGAATCACTAGGCCCTGCACAACCTCAACCACAACAACAATCTGACGCGCCCCCCCCCCCCCACAGCCTACCTGACGGGCCCCCCGTGTGACAATATCAAAATTATATTTTCATCAAAAATACATGAAAATCATTACTAGTGGACCCAAACATTCCTTCATACATAAAAAACATAAATTCCATCTTCAAGCCAAAGTTCTCCCCAAACAATAATGCACATATTCCACCAACTCCCAGTTCCAATCCCCCTTCCCAGCACAAAACTTTGCCCCCAAATCTCCCTCACCCCAAAAAGTCACCCGTCTAGCACACATCAAACTTTCTATCCTGGCATAAATCTTCTCCCCCAAATCCTCCCTCCCAGCACAAATCTTTGCCCTCACAATCCCACCCCCAGCTCAAATGCCCCCCCAATCCCCCTCCTAGCACACATCTCCCTCACCCCAAAAAATCATCTGCCTAGCGCATATCCTCTTTCTTCTCAAATTTTCTGTCCTAGCACAAATCTTCTCCCCCCAAATCCCCCTGCCAGCACAAATCCCCCCTAATCCCTCCTATTAGCCTCAAATTCCCCCACCCCCTCCTGGCCCCACCCCCCCATCTCCCCTCCCAGCACAAATCTTCTTTCCTCAATCCCCCTCCTAGGACAAATTCCCACAAATCCCTCCGCCTAGCACAACCCTCTCTAAATGACAGCATGAGACCGGATATTACTGTAGATCACATTGCACTTTACACACACTGCCCCCTATCTCATCCAAGGGCTGCTCACCTCCCGGCAGCAGGAAATGTGGATGGGGGGGCTGTGTGTATACAGTGCAATGTGATCTACAGTAAGATCGGGTCTCATGTACTGTATAGATGAACGATCTTCTGACAGGAAGGAGAGCACAATACAGTGCACCTCCTCCTCCTACCTCCTCCTCCTCCTGGATGTTTCCTCTCTTGCTGCTCCAGCCTCCTGTCCTAGCTGTGAGCACAGGCAGGGGACAGAGATCAGCCGGCCAGGCTCATTATCCACCCAGCAGTTAGAAGCCGGGTGGGGGGAGAGGGGAAGAAACTTCAGTTGCTGGGTGAGAGACACAGACATCCTTGGTTCTCTGCTCCACCGATTCTCCTGCTGTCTGGGCCCCCTGTGTGCAAGGGCCCCCTACAGGAGGACCTGTGGTCCCCCCCATCAGCAGCCCTGGCTGCATATGTTGACCTGCTTCTGTGCCTAAATTCTAGGACAGTAGATCTCCAGTACCTATATTGTTGTCCAATGTCAAGCACTAAGGCTTTTAATGTGATTCGGTTTCTAAAGTGTAATACAGGGACTACAAAGGCTGATACCAGGTCAAAATGAGGAACTTAGACTGCTTGCATTAAAAAAAGTGTGATGATGCATTAATAATACAGAGTTACAGTAATTTTTTTCTTTTATATCTGCCTGAAATTCAGCTTTAAAGTCAAACTAAACTGTATCCGAGCACCACAAACTGAAAACAACACTATTTAATTTAATTTCAATAGTTAAAGCAAACTTAGACATCCATTTGTGTGTCTATGCTTTACTTTTATGAGAAATCACTTTGAAAAACACCCTTAGCATTTCCACCTGTGGCCAACTTGAGTAAGGGTAGATGATTCACGTAGCATTAACTTTCTGGAATCCATTTGCCCTAGCTCTGGCATGCAGGCAGGAGGGTGAGCTTAGCTAAGAAAGCCCCTTCTCCCCTCCTCAAGTTAAAAAAAAATTTAGATTTGTGGGATGCATGACATCATTTTGACCTAGGCCAGGAACCAGGAAGTAACTGAAGAAATGTAAAAAAAGTTGAAAACAAGTAAATATAATAAACCTTCCGACCTATTCACAAATGTTAGCAGCATATGGATTAAATATAGTTCATGTTGATTAGTTTTGTTTAATTCTGCTTTAACGCATATGTAAATGATCTCAAATGTTTTCCCTAAACTTGATCACCTTGTCTATCCTTTCTCTCACTTCCCACACTTTTCTGTCTGTTCTCTCAGCCTTCTTGGACTTCAAACCTACCTTATGTTGTATTGAACCAGAGCCACATACCTACTAAGAACCTATTGGCCAGTACAGTATTTCATAAAAGATTTTAGAAACAGATGTGCCTTGTGATCTTCTATTTTGCCTTTGCAACTTTGTTCCTGCATGGGCTTATCTATCTGTTAACCTTTACTTCCTTAAAATTAAATAAAAATATTGTTACCACAACTATTCAATGTTATAACATGTTCTACATCATTTTCTCATTTTATTACCTCCTTCTGTAATTTATCATGTATGTTTTCACAGTGTATTATATGCAGACTAAAGCCTCATATGCTTTGTGGGCCAAATCACCTATTGGGGAATTGGTGAACTTTGACCTTTGCCTCCAGAACATTCACATACCTGCACAGGCACGAATGGCATGTTGCTGGATCAACTTAACACTGAGATGGGGATTCAAATACCCAATTTTACCCCAGGGATATAAGAAAAGCATGCTTTAACAAATGTATGGCTGAATTCAGAGCTGCAAATCTAAAATAATTTAAAACTTCTTTTTTGGAGAATAAGATATAAGCATTGATTTGTAGCAGACAACAATCACTGATGTGATTGGGGGGGGGGTTAACTCAACTCTTTCAAAAATTAAAAACAATTTTAAACCTCCTTCCTGCCCAAGCCAATTTTCAGCTTTCAGTGCTGTCATACTTTAAATGACAATTGCGTATATGACCTTTTCAAATAGAGCTTTCTTTTGCTGGTATTTAATCACTACTGGGGTTTTTATTGTTTGCCAAACAAACCAAAAATTTTGAAAAAAAAAACAAACTGTTTTCATAGTTTGTTTTACAAACAGATAATTTTTCTCCTTCGTTGATGTGCGCTGATGAGGCTGCACTGATGGACACTGATGGGCTGCACTAACAGGCTTCACTGATAGGCACTGATAAGGCGGTACTGATGGGCACTGATAGGTGGCACTGGTGGGCACTGATCAGGAGGCACTGATGAGGCTGCACTGATAGGTGGAACCAATGGGCACTAATAGTTGGCACTGATGGGCACTGATAGGCGGCACTGGTAGGTGGCATTGATAGATGGCAGTGTTGGGCACTGATAGGTGGCACTGATAGGCACTAGTAGGTGACACTTATAGGCAGTACTTATAGGTGGCACAGGTGATGAGGCACTGATGGGCACTGATTGGCAGCTCTGGGCACTGATAAGTGGCACTGGTGCGCATTGATAGTTGGCACTGGTGGACAATGTTAGTTGGCACTGGTGGGCACTGCTTAGAAGTTCTGATATGCACTGGTAGGTGGCACTAATAGGTACTGGAAGTTGGCACTGGTTGGCACTGCTTAGCAGCATTGGGTCTGGTGCGTGTGGGACCGATGTCCCGTTTACACAAGATGGTAATCTGTTTGTTTTTTTCCTCATGCTATCAGCATGCTATCAGCATGAGGGAAAAAAGCTGATTACCTGCTTCTGTTTACATCGGGATCCCTTACTCTGATCTGTGATCAGCCGACTCTCATGTACTCGCTAATCACAGAGCATGCCACGCACGTCCCACAGAGGGCACGCAGACATCACATGCACGGAGGACGTACATGGACACCTTCCCGGCAATTTAGGCCCACGCTGTAGCCGTCTTTCGGCTATAGTGCAGGTGGCAAGAAGTAAAGCATATAATCACCAAAACACTTTGTATGTTCAAAATAGTGTCCAAAAATGTATTAAAGGGTTAACATGATAGCAAAGAATTGAAATGTTTCAGGGCCATGCAGGAACCCTTTATCAGGTATCATTCATCATCATTAAATGCCTGATGAAGGGGTCCAGCGTGGCCTTGAATTGTCACGATTGTTTGCTTTAATGTGATCACTTTAATAAATTCTTGGATGCTATTTTGGAAAACCCAAATGGATATGTGCTCTAGATATATGGTTTATTTTCATGTTGATACCAGTTTCCAACTGGAAGGATCTACAAGCCATCTCCAGGAGCATTTGGAATATTCTACTTTCCTAACTTGTTTATTAAAATGGAACAAAGCCATTTCATTTAATTGTTACCAAAACCTTTGCATTCAAAGCACGTCATCAATGGCAGCTGTTATGGTTGCTTTGCTATCAACCAAACTATCAAGCAAGCAAATGACTGGGGTCTTACCAGATCCCGTGTGCAGCCCTATGGCAACTGTAGATCAAACACAGGTCAAGATTGCAGGATAGAAGGGTTTAGGTCCTCTTTAAAGTGTCTGACAAAAGAAACTGTCTGTGTTGTCACCTAGCAATCAGGTACATTTAAACCTACATTGTTCATGTTCCAGAGTTGAGTCTGGAAGGTTTCTAAACTAGTTTGTTAAATTAGATCTTTAGTTAGGAGCCCAGTGCTTGTAGTTTCATTAAATGGTTTTGCTTCATAGGACACATATTTCTGCATCTTGGTGAGAGCGAGCTTGTATCTGAACTCAGACAGATGTAATAGATCTTGCCTGGTGAATATTTTGTTGGACTGTTGCAGTGTTCTTGTTTTATGGGTCCACTTTATGTAAGGCAAAATGGGAGAAGGAAGAAAAAAATTAACTATAATGTTGCCACTTATTTCATGGAAAGCTAAAGCACGCGAACATGATCTCATTGTGAATCCCCTGAAAATGTGAGCTTTTCCAGACATGAGTCTTGAGTTGTTGCCAAGACTGTTTCCCAAAGTGCTAAAGTTGACTGGATTTCTTTAGTGGGAGTGTAGATTTTTCCTTTAGCTTTTTCACCTTCATTTTTTTATGCTGTACAAACCATGCTTTTATTTAAATAAAGTGATTTATAATATCTGTAACATTAATACATTAGACCACTACCAACACTACTTTATAGATAAAGAATCTTTGTTATGTATCATATGAAGCATATAGAAATATGAGACAATCAAAAGCCTGGAGTATATTACATAATATTGTTAGCATTCTGCAAAGCTCAATGATGTGTATTTATGATTAGTAGATATGGTCTTTGCACGCTAACCTATGGTGGAACATCCCTTTGATGTGTAGCTTGATAAGGATTGGCAGGGGTAGCCAAGGATGTATTTTGCACATCTTTTTGTGGGCCAGTGCCAGCAAGGTTATAGGGGATGGCATATTACAAATTGTTTTATTCCTTTCCACTTTTCTGGCCACATTTGGACATTTAAAATTAAAAATTGGAAGTATTTCTGAGTGTGGGGATGCAGGATTTATTGAAAGGGTCACATAATTCTGTAGGTTAAGCAACAGCCTTCTTTTCTTTTGTTTGATGAACTGTAAAGGCTGATATTACATGTGAATCAACATTTTGCGTCCAAATATACACTCTTATTTTCAAGTTTAATTAAAAAACAATGAAACAAAAAGGACACAGTCTATACACAAGGTTAACGTGATTTATGTGTGTCTAGAACAGAATGATGTCTTAATACAGCCCTCAGTGTAGCACTACCAGGACACCTATGAATAAGTTGTTCCTTTTCCCTTAAACAGTATGTCTGAGGCTACATCAAGGCTCGGTTCACACTAGCCCGACTCCAAAGTCAAGTGACTTTCAGTGCAACTTTGGAATCCGACTTTGATACCGCTTTGATGTGACTTTTTACACTCTTTGGCATTGAAGTCATATCAAAGTCGGACCAAAGTAGTGCAGGAACCTTTTTTAACCCTTTCATGACTAAGCCTATTTTTGAAATTTGGTGTTTACAAGTTAAAATCCGTATTTTTTGCTAGAAAATTACTTAGAACCCCCAAACATTATATATATATTTTTAGAAGAGAATCTAGAGAATAAAATGGAGATTGTTGCAATATTTTTTAGCACACGGTATTTGTGCAGCGGTGTTTTAAACGCAAATTTTTGGAAAAGTGACACTTTCATGAATTTTAAAAAATCCAAACAGTAAAGTTACCCCAATTTTTTTGTATAATGTGAAAGATGATGTTACGCCGAGTAAATAGATACCAAACATGTCACCCTTTATAATTGCACGCACTCGTGGAATGGCGACGAACTACGGTACCTATGAATTTCCATAGGCGACGCTTTAAAAATTTTTTACGATTATCAGGTTTGAGCTACAGAGGAGGTCTAGGGCTAGAATTATTGCTCTCGCTCTGACGATCGCGGCGATACCTCACATGTGTGGTTTGAACACCGTTTACATATGCGGGCGCGACTTCCGTATGCGTTTTCTTCGCTGCGCGAGCTCGCGGGGACAGGGGCACTTTAAAAAAATTTTTTTTTTTTTTTTTTATTTATTTTATTTATTTTTGTACTTTTATAAATTGTGTTTTAAAATTTTTTTTTTTTTTTTACTTTTATTGCTGTCACAAGCAATGTAAACATCCCTTGTGACAGTAATAGGTGGTGACAGGTACTCTTTATGGAGGGATCGGGGGTCTAAAAGACCCCCCATCCCTCCTTTACACTTCAAAGTATTCAGATCGCCGAAAACGGCGATTCTGAATACTGTGTACTTTTTTAAATTCGGCGCCATTGGCAGCCGAGTAAACGGGAAGTGACGTCATGACGTCGCTTCCGCGTTTTCAACAAGAAGGCTGGAACGAAGCCGCTCGCAGCTTCGTTCCAGTCCGCCCCCAGCCGCCGGAGGCAGCCGGACGGACACCGGGACTCCCGATTGCACGGGAGGCCCGGTAACAGCGGCGGGAGGCGGCGGGAGGGGGGGATGTCCCCTCCCGCTCCTCCGGTATAACAACCGAGCGGCTTTTAGCCGCATCGGTTGTTATATACGGGTAGCCGATCGCCCGCTGAAAACAACGGTACCGGGATGATGCCTGCAGCTGCGGGCATCATCCCGGTATAACCCCGGAAAGCCGAGTACGCATATGTGCGTACGGTCGGCGGGAAGGGGTTAAAGTCGAATAGACTTGTGTAGTATCAGTTAAGACAGCTCTTTCACATGTCATCCAACTTGAGGTCTCACAAGATCCTATGTCGCATCAGTGTGATAGTAGAAGCTGTTGGAACCTGTTCATTGTGATAAAGCTCCATCCTGAGAAACCCACTGCTTGTTGAGGCATGTAGGCTGTTAACAATTGATAAAATACGTGGCCTGAATACTACCAAACCTAAGTGAATTACAATTGGAGGGAGAGTTCTACGATATTAGAAATTTTAGGAAACCTGTTGTAAATGTCGTATCAATTAAAAGTTATTGCTGTTATTTTATATACAGACTATCAGTGTTATGCAAGGATCGGACAAATGTATTTTTGGTTGGGTCAGGAAGGAATGGTTTGCCAGTGCTTGTCTGATGTGTATATTAAAACAGAATTTTATGAACATGCAATGAGCCCCGAGCATTCCATCAAATTAGTACCAAGCATGTTCCCATGTGAATTTAACCACACAAGATATGTGTCTGCAGGCAATGCGTGCCTTTCCTGTTCTGTACAGCTTTAGATCCTCTTTCTTCTGTCTACACCACGACTTGGGTTGGATCTTACTCGAGGTTTGGTGTAATTAATTCCTTTCTGAAGTGGATTACATTAATCCAGGATAAAGTCATTTGTCAGGATAACATGTTTCTATTTCATTTTACAAAACATTGATCTTTTTGGGTCAAACACAACTTAATGTAATAAATCTATATTATCTAATTAAATGAATGCAATTTTTTACATCAAAGCTAGTCAAACAACTAAAACATAGATGGAATATATACATTGGGAGTTGTGATATCTGTCACATGAATTTTTTTTCTCTATATCCAGTTCTGACATTTACACATGTCTGCCACACAGCACATCCCCTGGCTGGCAGAGTAATACACCTGGTCTTTCTCTGTTGCAGTTAAATAACAATAACGTCTTGTTCATATCAAGTGTGGTGCATAACCATGTGTGAAATTGTGCACTTTCCTGTACTACAAGGAAACCCGCTGCCTTCTGGGGATGTGCATTAATTATAATGGCACCCCCACACATTTAGCAAATGAGGGTGTGTTCCATGCAGTTTGTTGTGGCACAATTTTAACAATTGTACCTGTGCTTTTTTTGTGTTCTATGTGAATAGGGCAGCCCATTGAAATGGGGTTGCACCTCATGGAGTGAAGAGCCCTTGCACCCCATGGCATGAAGAGGTCTTGTCCTGCCACTTCCCAATGACTGAATGGTAATGAGAAGCAGTAGAATGAGGAGCTTATCTCTCTGTCACTCTGCTTTTTCTACCTAACAACATGTTCCTAGGTTAGCACTGCAGCACAACTGACTTCCTAGTTGTGCTTCCTCTACCCCCTTTTCCCTTTCTGAAAAAGGTAGACAAGGAACTAGAAGAGGCTGAAGAAGCAAGTCAAATTCAGGAAATTGCATTGCTTGCATTAAATGTGATTAAGCATTAAGGGGAGTATGCATTAATTACTGAATGTGTTAAAGTGATTCTAAAGGAAAGATTAAAAAAATAACAAACATGTTATACTTACCTGCTCTGTGCAATAGTTTTTCACAGAGCAGCCCATATCCACTGTTTTTTGGGTACTCCGTTGGCAGTCCTGGCTCCTCCTTCTGCTAAGCATCCCCCAATAGCAAGCCTCTTGCTGCGGGGGCACTCAAGCAGGCTCGCTTCTGAGCCATGCTCTGTGTGACCATTTACACACAGAGTGCAGCTTGGCCCCCCTCTCTCATTAGCTTACTGGCTGTGATTGACAGCAGCAGGAGCCAATGGCTCTCACTTCTGTGTGAGCCAATGGGGAGAGAGATACCCCAGAAAGTTGCTACTCTAATGCACATGGCTGGATTCAGATGGGGTTCAAGTAAGTGTAAAGGGGGGCTGGGGACTGCACCAAGAAGGTTTTTTTACCTTACTGCATATGCATTAAGGTAAAAAACCTTGAGACTTTAGAACCATTTTAAGCTGAGTTCACCTGCATTTTTTAATTAAGCCTTTAGATTAATTTACTGTATCTGTAAAGTATATGAACAACCTGCCCTCCTTTCTTTCACTTTCTACCCTTTTCTGTCTGTTCTTAAAAGAATTGGAAATCAAATTGAGAATAAAAGTGGAGTTGTTGCAAATAGTAACCAAGGTAATTTTACCTTTAGTTTGATGTATAAATTAAGCATTTTGTTCAGATAGCATCTGCAAGGTATTTGAAAATGTTAAAGCGTAACTCCACTTTTGTGGCGAAAAAAACACTCCCCTCTGGGTGATCTATGTACATTGCAAGGATTATAAAAAACTTTGTTGCAGATTACAACCTTTTGTTATTCTAAAGAATTCCCTCTGTGTTTCTATGTGCCTCTGTTCTGAGTTTGTCTAATGGGAGTGGTTTCATAATTAACTGTCAGGTGTGCAGCTGCAGAGCACTAATGAGGAAATCTGCTGGGCCTGCATCCCTTTGGACTTGTTCCTATTGAAAGTATCTCTCCAAAAATGACATTTTTGTTGCAGAGGATGCCTGAAATCTGACTTGTATCTTAAGCAGACTTCTGGGAAAATTGGTGAGCCGATCACACAAGCAGGAAATGATTTTTCTGGGGAGTGGTCAGTACACACTCTGTGTATACAACAACTCCAGGTAGCCATATTGCAATGCATTCTCAGAAAATTACAGTGGGTGCAGATTGAAAAGGAAAGGTAATTTTTAATAACATTCAATCACAATAGGATTAGTGTTGCAATTATATGGGCTATATTATTTTTCCTTTATTTTCTATTTTTTCCCCCATGAAAGTGGAGTTACCCTTTAACTATCGTTACAAAGAAATCAAATTCAGGAAGGCATAATGCAAGTAAAGCGCATGACATCCCTAAGTAAGAAATCCCATCTTGTATCTATGTTAGTATCTTGGATAAAAGGGATTCATTAGTTTTATAACATAATCTTATTTATTTTACTTTTTTTTTTAGCTTTGAAGCATTTTTACATAGCTGGCCTGTTTCCATATTATCTAATTGTTTTACTGTAAATTCAGCAATGATGAAAGATATTATTCATTCCAGACAGTCATCTAAGGTCTTTTTAAATGGGCGTTTAGTACATTTTGTATTGCTAACAGAGATAAAAAAATAGTAGTAGTACAATCTTTTTGTTCTGGCATGTTCTCCGATTGGAACAACCCAGTCCCTGTGGAAAAGCCAGATGCACACCTTTCTTTTAGAAAGTATGAGTGTTACATTCCAAAAAAATGGAGGTAAAATATTTGTCCAGGAAGATTGTACCCTGTATTTGCCAGCAATAACAGAACGTTGAACTGTGAAATAAATTGCATTTGTAAGTAGCAACAATTATTTTAGATTATGCATCTCCTAATGCTTAGTAAATGTTTTTAAATGTGTGAGCCAAAGTGACACCAGAATCTTGTCACTGCTTTGTTTTGTTTTGTTGTGAAAATGTACTTTTGCTAGGTATCTTCATGCAAATACACTCTAAGTTTCAATTAGGACAGTGGCCCCCAAATGGCTTCCCTTGGGTACCTTTTTTTCGTCTCTTGGAACACTATTGCTTTCATTGATACAACACAATTCTGCTCCCACTGACACAATCAGATTTGTTGGATATAGATTGGTGCACTTTAGCAACTTCAATGTGTGCGTACCCTATAATGGGATTTTTTAAAACAAATAGTTGTTTTAAACGATAAAACACTATCCAGTTTGTTTTTTCTTATATTCATTGAGGATACATGTTCAAAACAATCCAGGAATCTGCAAATTCCACTTAACACAGAGCCCAGGGGTGGTTCAACTGCATGTATAGACCAAACTTAATTGTGCGGTCACATGCCCTGAGGTGAAGATAATCACATAGGGGGGAGCACGAGAGTGTTGGCACCTAATATTACGTTTGGAGCACACAACACAAGGATCCAATCCAATCCATTTCTATTTTGGAATACCTTAAAGACTATTATTAATGGACCTTCACTATTGAGCACACAATGTTTACATGGGACACAATGAAATATATTTTTAGCACATTAGCACTTTATTGCATGTATGTTACATTGGCTTGAAATCATTTTGGTGTACTTTTGATTATTTAATTAGTTGTTTATATTGCTTCATTAGCAATCAAGCACTTTTGCATATATGTCACTTGTATTTTTAATATTTTTTGTGGACACTAAGGATATTTTGATTATATATTCACCTAGACAGTATATATGTATTGATGTACCATTTAGCGTGACACTTTTTGATTTATCATTTATATGTAGCACATTATGGGACTGTGAACAGTGGCAGCAGCTGATTAATATATATATATATATATATATATATATATATATATATATATATATATATATATATATATATATATTATCATTTTAGTTTCTTTTTTTGTGTTGATTCTGGTATCTCGCAAGATTTGTTTGTTATTTATGGGGTTTTTTTCAGTAATGATAATGAAATTAAACAATCAAAAATGTCCTGAAAATCAGACATTAAAAATTGTGTTCCCTCGCATTAGTGGTCCATGGAAAAGTGTCTCCTTACATTGGTAGTCAGTGAAGTGCGCCCTTACATTGACGATCATTGGAGATGGGCTTCCTTAGATTGGTGGCTAGTGGGAAGGGAACCATCTTACATTGGTATTCATGTACAGAACACTAATGATCATTGGGGAAAAAGGCCACTTTTTCATTGCTGGTAAGTAGGGAGAAAGCTCCTGACATTGAAGGTCAGTGAGAATGCAGCCCCCGAAATAGCAAAAAAGACCTCTGGTGTCAGTGGTTGCTTACTTGGGAGGCAGAAATTGCTCATATGGTAAAGGAACCCCCAGCAACCTTTAGAGGAATCCTGGTCGAGAAAAGTTAACCTAAGCCATGCCATCTGCCGAAAACAAAACTTGTAGTTGTCAGCTGAGTTTTATTGTATCTAATGTTTGTGTACCAATATCCAATTGTGACAGTTCCCACACTAGTTATAAAGCTCTGGAACCAGCTTCCCTCCGGCTTTTCTGACTGTGAAGTTTACCATATTCTTGACTATTTTTTATATAGAGCACTGCTTAAAGTGTCTGCTTTGTATCAGGTTTTTGTTTTGCTAAGTACTACGCAGTGCAGAACTTCCAGAACAGGTTCTAATGAGCTTACCAGTGGGAATACTGAAAAGAAAACACCAGCATTGTAGGGCATTACTCCCCCATCAAAGGGTGAGTCCACATTTTTCAGGAGAGAGCAAACCCTGTATTTCTCCAACAAGTAAAACTCTGAAGGTTAGAAAGTTGTGGGGAAAAAATGGACAACTGTGTTTTCCTACCACAGTGTGCATCAAAGTACTGCAGTATTTTATCAAGTGTTCAGAAAATATTCCTTTACCATTGACTATCATTTTTTTAAGAATAAGTTTAGCACATGAAACATTTAGATATTTTGGTTAAAGAGTCTGCTTCATACTGACATTGAATTATCACACTGCTTCTGTGCTGCTTAAAAAAATGCACTTTGTCGGCTTACTTCATCTAAGTTTGAAATTTTCTTCAAAACAGGACTGTCCTATATGAATGCTGCCCTGGATACATGGCAATGAACGGTCAACCAGGATGTCCTGCAGGTATGAAAAAAATACAGATTCAGATAATGTTCCTGGGCATGTATTAGTATATAGATATGTAAACTACACAGCATATTTTGTATAAGTGTATTTAGTATGAATCTTCATAAAGTAAACCTGTCATAAATACATAATCAAAGGTTGACTTCTGGGAAAAGCATTCATTCATTATTCAATGTTCAGTGGATCTGAAAAATAGGCATCTAAAATTATATGCACATTTCAACTTTTCCTATAAGGAAGTTTTGGCTCCCCCCATTGTCAACTGCTGCTGAGCTGAGATTCTCTATTGGTGCCTTTAATGTGATGATTGGCCTACATGACCAATAGAGAGACCCTAGAGGTGGAACTGGAGGAGACCAAGCTTGACCAAGTTTCAAATAACTGCAGCTACATCTACCGATTCTTTGGATGTACACGTCTGCTCTGCTTATCTTTTTTTTATCACAAGCTCTGTTTAGTTTACCAAGGTTAGTGAGAGGTTCACTTTAAAACACCTAAAGGCATCATTAAAAATAGCAGAATCGCGTTTTTAAGGTTATTGACAATCATTTGACTGAATCTAGACACATGCTATGCTGTAGGTATCTCTTTTTGAGCCAAATCAAGACCAAGCCATTTCTTTGACATATATATTCTCATGTCACTAACAAACCCATTAAATGAAGAGCAAGTCTCTGAAATGTTAAAACTGAATTCCAGCTTTCTATTCACTAGAACTGAATGAAATGATAATTCCCAGCATAGATTATACCTCTGTACTATGTTGCTGTATTGTCTGCAGATCCCCTGATATTCTGGGTTTAGTTGTGGCTTTGTATAATGTGACACTCTATCCTGCTGATAGACTCTGTCCTTTCCACAGCCTCTTCCTGGAGCAGCTAGAGTCTGTAACACTCTCCTCTGTAGTCTTTCAGACTCTACAAATGATTTCACTTACTTCACAGCTCTGGTGGAGGGTGGGATGGAATACATCCTAATTAGCATTCAATCCTGCCCAGTCACACCTACAGGAAGAGTCCAAACCTCCCAAATCCCGCCTCCCAGATCACAGCATTATTCAAGAAGGGAACACATTCATACACAGCCTGCTCTGAAAGCTAGATGTGCCGCAAGGCAGGAATAATTGGATCAAAATTAGAAGGCAATCCTACCCAGTTAAATACGCTGACCAGTGAAAACAAGGCGAAGCCCTGCTCTCTCTGAAGTGATTAATTTACATATGAAGAAAACACCTTCATAATAACCTCCCATAGCCCTCCCTCTGTAGTCTTGCAGTAAGCTTTGGCATGCTGCAAAACAGGAATGACACAGGAGGAGGTGGGGCACCTTTACACCTAGAACCCACCCACATTGACTCCCAGAACTGATACAAGTGACTCAGAGGCTCGAAAACTGAAACTACAGAGGCTCGAAGGATCATGGGACATGTAGTATCAGGACGGAAGAAGCAAGCAAACAGAAAGTTAGAGAACTTTGAAATTCAGCCAGGAGGAGGGATAACATCACAGACACAGAAACCTACTGTATACAGCTAATGGAGGTAAGTTACACGCAACCTGACAGTAGGGTTGTGATTCATTTAAATGCACAATGCATCTGTTTGTTGGGGTAAGAAAAGCTGGAGTCCTTCTTTAAATCACTAAGTGGTCAGTATACAATAATTTTCAAATTACTGATCTCTTTCTATGACAGTAAGACTAGTTGCAGGTGAATGAAGATGCACATGTATTTTTAGGTGGCGGCATTGTAAGATTCAATATACACTGTATTTCCTTTTTTTATATTGCCAGTTGCTCCTATTGACCACGTGTATGGAACTCTTGGAATTGTGGGAGCTAAAACAACACAAGAGTACTCTGAGACCTCTGAATTGAAGAATGAAATTGAAGGAGTTGGCTCCTTTACGTTCTTTGCACCTAGTAACGATGCATGGGACCTGCTGGATCCTGTAAGTAGATTTAAATATTTTTTGTATGTTAATCGATTTATATATATATTTATTTATTTATATATATATATATATATTATATCAATATATATAGTTAAGCTTAGTGAATCATTGCACAGTAGTTAATTTAATTCAAATAATGTAAATATTTGTATGCCTTTGTAAATGTAGTGTAACCTAACATTATCTTATGATATAATATTATAGGAGATCCGTGCATCACTTCTGAGCAATGTGAATATTGAGCTGCTGAATGCTCTGCATTATCATATGCTGGATAGAAGAATGCTTACCAAGGATCTTAAAAATGGAATGTCTCTGATATCTATGTTCAATAAGCAACCTCTCCAGATAAACCATTACACTAACGGGGTAAGACTTTCACTTCACCACATTCTATTTTAAGGCAGTAGATAAACTACTGCTGAGTCCAGTGTATCTGAACAAATGACCTACTTTCGCTACCCCATCCCTCTTCACTTACCACACTCAGATGATGTTGAAAGAACACTTTAAACTACTTTAAAGTGCAGGTATTTTTTAACCGGTTCTCGGCTGGCTCACGCAGATATACTGCAGCATGGCTCTCCTAGGCGAAATGCCATGTGGGTATGTCGTTCCCTTTTTCGGCCACCAGAGGACCTTTTTTGGCCACAATCTCTGTGCTGTCAGAGGAGAGGAGACTTGTCGTTTGTTCCTACTAAGTATGAACAGTGATATGTCTCCTCTCCTGCTCAGTCCTATCCCCATACAGTTAGAACACACTGAGGGAACACACATTTAACCCCTTGATTGCCCCTAATGTTAACCCCTTCACTACCAGTGACATTTACACAGTAATCAGTGCATTTTTATGGCACTGATCGCTGTATAAATGTCAATGGTCCCAAAAATGTGTCAAAAGTGTCTGATCCGTCCGTTGCAATGTCGCAGTACCACTAAAAATCACAGAATGCCGCCAATACTAGTAAAAAAAAAAAATAAAAATGCCATAAAAACGCCATAAATCTTTCTCATAGTTTGTAGACACTATAACTTTTGCGCAAACCAATCAATGTTCGCTTGTTGCGATTTTTTTTACCAAAATTATGTAGAAGAATATATTTTGGCCTAAACCGATGAAGAATTTTTTTTTTTAATTTTGAGGATATTTATTATAGCAAAAAGTAAAAAATATTGTTTTTTGCCAAAATTGTTGCTCTTTTTTTGTTTATAGCACAAAAAATAATAACCTCAGAGGTGATCAAATACCACCAAAAGAAAGCTCTATTTGTGGGAAAAAAAGGATGCAAATTTTGTTTGGGTAAAGCATTGCATGACTGCACAATTGTCAGTTAACCCCCCTGGCGGTATTCCCGAGTCTGGCTCGGGTTGGATTTTTCATACCAAAAGCGGTATCCCCGAGCCAGACTCGGGCTTGCATCGCAGGATCCAGGAAGAGCATACTTACCTTGTCCCCTGGATCCTGCGATGTCTCCCCGCTGTGATCGGCGAGCCGCTGTGTCTCGCTCGATTCACAGTGCCGAGCTCCGTTCCCTGCGAGCGTTGCGACGCACGGGGACGGAGTTCGGCGGTAAATTCAAAAGTGAAACACATAGTATAGATACAGCATACTGTAATCTTACAGATTACAGTACTGTATCAAATAACTACACATCCCCCTTGGTCCCTAGTGGTCTGCCCAGTGTCCTGCATGCAGTTTTATATATATAAAACTGTTCTTTCTGCCAGGAAACTGGAGATTGTCCATAGCAACCAAAACTGTCTCTTTACATCAAAAGTGGTTTTAGACCAGCTAGAAAAAAGCGATAATAAATTAGAATCACTCGCAGAATTGATCGATAGTGATTTGTGGGGAAATCCGTCACCAAACACTAAAAGTAACAAAAGCGACAATTCTGCAACTGAGCAAATTTCAGTGTTTTTGATTTGATTACATTATTATATAATTTTTATTATTATTATATTATTATTTGTTATAATTATCTATAGTTATTTATTATATTATAATTTTTTATTTCGTTTTTCAAACTTTATCATACCCGGGATGTCTACTAGACTCTTGTTTGGACAGATTTAAGTGAACTATTCCTAAGAATTACAGGCCTACAATATAAAACGCCAAATTTCTGTGCAAAATAATTGTACCGCTTTCAGCACCTAAAATCAGAAATAATCATACCGCCAGGGAGGTTAAAGCGATGCAGTGTCAAATTGTAAAAAGTGCTCTGGTCAGGAAGGGGGTAAAATCTTTCGGGCCTGAAGTGGTTAAAATGAGAAGCCATTGAAATAAACTGACATCTACTTTCAATATGAATTAAAGTAGAAGGGGGGTTATATCCCCTGTCAGTTTATTTTTGGCCATCTGTGCCCCATTGAGTAGATTTCCCTTTACTTCCTGTCCCATAGCCAAAACAGTAAGTGAGACGAAATCCCTGCAAAGTAAGATAATCACTTGGGGACCCCCAGGTTACTCTATTAGAAGATTTCCCCTCTATTAATTTTCTTGGGGCAACTCAAAATTTTGGATTTTCTTATTTTCTTTTACTTTCACTTTCAATGATAACAGTAAACAGAGCAAGTAGAGAGGGTGACTCTCCCTAACGGGGGGGGGGGGGCGCACAGACAGCAATAAAAGCTGACAGGTGTTCTAATCCCTCTCCACTCTATCCAAAACTAAAAAAAAAAGTTTTGCCTTTAGTTGCACTTGAAATTAAAATGAGTTTATTTGTTTGTTTACAAAATGGTTAATGTGGCTTTCCATCAAAATGAAATGTCCATTGTAATTACAGCCCCCCCATACATAATGGAATAAAATACAAAAATAAAATTTTACCAAAACATAATTTAAAAAAATACGTATGGCCCAGCTTTCAAGTCTCTTGGGAAGTGCTGGTGACATCATCATGCCTAACTGCTGACTCCTTTTCAAGTTAGGTGCTTGAAATCTCATAGGAATGTGCTTCAACTTATCAGTGAATATATTCTCATGGGATTTTGAGCATCCAACTCAAAATCTGAGGAGGCCTGGTGATGTCACCATCTTAAATTCTTGATCAATTAAACATAAAGGTTCTACATTTTGCATACTACTACTTAGTGTGCTTTATTTATAGCAACTGATCCCTTTACCTGTGTCTTTATTCTTCCTGCATACAGTATTCCCCTGGTGTGTAACATATTTTGTATAAACCACGAGATATTTTTTTTCTAGCTCTAGACAGAGTGGAAAGAGTTAGAAATCTATCATTAGAGAGATTCCCCTCTTTAGGTCCCCAAGAGGAAAAGAGGAAATCTTCCATAAGTCAGGGTAAATTACATATAGTTATGTGAGTTACATTGTTAGGTTGAAAAAAGACACAAGTCCTTTGAGTTAAACCAGAGGAAGACATTTAAATTAAAAAATAGAAAAAAAGTACATCTACAGAGCCCTCAGCCCACTGTTCATCCAAAGACAAAAAAATCTTAAAAAATGCAGTCTAACAAGGAAAAAAATCATTCAATTTCTGTTTATTTCCCAAATCAACAATCTACAGTGCCATTACTTAATACATTTAAATAAATAATAGTGCCATCACTAAATAAATTATCATTAATATTATTTTACAGGATTTATATTGCACCAATAGTTTACGCAGCATTTTATAAGATAAACGGAGACAGTATAATTACAATACAAGTCGGGACAAGAAGGATAGGAGGACCCTGCTCATGAGTCTAAAGATCATTAACACCTTTGACCATTGTACAGGTGTCCTCATTTGGATCTTTCCTCTCCACTCCTGTTCTAGTGACAACAATAAAATTTCAGGTTTCCCTTCACTTACTGTGCTGGTGACAACAGAAGACAGGACAGAAAGTAAGACTGAATCTCCCCAGTGGGTACAAAGACAGCAATACAAATCATAAGGTTTCTACAGGCAAAAAAAGTTGGCTTCTTGCACATAAAAGCTACAATTGTTTATTAAAATTATATTAAAAGTTATATTTATGTTAGCATATATACAACATGTGCTTATGACTCCAGCCATCCCTATACACCAAACTAAATGTTTAATTCTACCACCTCAACTTGAAATTTTGAATTATTTTGAATAAAATTTGGATGAGTAATATGTGAACTAAGGTATGGCTAAGAATTTTGATATGGAACATATTTATTGAAAATTAAACTCTTTTACCTGAATCCTTACATATTTTATCAATCAATATAATTTTTTTCTGTATGTTTTTTGGACATTCTGCAGATTGTCACTGTGAACTGTGCAAGAATTATTCACGGTAACCAGATAGCTACAAACGGTGTTGTTCATGTAATTGACCGTGTTGTCACAGCTGTTGGAAACACCATTGAGGACTTTATTGATGCTGAGGATGATCTGTCATCTCTTAGAGTAAGTATCTTTTTGGACATGCATTATGTACCGCATAACTATATATATTATGCTCGTTTTTACAACACAAATATTTTAATTCACCTTTTATGTGATCATGAAATCAACAACGTCTAGAAAGCTCAATATTCATCAGCTCATTAATAATGTGTGTCTCCAGTTATCATGCTTTAGCAATATATTTGTAACATGCAATCCCAATGTCTGTCCCCATAACAATGCAATGTTTTAGCTATTGTATTGGTGGTATTTCATGCAGAGGGTTATAAGGAAGGATTTAGGTGCCATACTACCCAACATAAAAAGTGATTGTATATGATCACCTTGTAAAACAACCCATTCAGTTAAAATAGAAATTAAATGTAAAACATTTGTGTATAGATATAAAAAAAAAAATCCCTTTTTTATAAGTGGTGGCATTCCCTCTGTTCTCAGCTGCATAAGAGCTGGGGGAGGAGAAGCAGCAGCACACTGAGCTTCCCAGTGAATGGCTTTGCGGCGGGGCATGGCAGGACAATTCTGATCATTGAAGGAGAGCTTACTTATGCTGTGTACACACAAGTGGACTTTTCGACAGCAAAGGTCCAACGGAACGAATCGCTGGACAATCCGATCGTTCGTGGGCTTCATCGGACCTTTGCTGTCGAAAAATCAGATGGACTTTAGACTTAGAACATGTTTCAAATCTTTCCGACGGACTCGAGTCCGATCGAAAAATCAGTTCGTCTGTATGCTAGTCCAACAGACAAAAAACGACGCTAGGGCGACTTTTGGCTACTGGCTATGAACTTCCTTATTCTAGTCCCTTCGTACATCATCACGCTCAAACGAACAGACTTTTGAACGGACTTTAGTCTGTTCATGTGTGGGCAAGTCCGGTCGTTCGAAAGTCCATCGTAACTCCGTCAAAAGTCCATCGGAAAGACCGTCGGACCTTTGATGATGAAAAGTCCGCTCGTGTGTACACGGCATTAGTACCCAGCATAGCTACTGAACATGGTGTGCTCTCCTTCTTAGTGTGGTCAGTTTTCAATGGGAAAGCAGAGGCTTCACACAAAGGAAGCAATACGATGAGAACACGATACTTTCTCATATAAGTATATGGTACAGCATGCACATATCAGGAATATGAAGTGTTGCTTTAATAACAATTCAACTTCTAGGCTGTAGTTTAATAGCAAACGTTATTTAAAGCTGAGCACCAGTTAACAGCTAAATATTCCAGTAAAATATACACAGGGTTGTTTTACCTGCAAAAGTATTTGTATTTCTGTCCATCCAGTCCTGAGATTTACAAAGACTTGTCAGACAGCATAGACAGATTGGCTCACCTTCTTGCCTGTGATTGGATAGCAAAGGGACGGCAGCAGCACAGTAATGGGTTGTCCTTCTGTTCACTCTGCCCTCTATTTCTATCTGAAGGTTCCTTACCAGCTTATATTCACTGCAACAAAGTAATTAGCCCCTAGTACAACCCCTATCTTTTGCAGTTTTAACCCTATGCCGTAGATTGCAAGAGGCTAAAACCCAATTTGAATTTAGATATCTAGACTAGTTGTATTTGCAGTTGTAGTAGTGTTATACTGACTTAATGCAATGTATTACAATATTAATGCACCAAAATTATTTAAAAAAATAAATAATGGCATATAATTATGTTTATAGGGTTTCAACTTGAAAATATATGTTACTAGATTCAGGTCTAAGTACTTCACTGACAACTGTTTCCAAGAAAAAGCCAACAGGACCATGATGACTTGTTGTCTCATTTGCCTTGTTAGATAAGGTTCAGAAAATATTCAGGTGGAGAGAATCCATGCTAGCTGTACCATAGAGATTGCCTGCAGGGGAACAGTTGCATATGTTTTAAGAAGCAGCTTAACTGGCAGCAAAAAAAATGCATCTAGAAAAAAGAAATGAGAAGAGGAAACTATAATGTTCTATTTACATTTTAGGCTGCTACTATTGCTTCAGGTCTTATGGAGAAACTTGGAAAATCCGGTCAATACACTCTGTTCGCTCCTACCGATGAAGCTTTCGAGAAGCTTCCACGAGATGTTCTGGAAAGGATTATGTCTGACAAAAAGGCAGCTGAAGGTATGTTGTATATTCCAGCTGTGTTTGTGTCATTCACGGTGACACATGTTTAGCCTTCTTATCTATAGACGGCATATCTACATACATAAATAAATATCATAACCTTGGTTTATAAGTGCATTTCACAGAATATAATAAAAACACATTGCAACCATTAAAAGAAATGTCCATCCAAATTTCCAAAAGCAAGAAAAAATTTAGTAAAAGCAAGGAATGGAATATGTCATACGAAACAGGCCCCAGGGTAAGAAAAGTTCATTCACCCAAGCGGTTGATAAACACAAACAGATGCTATAGATCATGACTCTAATAACATGAATCTTTTTAAAGTGATGTTTAAAATAATCTGTGCATTTATTAGAAAATTAATCACCATTTAATACATTTATAGGCCCTTTAGACTCGGTTCACACAGGGGCAACTTGTCAGACAACTTAGCCGCCTGACAAGTCGCGTTCCGTTCTGTACTATGGAACCATTCTAATAGGAACGACTCAAGTCGCTCCGACTTAGAAAAAGTTCCTTTACTACTTCAGGACGACTTCAGGGCGACTTGCATTGACTTCTATATAGAAGTCATTTTGCAAGCCGCCACTGAAGTCATGTGCAGGTCGCCTAAGGCAGTCGCGCTGCAAGTCGTGCTGCCCCTGTGTGAACCGGCTCTCAAGAGTGCACAGTGTTATAATTATATTACTGCAGGTATAGATATTTCTACTGTAGTAGGGATGAACATTGCTACATCTATTACATTACATATATGATCCATGAAGTTTATGAAGGTCTTCTGTGCTCCTTTTAGCCTTGGTGAAGTATCACATTCTGGACACCGCCCAGTGTTCTGAGGCCATCATGGGAGGAGCAGTTCATGATACCTTGGAAGGAAGCCCACTGCAGATTGGATGTGATGGAGACAGTTTGACTGTAAATGGCAAGAAACTGGTCAACAGGAAGGATATAGTTACAAGCAATGGCGTCATTCACTTGATTGATGAGGTTCTCATTCCTGACTCTGGTGAGTAGTTGACTTTTGCTGGATATCAACGTGTATATGCAGTGCTCACTAGCCCTTCTGGCTACTGCTCCACATTCCTCCCAGACTGACTCTGCATCCATCGCAGACTGCTTGCACCCAGCCCCTTCAGGCATGCCGATCAGTCTTCTGACTGTAACACTCACCAGCCCATGTGGCTGTTTCCCTCCCTGGAGATTTACCCGGCAGAGTTCTCCTGTTGTCTTCTCCTTGCTCCTGTGCCTCCTGGTCAGGATCCCTCCGTGCGTCATGAGAAGGGGTCCTTTCTAGACATGTGCATTAGTTTTCGTCCAAATGCATTTTCATCCGAATTTCCGGGTATAAACGTGCAGAATCGGAAAACGGAAAGATCCGACATAAACAAATGCTTTATTTTCGTTGCAACAACAGTTTGATATAGATAGGAGATTCGACATGAAGCTGACAATAGCGATCTGTGTCCATCAAACCTGTGGTCGAATGTGCCTAACCTTAGCTCTATTAGTCCAAGATTATTCTACATAGAGAGAAAAGATTCGACATAGAGAGAAAAGATTTGACATAGAGAGAAAAGATTCGACATTATAGAGACAATAGCAAAAAAGGTTGAATGTGCCTAACCTAACTCTATTAGTCCAAGATTATTCGACATAGAGAGAAAAAAATTTGTCATGAAGATTCGACGAAGCATACAACATTAGAATTCTACTATAGCTTGTAGGCGGAACATTCGACCGGAAATGTACGATTGCGGCGTCGTACAGTTTAGCTGCTCCGTCGAATCTTCTTAGAACATTCGATAGACACCATAAGCCCTCAATGACAGATTCGACCTTAATTATTTCGGATTTTTGGACGAATGCATTTTTTAACAAAATGAAATAAATAAAAATCAATTTCGGGAGTAACTAAATAAATTTATTTTTCGGACAAAAACGAAATTCAGAAACAAAATATTTCAGTGTGCACATGTGTAGTCCTTTCCGCACCTGAGCCCAGGCCTGAGTTCAACCCCTCCCCAGACTGAGGAGCTACTCTCAAAGGCCTTGACAGCCTAACATTCCATCTCCATCTTCCAACTGAACTGCACACTGCCCCTACTGGGCTGATTATTTGAGGGGACCTACCCCCTGCCATCCCTTCTGCTGGGGATTAGTCAGGGCCCTCAGAATTAACTGCTTCTGGAACTTTCTCCATGTTTCCTGCAAGCAGGGGGGAGTTACCAGCCAAGCCTGAAAATGTACCTACACAAACACAACAAAAAGTCTATCATTAGCACTCTAGCACTTTAGCCACGGTAAAATAAAGCATTTGTTTATGTCGGATCTTTCGGTTTTTGGATTCTGCACGTATGTTATCGTTTGTTAAAACGATAAAGAAAATACCCGAAATTCGGACGAAAATGCATTCGGACGAAAACGAATGCACATGTCTAGAAAGGACCCCTTCTCATTACTTATGATTACATCTTGAATTCATGGTCAGATAAAGGAATAAAGTGGTTTTAAGCATCTCAAATGAAAAAAAAAATGTACAAAGCATATCCTTCTATAGATGTACTTGCCTTGATCCAAATCACCTAGTATGACTTCTATGGGCTCTGTCTTACCTCTGCTTTTTGCATGAGTCATTTCTGACAGTCCATGCCAACAGCAGATAATCCCAGGAGACAGCACCCCCCTCCAACACACAAGCAGATGCAGGTGATTGGTAACTGGAGCTGTGCATGTTTCCCTATGGGACTGTGTAGAGGGAGGTGTGTCCATTCCCTCCACTCCAGTCTCATATTACACTCAGCTTACTGCTCTACGCTGTGCAGTGTATGATGTTAGATCTCAGTCCCAGCCTTCTGGAGTTCAGAAATGCTGTGTGAAATGTGTGCTTTAGGAGGTTGTTAAGGAGATAGGTTTGCAGATAAATAGGAATAACTTATGTGAGAGGATTTGTTTAATCTCCATGTATCTCCTGACAACCACTCCTTACAACCACTTTAAGTCAATGCCTGAAGCAAATACCTGGGCAGCCCCCACCCCCTTTCTACCTAATTGGTGCTGTTTGTTTTTCTCACTTTTATGGCAATATGAAGAGATGAATTAATCTGTAGCACATGCTAGTTGTATATGTGCATCTCAACAATAAGCATACCACATAACGTAAAAAAAAAAGTCAGTGTGTTTGACATTAACCAATACTAATAAGCAAATTATTTTGTACCACTTATTTATGTTCAGACATTTTATAAGTGTATTTCACTCCTGTTTCAGATTTCACAAAGTTTCTTAGATTATCATCATAAAAATTTGAATGGGTCCATCAGTGCCAGTGACACTGAAGAAGATCTTGTGTTTTTACATGATAGCAAATAACCATAAAATATATCTCCAAATAATGTTTTTCATTTTCATGTTTTCTTTTTCCCATATCTACTACAGGAGGTGTTTTCTATTGCATTAGTCAATACAAAATTAATTTAATATTATTGCTTAAAATCATCAAATTAATTTCTTTTACATTTAATTTTTCTTTCTTCACATACTCAGCTAAGCAAGTCTTAGAATTGGCAGGAAGCCAACAAACCACTTTCACTGACCTCATGGCCCAAATGGGACTGGCAGCCTCTCTAAAACCCGATTCAGAATTTACTCTTCTGGCACCATTAAATGATGCTTTCTCTGGTAAGCATAATGTATATGTTTAATAGAATTTGTAGGGTTTCATGCCTATTTCTTTCCTACTGTTGTATTTATTTATTCATATTGAGAACCAAGCAGAGAAACTTACAAAAAAAAAAAAATTGCAGGAGACAATATTAACTAAATCAGGAAAGCAGAACTGCAGCAAAGATACTGTTTCTCACCACCGAAGTTCCTTATAGATATAAGAGGTTGAGGAGCATGCCAACCACCCGGTGACTTTAGGTGTACGTATAAACAGGCTATAGAAATTTGAGTATTTACATATACTAAACTCACAGTAAATGTTCTTTAAAACAAGTAATGATGATTGCACAGGCAATGGTTTAATTTATGGACAATTTGTGAATCATACTCTAAATTCAGAGTTGCCACATTTTGAACTGGGGTCTATATCTTGTTATTCAATTCTAGCCATTTGTAATGCTAATAGACAAGTTATGGGGAACATGTGCTGATGCCAAAATTAGAAAAAAAGAATACAGTATATTTGTGCAGATCCAACAACTGTTCAGCAGCAAGTGTATGTATAAACAGTATATATACAAGGGAACAAAAGTCCAACACAGTCAGCCCTCTAAGCTCCAACACACACACACTGACAACATGGCTTCTGCAAGCCCACCTTTTAATTGTGAAGTGGTTGGGTTGTCCATCCCTCAGATTATTGTCTCTTGTTGCTCATCTGGTGTTCTGGTGAAATAGGCTATGCAGTTTATTGTAAGCTGTTTCTAAATCCTGACAGTGAAACTCAAATGAAGTTGAGTGCAGTTGAGATCTCTGCTCCCTCACTTAATAGTGACTTGGTAGCCTTCTAACATTATAAGGTAAATACAGAGCAGGCTGCCAAGGCACTGCTAAAACTTCAGAGAAACTGACTAGACTCCAAATACAGTTCATCTGCTTTGAGCTGAAGATGAATTGCTCCAGAATGCCTGCAAACCACCAATGACAGTGAGGGCTTACTTTAACTCTTCGGGTGAAGGAGTGGAAAAAATGACTTTAGTTGTACACAGATAAATGCCTGCTTATTGTCAGGTTAACAACTGTTACTTTGGATGTTGAAATCATACATACAGTCACTAAAAGATTATATTTAGTGGAAGTATGAATTGTTTTGTGAAAAATAAAACTTTATTTGTCTAATTTATAGAGGAAACAATGAGAATGGATCAACGTCTCCTTAAACTAATTCTGCAAAATCACATCATCAAGCAAAAGTTTGTTCTTAATAACCTTTACAATGGTCAGGTCTTGGAAACCCTTGGTGGAAAGACTCTGAGAGTGTTTGTGTACCGCACGGTAAGTTTAATCACCTATTTAAAAAACGTTTGCGACTGTGTATTAAAATATGTTTTTAATAAACTTTCTATGCACATCATCAGCTTTGCTACATATATCAATTCTTTACATGATTTTGGCTTCTTAGTAACAGGCAGTAGTTATGATGCCTGACATTTAGCAAAGTGTATGAGACAATTTTGCTATGTATTTGCTATCCCCTGTACCTGCCACCCAGGGCAGCTAATTAAGAATGATTTGAAGATGAAGATAAGACAGACTTTCAATCCAAACAGATACACAATTAAGAAGTGGTCAGGAACAGGTTTTATTTAGTGCCAGTGCTACTTTGGATAAGTAGAGGGAGGAACTTATAAATGAAGTTGAACTCTATTGTAAATCTTACATATAATCTTTATAGCTGGTACTGTTTATTGCTGCCCTGCTATGCAAACAGAATGAATTACTGTCCCCCATACTGATATCCAATAGGGAAACATGGGATCTGCACCTATCAACTTTATACCCCACTTTCAGTTGTGCTAACATTCCCCATTATTATTTGTGAAGTGCACATCAAAGTTTCTTAAACACTGTTGTTTCTAACATTAGGCTGTATGCATTGAAAACTCCTGCATGCTTCGTGGAAGCAAAGAAGGAAGAAATGGTGCCATTCACAACTTCAAAGAAATCATCAAGCCTGCTGAGAAATCATTTTTTGACATCTTGAGCCTTGACAGACGTTTCAGGTAGAGTTCTAACTTGCCGAGAAAACATGTTAGATTTCCAATGTGGTTTTAAATGTAATTAATGATGCTCTTTATAACTGTTATGCCCTGTACACACAATCACACATTCCAACAACAAAACCCATTGGAGTTGGCTCAGATGTTGGCTCAAACTTGTCTTGCATACACACAGTCACACAAAGTTGGTTGGAAATTCCAAACGCCAAGAACGCGGTGACGTACAACACGTACGACGAGCCGAGAAAAATGAAGTTCAATAGCTAGTGCTGCTCCTCTGCTTGATTCTGAGCATGTGTGGTACTTTGTGCGTCTACACACGAGTGGAATTTACGCAAATGGATTTTGTTGTCGGCAAATTTTAGATCCAGCTCTCAAACTTTGTGTGTTGGAAATTCCGGTGGAAAAAGTTCGATGGAGCCTACACACGGTCGGAATTTCTGACAACAAGCTCTGATCGCACATTTTCCGACAGAAAGTCAGACCGTTTGTATGCTGCATAAGGGTTAATTTACTAAAGGCAAATGGGCTATTCATTTGGAAAGGGGATTTTAACTTTGCAATGGAATTTTCCCTTAGCTTAGTGAATATGGTGAAGCTTTCCTTGCATGTGAATTTGTTCTTTGTAAAGTACAGTACATTCAATAATCCATTAATCTAAAGGAACATTTCTTGAACAGCCTGAATTTGCTTTTAGTAAATCAATCCTAGTATTTTCATCTTATCTTAGACGTTGGTGCCTTGGTGTGCTTTTATTTGCTGTGGGTTATGTAATATTCTCTTCTACTGCTCTTGCTGCCACCAGGATACTACAGATGTGCAGACTTCTTACAATGACTATTAATGAAACTAATATCAAATAATAATAGGGCTATCCAGTCTTAGGCCCCGCTGACACCGGTGGAACTTGTCATGTAATATGACAGTTCCAAATCACATGACAAGTCACACCCCATTGCCGGCAGTGTAAACATTCATATCCCTGCCACTCATGTCTCGGGGATTATAAAAAAAGGTTCCTGCACTACTTTTCACCAATTTCATTGCGACTTACATAAACTTCTTTTAAATTAAGTTGCAAGCCACAGTCAAATCGGACATGTGTGCTTTGAAATAACGCTGAAGTAGTGCGATTTCAAAGCTGCACCAGTGTGAACCAGGGCTTAGAGTAAACCTGACCATTGCTACTGTAGCTTAAAAAAACACAGTTTGCAGGATATTTCTTAAAGTGATATTAAAGTAATTTTTTTTCGTAAACCAGATACTAATAAAACTTGCATTCTTTTGTATTTTTTTCATACATTTTTTCCTCTGAGCTTCCTTTTGAAATTGTCCTCCAGCTGTGCTACTGTACTTATATTTTATTTGCGCCCCCCTGTGACACCAGGATCTTTGGAGTCTTGTAGGCGTCTCATCAGTATGTGCACTCCAGTTTGGATCTACAACTGTACATGCAGCTATTCAGAGTGCAGCACACATAGACAGCATGAGAGGGAAACAGCAAAAGCCATGCCTCTTTTCCTTCTCCACATTGGAGATTGACAGCTGCTGTGACACTCTTTCATGTGCGGCTCTCTAAACGGCTGCACATACGGATGAAATTTTAAGCAGGATCACACATGTTGAGAAGACTTCTACAGGACTCCTGGCAGCACAGGGGGCATTATTGTGGCAACGTGGCCAGGGGACAGTTTCAAAGCTCAAAGGAGGAAAAAAAAGCAAATGCATGTAGATGATGTTAATAGTATCTGATTTATGAAAAAAAAAACTACTCTAATTTTACTTTACGCTTTGAAACCACTAGCTGTAGGAAAAGAGCAAGTGGTATTTTCCCTGCAGTAGTAGTGGTCAGACTACTTGCTATCAGGGTGGTTATGGTTGTAACTTCCTGATTAATGACTAAATTTGTGGTTAGATCTGCTTACATATTTATGTAGTTAGTCAGGTTGTAAAAAAGACTTATCCCCACTGAGTTCAATCAAAAGCCAAAAAATAAATACACTTAAAATAAAAACTTGCATCCTTAGAACCCTAAACCCATAGTTTATCGAGAGGAAGGCAAAAAAAACCCTTATAAAGCATGGTTTAATTTACTACAATATGGAAAAAATCCTTCCTAAAGGCCTAAGGTGATGTATTTTTGCATTTATATATACCCTCAAATTGGTCTGTTCTTGAGGGAGAACAAGTTATTCCCTAAATTAAAACCCATGTGGCCTGTCCAAGTATACTATTTCAATAATATCTAATTTTCAGCCTCCATTATGTTCATAGCATAACAAAGAACCATGGGCTGGCTATAAGGTCACTAGATTTGGGGTACTCTGGAGAACAGCTGTACCCCAATAAATGTAGTCACCATTGAATGAAAGATACTTTCTTGTAGACCCCGTATTGATCAGTGGAATTAGGTGGATAACTCCATTAGGTGGATAGACTCCATTATGTTCATAGTGTGACTATAAGGTCACTAGGTTTTAA
Source organism: Lithobates clamitans (assembly GCA_037952925.1). Taxonomy (NCBI): domain Eukaryota; kingdom Metazoa; phylum Chordata; class Amphibia; order Anura; family Ranidae; genus Lithobates; species Lithobates clamitans. Next base: position 3,675,181 of record JBBGZY010000125.1, on the reverse strand, counting down.
GGACTCTGGAGAACAGTTGTATTCCAATAAATAAACAAATTCTGATTTGTGTGTAGCCCTTCTGGTTTAACAGAAGCCAACCATTAGATTAGCTTCCGTTGAACAGTCATGCTAGAAAACCTTCCTTCGATCAGTGGCTTGCAGCCAATTTGATCAGTGTATTCTGACAGTGGAGGAGTCCCCACTGTCTGAATACAAAAGCACAGAGGGGGGGATTCCTGTATCCACTTCGCTTGTGTGGATTCCGGAATTGGTTGGATTTTTTTTTTTTGTTTGGTTCGCTAGTTGAAGGAAAAAAAAAACTAACTGTGTATACCCAGCTTTAGTGCCTACTTTTTATTGTTGCTTAAAAAGTATTCCATGCACTGGATATCCCTTACCTGATGACAATGGAAAATAACAAATCTCTTTTTTACACAATTCTATTGCCCCATACACTCGGATTTTCCAATGGAAAATGTGTGATAGGACCTTGTTGTCAGAAATTCCGACCGTGTGTAGGCTCCATCACACATTTTCCATCGGATTTTCCGACACACAAAGTTTGAGAGCAGGCTATAAAATTTTCCGACAACAAAATCCGTTGTCGGAATTTCCGATCATGTGTATACAAATCCGACGCACAAAGTGCCACGCATGCTCAGAATAAAAAAAAGAGATGAAAGCTATTGGCCACTGCCCCGTTTATAGTCCAGACGTACGTGTTTTACGTCACCGCATTCAGAATGATCGGATTTTCCGACCACTTTGTGTGACCGTGTGTATGCAAGACAAGTTTGAGCAAACATCCGTCGGAAAAAATCCTAGGATTTTGTTGTCGGAATGTCCGAACAAAGTTTGACCGTGTGTACGGGGCATAAGAGTTTTAAAGTGTTGCAGAAGCAGTGTTCATACAAGCTACGCATTTATAGGCATTGACTAACAATCTTGCTTCCAGTCACCATGAAGAGCAATGGATTCTTGACTATACACAGTTCATAATAATGCCCTGTACACACGGTCGGATTTTCCGACGGAAAAAGTGCAATCGGATTGTGTTGTCAGAAATTCCGATCATGTGTGGGCTCCATCGGACTTTTTCCATCATAATTTCCGACACACAAAGTTTGAGAGCAGGCTATAAAATTTTCCGACAACAAAATCCGATCGGTTAAACTCCGATCGTGTGTACACAAATCCGACGAACAAAGTGCCATGCATGCTCAGAATAAATTGAGAGATGAAAGCTATTGGCTACTGCCCCGTTTAGGTCCAGACGTACGTGTTTTAAGTCACCGCGTTCAGAACGATTGCATTTTCCGACAACTTTGTGCGACCGTGTGTATGCAAGGCTAGTTTGAGCCAACATCCGTTGGAAAAAATCCATGGATTTTGTTGTCGGAATGTCCGATCAATGTCCGATCGTGTGTACAGGACATACGACTTCACCAAACAGCAAATGTAGCTATTTTGCAGCCACATCACTGCATACATGTATCAAACAAATAGAATAGGAGCTGGTTGTTATAAGACAGATATGGAAGAAATGTCTTTATACTCAAAATATATTCATTATGTCTGTATGAGCTCATGTGCTGGAAATACAAACATCTAATTTAGATTTGCTGATTGAGCAGTTTTCATCAATCATTTCTGCAGCACAGGTTTATGAAACTTTTCATAAACCGCTATGAACCATTTCATAAGCCATTTATGAAAGCTGACTTCATTTTGGTTTGGCAGACCTTTATTAGAAAACTTTGGTTTGTGGTTTGTACAGTAATTTTAACATTTCTTTTAGATTACAGTATACCACAATGACCCCATTTATTGTACACAGTGTTACATGGATTGATCATGCGTAAAAAAAATAATGTTATGCTGCTGGAAATGAAAATACCTGCAGAGAAACTGTATTCTAGGCAAGGCATTTATTATTAGGGAAAATATCCTAAATCCATTTTAAGATAGTATATTTAAAATGTTTTATTTTGCAATTGCATATCTGTAAAAATTAACTAAAACGGATTCTTAGGCAGCTTTTTCTATTTCACTCCACCTCCTTGTCACAACTAAGGAAACAGGGGACACAATATATTGTTTATAAAGTTCTTTGAAATATTCTTAACTAATAGAAAAATCTAATAGAAAAGATATATTTTAAAACAACTACAATTGGCAATGAAGCTGGGCAAGAAGCAATGAGAAAGGCAAAGTATAGTGTCATATTCCTGCTGTCTACTTGATATATAATTCTCATTGGTTACTAATAGTTACTACACTTTGCACATTTCCTTATTGATGAATGTACTGTATATTTAAAAAAAAAACTGCAGCTGGCGATGCAGTGATAATACAGTTTTGACATTGTAATACACGTATATTATTGACAATAATTTATTATTTTTTATATTATTGACAAAGAACAACTAATATGGCATATGACCACTTGACTGTTGATCATCCAACAATTCTTGTTTTTTTTTAGTACTCGTGCTCTTTAAGGTCTTTCCAGAATTTAGTGTCTGCCTTACGATGATGTTTATTATATTATTATTCATTTGAACCGTTTGCACATGTAACCTTGTCTTTATGTTTCTGCTGATAGCATTTTCCTAGACCTGATCCAACATGCAGATCTAAAAGAACTATTATCAGCATCTGGGGCCTGGACCCTCGTCATCCCTACCAATGATGCCTTCAAAGACCTTAGCAGCAGCGATATTGAATTTCTGAAAAGTAGGTTTGGTTTGGTTGGGTTTCCTAAACCTGTCCTAAGGGACCACTGACAGGTCTTAATTTTCGGAGTTACAGGAGCTTTCATTGCTGTGCTAATTAGTAACAGTTCAAAATATATAATTATAATTATTCCACCTGTAATTCTTTGAAAGGCTATGGAAAGATGACCTAGTAATGGTACTTTGATGGCTGTTCTAAAAATCTTGATTTAGATTATGTAATTGAATTACCATTTAAATTAGGTTTAATACTTTACTTCTCTGTTTTTGAAAACAGTTGAGCAGAGGGTTTAGCCAACCTTTGCACCGAACCCGATTAATACTTGATTACTCTATTCACTTGAGCATGACAATGAACTCACCTGACTATCCCACATTCACAATCCACCTTTTTGGGAATATAAGTGAGTCAGAAGTACCTATTGACCACCAGCACAGGGCTGATGTTTGTAGTGGAGGACCCCCCTTTTTTTTTTTTTTTGCATTTCCATCATGTAACGGAGGGGACCTTTACATTTGCATTACATTTTGTTTTACAACAAAAACTAGCATAATTTGTGGGGGAAAAAACATATTACATTAAAACTACGAACAGTGGATTGGTGAAATTGCCAGTAGATTTTTGAAAATACCATGTCACTAACTTAAAAAAATGCAGGCAAAAGCACAGAAAAATCTTCAAGTACTTCAAATGCTTCTTCCTTTCCAAAAACATGTTTATTGACTTCCATTGTGCTTTTTGCAATGTGCTTTCTTTAAATAAAGTTAATGCCTTAGCACAACCCTCTCCTTCATTGGATGTCATAGCCCTCTTCTGGTCTGGGAGTATCTAATTACTCTCTGGGCTGTTACAGCTCCTTTAGACCCCATTCACACAGGGGCAACACGACTTGCAGGTCGCCTCAGCGAGGCGACCTGCAAACGACTGCCCGGGCGACTTGCAAAACGACTTCTGTATAGAAGTCTATGCAAGTCGCCCCAAGTCGCCCCCGAAGTCGTACAGGAACCTTTTTCTAAGTTGGAGCGACTTGCGTCGCTCCCCTTAGAACAGTTCCATAGCACAGAACGGGAGGCGACTTGTCAGGCGACTAGGTCGCCTGACAAGTCGTCCCTGTGTGAATGGGGTCTCACTCTTCCCATAACTTCACTATGTAGCCTTTTACAGTATGTAGATACTGGGAGTTGGGTGAATGGGAATGAAAGCTCTGAATCTGCTGGGGCTGATAATATTACATCCAAATGGTGGACCCCAGCAGAAGTCTCAGTGCTTTTAGGGAAGTAATTGCAGGTAAATAACATGCCTACAATATTTCAAATAAAAAAAAAATCTTAAGGAAAGATTGTTGGAATGAATGGCCTGATGACCTTTTTAAGAAGTTCACTCATCTCTGCAAGGAATAGAAATTTAAAAAAACCCAAGCTTTTAACCCTTTGCAAATGTGCTGTATTGAGAAACATCTGCACTTTTAAAGGATTAACAAATTTGCATATATTTCCCATAACAAAAATGTATATACTGTGAATATAAATTATATTTAACTTTTCTATGGGGATTAGGGCAGCCTATTATTTTGTCTTACCCATTAGTCACTTGAAGCTTTATAGTTACTTTTATATTTTTTATTAACCAAAAAAATAGCTTTCAGAAAAAGTTTATCTAAGTAGTTAGCAATGCTGTTAAACATTTTCCACTCAAAACAATATGAGACTTTGTATTAAAGGGTAACTCCACTTTTGTGGGAAAAAAAATTGTGAAAAAAATACAGTATATAGCATAAACAGTACAATTGCTACACAAGCTATATTGTAATTAAGTATTACTAAAATTACCTTTCCTTTCAATCTGCAGAATTTTCTGTAAAATTGTATACAGTTTGGCAAGCTGGAGGCATTCTCTATACCATTGGTGTATGAAAAAAACCCTGAAATGTAATTTCCTGCTTTTGTGATTGTCTCGCTGATTTTTCCAGAACTCTGCGTAAAGACAGAATTCAGATTTCGGGCATCTTCTGCATCAATCATTTTTGTTGAGATGCTCCCAAAGGGTTAATCTCAAAGGGGTGCTGACACTGTAATTTCCTCATTAGAAAACTGCAAGTGCATCAGCTGACTAATATTGAAAAAGACACTCCCATTCAGATTCACTCTCCAGACAACAAACAGATTTTTCAACAGAGAAGAGGCAACTCTGCAACAGAGTTTGTTAAAATCTGTGCAATATGCATAGATCTCCCAGAGGGGATTGCTTTTTTCTCAACAAAAGTAGAGTTACCCTTTAAATGAGTACTGTTTAGAAAAATAGTAAGTCTTAATACCAAACTGATTAATGAGGAAAGTTACAAAAAATTATATATATTTACCAATACAGTATATATATATATATATATATATATATATATATATATATATATATATATATATATATATACACACCGTATATACACCAGCTTGGTTATTTTGCCTTTTTAAGAGTTAAATAATTAGTTTGCTCTATACATTCTGTTCATTGTGTTATTAGGTAACAAACTTGCTCTTCAGAACCTCCTTCTCTACCATCTGGCCCCAGGAGTATTCATTGGTGGTGGATTTGAGCCTGGTGTAACAAACATTGTGAAATCTCTCCAAGGAAAGAACCTTATGTTTAAACTTGTAAGTTACATTCTTTTTAGTATAAATGCATTAAAAAGGACTGTGCCCCTAAAGCATATTGCATATCCTACAGTACAGTGTACAGTAAAGTGTATTTATTGGTGCATGTACAATATATATAGATAGATAGATCGATAGATAGATAGATAGATAGATAGATAGATAGATAGATAGATAGATAGATAGATAGATAGATAGATAGATAGATAGATAGATAGATAGATAGATAGATAGATAGATAGATAGATAGAATTTGATGTATATACCGATATGAATATATAACTATAGCATACAGGGGGCCAAATACTGTTTGGTTATACAGTGAATGATGTAGATAACAAGAGCAATTGGCAAATAAATTGTAATTGATAAACTCTTCATAATTAATATGAATTATGTATTATTAGAGAGGTTGTCTTTGAAATGGACATTAAAAAAGACTGTAGGGCTCTCAATTGTATTGCTATGAGGTTTCATCACACATAGTTGCTTCCTTGACTACTACTAACGATTTTTGTTCATTTGAGTACACTTAAGTTTGTACTTTGGTTAAATAGTTGCATATGTATGCATGAAATTATCCATACAACAGAAGCTCCATGTGCACTGGAGTCTAGTCTGTATGCGTATGTTAACAATGTGAATAAAATATGTCTTTAGTGGTTTGGTCATTTATCTAGCTATCTACTACTGCCTGATTTCTGTGGATACCTTAAAGTGTTTGTAAAGGCCATTTTTTCTTTTAATGGCAAACATGTCATACTTACCTGCTTTTTGCACAGAGCAGCCTGATCCACCTCTTCTCTGGTCCCCTGCCAGTACTCAGGGCCTCTACCCCTTGCCGAGTGCCTCCATACCAACCTGACTGCTATGGGGGCACTTGTGCGTGCTCGCAAAGAATGCATGAAAGTAAAAAAACCTTTAACCTGTAGAACCACTTCAAGTCATAATTTTAATACACACTGTTACATGTATTGCTGTTAAATGGATGAGAAATCAAGTGCCCTAATGCTTTTTTTTTTTTTTTTTCATAGGTAAACGACTCCATTAGCATCAATGGTGTTCCCTCTAAGGAGAAAGATCTAATGGCTACCAATGGTGTGATTCATGTAGTAGATAAACTTATGTTCCCTGCAGGTTAGTGATATTAAAAAATATTATACATTATCATCACTGATATTCTTCATTGTTGGTATGTAGACAAAAATTGTCCAGCAAGAGAATGTACTAAAGCTACATTTATTATGGTAGGGCTATTGGTTCCTCTGGCCAGAAAATGGTTCAATGAATTGTATAAAGTGTGGCATATTAGACTGACACTTTTTGTTTGTAAAGAGGAACTTCAGCTAAATCCTTTACTTTTAGATTTGGACAGAGCAGGAAAGGGTTATAATTGCTGTTGGGTTTTATAACTGTTGCCATTAGGGACATTGTTCCTAATTTGCTGTGTGGTCTGTTAAGTAGGATGCAAGCAACATCTCCCCAACTGGGGACAAGGACTTCTGTTAGGTTTTATTGTTTTCTGTACCCTCACTGGGGAAATTTCTTCCCTTGTTTCCTAATCATCAGGACAGGGAGTGAAGTGAAACCTCCCCAATGATGATGAAGAAAATAAATAAAAACCTTACAGGGGTTCTAAGTATTTATTTTTCTCAATCTCCTTTTAAAGATGTTACAATTTTCTCCACTGAAACCAAAATTAAAAAAGCTCTGGATGCAGTTAAACTTCACGTTTTAAATGTTTAGCTACGCAATCATCATTATCAATAATTATACATTGTGGTTGATCTTATGAAGGAGTAGAGAATGTTCACTTTGAATAATTAGTCATTTGCAAGAATTAAAAAAAAAATGCTTAGCTTGCACATGATTAAAGCAAACACATCCTTGCCTTATTTTCTGAATAAGTCATTTGAGAAAGCAGCAGTATGTTACAGCGCCCAAATTGCTGCTAAAAAATAAGGTCACATAAGGAACAGCAGAGGTAGACATACTAGCTGTGCAACCTGTGCCATAGCAGAGGGACCTCTAAAATCTTGAAGCCCATTAGGATAATGGGCTCCTGGAATCTCAGCAGCCAGAAGATAGCCCGTGTAATTTAACCACTTCAGCCACGGGAGGTTTTACCCCCTTAATGACCAGAGCATTTTTTGCGATTCGGCACTGCGTCGCTTTAACTGACAATTGCGCAATCATGCAATGCTGTACCCAAACAAAATTGACATCCTTTTTACAAATAGAGCTTTCTTTTGGTGGTATTTGATCACCCCTGCGCTTTTTATTTTTTGCGCTATTAAACAAAAAAAGAGCCACAATTTAAAAAAAAAAAAAACAATGTTTTTTACTTTTCCCTATAATAAATATCCCACATTAATTTTTTTAAAAACAAATTTCTTCATCAGTTTAGGCTGATATGTATTCATCTACATATTTTTGGTAAAAAATCGCAATAAGCGTATATTGATTGGTTTGCGCAAAAATTATAGCGTCTACAAAATAGGGAATAGATTTATGGTATTTTTATTATTATTTTTTTTTTACTAGTGATGGCGGTGATCTGCAATTTTTATCGGGACTGCGACATTACAGCGGACAGATTGGACACTTTTGACACTTTTTTGGGACCATTGACATTTATATAGCGATCAGAGCTAAAAATAGCCACTGATTACTGTATAAATGTCACTGGCAGGGAACGTGTTAGCACTAGGGCGATCAAGGGGTTAACTGTGTTCTCTATGAGTGTTCTAACTGTGGGGGGGATGGGCTTACTGGGACATGACAGAGACCACTGGGAACAGTAGATCCCTGTCATGTCAACTGTCAGAATGAGGAAATGCCTTATTTACATAGGAATTTCCCCATTCTGCCTGTGTACAAGGCAATCGCGGGCTGCAGGAGGACACTGAGTTCTCCCAACCCGTGGGCATGCTCCCGCAGTGTGCAGGGGGATCGAGCATGCTCTGTCCGTAACTGAGCCTGAGCAAGCCGCCGTACACCTACGGTGATTCGGGCAGGATAGCCATTGTGCCACCCTCAAACTACGGCAGCCAGTCCTTAAGGGGTCAAGTGAATAAATGTACTCTGGCCAGGTTCTTTGGTGTTGGGTGGAACTTGATGGTACCTTCCAAATCCCAGCTCAGAGGTTTCAGGAATGAGCATGTCTAGAGGAGTTCCTATTTCAGGAAAAATAACCACTGATCACCAATGAATAGGAACCCTTCACCCAATGACACCAATGGAACAAAAAAACCCTTGTTACATTGGCATAATTAGGCGAAGGGAAGAACACCAACTTAACACCAATATAACAAGGCCCTTCTGTCCCTGAACACCACATTTCTCAATGTTCATCATTTTATCTCACAATTCAATTAACTATAATGCATGTGTTACTTGCCATTATAAAAGCAATAATTAAGTCCCAAATATAATTTCTGCACAGGGGCCCTTTACTGACATTATCTGCCACTGAAGCACAGTGCCGTTCTTTACAAATGTGTTTAGTGTAGAGGGCTATTACAATGAATGAGAAACAGAATGCCCAAAGAAGAGTCCTGTCACATGACATATCAAAGTCAAAGGACCAACCTCTCCTCCAATAATAGAGTGCATTAAGTGTTTTGTTTGCCAAGATATTATTACAATATTAAGAGTCTGATATCTTTTAGATGGAGCCATTGGTGATGAAAAACTGCTTGGAATTCTAAATAAGATCATCAAGTACATTACAATCAGGGTAAATTATATTTAAGTGACCTTAGTCTCCCATTTTGGACCTAATAATATGCATCTGTAATTTTATTCTCTTATATTTCTGTTGTGATGTTAGAGTACATGAACAACGTGTGTTCACACCTCCCCAGAGGTCCATTGCACAATTGGATGTTGTGTACCAGCAAAGTAATTTCCCATATGGACTGTATTTATTATCCAAATAAATCATTGAAGTAACAATACCTGTTAACTTGAGTACCCACAAGCAGGTTATGCAGTCAAATTTTAATTTACAATTGCAACTCTGAATGGTCATCCTATAATATAAGGCAGCATTGACATGTACACGTTGTATAGCCAAATCATGTTATTGTGCATACAGTACTTCACATTGCAGACATTTCTGTATTACTGTCTTTGGATGGCTAATGCTGGCAACACTGGTAGATTTTCATAAATTCATTTGTACAAAAAATCTTGTCAGTGCATTCAATAATGCCATTGTTTGCTTTCAACATTGGATTTTGGAATGAATGGAATTTCCAGAACGAAAAAACGACATTCACTGTTATACCGTGTACACACGGGCGGACTTTTCGACCAGACTGGTCTGATGGGACGAATCCGTCAGACAATCTGACCGTGTGAACATGTTTCAAATCTTTCTGACAGACTCGAGTCCGGTCGAAAAATCCGCTCATCTGTACGCTAGTCCAACAGATGAAAACCTACGCTAGGGCAACTATTGGGTACTGGCTATCAACTTCCTTATTTTAGTCCGGTCGTACGTCATCACGTACAAATTCGTCGGACTTTGGTGTGATCGTGTGTAGGCAAGTCCGTTCATTCGAAAGTCCGTCGGAAGTCCGTAAAAAGTTCGTCGAAAGTCCGTCGGAAAGACCGTTGGACCTTTGATGCCGAAAAGTCCGCCAGTTTGTACACGGCATTAGAAATGTGTTCATTCCAGAAAATAAATTCCATTCTGATCCTTTGAATTTTCTTATCACTATGGTCAAAACAGATGAATTTGGCCCCACTAATGATTAGAATATTGAACAAATGTTTGGAAAAGGAACATTTTCAAACAAAATTCTACTATGGTATGGTTAACTTTAGAAAGCAGTCTTTTTCAAGAGGGTTAAAAAGAGAATTTGACTGATCACTGCTTTATTTTAACTTAGCTCTGTAGTAAATGTTATCCTTTTATTTATTTATTTTTGTTAGTTTGATCGTGGCTACAAATTCCAGGAAATTCCCCTGACCAAATACTGTAAGTAATATCTTCATTTCATAAGGGTCGCGATTCCTCAACCCGACGATTATTTTTAAAAACCCTATCCAAACTTACTGAGAAGATTTTAGTTTGGCAGCTTGAATGTTTGATAACTTCCCTTAATTGCAGCTTGGAAAATGATACCACAAACAAAGGATTTGCTGATATTTGCTTTTTGACCAAGCTCCAAAACCATGCAGCTCGTAACATATCATTTTTTTTCTGGCATTCAACATTGATAAAATGCTCCAAAGGCAGTTTCATATTAAAGAAAGGCAAAGTAATAATATTTTAGAACTGATGTGTTTTGCATTGGTTTACGTTTTTAAGAATACAGTAATTGTAATGAACTATTTTATTAATATCCCCAATGTTATTTCCTATAATCACCTAACTGTATATGCTATTCATAGTTAAAAATAAGTAGACTTTAGGCATCAGCAAGGCTTTGGAGTCTGATTGGTGTCTATAACCCTAGTTCTTAGGAAGCACACATTGATAGCGCTTACATGGCCTGCAGTTCTAAATGTGTTTTCCATTTTACATGAAAAATGAATCCCTGCTGCCATTCTCTGTAGCATATGTAATAATGGGGGAATAGCATTGTCAAATTTCTCTTAACGTGATACTGAAGTCTCCTTCTTTTTTTTGTTGTTAAAAATAACAAACATGTTATACTTGTTTTGCACAGAACAGCCCATATCCTCCTCTTCTCGGGTCCCTCTTTGGCACTCCTGGCCACTCCCTTCTGTTGAGTGCCGCCACAGCAAGCAGCTATGGGGGCACCCAAGTCGAGCCGCAAGTTCCTGTGTCCATTCAGACACAGAGCCGTGGCCTGGCCCCACCCCACCCCCTCTCTCTCCTCATTGGATCACGGACTTTGATTAACAGCAACCGGAGCTAATGGTGTCTCACTGCAGTCTCAGCCAATGAGAAAGATTAGTCCCAGACAGCTAAGTCTCTTGTGCAACATCGCTGCATAGAGATGGGGCTCAGGTAAGTATTAGAGGGGCTGAGTGGAGCTGTTGCACACAGAAGGCTATTTTATCTTAATGCATAGAATGCATTAAGATAAAAAAAATTCTGCCTTTACAACCACTTTAAGTTTACACCCAGCCCAACCTAAATCAGTTAAATGCATTTCAAGTGCAAGTCGTACAAAGTCTTGTTTTCTTTGGAAAACAATTACAGCCAGGGTAGAAAAGCCTGTCCCCTGCCAGCAAGCAGTAGAGAAACAGCCTTGCTCTCTGTCTGGAAGTAGTGGTCTCTCTGCAGAGGTCTGAATCCAACCTATTGTTCTCTAATACGCAGAGAGCATGAGCTTTGTTTATTGCAGAGCTATAGATCTGACTGAGCGTGGAGCTTATCCTCTGCAGAGAGACAACTACTTCCACACACACACACAGAAAGAGTTCTTCTCTATAATATGCTGGAAGGGAACAGGCATTTCTAAGGAAGCTGTGGCTGCTTTTTAAATGAAAGAAGACTTTACACACCTTTGTTTTAATGCACCTTAAAGTTATTTAGCTCATTTAAAATGAAGGTTCATTTGGGCTTTATTTATGTGTAGTGGTGTGGTCATTAAAGCTAAACATTTGCATTGACTTTTCCATGTACATTTAGTACATATGGTAATGTACATATATCAATTAATGTAAAGGAACTTCTTTTTAAACATGTATTATTTTCTTTTCCTTCCAGTCACAAAAACTATTACTACAAAGATTGTCTCAGGTATGTATCAAGCCACTTCGAAAAATTTGCTTACCACTGTATATTTCACCACATATTGGATATACATGACTTTTCAGCCAGGCGGTGAGACAACAAAGGTTTTAATATTCCTTACTTGTCTTCTTCTGTCATGTCTGTACAGGTTGGTTGAGCATCCATTGTAACCAGTGGGAATTGTAGAAATTTTGCTGGTAGCCATGGTGTTTACTGAAGTCAATAATTATTTGTGGTTAAGGCTGAACTCCAGGCATACTGATAAATACACAAATAAAATACATATATAGGATCTGTTTTATTTGTGAAAGGATTTGTAATTCTGTCCAATCCAGTCCTGTGATTTACATAGCTCTGGCACACAGCACATCCAGGTTAAAGACACCACTTACAGTTATACAGTGGTGTTCTTTTCTACCCCCGACTGCTGATTAAACACTGAATGAGCAGCAGAAGACTCATGAGGTCATCCCTCTGCTCTCTTCTTTTATCAGCATGTCCTCTGCCAGCCCATTTGCATGCAGTGCACCTGATAATCTCCCAGACTTACACTTTCCTTTTCCAGTCTGAATGCTGCTATACAGAAGATTGCAAGAGACTGATACAAATTTAAAGTCAAATTTAAAGTTTGTCAGATTCATCATAGCTTACAGTATCAGAGATTGTTCCTGCATGCATCCATATGTGTTTTTGAGGATATTTCTCTACTCATGCTATGTTGTAAGAATCCAAATATCCCATTAAAGGGACATTCCAAGCAAACCAATAAAAACATAGTAACTACACATATATAAGGAACTTGTTAATTTTCTAGAAAATGTAAAATATTAATGCACAGAAGAGATGCAACCCTGCAGGAATACAAGGCTGCATTACAAGATGGTAACACAAGATGAAAACACTTTCCTGAATCTGAGATTTTATAGACACTTCCTCTTCCCTTGTCTGTTGTTAGAAGTACTGGTGAACATCACTACAATGGTGAATGCCGACCACTCTAAGTCTGTTCCTCGCCTACCATCATCTTACAGAACTGGCCTTTCTGGCCTTTCAAATGCAAGCTTGATTTTTAACAATAACTCATTATAAATACAGATATCTGAAAAATACAGCAACTGGTTTTTAAAATGAAAATGATTTTGTGGTTTACAGGCTGGGATCCCACCTTGCCTTTTGGAAATGTGGGAAGCCACGTCATTTATGCATTGGTGCATTTCGGCACCATTCATGCTATTCAGACAGCACAGACTTGAAGACGAACATTAAAAATACATAGATGGACTAAACAGTCATTTTGAAATTAAACTCTAAAGCACTAATGCAATTGCAGCCTGCTGCAAAGCATGTTAATAGACTAGCATACATTGCACTTTTGAAGAAGAGTCAGGTTTGAAGGTAGTTTTAAAAAATACTACATATATGAACTAAATTAGTCATTTTATATGATTGGTATTCCTCTCTAAAATCAATGAGAATGTGAAACCATTTAAATAGTGTTTTAGATAAAGCATGATACAAACTGTAGACCTGCAACATTTTATGATTTTTTTCAATTAAATCATGATGTATATTGTGTATGCATGAACTATATGGCCCCTTTCACACGTGCGGACAGTATGTCCGTATTTCATCCATCCGTTTTCGGATGAAATACGGACAAACATGCATCCCTGTGAGATAGCGGGTGTCAGCGGATGAACATCTCTGCGGGGATCAATGGAGCAATCCCCGCTGAGCAAGCGGATGTTCATGGGGCGGATTATCATGGATCCGTCCCGTGTGAAAGGACCCTATCAATCAGAGAAATGGAACTGAGCAATCTGAACAAAGTTTTTTTTTACTGTTTCTATTTGTTACTTTGTAACAGAGCCCCAAGTAATCACAAAAGTGATCGGTGGAGGACGAACAGAGACAATTCGCAGAGTTATCCCAGGAGGTATGCAATAAAATTACAGACTAGTATACTGAATTCTGTCCTTTTAATAGTGTACATGCTGTTTAACAATAAATGCAAAGCAAATCTATTCACCTAACAAAGTGCAAAGTATAATCTGCAGTATATTTAAATCCTATTGGTAACAGCACAGGTCACAGGGGTGTATTTACTAAAACTGTAGAGTGCAAAATATGGTGCAGCTCTGCATGGAAACCAATAAGCTTCCAGTTTTTTTTTTGGTCAAAGCTTAATTGAACAAGTTTTATGTTGGATACTGATTGGCTACCATATACAGCTGCACCAGATTTTGCACTTTCCAGTTTTAGTAAATCAAGCTCAATGTGGTTTGCACTTCTTCTAAGTTTTATATTTGCTGTAAGACTATAAGTAACCTCAGAACATATCAGCATGAAAAAAAATTAGTTAATATCCTTTTTTGCCTCATATTTTCTGGAAAAGAAGATAATACGATACTTATACAGCATTTTAAATATATACACTGTATGCATATATACATACACTTTAATAAAGTAACATAGTCTCTCCCCTGATCCAAGAAAGAAACAAATTAAAGTAGCTATCTGGATGAATATCAGTATCTACAAAATTATATAAAAGCTTTGTTTTTGTATGATTTAGAGGAACAAACTAGAAGAGCTGTAGGTAATAATGTCTATAACATATTTTGAGTAAGAGGAATCTACATCATGTTGTCTATAGAAGTATAGTTTTTTTTAGTTTTGAAATTAGCAGGTAAGGGTTAGAGCTTCTGTCAGGTTTTTATTGTCACTCCGCTCATTTCCTGACAGAACAGGAAGTGATGAAAAACCTATCCAATGGAGTCGCACAAAAAACATTCTTAGCGCAGTGGAAAGGCATTATAAAATCTGACGGCATTGATTCCCTGGCGTCCTATATTGATAATAATCACACCTGCCCCCACCATTTTGTTATGGGCATCATGGGGATAGTATGTCAGTGAAAATTCCTAAAGGAATTCAGAAGTCTGAAAGCATCTGACAGAAACTTCTAACTCTTCCCCAACCTAAAACAATAAAAACTATTGCTGAAGTTAGGCATTAATATAGTTCAGTTGTTTTTTTTCTATTTGTAATTTAGTTAACACTGTTAGTATTATAAGTGGAGATTGGGTTGATGTATTGGGTTGGTTGCTGTGACCTTCTGCTTCTCCAACTCCAAAAAATCCATCTAAGAATAGGAAAGGTCAACAAAACCTCTGAACATCATTGGTAACCTCTGAATCTCAGAATTATGCATATTTGCACAATTGAAACCTCCAGAGCCCATATAATACCAGTCTCAATATAAACATAATGTATTAATCTAATACAAAATAAAGTGATGCCATTGTTGTAAGCCCTTACACTTAACAGCTTCGAAGCTCATAGCAAATTTTAGACTACATTAATGACTACGAGCAATTCAGTGGAGATTCATTAACTGGTCTTCTGTGTCTGGTGAAAAGGGGTTGTCAAAGTCTATGTAGTATACCTTTGCTAAACCCAGCAACCAGTTATAACATAAGGCTTAATATATAATACTTTACAAAATCATCAGATGGGGATGTGGATCAAGAATTCTTTGTGGATGGAGGCTCAGGTATTCTGTGAAAATGTTTTTCCACTTGGTTTTTGAAACACAATGCTTGTTGGCCAGGCAGTCTCACAACCACATTCCGAATGTTCTATTTGCTGTCACTATCATTCTTTTGCCTGCTGGTTTCCCAAATGTGAACTATATTTTGCTTTTTACTGTGAAGAGTTATTCACAAGTATTTTTGCATGTGATATAGTGCAAAGAGCCCAAATGTTTGAAATCTAACCTGTTCACTACCTATTACAATGCATGCTTCACCAATAATAGGCACTTCTATGTATGGAAGTTTCTCTATTGAATTGAACCTCCCGGTCTTCTCTTTGCATCTGTCTGTTTTCAAATACTGCTGCTGGTGGAGCATCCACCAATATTCACTGCTCTGTTCTTTCTGCTTTCACATGCTTCACGTGGGATGTTTTTGCTCCTAAAGTCACAGAATGAACACATGTTAAATGGTACTAATAACATTTTACTTTGTACATTAATTTAAATAAATTTATGTTCTATGAACACAAATGTGGAATAAAGGTAATGCATTCATGTACTTCAATCTGTAATCTTTGAACTACAAAATTCGTTTTCTAAAAGAACAACATAAAATGCAGAAGTACTCTATGTTGTTGTAAAAGTATCTATGGCTATTTTTTAACAAAAATATTACTATTTACCTATAGCTATTTTTAACCTTTTATCAACTTCTCAATTTTCTGCCAACAAGGCTGAGATATTAAAGATGGAGCAAAAAAAGCTAGGTGAAATGCAATCTGTTGTAGACATTATTTTTGCTAACTTTCTTTGTTCCATTAATCAGACTCATTTGTTTCTCTTTCAAAATTAATTATTTGGTCAAAAGGGATGACATACTGAATGGATTACAGTTCAACCAGCTGTAAGCCAAGCAAATATTTCATATATTTAATTTAATGATCCCGTGCCAAAGGTGTTAAAAATTACATCTAGAACATCTACCATTGCAGTTTTAAGTCCAATATTCAAAATACTATTGCAGATTTATCCAGCATATTTCTGCATCCTATTCAAAGAATAGAAATTATATCATCATTGAAGTAAACCTTGTAGGTTAAAACAAAAACTACAATAGAAGTATATTTTTACTCACCTTATCAATGGCCCCTGTCTCCTACATTTCCTCCACTTCTGAAAGACTCTGTGGCATTCAAAGTGTTTGGAAGTGTCAAATCCCTGTGTACCCCATCGTTTGTTGTAGCTCTTTTCTCTGACTTTTTCTATGTCACTAAAATATTCTTCAGTGATGTAGGAGTTGGAAGATGGAATCATAGAACGGGGAACACAGGTATCAAACACTCCTGGAACGTTTTTTAGAAGCTGCAGCGCTAAAATGGAGGAAGGAACATAGGAGACACAGACTATGGAAGAATTAAGTATATATATTCTTCTACTGCAGGTGTTGGTGCCTCCAATATCTAGAAAAAAAAAACATTGCAGATGATCCTTCTTTCATGTTTAGTAATTAAGTTAAGGTTTTGGATTTGCATCACTGCTATCTTATTTCTATACATACCAAGACATGGAGATGGAGGTCAATAAATGAGGTTAGAACCTCCTAGTATAGAGTCCTCTGAGGCAAGAAGGCTGGCCATATACTCATAGAACCACTAACAGATTCCTCCATCCATGCTATGCAGTGCAGATGGATGACCCATTGTGTCTATTATATTTTGACAGCCAGGACTGGTGGTTGTCAGAGTACCCAAATAGTGGTTACATCTGATTGGATGCAGCCACTGTTAGGCAAACAGTTTTCTGTTTGGCTCCTTCCATTTTTAAATCAAAGGATGTCAGGATGTAGGGTGTCCATAAGGCCGTCTGCAAAGCAAATTTGCCCAGTTCATCAGGAACCATACAAAATTTGATCAGCTTATGATCAAATTTTGAATAGCTTTGCTTCATTATTATTCCCGCATTTAGGATAGGTAAACACATATTTCCACAAATTTTACCCGGAGGGTATTTTCACCAAAACTGCATGAAAAAGTATATGTAATAATGCTTTTTATTTTAATGCTTATTATTTTAGAGTCCACCATTACTAGAGTTACAAAGGTTGTTGAAGGAAAGCCTGAAGTCAGAGTAATCCCAGGAGGAGAAACCAGAATTACTAAAGTTATCCAGGGAGGTAAGTTACCATCACCACTGAGGAGAGATATAATAGCATTTCATAGTGTTGTGCCGGTAAGGAAGTGATTTAGAGGTAATTTCTTCCATAAGCTTACCTTTAAAGTAGAGCAAAAAATAGTGAATTCACTCATTAAAATCTTTATCAATTCATCAAGTTGTTTAGTCATTGAAATCATCATCCCTTCATTATCATCATGCCATCATCTTCATCTCTTCATGGACTCATTTACGCCTTCATCCAGCCATCCAATTGCATTTTCTTATTTTTTATAACCATCTTTCCAGAACCCACTATCACCAGAGTCACCCAAGTTGTAGAAAGTGAACCAGAATTCAGCTTGATAAAGGAAGGAGAGACTAAAATAACCAAAGTCATTCAAGGTGGTAATAATTCACTTTCCCATTGCTGCATATAACATACATGTTCTTCCTATTTGTTCCATTTCTCCCTTTAACTTTCTTATGCACGATATAAACATTAAAGTTAGAATCTTTATTAAAATGAAGGTCTGTTCTAGAAATGCTTTAATATATTTGTAGCATAACCCTGCAGAGGCTCTGCCACCAGCATACATGATCATTAAGCCCCATTCTTAAGCACTTCTCACAGAAATCTAGTAATATTATTTACTCACTGAATATATAGATGACAAATGGAGAGGCTGGCATGATATACAGTGAGGGAAAAAAGTATTTGATCCCCTGCTGATTTTGTACGTTTGCCCACTGAGAAAGAAATGATCAGTCTATAATTTTAATAGTAGGTTTATTTTAACAGCGAGAGACAGAATAACAACAAAAATATCTAGAAAACGCATTTAAAAAAGTTATACATAAATATATAATGTAATATATATAATATAAATAAATATATACCTTTTTGATCCCCTATCAATCAGCAAGATTTCTGGCTCCCAGGTGTCTTCTATACAGGTAACGAGCTGAGATTAGGAGCACTCTCTTAAAGGGAGTGCTCCTAATTTCAGTTTGTTACCTGTATAAAAGACACCTGTCCACACAAGCAATCAATCAGATCCCAATCTCTCCACCATGACCAAGACCAAAGAGCTGTCCAAGGGTGTCAGGGACAAGATTGTAGACCTATACAAGGCTGGAATGGGCTACAAGATCATCGCCAAGCAGCTTGGTGAGAGGGTGACAACAGTTGGTGTGATTATTCGCAAATGGAAAAAACACAAAATAACTGTCAATCTCCCTCGGTCTGGGGCTCCATGCAGGATCTCACCTTGTGGAGTTTCAATGCTGAGAATGGTGAGGAACGAGCCCAGAACTGTCAATGATCTCAAGGCAGCTGGGACCATAGTCACCAAGAAAACAATTGGTAGCATACTATGCCGTTCAGGACTGAAATCTTGCAGCGCCTGCAAGGTCCCCCTGCTCAAGAAAGCACATGAGGCCCGTCTGAAGTTTGCTAATGAAAATCTGAATGATTCAAAGGAGAACTGGGTGAAATTTTGTGGTCAGATGAGACCAAAATCAAGCTCTTTGGCATCAACTCAACTGGCCATGTTTGGAGGAGGAGGAATACTGCCCATGACCCATAGAACACCATTTCCACCGTCAAACATATTGGTGGAAACATTATGCCTTGGGGGTGTTTTACTGATACGGGGACAGGACAACTTCACCGCATCAAAGGGACGATGGAAGGGGCCATGTACCTTCAAATCTTGGGTGAGAACCTCCTTCCCTCAGCCAGGGCATTGAAAATGGGTCGTGGATGGGTATTCCAGCATGACAATGACCCAAAAGACATGGTCAAGGCAACAAAGAAGTGGCTCAAGAAGAAGCACATTAAGGTCCTGGAGTGGCCTAGCCAGTCTCCAGACCTTAATACCATAGAAAATATGCGGAGGGAGCTGAAGGTTAGAGTAACCAAACGTCAGCCTCGAAACCTTAGAGAGGATCTGCAAAGATGAGTGGGACAAAATCCCTCCTGAGATGTGTGCAAACCTGGAGGCCAACTAAAAGAAACATCTGACCTCTGTGATTGTCAACAAGGGTTTTGCCACTAAGTAATGTTTTGCAAAGGGGTCAAATACTTATTTCACTTATTAAAATGCAAATAAATGTATAACTTTTTTGAAATGTGTTTTTCTGGATTTTTTGTTGTTATTCTGTCTCTCACTGGTAAAATAGACCTACCATTAAAATTATAGACTGATCATTTCTTTGTCAGTGGGCAAACATACAAAATCAGCAGGGGATTAAATACTTTCCTCCCTCACTGTAAGAGATAGTGTGTGCAAATCAGTTTAGGCAATAAATACTTTATTTATTTATTTATTTTGTTACTGGAGATTTTTCCTGAAATAATTAGACTTTGGTTTTGTTGAAAAAAAAATTGTGTTCAAGATGTACTCATGTGTGTTAGTGTGTGGTTGCTTATAGGTTCGATTAATGAATGACCTGCTTAATTTTCGTGCAAATTTAAAAAACCCACAATTACACTAGTCAGTGGTGGTTGAAGGAATTGAGGCAAGTCAAATCTGCAACCCTAATGTAATGCTAGCATTGTTATATTTTATATATTAAACTGATTTTGCAGTTGACTGACACTGACATTTATCTCAACAATCTAAATGCTAATAAATGTAGTTCGGTCAAGCAGTAAAAAAGTTACTTAAATGTTTGATTATTTTACTTTTTATTTCAAAATTAAGTGATGAGAACCCATCATGACTAAGATCACTAGAGTGATTGAAGGTGAGACAGAATTTAAACTGGTTAAGGAGGGTGAGACTTATTTGACAAAATTGATTTAACTACTTCAATACAGGGCATTTTCACCCCCTTCCTGCCCAGATCAATTTTCAGCTTTCAGCGCTGTTACATTTTGAATGACAATTGCGCGGTCATGCTACACTGTACCCATATGAAATTTTGGTAATTTTTTCCCCACAAATAGAGCTTTCTTTTGGTGGTATTTGATCACCTCTGCAGTTTTTATTTTTTGCGCTATAAACAGAAAAAGAGCGACAATTTTGAAAAAAACACAATATTTTTACTTTTTGCTATAATAAATATCCCATTAAAAAAAAAAAAACTCTTTTTTTCCTCAGTGTAGGCCGATACGTATTCTTCTACATATTTTCGGTAAAAAAATTTGCAATAAGCGTATATTGATTGGTTTGCGCAAAAGTTATAGTGTCTACAAAATAGGGGATACATTTATGGCATTTTTATTGTTCTTTTGTTTTTTTTACTAGTAATGGCGGCGATCTGCGATTTTTATTGTGATTGCGATATTGCAGCGGACACTTCGGACAATTTTGAAACGTTTTTGGGACCATTCACATTTACACAGCGATCAGTGCTATAAAAAATGCACTGAATACTGTGTAAACGTGACTGGCAGGGAAGGGGTTAACACTAGGGGGGATCGAGGGGTTAATTATGTTCCTAAGGAGTGATTCTAACTGTAGGAGGCGGGTACTCACAAGGGGAGGAGACCGATCGGTGTTCCTCTGTACTGGGAACACACCAGCGGTCTCCTCTCCTCTGACAGGACGTGGATCTGTGTGCTATTACTAAATAATAATCTTTAGTAATAGCTAGAATGCCAATTTTAATATGTGCAATCTAAGGAATAATATAATTTTACGTATCAGTACGTACCATTACTAAAACCACTAGGGTGACTGAAGGTGGTAATGAAAGGAAAAAATAGAACTGAATAAAGTGTTTGTTGAAGGTAAAGTGGAAAACTGCAGGATCTTTGCTTCTCCTTATTTGTACAAACAAGAGTAAATTATTGAAATAGTTAAAAAAAAATAAAGATTGCAGTTGTGTATTCCTAAACTGGTTGTAAACCCCTGAAATGAGAAATGAAAAAAGCTTATGCTTCTATACTGTCTACTTGCCTTAATCCAAAGCACAGAGTGTGATTTCTGCAGTCTCGTTCTTCTGCTATCTGCAATTTATGACAGGCTGTGCTGACGCCAGGGGATTGAGGGGGGCACGGAGGTGAGCACCAGCACACAGCCTGTCATTAATAGCCTTAGCTGTGCATGTTTCCCTATGAGCTTGTGTAGAAGGGGGTATGTCCATTCCCTCCAATCATGTCTCTGAATACGCTCAGCTTTCCTCTATGTGTACTGCAGTGTGTGACATGAGATCCCCATCCCCTGCCTCTGGAAGCTCACAAAAGCTGTGTAAATTGTGTACTTTAAATACATTTAGAGAAAAGAGGGTTGCAAATATACAGGTACAACTTATGTATTGCTTTACTTATTGCTTAGCTGGCTATACTGTACCTATATTTAAGGGTTTACAACCACTTTAATGTCACAGCTGCCTAACCAACTAAAATATATGCCAACAGAAAATGAATAAATTAAATAAATAATTATTTCCAGTCTTTTTCTGTTTTAAATGAACAAATATATTTAATCAAATTAATATGTTAAACATTTCAGTTCTCTTGTTTTTCCTTTTTACAATCAACTTTGTTAGAACCCACAATTTCTAAGATCACTAGAGTGATTGAAGGTGAGCCAGGTTTTAAACTGGTAAAGGAAGGCGAAACTCAAATAACTAAAGTGATCGGAGGAGGTAAAGTAAAAGCGATGGGTCTTTCATAATTTTGTTCTTCAATCATCTCTTCTGATGATCTCTTATATAAAAAACATTCTAGTACATACAAAATTTACATTTTCAGGCTAAGAAAGTGTATACCATCAAGATAAATGGTGAGTGATATACTTCCTTCTGCCTTAAAGAAAGGAAAACATTCCCCAAAATGACATTTCTATCTATTTTATCATCTGCTTTAGGTAAAAGGATGGTTACTTAGGACTATTATTATTATTATACAGGATTTATATAGCGCCGACAGCTTACGCAGCGCTTTTCAACATTAGACTATATTAAGAGTTTGCTGGTTCATTTGTTTACAGGTCCTGAAATAAAATTCACTCGTGTCTCCACTGGTATCGGAAGTGATATTAGTGATGATGAACTTAAAAGGAGGCTAGAGGAAGGTTTGTATATATTTTTATGATCCTATAAATTAAAAAGTGCAATTTAGCTATTTAGTAACATACGCATGTAGTAAACATATTGCATATTTTACAAACTAAGAGGTTGTTTTATCATTAAATTGAACCTGTGCTCAGACTATGCAGAATAAAGTATTTACATATTCTGAAGAGCAGTAAATGCAGATCAAAACAAACCCTGATTTACCTCTGTGTTTATAGGTATTATGAGGAAATACATTTTCAAATATCACCACACAGGCACTGAACAATGTTTCCAAGTTCTTAGAAACTGACTTTAACCCAGCTTCAAAGACCTTGTTGTGATCTTTGAGGATATTTGAGAAGGAATAACTTAACATGACGGGCAACTAGAAAGGCCAGGGATGGCTTGTTTAAAGCTGTTTTGTTGTTTGTTAGGAATGTGCAAATAATTCAATGTCTATAGTCTTTTTAGAGGTGTGCTTTAAAGTCCAGCCAAAACTTTTTCTAGCCCTAAATAGAGTGGAAAAAGGATACAGATCCTATATGGTTAATATTTCTGAGTATCATCCAAGGAGAAATATTCCATTACTTCTCCCCCTTGTCATCTGAAATCTCCCCAAAAGAGATGCAAACAGCAATAAAATACCATTTTATTGTTTACTTTGAAACCTCATCAGGTTTTTATTACTGACTTTGTCCCCATTAGGGAAGAGACCCCCATGCATTCCAGTGACTCTCTTTATGTCATGTGTAACATGGTATCACCAAGACAGAAAGTAAGAAAAGATTAGCCCAACAGGAGGTTTTCATCCTGCCTGACACTATCCAGTTATTTAAAAGAGGTTTGGGTTTGAATTGTGCTATAATAGTATTATTACAGTGAATAAACTAGAATAGTACCACCAATTTGCTGTTAAGGTTAAAAGTGAAGGCATTTGTCTGCTTATTTCAATGAAAACTTTTAGACACCAGAAACAGACAGACACGTCCAGTAAGCTGTGCTGTAATAGAATCAGCCATATCTTTTTTTTTTTTTTTTTTAAATTGCTTTTATTTATCTTTTATAGCAGCAGAAGTAGCAGCAGGGTTACAAATTTTACAAAACAAGGTGCTTACAAAGTGCGTATATTGCCAATCATACAGTATAATTCAAACAATGTATTGAAACCCGTGTTTCGTGTGCACTTTGTGCTCTAGAGTGCTTTTAGGTATACCCTTATAGGTACAGATCAGTATTTTGTGATGTGCCCCATTTATCCCCTTATTTATTATCCCTTCCCCTCTGAACCCCTGTTTAACCCACCCCCCTTTATGTACTGAGCCCCCCCGCCGCCCCATTCCCTCTCCCCTTCTTGAAAGCCACACCTATTATGAAAACGCAACAGGGAGAAGGAGAAGGGGGGGAAGGGGGGGAGGAAAAAAGAAAACGAACTAAAAAAAAAGAAAAAGAAGGAAAGAGAAAAAGTATCTCCAAAAGTCGCAACATGTTATATCTATCTAACCCTAAGACTTTTACAGCGCTACCCATGCATTCACCCCACTGGCCGGGTAGAATACAAAGGCAGCTGGTCAGAGCAATTGGCGGGTGTTTAATTCCTGCAACCAAGGTTTCCATAGACCTATAAATTTTCTATAGTTTCCTTTTCTAATATATAATGTCCTTTCTGTCCAGACCAGGGAGTCCACCGTTTTAAGCCAGTCCTCTATAATTGGGGCTTTTCTCGAGAGCCAGGACTGCGCTATCAGCTTTCTAGCCTGGTATAAGCATCTAACCGCGGCTATAACTGAGTTAGCGTGACCCATGGAATCTTCCACCAACCCCAGCACACATACCCTAGGGTCTAACTCTAGCTTAGTTTTAAGTCTGCGATTAATTGTCCTAACCACTTCCGTCCAGTATCTTACCAACTTTGGGCATCTCCAGACCATGTGTATGAGGTCCCCTGTCCTGCTGCACCTAGGGCATTTGTCATCTGGCCTACCCCCAAATCTGTATAGTCTTCTAGGGGTATAGTAAGCTCTGTGTATAAGGAGTAGGTGTGAGGCCTTCTGCGAAGGGGAGATGGACACCGACTGCCCCAGCTTCAACGTTTTTCGCCACTGGGCATCCGACAGCTTTCCTACGTCCACCTCCCATCCTGCTCTAGGTCCAGCTGCCGCATTTTGGGGCAGTATTTTGTCTACTAGCTGTGTATACACTGCTCCAATCAGACCCTTATTATTTGTTGCTTTAGCGACTTTGTTAAGGAGAGGTGTTTTACTTTGCTCCATAGGGGAAGACTTAAATTGGGTACTCAGCGCATGCCTTATCTGAAGGTATTTATAAAATGTATTGTTTGGGATATCAAATTCCAATCTGAGATCCATAAAGGATTTCAGGTGGCTATCAGTGTATAGCTGCATCAATCTATGGATTCCATGCTTTTCCCAGGCGGGGTGCTTTTCCATAGTCCTTAATTCCCCCAGGGATTCGTTAAACCATATTGGCGAATATTCCGTAATGCCCCTGTACCCCATAATCCGCTTAACTGTCTGCCAGACTTTACTTACTAATTTAGGTGTCGGTAATTTTTTCTGAAGAGAGCCTGCCTCGAGTGCCTCTGCCAGGCATCTATGCGGGCTACTTTCCAGCATTATTTCATTACTAGCACTTAATTCGCTGCTGGATTCGCAGCCCCCTAAGTGCTGTAATTGGGCAGCCAAAAAATATCCATACGGATGGGGGATTGCTAGCCCACCCTCCCAAGTAGGGCGCTGCAGCGCCTGCAGCTTGATCCTGGCCTGGCCTTTCTTCCAAAGAAGGTCCCTAAATAAGGAGTCTATTTTTGTAAACCATTTTCTCCCGATCCACACCGGGGAATTGTGGAAAATATAAAGGATTTGTGGTAACCAAATCATTCTGATCAGGTTTGCGCGCCCTGCCAACGACAGGGGAAGCCGACACCAAATATCACATTTATTTTTAAGCTTCGCGAGTAGAGGGACCAAGTTATCCCGGATATAAACATTGGGATCGCTGGCCAACTCCACTCCCAAATACTTTACTTTATCAGTTATTTTTAGCCCGAGAAGGCCGCCAGGGGGGGAATTAGTAGTTGGGACCATTTGTAGCAATGCAGTTTTATCCCAATTAACTACTAGGCCCGACGCTTTCCCGAATCTTTCCACCAATCTCATCATTCCTTCCAAGGATGGGCCCGTGTCCCCCAGGAATACCAGGACGTCGTCCGCATAGAGTGCAATTCTTTCTTCCCTTCCCCTCCTCCTGAAACCCCGTATATCCGATGCCCTCCTCATACCTTCTGCCAACGGTTCCATCGCCAGGGCAAACAGGAGGGGGGACAGCGGGCACCCCTGCCTTGTGCCCCTCTCCAATGTCAGACTGTCTGTATACTCATTATTGATCTTTAACTTGGCTGATGGATGCCTATACAAGATTTTTACCCATTTAACAAAAACCGGGCCAAAACCAAATTTATCCATTATTTCCCAGAGGTAACCCCATTCCAGGCTGTCAAAGGCCTTAGCGATATCCAGTGAAGCAACTGCTCTAAGATCCCCGTCTACTACTGGAGTCTGCAAGTTCAAATATGCTCTTCTAATATTTACACTAGTAGACCTATGGGGAATAAAACCCGTCTGGTCTGGATGGATCAATTTGTCAATGCATTTACTTAGCCTGGTTGCCAAAACCTTTGCAAGGATTTTGATATCCGAACAAAGTAAGGAAATTGGCCTATATGAGGCCACCTCTAGTTGGTCTTTCCCTTCCTTCTGTATGAGTATAATATTAGACTCTGACATTGAAGAGGGGAGGCCGCCATCTGTCAGCGCCTCCTCTAGTGTCCTCAGAAGGGTGGGAAGCAGGGTCTCCCCGTAGTATTTGTAGATTTCCAGGGGGAGTCCGTCTGGGCCTGGAGTTTTACGGTTAGGCATAGCCGCCACCGCACTCCTAAGTTCCTCTAGGGTTATGGGGGCCTCTAAGTTCGTCTTGTCTATTGTGGTTAGAGTTGGTAATGTAATTCCCTCCATTAATCTATCTAGTGCGTTGTTGGCTGCAAGCTGTTTCGTTTTGTACAGGGAGTTATAAAAGTCAAAGAATATCTCCCTTATCTTCCCAGGGTCAGTAGTTATTTCCCCCTTTGGGGATCTGATCACAGAGATTGTTGAGGACGGGGAGTTGGCGCTAGCCACTACAGCAAGCATGCGACCCACTCTTTCCCCCTCCTCGAAGAATCTCTGCCTCTGGAAAAGTCTTTTATTTTCAGCCTTTCTCATTATTACCGCTTTATATTCCTGCTGTTTCTTAACCCATACCCTCCTTAGTTCTATAGTGGGGCGCTGAACATATTGCCCTTCCAGGTCTGTAACCTCCCTTCTAATGCTGTCCTCCTGTGTTCTTGTTTTTCGTTTTGCCCTTGCTATTTGCTGAATTAGGAGCCCTCTAAGGAAGGCCTTTAATGCGTCCCAAACCACCCCCCCTGCCGCCGTGCCCCGGTTACTCAATATGAACTCCTTTAAACTAGCAGAGATTTCTTCCTGGTTCCCAACTATCTCTAACCATACTGGGTTTACTGACCAAGGCCTATGTATCTGTCTATCCCCGGTAGATAACAGCACTTTTAAGGGTGAGTGATCTGATAATCCCCTTGGGCCATAATCTATTTTTTGTACTATAGGGAGCGCTT
Organism: Lithobates clamitans; assembly: GCA_037952925.1. Lineage (NCBI taxonomy): Eukaryota > Metazoa > Chordata > Amphibia > Anura > Ranidae > Lithobates > Lithobates clamitans. The sequence goes on along the minus strand of JBBGZY010000125.1, from coordinate 3,647,711 downwards.
CCTTGTTGCCTATGGCTAGGTCTATTCGAGATAATGTGCAGTGCGTCCCTGAGTAGCAAGAGAATTGCCTGACATCTGGATTACGGATTCTCCATAAATCGCACCACCCCACTTCCTCTAGGAACTGCTTAAGCCTCCCCGCCATTACTCTCCCTGTCCGGGTGCCCGGTGAGAGTCTATCCTGCCGGCCATCCAGGACGGTATTAAAATCGCCTATTAGAATCAATGGAGTCCCCGCCTTGTTCTCCATATATTCCAATAGATAGTATAATATTTCTAACTTGCTAGGAGGAGGAATATATATATTTGCTATGACCAATTCTCTCTCATCTAATAAACAGTGTAAGAAGATATAGCAGCCCAGCGTGTCAATCCGCACGTTCCTGCAGGTAAACAGCACCCCTTTTTTAATCAGTATGCTTACTCCTCTCGAGTAGGAGGAGTAAACCGCATGAAATTGTGCTTGAAATTTCCTACCCCCCAATTTTGTCTTAGTTTCATTTGTTAGATGCGTTTCCTGTAAGCAAAGCAGATCGGCACCCTGGGCCTCCAACTCAGACAAGACAGCAGACCTTTTATCCGGATCGCCCAGGCCCCTGACATTCCATGAACATATTCCCCTTGTGCTAAGCATCAGTAAAGGGAAAAATAATAAAAAAAAGAATTTTAGCAGGAGTATATGTAGCAACCATATTGTTCGGTATGCAATACGTGCCACATTCTTGCTCCCGCCCCGGGGTGCCAAGCTTCTTAATATTTACTATAGCTCCGCTCTGAATCCCAAGCCTGCCAACAGTATTGCAACTTTGTTTTGGGGGGGCGTGGGGGGAGGGGAGGGGGGAGAAACCCCACTCCTCCCAATCCCCGCAAGCCCTCACTACTCTTATTCCTTCTACGTACATGAGGATATTACCCAAATCTTTATACAAGTTTCTACCCTCCCTCCCCCCCTGGTTCATTTTATTAATGTGTTTAGGTCCCACATGGGGCCTGCGTGACTCTTTGTTCTGTGTGTTACCCTTTAACCCCCCCGTGCCCATTTCGGCTAACCCTGGGGGCTTTTATTGTGACCCAAACTTCCCAGTGCCACCCTATCACACCAACTACCAACCATACCCATAACCATACCCTCCCTTCGACCTCCTCCCGCTCCCCCCCTCCCCTCCCCCCGCTCCCACCAGTGCCCCCAGGGAGAACCCCGAGGTGCTGAATCAATAATGAAAAACAAAAACAAGACAAAACACTCCACAACCTACATCGTGCATTGCCCCACATATAAAAACTTTCACAACCTCTACAACCCGGTCCCCCCCCCACCTCCAGCCCTCTCTAAATATCAAAACAATAATAACAAACCCTCCCCCCGCCCCTCAGTCCCCTCCCACCATCCATTTATTAATACTGCAGCGTTTTAATTTGTCCTTTTCATACTCTTCTTTTGCAGCCCTCGTATCTTCTCAGGATTGTAAGGACCCTTGATGGTCCTTCAGCCATGCTGCGGCCTTATCAGCTGCATCAAAAAAGTAAACTGACCCCGAGGCTTCCACCCTCAGTCGTGCTGGGTAAAGTAAGGCATATGGGACTTTGTGGAGCCGCAGGGCACGTTTCACCTCCAGAAACCCTGCCCTTTTTTTTTGCAAATCCGGGGAGAAATCGGGGTATAGTGAGATCCTATCGCCATTATGGAAAATATCTCCTATCTCTCTTGATTTTTGCATTAGCACCACTTTGTCCTTATAGCAGAGCAGCTTGAGGATCATTGGTCTAGGACGTCCCCCCGATGCGGTTGGTCTAGTGGGAATTCGATGCGCCCTCTCTATGGCAAAGAAGGGTGAAAATGAATCGGGCCCAAAGAAGCCTTTAAGCAGCTTTTCCATGAAGATTTCAGGGCAGGGGCCTTCGCTACCCTCAGGGAGACCCAGGACCCGAACATTGCATCTACGCATCCTGTTCTCCATTTCGTCCATTTTATTTCTATACGTTTCAAACTGCATTTGTATATTCTTAAATTCCCTCTGCATCGGTAATACTATATCCTCAAGTTGGCTCAATCTCTCCTCTACAAGGGTAGTCCTCTCCAATACTTTCTGGAGTTCCTGGCTCATAGATCGTACTTCTATCTTTAGACCCCCCAGTTGGTCACACAGGTCGCACAGGGACCCCTTACATGAATTCGCCGCGGCTAATACTTCTTTTAATGTAGGCTCTGGATCAGCTAAGTTTGTAGGAGCAGCAGGGGCATCGTTATTTTGAGGAACTGCTTTCTCCAGGGGGGCTGTCTCTGGGCTTTTTTTATTTGATGCGTTTTTGGTGCCAGCCGGAGTTGCCGCTGGGGCTGTTGCCATTCTGCCCACACTTTTTCGCTCACCAACTGGCCCTGTCTGTGTTTTCTCGTGAGGAGGCTGGTTGCCTTTAACAGGGGTATGAACAGGAGTATGTGCAAACTTTTCCAGTTTGGCTGCAGTTGTCACCGCTAGGGATGACGACGCAGCCGAGCCCCCCCTGTCCTTAGAAGAGCGAGTTGCCTGTGCCGCTGTGTTTTCATTAGGTTGTTGGGGGTCCTCTCCCTTTTTTCTAGTCATCATTAGGGGTACTTGGCGAGTAGAGAAGGGAGGGGGGGGAACGCAGCTTGCCCCTTCGCTGCAGTATGATACAAACAACGGTTACCACGGATTCCCCACTTCAGCACACCCTATGTGGGGGCCTTGACAATCTTGGTTTAAACCTTTCTTCTTTCCTTCCCTACCCTTCCGCCCCCTTCGCCCTCCACCTTTCCCCAAAGCTTCTTTACAGTCCTTTATAGTCCTTGCTGCACTCTGCACCCCCGCTTCTCCGCTCCCCCCGCCTCTCACCACCTCCACGTTATCCAAGGCTTAAATACCGACCAGTGCAAGAGGTGTGTGGCAAAGCCTATAGCAGGATATAAATTGACAAGATACAATATGCTGAGCAGTGTCCTCCTCAACAGCCCCCCTGGGTTTATGAACTAAGCCCACAGGGCACTCATACCTGGCGTCGATGCTTCAAAGCTGCTCTCTCCCAGGTGCATCTAGTGGCTGTCTGATGTTGACTGAGGTCTACTTCTGTTGCTGTAGCTGTAGCTGCGGCCGAGACAGGAGGAATAGCGTTGGAATCGGTCCCAAAGCCGAGGCAAGGCACATTGGCTGGGGCTCCCAGCCCTCCGACAACAATCGCCAGCAGTTCCCTCAGATCTCGCGGGATTCCCGGGGTTGCTAAGCAACCGGCCTCACCCCCATGGAGCCCACCGCGCGGCCCGTATAGGACCCAGACCAGCGTTCTTCGGCGCGGTGCGACGGGAGCGGTGGAGGTGAAGAGCAGCCGCCCCAGACCCAGCGTTCGACCGGAGCAGGTAGGAGCGGGTAGGAAGCGTCAGGGCCGGAGGACGGAACGAGCCAGCAGCCGGCTAGCTGGTAGGGCGAGGGAGGCCAGCGGAGACAGGGCTAAACAGCATGTAGGCCGGAGCTAGGAGGGAGCACGCACGCACACCCTCTCACAGCGGCATCCGGTCACGCCCCCAGCCATATCTTAAGGAAAATTGTATTTGCAATTTTTTTTTTGAAATAATAGCAAACTTGTCATAAAAGTGGGACTTTATAGGCTAGAATAATTCAAAAGAGATGTTTCAAAAGAGATATGGTGTTTGAAAGAGATATCACTTTATTTTCAATATAAATTAAAAAGCATATCCTTATATGCTATTCCATAGGATCTTTTTAAAAATAGTGTATAGGCGTAACAAAACAATTTGATCATAAATGATCACAAATGATCATATATTCTGTGTTTTACCTCTATGTTATCCTGATTTTAACCATATAGTCTCCTAATCATATTCAACCTAGGGGAGACAGGAAGATAAAAAAAACCTTGACACAATTCCTAGGCCACTGGTTTACTTCCTTAGAAGGAACATAGGAGATGGATATTGAAATAGCATAGTATCATTGTATTCGTTTTAAGATCACTTAAGGTACTTAGGGGTGCAACCTTCCATGTGTAGAATTCTTCCATGTCTATTTCTCCAAGAACACCATTCCTACATGTCTGAGTTTGCATTCTCCATTTATCTATTAATAAACAAATTAGGAATATTTGGAGTCAAGAATAATAGGGTCTTTAATTCATTTTCTCTGAGCCCTGTATGCATTAAATACTGCTGTATGGTTTATGTCAACCCTCTGGCTCATACATACATTCCTGAACATTGATGCCATAAACATGTATCCTATCAGAAGTAACCAAGGTATCCAAGTTCATTGAAGATGATACACAATTACTTGACGATGAAGAACTGAAAAAGCTTCTCCAGGGAGGTTAGTAAGTGAAACTGGGCAACTAAAAGCACATAACACAGGTTATGCTGGTGATGGTAAGCTATCTGGTGCAATCACTTCTTTTTGAAGACTAAAGTTGTATATTTTATTTATTGGTTCTACACAGATAATCGCAACAATTGGAACAATTTTAGGAGTAAAAAAATCAAATTTACTTGAAAGCTCATTTGTGATACAATTTAGTCTTTAAAAAACAACTAACAAAAGGGGACAATGAACATTTGTTTGTGTCATCTTTTTGTTCATAATTGAAAAACATAATTATGAGATATTTGGAAGAAATACAAAAAAATGAAAAAAGAATTAAAAAAACAAAGATTCATTCCTCCCCTAACCCTCTTTATGGCATGTGTTTGGTAGACCTTAGCCAATGTTGATTCAACATAATCCTTTTTAACTTAGCTTTTTTTGGTATCTAACATAAGATGATTCATAACTAATTAACAGTTGAAAATGTGTGCATATTTCTGTGCTAACATAATGTTATATAATTGTAATATCCAACTGTACCTAATAAAGATGTTCTTGTTTGTAAAGGTGCTCATAGATGTAATATGGTCATCAATGGCAGAAACGGAACACAGTTAGGTTGGCTGTAGGGTATGGCAATCCATGGTAGACACTCTCAAATTTCTATTGGGATAAAAATGTGTGCATTGTATTTTATGGCCCAAAACTTGTTATTTGTCTAGCTATGACATACATACTAATATAACATGTATGCATATATATGCATTAGGTGGGGGAAAGATATTTCTGCCATTGTTTGCTCATACCCAGCCACTGTCTAAAGTCCATGGGCCCTTTAAAGCTGAACTATAAATGTGTAAGGTATAAACTACAAGGGGCAAGTACTCCAAAACAGGTTTCTATAATGCACAAAAACCATAGAATATTGGAATTAGAACTCCAACTTCACCTTTTCCACCTTCTCAGGGTTTCCTCAGTGCTGTTCATTTATTTTTTTTCTAAGAGATTGATTTTCTCATAGTCTTCTCCTGAGTTTTATACACAGTTTTAATTTCCAGTCTCCATGACAGCGTCCAGTCTCTCCTCCCTCAGCTAAACTATCTGCGACTTTCTCGACTAAAAGGGGAGATTTCATCACACCAATGCAGACTGTCTAGAAATGTCTATTTACAGCCACACAATCCTGTATATAATTTTCTTACAATCCACTCATGGTAAATACAGTTTAAAAGGGGCACTATGTGTAATGAGAACAGTATAGTGTGCCCTAACGACTCCCACCAATTGAACATATACAGAGGTTGAAAGGTAAGGTTGGTGACATTGATTACATCACAGTAAAGTAAAATGTTTATCTCAGAAATTACATGAGTTAATAAAAAAAAATCTTGCTTTAATCACAGCAATCATTCGATGAACATATAGTGTGTGTATAGTGCCGCTGTGGTTGACCCATAAAACTTTTTGATGATTGACTGGGTAGGAATGAAGCACTGAGTGTACATTGCCCTTCTAGTGCCCTTCTAGTCTTTTACTAAAGCCCATAACATTCTAGTATCCTGATAATGATTGAAATTAATATAGGTAAAAGTAAGATAGATTTTTAAACATGCCTTTGGATACATTGTGGGGGTTATTTACGAAAGGCAAATCCACTTTGCACTGCAAGTGCACTGCAAGTGCACTCGGAAGTGCAGTCACTGTAAATCTGAGGGGTAGATCTTAAATGAGGGGAAGCTGTGCTGATTTTATCATCCAATCGTGTGCAGGCTAAAATGCTGTTTTTTTATTCTCCTTGCATGTCCCCCTCGGATTTACAGCGACTGCACTTCCAAGTGCACTTGCAGTGCACTTGTAGTGCAAAGTGGATTTGCCTTTCGTAAATAACCCCCTGTATGTATTGGGTGATTGGATGTGCTTGAATTAGGCACATCACATACAAACTTTAAAGGTATAAAGCTTGATATATACAACTGAATGTTTTCTTAAAACCCTTGACAACAATAGATAAACTAAATGATAATATGAAGTTAGCATCTAAATATGTTAAATTAATATAATTTAGCACCCATTAAAAATGTGTAATTTGACAATATTTATAATTTCTATGTAAATAATCGGCATAATTTAAGCTCAGATTGGGCTTCCCCTATCTTTTGTACTTCATGCAGTTAGCAGCAGGTATCACAATCTAAAGCTACAACTGCTTTTTATTATTGCTGCAGCTAATGAGCTTCTCGTATGTGACATAGAGAGAGATGAACTAAAATGGGTGCACACAGAATCTGGTGCAGCTGTTCATAGTAACCAATCAGCTTCTAACTTCAGCTTGCTCAATTAAACTCTGACAATAAAACCTGGAAGCTTATTGGTTGCTATGCAGAGCTGCACCAGTTTCTGTGTGCGCCAGTTTTAGTAAATCCCCCCTATATTGTCTATGCTATTTTGGTGGCTTTTCCTACATACCCAGGATAGAAAATTTGATTTGGATCCTTAGGTCATCTTTTATAAATAATTTTAACCTTGACCATGATGGCTTTTTTGGTGGCTTTTCCTACATACTCAGGATAGAAAAATTAATTCAGATCCTTAGGTGATCTTTTATATATAATTTTAACCCTTACCATGAATATATGTATTGTAATAGTTTTTCTTTAGTAGTGGTTAGTTGTATATATATCTTTAAATTACCAGGATTATAGTGCAGAAACAGTTTGTGTAAGTGCACATACATGAGGAAAATTGTTATATGCAAACTTCTGGCAATGGAAAATGTTCGATTTCAAGAATTGTAAAGAAATGTGAATTTATAAAAAATGTAATAACATTTCAAATGGGACATTAATCAGTATGAAGATTGATAAAGGCGGACATTTAAGACCATTCTATAAATGAATTCCATCAAATAGTGGCATCATGATTTTATAATACCTATGAAACTAGTCATTCTAATAATTTGATAGAAGTTATTGATAACAATTTGCTTGGTGACAACAGGAAAATAGCCATGTGTTTATTCTCAGATCTTTATTTTGTAAGAAAACTGTAAGAAAGCAGAAGACATCCTGCAGTCTTATTGCAGAAGGCTGATCGGGCTTTTTATAGTCCTTTTAGATAATGATATTGCTTTTCCACTAAGTGCAGTTATCTTATTATTTCTTCTCTTATTCTTTTATCCAGAACCTCAGGTTAGAAAGGTACAGACTGTCAGAAGGATACAAGGTATTTTGCATTTTGATTTCTTACAGTTTATTGTTTTTATTGTGTTAAATCCCATTTGACTGGAAATGTATGATTGTGGCGTCATACAGTTTAGCTGCTTCGTCTAATCTTCTTAGAACATCCGACAGACACCATAAGCCTTCAATTGACAGATTTAACCTTATTTTATTCGGATTTTCGTACGAATGCATTTTTTAACGAAAATGAAGTAAATAAAAACGAATTTCGGGAGTAACTTAATAAATGTATTTTTCGGACGAAACCGAAATTCCGAAACAAAATATTTCTGCGTGCACATGTCTAATGCTTTCTGATACAAAGAGCCAGGCAAATACATATCGTATACAATGAACTGTGAGAACCAACTCTCTCCTTCCCAGTTCAGTACCATCCTTTCTATTTTTGTTATTTAAACATTTTTTAATTTTAATTGTCACTCTGTTGTTAATCTAAGGCCTCATGTACACTATGGACGTTTAGGAGCAGTTGGGCATTTTTTTCAACTGCTCCTGAACTCTCCTCTGTTATGTTATCAGTACATGTACACAGGGTCATTTACAGTCCTTTCTAGGCAGTTAATTTTAGAAGCATTTTTTGGAGTGCAAAAAAATGGGTTCAGAAGCTGAGTTTAGAGGCATTTCAAGCACCAAACGCTTCCAAACGCGGTGACTCGCATTTAGCCGCTTTTCATTTACAGGCTTTTTCATTTTTGTTTAATTATTGTTAAAAATAAAAAAAAAAATGTTTTTTTTAAACGCTTCTAAATTCAAACGCGGCAAAACGCGGCATGTAAATGCGGCAAAACGGACGTTTTAAATGTGGGTTACTATCTGTCAAGGTAAATCGTTCAGGAGAGGTTGTAAAAACGTCCCATGTACATGAAGCCTAAGGGGTTTTTAAGTATAAGTATATGGCTAATGCAAAATAGATAAAATATGTGCAAATAGAATACAGCGTTTTAATTATTTTTAGGCCAGTAAATGTTTTAGGAAGCTTATTTGTAGTAAAGAGCTGTCTGAAACTTGACACTGCTGCTTTCCTAATTCTGAGCATTTTAACATGATTGTTGTCATTATAATCTGCAAAGCTCTAATCGGTCATATTAACACTGACAGCATGAAAAGTATATAATTGCCAGCAAGACTTGCAGAAATCAAGCCAAAACATGTTTAAAATGTTTCACGAGAGATCTGATATAGCTTAAATAAGTAAAGATTTGCTTGGGGGTAATACCTGCTTAAATATTATATATAACAAAATCATAAAGGGATGGCTGAGCTTTAGAAATGCAAGCAGACTGTATTTTCTACATAAACAATAGTTCCACACCTCACTGAACGGCCAATGCAAGGTGGGATTTTATGTGTCATTGGGGTTGATTTACTAAATGGTAACCTGGCTGCTCATTTTGCAGAGGAATTCTATCTAAGGTTAATGAATATGTAGAAATGCACTTTGGAAAAATACCCAATCATGAAAAGTATCATCAGAAAAGTAAAAAAAGATTTTTTTCTTGCACATGATTGAGAGATAGAAGTCAGCAGAGAGTTGTCTGTTTTTCCCTTGAAGAGTGAACAGTCTGTTTGTCTTTAGTAAATAAACCCCAGTGATCCAGAAGAGATACCTTCCAAAACTGTTAGGAGCTGCTATCATTCCTAAATATATGGGCAGGCTGCTTAAACCAGGTCTAGAACTGATGGTATAGACCAGGGGTCTCCAAGCTTTCTAAACAAAGGGCCAGTTTACTGTCCTTCAGAATATAGGGGGGTGCCAGGCTGATACCAGTGGGACTAGAAAATGCTTTAGCATCAGTGGTAGTGAAAAATGTCTCTGGGTTGATGGTCAGTGGGAAAAAAAATATTAATTGTGTCCCATCATTGTTGTGGAAGGAATTGTTCCCTGTAACTAATGCCAGTGGATGGAATTGTGTCCTATCGTTGGTACTAGTAGGAGGTATAGCGTTCCATCACTTAGATCAGTGGGAAAAATAAAGTTCCATCAATGGGTGTCAATGGAAGGAATTATGCTCCATTGTTGGTGTCAGTGTAAGGAATCGTGCTTCATTGCTGATGTCAGTAAGAGGAATAATGCCCCAAGGGTTGGATAAATGCAAGCAAAGGGCCGCAGTTTGGAGACCACTAGTGTGAGGAGTTTATTTACAAAAGGCAAACAGACTGTGCACTTTCCAAGTGCAATCACACTCTGCAAGGGCACTTGCCCCAGAGCTTAGTAAATGCGGTAGAGCTTGACTTTGCAAAGAATACCCAATCACATGCAAGGAAAATAAAAAACAGTATTTTGGCTTGCACATGATTGTATCATGGAAGTCTGTCGAGCTTCTCTACCAACCTGGTTTGTTGCACCAGGATAAGACAGTCTTGACAGAACTTCATTGAAATTGCCATTTGATCTACTAATGGCAAACATGTGATATTACTAGTAGTTGCTAAAGTTTTCTGACTGCTAGTAATAAGCAACGATGTGCACCAGTAGGGAAATCGCTTAAATGGTTACCTTAGCCTTATATTACTGATATTATGTGGCATAGATAATGCTAACAACTTGTGACTGCTCCCAGGCTCATCGCAGTGGATAATTGCCTTGGGAATTCATTTTTAGCATGGGGTAAAAATATACACTAATGGGGAAATAGTGGCATTACTCTGGAGAAGTTGCATTAATCTATCCAACGTTGAACCCAGAATTACATCTGCTACCCTCTCTCTGTGTATTCAGTTAAATAGATATCGGAGAACTCAATGGGGCTATGTACTAAACCTGGAGAGTGTAAAATCTGGTGTAGCTCTGCAAAGAACCCAACCAGCTTTCAGGTTTTATTGCAAAAGCTTAAATGAACATGCTGGAATTCGAAGCCTATTGGTTACCATGCACAGCTGCACCAGATTCTGCGTGCACCAGTTTTAGTAAATCTCCCTCAATGCCATGACCTTACAAAAAAAAGAAGTCACATGCACTATTCATCTTATATTTTAGTAAATCCTTGCAAAGTAAAAAAGTATCTTTAAATTAAATGCTCAAACAACAGCTGAGCACATCTTGTTATTGATCATGTGTTGTTAAAAAATGTGCAAAGAAAAAGAATGGATATACCATTTAATAATTCAGGATGCAGCAAAGTGAGATAACAGAAGGCAGCTATTAAGAATAATGATGTGAGACTCACTTTTGTTAGCAGAAAAAGATACATAGAGAAAAGAAAAGGAAAATAACATTCATTCTGAAGTGCTGCCCACTTGGAAAGATACACTGGAATATTTAAATGACTTGGTCAATAAAGTCATTCCTATTAGTCATCAGTTCCTGAAACCTTGAGAGTTGTTTAATCCATATAATTGTATGTTCTTGGGTTCTGTAATATTTCACGTCCTTGGACTGTGACTTGGGTGGCTAAACAGATCAGTATTTATGACAAATTAACTGAAAAAAAAATACTGAGTGTGTGCATAATATATTTTTTACATGAATGCACTGAATTTTAACATTACTTGAAAACCAATGTAAGCTTTATTCAATAACAATGTTTTAAAAGCTACAATATCCTGTAATATGAAGCAACCAGTGAGATGTTCATGCCCATCAATTTACTGTAGTCAAACTACTGAAAGCTGATTTCCAGTTAGTTAGTATGGGTTGCTGCAAATCATTGATAAATGCAACATGTTATTTAACATTACACCAACCATCACAAACTAGTGAGAATAAGAGTTTAGCCACACTTAAAATTAATTTATTATTTAAAGTTGCTGAGTAAAAATGCATTGTAGGTTGAACTCAAGCGCATGATTGTATTCCTTTGCGCGAGCATTTATTTAAACGCACATGTTTGCACATGATAACACCTACAGTACAAGTTTTGGGATAAACAATTAATTAATTATCCTACAGATGACCAGCCAGGGGGTCAAATGCTACTTACCAAAGTATCAACCATATGCTTAAGGTTCAAGTTAGATGGGAACTTTGCACATTGGAAGATACATGCAGTATGTTAGATAATAGGAAAAGTTTAATATGTCCACCTTTATGAAAGATTATGTATTCCATGTGTATCTCATGCATGGAAAAATATTAAACCAATTAGAAACATTTAGTGTAAAAATCTGTTTTACCCTCTTGACAAAAGGAGATATTTGAATGTAACTTTAATAAGTGATAAATGATACATTCACTTTAATAATCAACACATGATACAGAAGAAGGAATGCATATCAAAGAACTTGGAACATGCGTAGGTCCTACTGGGGGTGAAGATAAGAGCTAAATATTAACTGTATTAAAATGACATACATCACTGGCCTCTTTCATAACATTGGTTGTGCTTAAATTTATTTAACTAAGAATTAACATGTAAGAATAATTGTGTATGACTCAAAACGAAAGGTGATCTTACACTGATACTGGAAAATTAAACCACTGAACTCTTTTGCTTTTGTGTTTTAGGCTAATTTGCACTCACATGGCCTTGCAGCATAAGGTAGAGCTTCACTAATGCTATGCTTTTGCCCTAACAGCATGCCAGTATTTTCTTGGTAATATTTATTTAAATATTGTTTTATCTGATCCACTTATGAAGAGCCAATGTTTTCAAAATTATAGAAACCAATTAAAAGAAGACAAAGCTTTTTCAAAGGAAAAGTATCCCTAACATGTGTGGTCAAGTGGCAGAGAGTTGAATTTTGTGTTTACTGATTGTCAGATCTTCCTCTGTATACACTGAATCCTACAGGTAGCTTTGCTCATTATAAAGATGAAAAGGGGATTGATGACAGCCATTGACAGCTGTCAAAGTCTGCACACCCCTCTAAGGACAGACTTTGGCTAGGTTTACACATATGCAAATGAAGAGAAAAGGTCCCTGAACCATTTTAGAAATCACAGCCCACATGGGAACCAGAAGTGCAGTGCAGTTGCCAGTGTGGGTGTGATTTCAAGAGCGTGCAACGTGCCATTAGGATTAATGGCACCCACATGCATTCAGCGTGCTTTTCTGTGCAGGTGGTTGCGGCTGCGGGAACAGGTGCAAACCTGCAGTAGAAACCACTCTCACAGATGTGAACCTAGCCTTAAAGACTGAACTGAACATGTAGCCAGGTTATGGGCATTCAAATATTGACCTATACTTCATTGCAGTTAGGGAACTTTAAATCAAGTCCTCACTGATCTCTGTAGCTGGGATAAACGAATCCTGAAATTTTACATTGGAGACAATGACATCTCAACTCACCTCCCTTTGATTCATCTGGCAGTAGGGGCCAGTTTGCCAAACTTCCAAGGTAAATAAAAAGAAGGTGCTGTAAGCTGCTCAGAAATCTACTGCAACCTGATGAGTATCTGTTGTAATTTTTGAGGATTGCTTACTCCACAGTGACTGTAGCTATAGAGATCAGTGAGAACTGGTTTAAAAGATTATTTACTGTTTGGTAAGTATGTGAAAATAGCCTGGCCACATGTTTACTTTAAAGCAAATGGCTGATTGAACTGAATGTGTGAATTACAGTATGCGCCTCCATCTGCTAAATTTATATTGCTTACAAAATTTTAACCAAGCTTACAAAAAATGCTGAACTATTCCAACAGCGGATGAAGAGCAGAAACAGACAGAAAATACCAATTACTTTACAAAAGCAAACTGACTGGTTCATAGGAAACCTTCAAAAATGTTCAAACAATTCTTAGAAATGGTAGTCTGATGTACAAATTTGATGTGATTATCAGTGAAATTTTGTGATCACAAGTAGTCTATCATTAACACCTAGAGCTTCTCTTCCAAATGTCTGTAATGAGAACAGGCCCACTATATTTGATTTTGCCTTACTTCCCACATTAGTAAATCAGATCCAATTCTTGTGTACTAACAACTATTTCAATAGGTTCTAACACTGGTAATGTGTATGACCGTGTTATCAGATTCGACTGTGAAATTATTTTATTTGTTAATCTTTAACAGGTCCGGTAGTGAGAAGAAAGCAGAGAAGGAGTCACAAGTCATAAATTCATGAGCACCGATTGCTGTTATCAGAATTATAGATCAGCGTGTGAACAAGTCAAGGAGTAAACTACATTGGAATAAGGATCATTTGGATTGTCTGTCATCTTGCACAAATATATTTGTATAACATTCTTTTTCAAGGGTTGAGTATTTTTTGAGCATGAACCAAAAAAAAAAACCTGAATGTATAAAGATAATGAATAGTTCCTAATATACCACCCTCTACAATTACCTACAATCGGTTGTGATCTTGTGCTATATACAAATATTTGAAAATAAAATCTAGACAAAGCTATACCACTTCATGAACAGCCACCATTTCTTACACAAATCTTGAATCTCTGTTTTCTTAGAGTTCAAACAAACCATTTTCTTCAGGGATTCTGTGTTTAAAACACTTTACATAGTGTGGTGCTTTCATTTTTTTTTTTTTTTCACCACGACCTTCAGTGCTTATTTCTGGTACTAACTCAAATGGGTTTATTTGTAAATTATGCCAATTTTTGTAACTCAGAAAATGAGAGAGTCAATTGCTTATTTTTATTTTTTGATTTTAAATGTTATCTCAGTTGTTGCAATGCAACTAAGGATGCTAGGGAAGAAGTGATTACTTTACATTCTTGTGTCTTTTTTCTTTAAACTGAAACTAATTTAAATTAAATTTGGGTTTAGAGTGTGAAAAACAACGCATATGCTTTTTTGGCAGAATTTTTAAAAGTAATATCTGCTGCCTTTCTGGTTAAGTTTGGTAGGATTTGTAATATAAACACCACTAGCTAGTTTTTTGTTTTGTTTTCTTTTTTAAATAAATGTTGGCGAACACCAGAGCTTGTGGTTGTTAACTTTTTCCTACTACATTCCTTTAAGAAAAGTTTACAGAAAATATTTTCTTTCACATTTCTAAAGATTTGTTTTAGAATTTTAGTTTCTATTTAAAGAAATTTAAAAAAGCTATTGGGTGTGCCTCTATACCTCTGTTTCTTAAACAAATACTCAATAAAATGTGGTTGAATTACACCAAATTGTGAGTGTTTTTTTTTTTTATTTAATAAATGTTTGGATATTTATGTACATTGTACAAATCTGAAAAAAAGAACTGTTTAGTTCCAAATATAACATTTAGAAGCAATGCATATCCACGCCTTTTTTGTCATTTGGCAAGCACTGCTTTCTCTCTCCATGCATGCCGTAATTATATCCTCTTCTGGGTGTGGCCACTTATTTCTGTGCTTGCACAGCACTTTACAGTTTGCTCAGCACTACAATATAAAGACAGACAGTACAGTTACAATACAATTAAATAACAGAGGGTTAAGATGGTCCTCCTCATAACAGCTTACAATCTAATAGGGTGGGGCAAGTGGTACAAAAATAAATAACTGTGGGGGATGAGCTGATGGAAGGGTGAAAGTTCAGTAATTAGTTGGAGCCAGGATAGGCTTCCCTGAATAAATTCATTTTCAGGGATCGCCTAAAGGTGGCCAGAATAGGAGATAGCTGGACAGATGATGGGAGAGGCTCTATATATACAGTGTGTGATCCAAATGATAGGTTCGCCTTTAGGAAAGAAATATTAAATGCACATGTTTTTGCAGGCAAAAAAAATGTGCATTTTTTTAAAAACTGCAGCCTGATATTGCATCTGCGGTCAGTATATTGTGGGTGCAATGTCAGGCTCCTGCAGACACTTCCTACAGCTTTCTGTCCATAACTCTGTATAGGCTTCCAGTTACTGAGCTGCAGGAAGTCAATGGACTATGAGTGTGCTGATTAGTGCACTCATAGCCCATTGAGAACTACAATTTTGTCTGCTGCAGTGGAAGACAGGACTTGTAGTTTATTCATTCACAGAGCCCCGCACAGCTGCACTGAGGGGGGGAGGGGGGCTCAGAGGGTGAGGGTTAGGCTTAGCAACATGTTACACCCTATATACGGGTGCAACATGTAGTTAAGGGTGCAGATAGCCTTTACGTTTCTCAACATAGTACCAGTGAACAATCGTATACACACATAAAGAATGCAAAATAAAATTTTACTTAACTTATAATGGATGATACAGTAAAGAAAGAGCAGTCTCAGGTCTTATTCGTTGAATGCATCCATCTCAGAAATTTCTGGCTTGCAGTCATCTCACACTACATGCCTCTGTGTTTGGATTGTCATGATGACATTTCAACAAAGAGTCCCTAATAGGGAGGAGGTGAACTCATCAAAAGCTCAGCAGCCACTTTGTGCTGTAGTTCTAAATTTTAGATGAGGCTCCAGCTCCTCCAGAAG
Organism: Lithobates clamitans; assembly: GCA_037952925.1. Taxonomy (NCBI): domain Eukaryota; kingdom Metazoa; phylum Chordata; class Amphibia; order Anura; family Ranidae; genus Lithobates; species Lithobates clamitans. The sequence continues at coordinate 3,631,877 of JBBGZY010000125.1, read as the reverse complement.
TTTAATATAACACTGAGATAGGATCATTTGGCTTCTAATTTAGTTTCTCTGTTAGGCAGTTTCTCTGTGAATTTTATCCCTGTGTGCTCTGCGGTTCAACTGAAAACCTTGATATCAAGATCAGATATCAATCTAGTATTACTACTAATCCTAAAAAAGTGTGCATTATAGAGTTACAGATGATTCAGAATTGTGCAGAATGGTTTGGGAAGCTCCTGGCAGCCCTGACAGTTAATTTGATGGTGCCATAAAAAACAACCTGAGTCACTTCCTTTAAAATTTTACATGGAATTAAGATAAAAAGGTGAAACTTGGTGACACTGGCAGTCAAGCTATGGATGTTCAGGAAACAATAAAAGCAGAAACAGGCTTTGAAGCAGCCCTTGACCCCTTTCTTCTAGAAGCCTTTAGGAAATTTGAACCACCAATGATAACATTGAAATTTGGATTTGAAGTTTGCCATCCAGATTTGTGAATTTTAATTCAAATTTCACTTTATCCAAAACTGAAGATCAACTGTATTTATTATTAGCAATGTGCTCAGATTTAGTCAACTTGTTTTGGGGTGCATACAATCATCAGAGCTAAAAAACAAAAATACAATAAATGAATAAAGAATATATTAATATAGAACATATTTTACAGTTGATATTGTGAATATACGGTAATTGCAAGTAGCATTGTTAAATGGAATTCACTGCATCTCGATCACTATGTTTCTTGATCACTCTGTCAGTGGCAGGGTACGCATGACCACATACACCTGATCCAGTAAGTTTGGGCATCAATGCCACATATCATTCACAGTGCACTGGATTAATCTTTTAGTTCCTAGGAATGGATAGATGCAGCCAAATATGCATTGCCAGAGTATGTTAACTCAAAGGCTGTCCATGTGGTTTTAAAACATTACCACATGAAAAGGCCCTTTCCCCATTGTATGTTATTTAATTAATTTATTTTTTTTAGTTTAGCTTTGGTACATGACCCCTATGGCAATTTCTAACTTTCAATCCCTCTTTTTTAACAATTGTTTACTTATTAGTCCAACAAAATGAACAATGAGAATATCAAGATACCCCATTGTGGGTTATCAAGATCCTACATTACTTGCCAAACAATATGCTAATCTGTTTGGGTTCCTTTGGCAGGCAATTTCACAAAACATACATCCAAGTCCATGGGGGTAGGGGGGCTTATGGGTGTATGTTTTGTGAAACTTTCTGCCAAAGGGACCCAGGCAGTTTAGTTCATTCTTAGCTACAAGGTTAGGCATAAGGACGAGTAATTTGTCAAGTAATATATATTCCATATCTATTAGAATACCTATCTAATAGATATGACAAGGATATTTATTTATATTTAAGCCTATGTTGGTTCAGCTTGTTATTGTTTATCCAAAACAAGATTGGAACTATAGGAACATAGGGGGATGGGGCAGGGGATTTTGCCAGGAGATGGACTCTTATGCCTTACACATGATGTCTTATGTCTTACACACGATCGGACTTTCCGACAACAAAACCATGGAATTTTGTTTGAAGGTTGTTGGCTCCAACTTGTTTTGCATACACACGGTCACACAAATGTTGGCCAACAATTATGAATGCGGGAACGCGGTGACGTACAAGACGTATGATGAGCCGAGAAAAGAGAAGTTCAATAGCCAGTGCAGCTCCTTCTGCTTGATTTAGAGCATGCGTGAACTTTTGTGCGTTGGACTTGTGTACACACGATCGGAAATTCCGACAACAAAGTTTTGTTGGCGGAAAATTTGAGAACCTGCTTGCCAACATTTGTTGGCGGAAAGTCCGCCAACAAATGTTCGATGGAGCATACACACAGTTGGACTTTCAACCAACAAGCTCACATCCAACATTTGTTGTCAGAAAATCCGATCGTGTGTACGGGACATAATACCTGTCACAAACTTCATCATAACATGGTTATGTTAGTTAGAACAATTACATGGGTATAGGTACTGGGATATGTTCCCAACACTGAAATGAGCAATTTGGATGAGCAGTAAAATGACTTCAACATTACAGAACAAGTCTAATTGAATGTTACTAACTGCTACTAGCTATACCATGATCTGGATGAATGAAAACCTTATAAGACATACTGGGATGTTATATGGTCAGATGTGTTAGTTCACTGTTTGAGTTTTGTAAGCTTGGTATACTACTCCATCTTTTGCTCTCTCCTTGAACTTTTGTTAATTTTGCCCTTGTGTATACTTGAAAAATGTATGCTGTTAAATTAACCATAATTCCTCATAAAGTTTACCAATTTGAGTTTTTTTTTTTTGCTAAACTGTGTATTTTTCAGCATATGCTGCCCTTTGATATTAACCGCTTCAGCCCCGGAAGATTTTACCCCCTTCCTGATTCGGCACTGCGTGGTTTTAACTGGCAACTGCGCAGTCATGCGATGTTGCACCCAAACAAAATTGACGTCCTTTTTTCACACAAATAGAGCTTTCTTTTGGTGGTATTTGATCACCTCTGCGTTTTTTATTTTTTGCACTATAAACAAAAAAGAGCGACAATTTTGAAAATAAAACGCATTATTTTTTACTTTTTGCTATTATAAATATCCCCCCAAAATTTATAAAAAAAATATTTTTTCCTCAGTTTAGGCTGATATGTATTTTTCTACATATTTTTGGTAATAAAAATCGCAATAAGCTTATATTGATTGATTTGCGCAAAAGTTATAGCGTCTACAAAAAAAGGATATAGTTTTAATTTTTTCTTTATTAGTAATGGCGGCGATCTTCGATTTTTCTTGGGACTGCAACATTATGGCGGACACATCAGACACTTTTGACACTATTTTGGGACCATTGTCATTTATACTGCGATCAGTGCTATAAAAATGCACTGATTACTGTGTAAATGACACTGGCAGTGAAGGGTTTAACCACTAGGGGGCGATGAAGGGGTTAAGTGTGTCCTAGGGAGTGATTCTAACTGTGGCGGGGATGGGCTTCAAGTCACATGACAGCGATCACCACTCCCGATGACAGGGATCGGTGATCTCTGTCATGACACAAGCCAGAATGGGGAAATGCCTTGTTTACATAGGCAGTTCTCCATTCTGAGGCTCTGTGACACGTTGCCGGGAGACCGACTGACATTGAGTCTGCCGGTCCCACGGTCACGCTGTAGGCGCATGCACGCGCCTCCAGTGGCGCGCGTGCGCCTGCTATCCCCACGTTTTAAAGGGGACATACAGGTACGCCCATTTGCCCACCGCTGCCATTGTGCCAATGTATATCAGTGTGCAGCGGTCGGCAAGTGGTTAATGTTGTGTGTTGTCATTCTATCGTTAAACTGAAAAAAAGTGTCAAAAAAGACTATAGTAAAACAAAAAGCTAATAAAATATGTTTTCAAATAAGTGCCTTTATATGAAGCAAACATTAACAAAGTTTTTCTGTGAGCAGGCTAGGCCAGTGTTGTTATTCAACAGGAAGTATAAAATGAGCAGAATTCCCTTCCTAGACAGTTGTCATTGGAATATATGTTTCCATTGGGAGATTTTCCCTCAGTTCTTGTTTTGGTGACAACTTTAACCACTTACCGACTGGCTCCTGTACATATATGTCGGCGCTTTGAAGATAGATATCTCGGTAATGGCAGCAGCTGCTGCCACAACCGAGGTATCCATCTTTTCAGGAGCCGGTCATGTTTATCGTGGAGAGGTGCCACCCCCCTCCCGCCGCTCTCCTGCGCCCTCCGCTGCTTACCGGAGCCGTTGGTAGCGGCGGAGGCGATCAGAACCTGTCATGTCTGTGGTAAGGAGAAGAGTGAGGGGAAGCTGGCCCCACCCATCTCCATACCATAGGAGGGCGGAAGCTACGTCATATTGTCAGCTCCGCCCATACGTCTTAAAGGGCCATTTTTTTGTTGTCATTTTTTCAAATGCCAATTTTTTTTAGCATTTAAGTCCAAATATGAGATCTGAGGACTTTTTGAACCCCAGATCTCATATTTAAGAGGTCCTGTCATGCTTTTTTCTATTACAAGGAATGTTTACATTCCTTGTAATAGGAATAAAAGTGATCCAATTTTTTTAAACACAAACAGTGAAAAAATAAATAAAATAAAGTAAAATAATAATAATTAAAGCTCCCTGTCCCGACAAGCTCATGCGCAGAAGCGAACACATAAGTGAGTAGTGCCCGCATATGAAAACGGTGGTCAAACCATACATGTGAGGTATCGCCGTGACTGCTAGGGCGAGAGCAATAATTCTAGACCTAGAACCTCCTCTGTAACTCAAAACATACAACCTAAAGAATTTTTTAAACGTCGCCTATGGAGATTTATAAGGGTAAAAGTTTGACGCCATTCCATGAGCGGGCGCAATTTTGAAGTGTGACATGTTGGGTATCAGTTTACTTGGTGTAACATTATCTTTCACAATATAAAAAAAATTGGGCTAACTTTACTGTTGTCTTATTTTTTTTATTCAAAAAAGTTAATTTTTTCCAAAAAAAAGTGCGCTTATAAGACCTCTGCGCAAATACGGTGCGAAAAGAAGTATTGCAATGACCGCCATTTTATTCTCTAGGGTGTTAGCAAAAAAAAATATATAATGTTTGGAGGTTCTAAGTAATTTTCTAGCAAAAGAAACTGTTTTAAACTTGTAAACACCCAAATCTTAAAACGAGGCTAGTCCTTAACTGGTTAAAATTTGGAATTTTATATTACTTTGATCACCAGGACAAATAGAGAGGGCAATACTCCCCAGCATGGACACAGTTAGCTATAAAGCTTGACAGAGATTCTGAAGCATGCCATAGACAGATAGTATTTTAGCTGTTTCTGCAGGAACTGGCCACTTTTTGATCAGTGTGTGGCTGGCCATCTCTGCTTGACAGAAGCTGAACTTTGATCGACTTCTTTTGAAGGGGCATGCTTGAAAACCTTTGTCGATCAATGACTGCAGCCAATTGGTTGCAACTGTTAATCAGTGTATTCTGACAGCAGCAAGTCCCACCTTTAGCATACAATGTCCCAGAGGGGGGATTCCTCCATCCACTTTGCTTGTGTGGAATAAGAAATCATTTTTTTTTGTTCAGGCTGCAGGCTGAACGAGATAAAAGATACCCTTCTATAGCCAGCTTAAGCCTTTCCACCTGTATCCAAAATAATTTATAAAAATCAAGGCATTCCTCCATTCTCCTTGTTTTACTGCAGAAGTAATTAATTAGGACCTATGGGGGTCAGGGTCCTAGAAGGGCAGGAGCCTAGAAGTCACATGGTTAGAACATAATCATAAAACTGTGCACATCTTTAAGACAACAGAAAGTACTTTAGCAATTTCAGTAATTGTAGAAAACATAAAAGAGTTTATAAAAGCTTTCCTTTCTATTTGTAATTTCTTTCCTCTTTACCTCCACTCCCTAGCTCATAATAATCATGTTGGTTAAGAAACATATCCAAACTAAAAGCCCTTTTACTTATAAGAACTTGAAGTCACTTGTTGTGCCGAGTTTGCATCTTTGCTCTTCCTTACTTCTTACTTGAGGATTTTCTTCTGCTGTCGATGCTGCCTGGGTGACATAGAAACTGCCCAGCAGTAAGTGGACTGGTTGGACACAGGTAGGTTAGAAACTGCTTTAGGTAACTTTTTTAAAGGTTGTGAATTGGGGAGTGGGAACAGTAAAGCTTATTTTACGGTTGTGTTGGTGGGGCATAAAAATAACTGGTTGAGCTGCTGTTATAGCCCCCTCCAGAGTGCTGTCATTAAGTTGCAAGGGCGGCTGGACAGAGTTGCACACATGACAGGACTATGATGCTTTGCATAGTGGCATGGCAAAAATTATACTACCCCCTGTCATGTTTGACAGGCAGTACCACCAGGGAACGCCACCTATTCAAGTGAATGGATCAGTGCCGCAACCACAAGCCAAACGCTAGGCACGCGGTTGCGAAGCAGCCAGCTGGTTATAAAAGCCTTTTTGAATTGGGCGGCATAAGCCTTCCCAAGTCACCAACATCTGGTAAGCCTCCTTATGATTATTGGTGGTGGCTTACTTACTATCCCAACCTCCTGTCAAAGTGATGTCTCATGACTTGTGTTCTGATATGTAGGATCGTTTTATTCCATTTTTTTCTTCCATTTTTGGACTTTTTCTTTACATCTGCTGACATGTTTTGGACTTTTGTATCATTAGACCTCTTGTGTCCATAGTGTGGCATTATTTCAAATCATTATATTTAATCCTTCACATTGTTCTCACTTGTTTTCTCTAAGCTTTTAGAGTCACGTGAATTTCAGTTGTGCGCATGTATATTTATTACATGGTTAGAATATGTATTCCTTTATTGGGTAATTTTGGATTAACAATAATCCTCTTTTTGTGATAATATATCACTCTATCACTAAGTTATCGGTTTAGTTATGTTATATAGCGCTACACTTATACTTTTGTATAGCAAAAAATGGCCTCGTCATTAAGGGGTTAAATCCTTCCGGTTCTTAAGTCGTTAAACACACTGCTTGATTACTTCCAGGAAAGACTTTAGGTCATGACACAGGAAGGAGTTGGCCAGCTGACCTAATTAGCACATACCCTGGATCATCCACACCTAGCTGGTCAACTCTTTCCTTTGTCATGACCTAAAATCTGTCCAGGAAGTAAGGCAGAAGTAATCGAGCAGTGTGTTTAAACATCCATAAACATCCATCCGTTTTATTGTTGCAAAATAAGCACATTATGCTATATTGGTACATAGGGGAGCTGGAATTTAGAAAAAAAAAGAAAAGGTGAACAAAGGTGAACTTATCCTTTAACCACTTCAGCCCCATAAGATTTTACCCCCTTCCTGACCAGAGCACTTTTTACAATTTGGCACTGCGTCGCTTTAACTGATAATTGCGCGATCATGCAATGCTGTACGCGCCCTTTTTTCCCCACAAATAGAGCTTTCTTTTGGTGGTATTTGATCACCTCTGCTGTTTTTATTTTTTGCGATATAAGCGAAAAAAGGCTGAAAAAAACGATATTTACTCTTTTTGTTATAAAAAAATACAATATTCTCAATTTTAGTCATACATTTAAGCCAAAATACATTCAGCCACATGTCTTGGGTAAAAAAAATTCAATACGTGTATATTTATTGGTTTGCGCAAAACTCATAGGCTCTACAAACTACGGTACATTTTCTGGAATTTACGCAGCTTTTTGTTTATGACTGCCTATCTCATTTCTTGAGAATTCCATAATGGCAGGGCAGTACAACCCCCCCTCCCCCAAATGATCCCATTTTGGAAAGTAGACACCCCAAGGAATTTGCTGAGAAGCATGTTGAGCACATTGAATATTTTATTTTTTTGTCACAAGTTATTGAAAAATGACAAAAACAAAAAAAATTACAGAAAGTTGTCACTGAAATGATATATTGCTATATTGGGCATATGTGAAATTACACCCCAAAACACATTCTACTGCTTCTCCTGAGTAGAAGCACAAACTCTCCTCAAATGACCCCATTTTGTAGAGTAGACACCCCAAGCGGTTTACAGTGAGGCATGTTGAGTCTGTGGAATATTTTATATTTTGCCACACGTTTCGGGACAATTACAAAGAAAGTTTTTTTTTTTTTTTCACAAGGTTGTCACCAAACATGCCATGCGAATATGAGAAATTACACCCCAAAATACATTCTACTTCCTCTCCTGAGTACAGGGATACCACACGTGTGGGACTTTTTGGCAGTCTAGCCGCATACAGGACCCCAAAAACCAATCACCGCCTTCAGGCTTTCTAAGGGCGTAAAATGGTGATTTCACTCCTCACTACCTATCACAGTTTCGGAGGCCATAAAATGCCAAAATAGCACAAACCCTCCCCCCAAATGACCCCATTTTGGAAAGTAGACACCCTAAACTATTTGCTGAGAGGCACGTTTAGTATTTTGCAGCTCTCGCTTTTTGTGACAAAATTTTGAAAATTGAAAAAAGAAAAAAAAAATTTTTCCTTTTCTTTCTTCATTTTCAAAAACAAATGAGAGCTGCAAAATACTCAAAATACTTTTTTATGCCCTTAGAAATCCTGAAGGCAGTGATTGCTTTTCGGGGTCCTGTACATGGCTAGGCTCCCAAAAAGTCCCACACATGTGGTATCCCTGCACTCATGCACTCAGGAGAAGCAGCAGAATGTATTTTGGAGTGTAATTCCACATATACGCATGTCATGTGTGAGCAATATATCATTTAGTGACAACTTTGTGAAAAGAGAAGAAATTAATTTTCCCGAAACTTGTGGCAAAATATAAAATATTCCATGTACTCAACATGCCTTTCAGCAAATAGCTTGGGGTGTCTACTTTCCAAAATGGGGTCATTTGGGGTTTTTTGACCTGTCCTGGTATTTTATGCACACCATTAGAAGCTTATGTCACACATCACCCACTCTTCTAACCACTTGAAGACAAAGCCCTTTCTGACACTTTTTGCTTACATGAAAAAATATATTTTTTTGCTAGAAAATTACTTTGAACCCCAAACACTATATATTTTTTAAAGCAAAGGCCCTACAGATTAAAATGGTAGGTGTTGCAATTTTTTTTCACACAGTATTTGCGCAGCGATTTTTCGAATGCAATTTTTGGGAAAAAAAAACACTTTTTTAAATTTTAATGCACTAAAACACACTATATTGCCCATATGTTTGTTAAAATATAAAATATAATCTTATGCAGAGTACATAGATACAAAGTCTATATCAACATACCATTACGTTTCTGGTCCTTGTTGGGGATATATTGTAATGTTCTTTTTTTTCATGCAGCCTTTGGGCTGAATGAAAAAAGAGATTGATTGGTGGGTATGCCCACCATTAGAATACCGCCCCGCATCCACCCACTTCTAATGATGGGCATACATGCATCATTTTATTTTAACTGTGGTGGTGAAATCACCTACAGTGCTGGAGTTGCTTATTTACATAACATGAGAGCAAACGCTGTTGCTGTCAAGATAAATAAATCAGTGCTGCAGCTGAATGGTGTACCTGGTTAACAATAAAACATTAACTCAATAAAACACCAACAATCTGTGCCAAAACAAAGAGTAAAAAATATATGGCGAAGCATGAGGCAATCCGCCCCTAATGTTAGGGGCAAATCGCCCTTCCACCCCTGCCCCCATGCTTCAGAATATATGTTCTCTTTTTTAACTGTGGTGGTGAAATCACCTCCTACAGCGCTAGTGTCACTGTTTTACGTATCGTGAGAGCAAACACTGTTGCTGTCAAGATAAATAAATCAGTGCTGCAGCTGAATGGCATACCTGAAAAGAAAAAAATGGTTAACAATAAAACACAATAAACAGTAAAGTATAAAAGAATTACATACCTGAAAAGCAAACAAACAAACATTGCAGTTAAAAATACAGTAAAAAGAGGAGAACAATAGAGAGAGAACAATAGAGAGAGTTGGAGAGAGAGAAATAAAACGACAACTATTTTTGCTTTTTTTATATATATTTTTTAAACTTGTTTTTACACTTTTATTTGTAACTGTAACTGTAACGGTTCCAGGTTTGGGTCCCTCAAAATGGCATCTTTGGAGACCCTGTGAAAGTGTACCCTAGACTGTGCCGTGCTGTACCCTACGCTAACACTCCACTAGTGTGTGGTAGTGTTCAAAACATTCACCCATGCAAAGACCAGGTTGGCCAGGACAGGAGGGACAATAATAGCGGGTGTCACGCCTATATCCACGCTTGCTACAGACACGACATCTTCTTTGGGGTGATCGTTGGGTGGGGTATCAGGGAGGACATACGGAAAATGCCTCTCATGCAGCCGGCTCACTGCATTTGGATTGGGAAATTGGGCCACAGCACCATCTGGAAACAGAAGGGCTGTGATGATCTCTTCCTGGAATTTAGGGAAGGATTCAGTTCGTCGTTGCGCTTTGTATAGCACATAAGCGTTCAGCAGAGCCAATTGGAATAAGTATACAAACACTTTTTTGTACCAGCGTCTGGCCTTATGAGCAATTAAGTACAGCACCATCAACTGGTCGTTGAGGTCCACACCGTCCTATATTAAGGCTATCTTCGTGGACACAGAGGGGTTTCTCCACAACACCAGTCGCCGTTGAAATTTGGTCGTATCTGCATGAAGGGAGGACAGAATAAAAACATTACGATTATCCCTCTACTTCAATGCAAGCAAATTATTACTTCTCAAGCAGGCTCTCTCCCCCAGTCTAAGTCAGGACTCTACAAGCCGCTGGGGTAATCCCCGGCAATTAGATTGCACGGTACCATATGCGCCAATTCCATGATCAAACAAGTGACTAAAAAGTGGCACGCTTGTGTAATAATTGTCCCCATACAAGTGGTACCCCTTTCCGAATAAGGGTGACACCAAGTCCCAAACAATCTTGCCAGCACTCCCTATGTAGTCTGGCAGTTCTCGGGCTCCACATGACTATAATTTTCCTTGTGAACCATAAAATGATATGTATAGTCTGTTGCTCTGTCACAGAGCTTATACATCTAGATCCCATATCTGGCACGCTTGCTGGGAAGATACTGTTTGAAAGACAAGTGGCCAGAAAATGTAATCAGGGACTCATCAACGCAGACAACTTGATCGGGAAAATGCATGAACCACAAGATCTGCTTGTATCTAGCCCTGGTCATTTATGCAGAGAACAAGGGCATATGGTGACTTGGGTCAGTGGACCAATATGACCGCAACTCACTTTGTTTAGTTATGCCCATGAGGAGGCAGAAAGGTCTTAAATTCGTAAACCGTAATAGGTTTCCAATCTCTGGCAAGGGTCAACTGGGGATTATCTGCAATGAATTGACCAGCATACAAGTTGCTTTGGACAACAATAGATCGATGGAGATCTTCTGTGAAAAACAGCGAATAAAAATCAAGTGACGTAAAATCAACTGTTTCCACCTGAATTCTGGGTTGACCAGTGAATGGGGGAAGTATGGGTGCTGCAGAAGTGGTGGGCTCCCAATTAGGATTGGCATATTCTGCAGGAAGGGCACTATGGGCTTGATGGGCCTGTGTTTGTCTTCTTGGTAGGTGTGGGACACTACTTGTGCTAGCCACCGCCCCAGCTTGAACTGCACTTATAGGACTCGCAACGTCACCATGTAATACTGCAGTGCTGGATGTACGACCAGGGTGTACTAGGCCACTGGTGCTTGCCAGTTCACCAGAAGGATGAGCGGCACTAGTACTGGCTCTCTGCTCCATACAAGAGCCCTGCGGTTCCTGCACCTCAACAACAGAAGAAGAGCAGGGTCGGGTACGCCTGACCTTAGCAGGGACCACTACTCCCTCATCATAGCTATCTGTCAGGGTGCCGCTGCTGTCTATCGGTTCACATTCTGAGCCTGAATCTGACAGATTGGTGACTTCCTCTTCACTCTGTCATGCTCAGAAACGTGTAGGCCTCTTCACTAGTGTGCCTCCGATTGGGCATTGCGGCCTCTAAATTTACTGGTACAACTAGTGCAACTCACAGGCAAAAAGAGCACCTGATTGTCAGAGCCTGCTTCAAACGCTACCAAAAAAACTGTTAGCGTTCGCATGGATCAGGCCTGTGTGTTGTGTTTTGTAAGTGACAGAAATCGATTGATACTGCACTTGGGTGGGCTGGGCTGGGTGGAGGGGCTAAATGCAGGTGCTAGCAGGTATCTGGGCTGACCCCATTAACTCTGAGTTTTTGTGAGCCCTAAACTAATAGGGATGCTAGTATAGACCTGATCAGATGAAGGATATTGATCCGTTCAGACATTATACTAATAAGGGAGGTGTATGGTGCATGCGTGGGTGTTAGTGCTACTGGCACTAGTCTGATGCTGCCTGGGGCTGACACTGATCCTAACTGACGCTAAAACCTAACTGATGTCACCTGCCGGGTGATCAGGGGTTTATCCTTTATTAGGTAATATACGGCGGGTACCCTGACGCTATAAAAAATGATCTAACTAACCAGCGTCCCCCGTGACACTAATATGGTGATCACTGGTGACAGGGGGTGATCAAGGTGTTAAACCTTTGTTAGGGGGTTTAGAAGGTACCTAGACCTACCTGAGCCTACTACTAACTGTCCTAACGCTGATTAGTGTCACAAGTGACACCAATGCAGTGATCAGGGAAAAATCTGAAAACTGCACTTGGTGACACAGTGGCAGGGAGTAAAGGGGTTAACTGGGGTGCGATGGGGGGGTGATCGGGGGTCGAAATGTGTGCCTACGTGTACTGTGTCAGTGTAGTGTTGGTGCAACTCACTTTTAGACGTCCTCTCTCCGTGCTCTGGAACCAAAAAGAATTGCAGGATCGGAGGTGACATCACTTCCTCTGCCTGTGTTTACATTACACAGGCAGAGGAGGCATTTCATTGGTCAGAACCGATCAGCAGGTCCAGGCCAGAAATCATTGGCCTGGACCTGAAGGCTGATCGGTTCTGCAACGAATCTGATTGCCGCAGGCATGAGCGACGTACGTGTATGTGGTTTTGCGCACCTGTACAATTCTGCCGACATATATCAGGGTGAACTGGTCGAGAACAGGTTAAAAGTAATGTTCTCCTCAGGAAGGAAGTCAAAGAATAGCTTGGAAAGTTTATGGCATTCCTTGTTCATTTCCCATACTCTCTGGGTTTTTAAAGACTTCAGTCTTTACAGTTGCTTCAAATAGAAATTTTTGTAAATAATTCATAATGAGTGCCATATTTAAGTGGTGCAATTAAAAGTGGTTAATTAAAGGCAATTCTTTAGAGCAGTCTTCTTGTTGAGTGAAGAAAGTCTTCTAGTCATAAAAATAAATTTTAAAACTTACAACAAATTATTTACATGTGCTTTTTCTTTGTGTTCCATCTGTTTAATTAAACAAACACTAGCTCTAGTTTTGCTTTAAACATTCTGTCCTCAAAAACTTCTATACATAATCGAGTCTCGTGGGTGGCGATTCTAAAAATACAATCCACAGGTTCAGAAATACATTTTAGCACAGATGAGTTTATGATGACTAGACCTATAACTCCCAAGCTGGATAGCTTCAGGGTATTTCCATTGTAACCAAGTAATAGATGCTTTATTAGTTGTCAAGCAAATATCAGCAATATCTGCACCGAATGTACCATTAAAGCCATTAGACCCTCCTAAGAAAAGAGCTCTCATTAATAAAGAGATTTGATGTAGCTTTTACAACACATTTCTGGTGGTATTGTTGTGTTAGGGAGTCTAGTGCCAAATTCATGTAACCCTTGTGATGCTTTTGTAGATAGTTTGCATGCAACAGATTCAAATAGTTCTTGTTTGTGACACTTTTCGAGAAAGTCTCCCTTCCTTCCTTCCTTTCCTCCTTCCTTCCTTCCTTCCTTCCTTCCTTCCTTCCTTCCTTCCTTCCTTCCTTCCTTCCTTCCTTCCTTCCTTCCTTCCTTCCTCATCTACTCCCCATCCTTTCTTTCTTCTCCTTCCTTCCTATAAAACCACATAATATAAATAATATAATGAAAGACATTTTATTATTACGATAAATTATCTGTAGACTAGACATCAGCACATAGTCTCCACTGTAATATTGGTATTGCTTAAAAAAAAAACTGAAATCCACTCTGCCGTTTTGTTAGAAATAATGTGAAATGGATTCTCTAAAACATTTTTTCCCATAAACATTTGATGTGGCTATTTTGAATGTTAAAATTAGGAAATTGGTTTGTGGTAGAGGAATGTACTAGAAATAGGTCACACAGGCAAGGAAACTGTTTTCCATGCGTCTTCAAAAGCCTCAGACCCTGAAATGTTCTTAGATGTCGAGTAATTATGGCTAATAAAAAAATGATAATGTGACAGTTAGTGTTAGAATACTTTCTAAATATGTGCAGCTAAATTTATTTTTGTGTTTTACTACAAATATTACAAATGTACCTGCACGTGCCGCCCCACCGCAGTATACTGTAGCGGGTCGGCAAGTGGTTAAGGATGAACTTATAAATCTCAGCATTCCCCTTGATAATCATAGCTCAGCCAGAATAAAGATCTTTGTCCTTGGTTTAATTACAATGGAATAGCTTTTATAAGCATTCAGATGTTTGTGATTTCAAAATGGCAATAATTCAGGATAATGCAGAATTTGTCACCCTGTCAACCTTAGAGCATCAGGGAAAAAGCTGTTACTCAGCCTAGTTGTTCTAACACTAATGCTGTGTAACCTCTAACCTGAAAGTCCATAAGCGGGATAGGAAGGGTTCCTTCTAATACTGAGGGTCACCTGTATTTACTGTTGTAAATATTGTTGATGGTGGGAAGATTGCTGCCCTTATCTAGATAGTTTGCAGCAGTGTTATATGGCTCTCCATGGACCACACAACATGGCAGGAGCATGGACAGATGCGTATAAGGCTTAATCAGGTAGGGGGGAACGTGAAAGAACATTTTACAAAAGTATAGCTATCCTTTAACCTAGAGACAGAAAGCAAGGAGCATTTTCAAAAGGAGGTCATCAACTGCATTCTGTTTTTCTATCAGGACAGGTTTCCTTTAACCATCACAAGTTAACAAAACATGAAAAAAAAATAGCATCCTGGGAATTCACTGAATCATTGCACCAATAAACATGTCAAAACATGTGGTGAACTGTCCATGCCTGGACATAAAAGCTTCACATGTGCACTACAATTCTGATTTAGCCAGTTCATTTTGGATTCAAAGAGAGGTCATCTTAAAGCAGTATTAAACCCAATACCAAATATGTAATGTATTGCAGCTTACCAATCCTTACATGTGGTGGATGCATTAGTTTTATTACTTTAGGCTTTTTTGCATCTGTTTTCACCTGATGATCTGGCTAGTAACACACCTCCTGTATTAGAGTGCCCCCACTCTGGATTAAGGAGCACAGGGGCAGCCTTGGACAGTAGCATTGTCAGTCTGGGGGTTGTGAAATTCATCTAAACTTCAGCCAACACTGCAGCTATACAGGCATTTAGAGCAACAGGTTTGTTCCATTTGTGATAATGGTTTTACATGAATAAATGAAAGCTGATCATTGTAAGCACCCCTCTCAGTGGAAACTGGTTTGCCTCAACACTAACTGATACATTTGTAAGAGAACTTATTCTGTTTAAGAACAAGAGACTTAATGGCCAGTTCACACAATGAAAATTAAGGAAAATTAAGGCCAAAGCCAAGGAGGCTTTGGCCAATTATGGCTCAGGGGATTTAGTACACGCCCCACACTATATAAGGCCGCCTGCACGGCGGCCCTGTGCAGTGTGTTCCGGTGTGCTGGGAGAGAGAGAAAGAGAGAGACAGTGAGTGTCATTTCATTTGAGTTAGCTAGATTAGGCAGAACAGTCAGTCAGTTAGCTGCACTTACAGTGTATTGTGTATATATATGCATCCCAGGTGTTGCATATATATATATATACACTGTATTCAGTTTAGCTAGATCCGTTCCTGTTATCTTCCTACTGACAGGCAGGCCTGTCTTGTTACAGTATTTACAGCTACCTGAAGAAAATTACTGGTGTTCTTTTGATCCTATTAGTACCACAGTCAGGCAGCTAGACTATTTCCAGTTAGTGCAGTGCGTCCTGCTCACAGTGTTCAGCTAGATCCGTTCCTGTTATCTTCTTACTGACAGGTAGGCTTGTCTTATTACAGTATATAAAGCTACCTGAAGAAAATTGCTGGTGTTCTTTTGATCCTATTAGTACCACAGTCAGGCAGCTAGACTATTTACAGTTAGTGCAGTGCGTCCTGCTCACAGTGTTCAGCTAAAACTACAAGTTAGTGGGGTGCGTCCTGCTCACAGTGTTCAGCTAAACC
The DNA here is from genome assembly GCA_037952925.1 of Lithobates clamitans. Taxonomy (NCBI): domain Eukaryota; kingdom Metazoa; phylum Chordata; class Amphibia; order Anura; family Ranidae; genus Lithobates; species Lithobates clamitans. The sequence continues at coordinate 3,616,048 of JBBGZY010000125.1, read as the reverse complement.
TACAAGTTAGTGGGGTGCGTCCACCTCACAGTGTTCAGCTAAATCTACAAGCTAGTGGGGTGCGTCCTGCTCACAGTGTTCAGCTAGATCCGTTCCTGTTATCTTCTTACTGACAGGCAGGCTTGTCTTGTTACAGTAAATACAGCTACCTGAAGAAAATTGCTGGTGTTCTTTTGATCCTATTAGTACCACAGTCAGGCAGCTAGACTATTTACAGTTAGTGCAGTGCGTCCTGCTCACAGTGTTCAGCTAAAACTACAAGTTAGTGGGGTGCGTCCTGCTCACAGTGTTCAGCTAAACCTACAAGTTAGTGGGGTGCATCCACCTCACAGTGTTCAGCTAAATCTACAAGCTAGTGGGGTGCGTCCTGCTCACAGTGTTCAGCTAGATCCATTCCTGTTATCTTCTTACTGACAGGCAGGCTTGTCTTGTTACAGTAAATACAGCTACCTGAAGAAAATTGCTGGTGTTCTTTTGATCCTATTAGTACCACAGTCAGGCAGCTAGACTATTTACAGTTAGTGCAGTGCGTCCTGCTCACAGTGTTCAGCTAAACCTACAAGTTAGTGGGGTGCGTCCACCTCACAGTGTTCAGCTAAAGCTACCTGTAGAAGGTTGGTGGTGTTCTCATACTACAGGCAGGCAGTTGATTTTGCTAGCTGCAGTATCAGTACATATATATATATATATATATATATATATATATATATATATATATATATCCCAGCTTAGTGCAGCTACAGGCCATTAGTATGTCTGGAAGGCCAAGAAGGAGAGGCAGACAGTCACAAGCCAATAAGAGAGGGCAAGCAGGCTCTGTGTCTGGTGCTGGTCGTGGAGACGGTGCATCCTCATCAGCATGTGGCTGTGGGACACGCTTGGCCTTTTTTTCGGCAGCTGGCCATGTTGAGCCGCAACATGCGGAAGACTTGGTCGAGTGGATGACCAAGCCGTCCTCATCCTCCTCATCCTCTCTCACCCATGCCCAGGGTACTTTGTCTGGCAAAGCAGCGGCCTCTTCCCTCGGCTCAATGTCATCTGTCATCAGTGACTCCTTCCCTAGCCCCCCCATGTCCTCCTGAGGAGTCCCTCGAACTGTTTGACCACAGTGTTGGGTACATGCTCCAGGAGGATGCCCAGCGTTTGGAAGGCTCTGATGATGATACTGAGCTTGATGAAGGCAGTAACATGAGCACGGACAGAGGGGGTGCCCAAGAAGGACAGCAATCTGGCAGTCATGCTCCCCCTGCTGCAGCATACTGCCAGGTTTGCTCCAGTGATGAGGAGGGAGGGGATGATGAGGTCACTGACTCAACGTGGGTGCCTGATAGGAGAAAGGAGGAGGAGGAGGAGGAGGCGGCACATCACCATTGAGGCAGGATGCCCTCCAGGGGCCAGCCTAAGGGCAGCACATTGACTGCATCACACCCCAAAGCTCCACATGTGCAGGGCGCTGCAGTCTCTGCGCGTTATTCAAAAAGTTCTTTGGTGTGGGCCTTTTTTGAGATGAGTGCATCAGATCGCACCGCTGCTATTTGCAACATATGTCTCAAGCGTACCTCGCGTGGCCAAAACATCTCCCGCTTGGGTACCACATGCTTGACCAGACATATGTTGACCTGCCATGCAGTTCGTTGGCAAGCGTATCTAAAAGACCCACACCAAAGAACAAAGAGGACCTCTCCTTGCTCCTCATCAGCTGAGATTTCCAACCCCACTAGACCTTCAGTCCTCTCTGAGACCTGCACTGAGAGGAATAAATGTGTAGAATTAGGTGTGTCACAGTCAAGTACTTGTGGGCAATCTGCTTTTGGTACACCGGCGTCAGATTGTACCAGGCAAATTTCCCTGCCCCAGCTGCTGCACCGCCGAAAGAAGTTTGCTCCCAGCCATCCACATGCCCAGCGGTTGAATGCTAGCTTGGCAAAATTGCTAGCACTTCAACTGCTGCCTTTTCAGTTGGTAGACTGTGCCCCCTTCCGTGAGTTTGTGGAATGTGCGGTTCCTCAGTGGCAGGTACCCAAACGCCACTTTTTCTCACGGAAGGCGATTCCGGCTCTCTACCGGCATGTGGAAGGCAATGTCCATGCCTCGCTGGACAGGGCGGTCAGCGGTAAGGTGCATATTACCGCTAACTCATGGTCCAGCAGGCATGGACAGGGAAGTTACCTAAGTTTCACGGCGCATTGGGTGACTCTGCTGGCAGCTGGGAAGGATGCAGGACAAGGTGCAGTAGTGTTGGAGGTTGTTCCACCACCACGCCTCCAAAATGCTAATGATTGTGACACACCTCTCTCCTCCACCCCCTCCTTTTCTTCTTCCTCCATGGCCTCTTCCTGTGCTTTGTCCTCGGAACCAGCGGTGCTCCGTAGCCGTTCAAGGGGCTACGCAAGTATGCAGGCCAAAAGATGCCATGCGGTGCTTGAGCTGGTGTGCTTGGGGGACAGGAGCCACACTGGGGCAGAGGTTCTGTCAGCTCTGCAGGGGCAGGTTCAGAGGTGGTTGACGCCACGCAAACTTAAGGCAGGAATGGTGGTTTGCGACAATGGCACCAACCTCCTCTCTGCCCTCCGACAGGGACAAATGACCCATGTGCCCTGTTTGGCTCACGTCCTTAACTTGGTGGTGCAGCGGTTCTTGGGCAGGTACCCAGGCTTACAGGATGTCCTGAGGCAGGCCAGGAAAGTCTGTGTGCATTTCCGCCGGTCATATAATGCCAGTGCTCGGCTGACGGACCTCCAAAAGGAGTTTACCTGCCCAAGAACCACCTAATCTGTGACATGCCCACCAGGTGGAACTCAACGTTGGCCATGCTGCAGCGGCTGCACATGCAGCAGAGGGCCATCAATGAGTACCTGTGCGACTATGGCACCAGGACAGGGTCAGGGGAGCTTGTTTTTTTTTCCCCACGCCAGTGGGCCATGATCAGGGATGCATGCACTGTCCTGTCACCATTTGAGGAGGCCACGAGGATGGTGAGCAGTGACAGTGCATGTATCAGTGACACTGTCCCCCTTGTCCACCTGTTGGAGCACACGCTGCGTGGAATAATGGACAGGGCACTTGAGGCAGAACAGAGGCAGGAAGAGGAGGACTTCCTTAGCTCTCAAGGCCCCCTTTATCCAGACAGTGTTCCTGCGTGCCCGCCGATCACACAGGAAGAGGACGAGGAGGAGGAGGAGGAGGAGGAGGAAGATTGTGTCAGTATGGAGGTGGAGCCTGGCACTCAGCATCAGCAGCAGTCTTTAAGGGATCAGTCCCAAGAAACACATGGACTTGTACGTGGCTGGGAGGAGGTGGCTGCGGACCATGTCGTCCTTAGTGACCCAGAGGACTCCGGACCGAATGCCTCAGGAAACCTACACTGCATGGCCTCCCCGATCCTGCAAAGCCTGCGGAAGGATCCTCATATTCGTGGTATCAAGGAGAAGGACCAATACTGGCTGGCAACCCTCCTTGATCCACGTTACAAGGGTAAGGTTGCGGACCTTATCTTGCCATCGCAGAGGGAGCAGAGGATGAAACATCTTCGGGAGGCCTTGCAGAAAGGTCTGTGCAGCGCGTTCCCAGATACTGGGAGGTTACAAACTCCTGTTTCTGGACAACGTGTTGCTGAGGCTTCGGTCAGTCAAAGAAGGAGCGATGGAGAAGGTGGCCGTCTGACCGATGCGTTCAGACAATTTTTTGGTCCGCAGCCCCAAGGTATGATCGGTTCCAGCAACCATCGCCAGCGTCTGTTTTACATGGTGCAGGAATACCTAGGGGCAAGATCAGACTTGGACACCTTTCCCACCGAAAATCCTCTGGGTTACTGGGTCTTGAGGATGGATCACTGGCCAGAGCTTGCACAGTATGCAATTGAGCTACTGGCCTGTCCTGCATCCAGCGTTCTTTCGGAACGCACATTCAGTGCTGCTGGAGGCGTGGTAACCGATCACAGGGTGCGTCTGTCCACCGACTCAGTCGATCGACTGACCTTCATAAAAATGAATCAGTCTTGGATCACCACCAGCTACCAAGCACCTGATGCTGATGTAACCGAATAATTTTTTTTGAAATCTCAGATACCTTCAAAGACTGCCTATGCTAATGCTGAGTGACTATCCCTGAGTAATTATCCTCTTCCTCCTCAATCATCACGCTGATAGCTTGTAAGAACATTTTTGGTTCTGGGTGCCACCACCAGTGCCTAAGGCCCAATTTTTCAGCCCCTGTTTAACAGGGGCGTGTAATTACAATTTTTGATGCAATACTTTGCAGCAGGGCTCGTTCCTGCGTTCCAACTAGAGTGTCTGTGAGGGGTTGCAGTGTTGTGGCACCAGCACCAGTGCCTAAGGCCCGATTTTTCTGCCCCTGTTTAACAGGGGCGTGTAATTACAATTTTTGATGCAATACTTTGCAGCAGAGCTTGTTCCTGCGTTCCAACTAGAGTGTCTGTGAGGGGTTGCAGTGTTGTGGCACCAGCCCCAGTGCCTAAGGCCCAATTTTTCTGCCCCTGTTTAACAGGGGCGTGTAACTACAATTTTTGATGCAATACTTTGCAGCAGGGCTCGTTCCTGCGTTCCAACTAGAGTGTCTGTGAGGGGTTGCAGTGTTGTGGCACCAGCACCACCACCACCACCACCAAAGGCCCAATTTTTCTGCCCCTGTTCAACAGGGGCATGTAATTACAATTCTTGATCTAATATTTCACAGCAGCGCCCATTTCTGCACCCACCAAGAGCGAGTGAGGACTTACAGTGTTGTGGCACCAGCACCACCACCAAAGGCCCAGTTTTTCTGCCCCTGTTCAACAGGGGCATGTAATTACAATTCTTGATCTAATATTTCACAGCAGGGCCCTGTGAGGGCTTACAGTGTTGTGGCCACAACAACACCTAAGGCCCAAATTTCTGCTGAGTATATAGGGCAGACCCCTACTTTCAAACATCTAACTTATAAACGACTCCTACTTGCAAACGGAAGGAGATAACAGGAAGTGAGATGAAATCTACCCTTAGGAAGGGAAATTCTCTCCTGTAATGCCCCGTACACACGGTCGGACTTTGTTCGGACATTCCGACAACAAAATCCTAGGATTTTTTCCGACGGATGTTGGCTCAAACTTGTTTTGTCTACACACGGTCGCACAAAGTTGTCGGAAAATCAGATCGTTCTAAACACGGTGACGTAAAACACGTACGTCGGGACTATAAACGGGGCAGTGGCCAATAGCTTTCATCTCTTTATTTATTCTGAGCATGCGTGGCACTTTGTCCGTCGGATTTGTGTACACACGATCGGAATTTCCGACAACGGATTTTGTTGTCGGAAAATTTTATCTCCTGCTGTCCAACTTTGTGTGTCGGAAAATCCGATGGAAAATGTCCGATGGAGGCCACACACGGTCGGAATTTCCGACAACACGCTCCGATCGGACATTGTCCATCGGAAAATCCGACCGTGTGTACGGGGCATAAGAGTTAATATGGGAAAAACATTTCTCCTTTCCACTGATGCTTTCCAATCCTTGTTCCACAAAAAAAACCCAAATTCTCAAAAAGCATTTGTCATTGGGACAAAAAGTGAGGTGAAATCTTCTAAAGAGGAGGAAAGACAGCAAAACAAATGTCACAGGGGTGATAACCCTTCCCTATGTTTTCCAAAAAGCTTAAAAAAGATTTTTTGGCTGGAGCTAAACATGTTAAAAATGTACCCGTTCAAAATGACAAACAGATTCTACTTAACAACAAACCTACAGTCCCTGTCTTGTTTGCACCGCCTGTATACTGCTGTTCAGAGTATATAGGGCCTGGTGGCCCCACACCTTTCCTTATTTTAATTTGGGTGCGGGGTTCCCCTTAATATCCATACAAGACCCAAAAGGCCTGGTAATGGACTGGGGGGTACCCATGGTGTTTGTCTCACTGATTTTCATCCATATTGCCAGGACCGGACATTACATTAAACCCGCAAGCAGTTTTAAATGAGATTTTTTCCTTTAAAAATGACATTTGGTGCAGGGACTGTTCTAAACACGGGAAACACGCGCCACTTTACAGGCATACTATAGACACCCTCCAGGTACGATATTTAAAGGAATATTTCACTTTTTTTTTTTTTTACTTTAAGCATCATTAAAATCACTGCTCCCGAAAAAACGGCCGTTTTTAAAAGTTTTTTTTGCATTGATACATGTCCCCTGGGGTAGGACCCGGGTCCCCAAACCCTTTTTAGGACAATACCATGCAAATTAGCCTTTAAAATGAGCACTTTTGATTTCGAACGTTCGAGTCCCATAGACATCAATGGGGTTCTAACGTTCGTGCGAACTTTCGGTCCGTTCGCAGGTTCTGGTGCGAACCGAACGGGGGGGTGTTCGGCTCATCCCTACACAGGAGCAATTTGTACTGATCATTCACTGTGTCAAGTTCAGAAAAACAAGGGCCGGTAAATTACATATTTACCTGCCCTGTCCCCTACTCTCCATCCGCTTGTGTGTCGGCAGCAGCTGGTGGGAGAGGGAAGCCATCTGCGCTGTGGGGGGTCGAGGGGGGCCCAGGCATACAGAGGGAAATCAGATGTGGGCAGCATAGGGAGGGGGATTGGTGTGGTGGGATAGGCAGACAATTACAGAACGATGCACTGTCTCCCCCTCCAGCAGGTGAAAGCTGGTGGGAAGGAGAGGGGGAGAAACCGGGTTTCAGCTTCTTGAGGGAGAAACACAAACACAGTGTATCATTCCGTAATTGTCCTCCCATCCTACCACACCAATTCAGTTTCCTGTGCTGCCCACATCTAATTCTCCTTGTGTGCCCGGGTCCCCCCTCATCCCCCTACAGAGAGAGTGCATTTTTCTGTAATTGTCTTCCCATCCTGCCTCACTGATCCCCCTGCTGTCTGGGCCCCCTGTGTGCCCGGGCCCCTTACAGGAGGCCCGTGGTACCCCCTATCAGCGGCAATGGTGTCATCCCCCCTGTCGGGTGTCACCATATTGTGGTCCACACCCTTATAGCAACACCACTGACTTTTTATATCATTTGCCCTTTCCTTTAGATTGCAATCTCTCATGAACAAGACCTTCCTGATCCTCTTGTCTTGAATTGTATTGTAACTGTACTGTCTCCCAACTGCTCTAACTGTTAGTGCTATATAAATCCTGTATTATATTAATAATAATAATAAATTGCTGCACAGTGTCTGTAATTATGAAGGTCAATAAGGGCTTATTTAGAAGCTCATTTACTGATTGGTAAGAATGTATCTATATTCGATTATGCATAGCCTGGTCATAATCCTACTATTTTAAATCTAACATTTGACTCCTTATCTTACTTCCCTACTGACTTGTGTATCTAGCTGTTTGCTTGTAATTTATCTGCCATTTCTCTCTACAAGTCTGACATATCAACTACTAGAAGATGCAAAAACCCCAACTTTCAAAATTCGTTGATATGAAATAACATTTTATTCTTCTCAATAATACCTCACTTTTACTCACTAAATCATAATTTTTATCTTAAAAGCATATCCACGACCATAACCCTCCCTCCCCCATGCAATTGCATGTTCATATATTACTTTGGGCTTGACCTTTGTAACACTCTGTGGTCTACCAACCAATAGACTGGCACCACTCCAGCCTATCTTAATCTCTGCTGCTCAACTTAACTGCCTCTCTACTCACTTCTTAAATGTTGTTTTTCTGCATTAGTTCCTCAATTGACAATCAATCAAATAATTCAGTTCAAGCTTGTAATGCTATGGTAATTTTAAGTGCAGCAATCAATTTAGATAAAATGCAATAAATAAATAGATATACCCCAATTCTATTAATATCAACCTTAAAGGGTATCAAGACGAAAAACAAAATAAGAGTAAATGGGATTTGAAATTCTGCTGTAACCTTCCCACAGAAAGCACTAAAAGAGACATATATAAAAATATCAAGAATTTTATTACCAAAACATTTTCTTTGAAAGGTTTTGAGGTGTCAATCCCCTAAAACGTATCTAGCATAGTCACAGATTCAGCTCAGCCATCCTCAACATTATCCTCACTTACAGCAGTCATTATAGAGAATAAATTGTCATGGTATAACACAAAGAGAAGAGAGAGAGGGAAGAGGATGGAGTCCCAACGTGTTTCACAGTTGTAGCTTCTTCAGGTGTTCAGAGGGTGTGGTTAAGCATAATTATTTAAGGGGGAAGGATAGCCATACAATTAGAGTCTCCTGCATCACTCATGGACCTCATGTGAAAGAGGTGACACCTTATGAAAATGTGTGAGAAGAAAGTGGCTCCTGCCACTGCAAGATGATAAAAAAGTGCAGGGTATTAAAAAAAAGCATACAGTGTCTTGAAAAAGTATTCATACCCCTTGAAATTTTCTACACTTTGTCATGTTACAACCAAAAATGTAAATGTATTTTATTGGGATTTTATGTGCTATACCAGCGTTTCTCAACTGGGGTTCCGCGGAACATGGCTGGATTGGAATGTGAGTCCCTGTGTACAGAAAGGATAAATGTAGACTGCAGGGGGGGGGGGATGGAGCAGAGAATGGAGAACAGGAGGTTACATCCTATGTGTATATATGGCAGCACTGAATGCAGACTGCAGAGAACAGGAGCACACAGTTGGATTAGCCCTATATGTAGCAGGAGGAGAGATTATAATAGCTTTATATTATGCCATAATTGTACATAATGCTATTATAATTGCTCCTCCTGCTACATTCAGGCTGATCCAGCTGTGTACCCCCACTCTCACAGGCTCTCACCTCCTGCAACAATCAGCCATGTGCTCCTACTGTCAGCACTCCTCCTGGCACCACCCTCACAGGTTCAGAGGAGCTGGAACTATAGAGGAGGCACCAGTAATCAATGCGCATTGACATTGCATTGAAAACAACATTGGTATTGTGTGTTTTTTCTGCACAGAAATATGCAACATGTATGCATTTTTCTTCAGAGAAAGATACTCAAATGACACCAACATTGTGAACAGCACATAGAAATCAATTGTTTTCTTTATCTCTTTTCAGAGACCTATGTTTGAAAAATGCATGTCTCCTGATGTGGACAAGACCAAAGTATTCTATGCAGGTCAAATCGGCACAATTTTCCATCAATCCCATCAATTATGCATGTATGTTGTGAACAAGGACCAACTGTTCCCGTATTCTGCTGTCTTATTTATGAATCACAATATTTGGGAGTTTTGTTCAAGTTCAGCAAGACCTCATTCACAGCATATGTGCAAAAAAAAGTGATGAAAAATCAGGCTTGCATAGAAAATTTTGGCCTCTTGTAGGTCTCTGCAAGGACATAAAGAAAACAATTGATTTCTATGTTCCCTGTTCACACTATAATGTTGGTGTCAGGTGAGTTCTAATATTTATTCTGAAATTTAAAGCTATTTCTACAATAATTGTGGTTATATCTACAGCTTGCTAATCAGATCCAATGTTCCGAACTGCAATTTTTTTTTTAGACCAACACAAATTGGCACATAATTGTGAAGTGGAAGGAAAATGATAAATTGTTTTCTAAATTTTTTATAAATATATATCTGAAAAGTGTGGCATGCATTTGTATTCAGCCCCCTCTACTCTGATACCCCTAACTAAAGCCTAGTGGAACCAATTGCCTTCAGAAGTCACCTAATTAGTAAATAGAGTCCACCTGTGTGTAATTTAATCTCAGTATAAATACAGCTGTTCTGTGAAGCCTTCAGAAGTTTGTAAGAGAACCTTAGCGAACAAACAGTGTTATGAAGGCCAAGTACAACACCAGACAGGTCAGAGATAAAGTTGTGGAGAAGTTTAAAGCAGAGTTACATTAAAAAAATATCCCAAGCTTTGAACATCTCACGGAGCACTGTTAAATCCTTCGTCCAAAAATGGAAAGAGTATGGCACAGCTGCAAACTCACCAAGACATGGCCGTCCACCTAAACTGACAGTCTGGGCAAGGAGAGCATTAATCAGAGAAGCAGCCAAGAGGTCCATGGGAACTCTGGAGGAGCTGCAGAGATCCACAGCTCAGGTGGAAGAATCTGTCCACAGGGCAACTGTTAGTCGTGCACTCCATAAATCTGGCCTTTATGGAAGAGTGGCAAGAAGAAAGCCATTGTTGAATGAAAGCTATAAGAAGTATGGTTTGCAGTTTGCAAGAAGCCATGTGGGGGACGCAGCATACATGTGGAAAAAGGTGCTCCGGTCAGATCGGACCAGAATTGAACTTTTTGGCCTAAAAGCAAAACATTATGTGTGGTGGAAAACTAACACTGCACATCACCCTGAACACACCATCCCCACCGTGAAATGTGGTGGTGGCAGCATCATGTTATGGGGATGCTTTTCTTTAGCTGGGACAGGGAAGTTGGTCAGGACAATGTTAGAAGAAAACCTGTTAGAGTTTGCAAAAGATTTGAGACTGGGGCAGAGGTTCACCTTACAGCAGGACAATGACCCTAAATATATAGCCAGAGCTACAATGGAATGGTTTAGATCAAAGCATATTCATGTGTTAGAATGGCCCAGTCAAAGCCCAGACCTAAATCCAATTGAGAATCTGTGGCAAGACTTAAAAATTGCTGTTCACAGACGCTCTCCATCCTATCTGACAGAGCTTGAGCTATTTTGCAAAGAAGAATGGGAAAAACGTCATGCTCTAGATGTGCAAAGTTGGTAGAAACATCCCCAAAAACACTTGCAGCTGTAATTGCAGCAAAAGGTGGGTGTACAAAGTATTGTCTCAGGGGGGCTGAATACAAATACACACCACACTTTTCACATATTTATGTGTAAAAAAAAAAATTAAAACCATTTATCATTGTCCTTCCACTTCACAATTATGTTTGTGTTGGTCTATTACTTAAACTCAAAATAAAATACATTTACTTTTTTGTTTGTAGCATGACAAAATGTGGAAAATGTCAAAGGGTGTGAATACTTTTTCAACACACTGTACATACTCACCTAGGTGGATGCAGCATCTGATGGTGCATTTTGTTCCCACCACCTCTACACCAATAACAGATCAATCAAATTCTGGTGATAGCTCATCTCTCGGTCTTCAGTGTGCAGAAAGCCAGTGACAGTCAATTACTGGCTCTCTGCTCTGCCCCTTCAGCACTCACTGGAGCACTGGACTGTGGAGGGGTGAAAGCAGCTGGCTCAGGCTCTTAGTAGCTTGCTGAGAGGCCGAGACAGCTGCTGGTTCAGGCATCTGGGTGGATCCTGACATTAAAGTCGGGATCTCTCCAGAGCCTGGACCGATTGATAGACATCAGCCGACCGAAGGCTTTAGCCCACTTTTGACTGAATAGGGTTACAGGAGTGTAAAACAAAGTGCACTCCTGTGACCTACAGGAGAAGTATGGTTTCTCCTTTAACACGAACCTCAGCAGTGCCTTGTGCAAAATGAACTAAAGTTTTAGTATCAGTAGTAAGGCTTACCCATAGGTACAGTAAACATCTCTTAAACGTGCACCGTTTAGGTGATAATCATGTGTGTAGCAACCGATGACGTCAATAACACATGAGCACTGGGCTCTCAATGGACAGCATGCAGTCCACTGAAAGAACTATGCTGCGGCTGTGACTCCCACGATCATTTGTGGAGTGACATCATAGCGGCTTGCCCCTAGTGGCCAAAAGGCGAAGCGACATAAGGTAACGTCGTTTCGCCCAGTCGTGCCATTCTGTCGCAGTAAAACTGCGGCGGCTGGTCGGCAAGCAGTTAATTTCAATCCAAGTTTCAGCTGAATTTAAATTAGCTTAGTTAGCGCTGGTCCTAACTTTTATCCCCCAGACACCAGGCAGCAGAGATCTGTGTGTGAACAGTGGTCTCTTTGCAGTGGTCTTGTCAGCACGTAAACTGATTCCCTCCTTTTGCTGCATCTTCCTCTTACACTTCAGTCCTGTTGCACAGGGTATTGCAGGAGGCTGATACCAGGTTACATTCAGGTACCTACACTGCTTGCATTTAAAAAAATTTTGGCAAAGCAACATACCGTATATACTCGAGTGTAAGTCGTTCCGTGTATAAGTCGAGGCCCTAATTTACCACAAAAAAATGGGAAAAACTTACTGACCCGAGTATAAGACGAGGGTGAGAAATGCACAGCTACTGTAAGTGGAAAAGAGGGTCAACAATGCCCATTTGCAGCATCACTGTGCCCATTTGCATGCCTCACTGTGCCCATTTGCAGCCATAAGTCCCCTGAACTTCAAACTCGGTAGGTAAGGGTCCCAAAATGACATTGCTGCAGATGGACACAGTTGACCGAATTTGGGGCCCCGTATCTGGGGCCACTTAGTGCCAAGAACCCCAAATTTGGTGTGCAAACCCAGTGGAACTAGCACCATAAAATTTCCAAAGTTGGGGTTTCTAGCACCAAGTGGCCCTGAGATATGGGGCCCCAAAGTCGGTTCAGAAAATGTCAAGCACTTTTCTGCAGCAGAGAATGACATTTTCCGAACCGATTTTGGGGCCCCGTATCTCGGGGCCACTAAGTGCTAGGAACTTCCGCTTTGGATATGTTGTGGTACCACTGGGTTTGCACACCAAATTTGGGGTTCCTAGCACCAAGTGGCCCTGAGATACGGGGCCCCAAAGTCGGTTCGGAAAATGATTTTTTTTGCTGCAGAAAAGTGCTTGAATCGAGTATAAGTCGAGGGGGGCACTTTCAGCACAAAAAAAGTGCTGAAAAATTCGACTTATACTCGAGTATATACAGTATACTGTACACTAAACTACTAAACCAATTTTGCTAAAATAAAAACATAAACATATTTACATATTGTACAGTACATTTTAAAGGAAAATATGAACATGTTTCAGTGTGCACCTGTTAAATTAATGATATTTGATGAATTTAACCTGCCATTAGCTGTACAACTATAAGTGCATACCTTGAAAATTGACAATTTCTCTTTACTTCTGTCCCATAACCAATAGAAAGTGAGAGAAAATCCCTGCAAAATAAAGGAATTTTTTTGGGAATCCCCATGTTGCTATTGGAAGATTTTGCCTCGATTGCTTTTCTGGCGACAACCCAAAATTTGGGATTTTCTTTTATTCCACTTTCAATGACAATGGTAAACAGAGCAAAGAGGGTGAATCTCCTTAATGGGGGCACAGAGAGCAATAAATCCAGACAAACATTCAAATCCCTCTCCACTCTATCCAAAGTTATAAAAAAAAAGTTTTGCTTTCAGTTATACTTTAACCGCTTGCCAACCAGCCGCCGCAGTTATACTGCGGCTGAATGGCACAGGCAGGAGAGTCTCCATCATGTTATGTCGCTCATGTAGGCGGCCACTAGGGATGCGCGCCTGCAGCTCGCCCCCCGGAGCCAATACGGCAGCCGGGCTCCCGCGATCGCTCGTAACACGGCGAGAACCGGGATCTCTGTGTTTACAAGCGATCTCTGAGGGGAGAAGTGACAGATCGTCTGTTCATACAAAGTATGAACAGCGATCTGTCATCTCCCCTAGTCAGTCCCACCCCCCCTCCGGTTAGAACACACACTAGGGAACACAATTAACCCCTTGATCGCCCCCTAGTGTTAACCCCTTCACTGCGTGTGACATTTTCACAGTAATCAATGCATTTTTATAGCACTGATCACTGTATTAATGCCAATGGTCCCAAAAATGTGTCAAAATTGTCCAATGTGTCCGCCATAATGTCGCAGTCATGATAAAAATCACAGATCGCCGCCATTACTAGTAAAAAAAAAATTATAATAAAAATGCTATAAATCTATCCCCTATTTTGTAGACGCTATAACTTTTGCGCAAACCAATCAATATACACTTATTCCTAATTTTATTACCAAAAATATGTAGAAGAATACATATCGGCCTAAACTGGGAAAAAAATAGCTTTTTTTTTAAAAAAATGGGGATATTTATTATAGCAAAAAGTACAAAATAGTTTGTTTTTTTCAAAAATGTCGCTCTTTTTGTTTATAGCGTAAAAAATAAAAACCGCAGAGATAATCAAATACCACCAAAAGAAACCTCTATTTGTGGGAAAAAAAAGGACGTCAATTTTGTTTGGGTACAACATCGCAATGACCGCGCAATTGTCAGTCAAAGCGACGCAGTGCCGAATCGCAAAAAGTGCTCTGGTCATGAAGTGGGGTAAAATCTTCCGGGGCTGAAGCGGTTAATGTGTATTTGTACGTCTGCCTGTTGTTCAGCTTTAAATTATGTAATGCTTTAGTAAATTGAACCCCTTGATCATACTCAAATGAAATATGAGACTAGCCAATGCAGAATTTGAAGGACAAAAGTGACCATTGAAAAAATGAACAAAGAATTTATTTATTTATTTTTTATTATTTCATTTTTTGCCTCTCTTTTTGTATTCTTCTGGGTATGCTCATTTCTGGGGTCTCAAAACAAAAGATTACATTATCTAAGCAAGCAAAGATAATTCTTTTGTGTCTGCATAACTCTGCTTTGGTCTGCTGTAAATAAAAAGCTCTACCCACTTCCCGAACTTTGATGGAGTGCGATTTAATGACATCACACAGTTAACAAGAAAGAACATGAAGAATGCTTTACCTTCTATTGTATAACTGCCTAAACAAGCCGTATCAGTGGAAAAAGTTCAGGAAGGAAGACTTCCAGTGTTCTTGATGGTACAGGGTCTATCAGGCTCCCTAGGCTTCTCAACTTTAAACATATAAAGTTTGTGTCGTTATTTTGTTATAGTGCATGCATAAAACACTACAAAGCTAAGAAAGAAACATATAGGATAAGAGGAATAGAGATTTATCAGTGTGCAGATAGCCTGCTGTCTAACATGAAAATGTTCAGGACTTCAAAAACAATGAAGCAGTGCCTTCTGGGATCCTTTATCATAACCAAGCTGATATGTTTGTTGCCATTTCGGATAAGCTCTGACAAGCTGTTTACTTCTGTTCCACAATGCTTAAAAAAAAAATAAAGAATCATAATATAAAAATCTGATGTTTTGTGATGTTGGGGGATATTTGGCTCTGTGGTGGTGAGTGTATTTAATGAGTCGTGCCAGTCTGAACTGTGGTCTAAGGCTTTATCAAACCCACTATTGGAAAAGGAAAATAAATTTCCAAATAAAGTTGACCATACGGGGGATTTTCTCTAGCAAACCAATTAATGAAAAATACAAAGTCACCTGGCTCTCTTGTCAGCAGCCCCGATGCTATCATCTCTGGTCTTCCAAGCAATGGATTATTCAGGCTCACTCAGCTTTAGTTACAGCACCTTGCCTTCCTTGCCTCTGGATAAGGGTTCTCCTGACACCCCAGGTTCTCTCCCACCCCTGAGGTATACAGGTTCTCTCCAGTCACCTGGACTCATTGGTCACAGCTTTTTGAGTCTGCTCAGACTTGTGCAGCTGTCCCAACCCTCCCAGTCCTGTGGGCAAGGAATCCCTCTAACATGAGGTGCAGTCTTTAGGCAGGAACAAAAACCTATCTCCAAACAAAGGCTTTGTCTCAAAATGGGAGACTTGAACTACGATCAGGCCTGGCTTATAACTAACTTGCACACCTGTGCACTCACACAGCCTGCAGGTCTCCAGCAAGACTCTGACTCAGGTCTGAAGGCTCCGTCCCACGCAAGACACTTTGAAGCCTTCAATCTCCAGGACCCGGTCCGGGAATACAAAACCCAGTCTTCAAAAGCAATGCTCTGGAGCTTCAAATCCTGTGTGCCTTTTTGCTATAATTACACAGTGGCAGGGCTTAGCACTGTCAATATATATGTATATATTTAAAAGTGGTTCTAAACACAAAGGTTTTTTTTTTTTTTACTTTAAGTGGATGTAAATCCGATTCATGAAAGTTGACCTATGCACATATATCTGTAGTGTTTTCTTATCTATCTCCAAAGCACTAGAGTCCAGTGTGTTTCTACTGTTTTGTTTCTCCGTTATCAGCATGATAACTTCTGACAAGTTCTCTGAGATGGGAGATACAAGCAGCGTGCAGTTTGTGTCGAGGGAGGTTGTTGTAAATAGATTAGCAGAGAGCTTGTCTTCTCACAGCACAGCTCTGCAAGTCGCTGCCTATGTGTGGGGGGGTGCCTTCCCTCCAATCAGCTGTCTCCCAGTGTAAACCAAGACTACACTCCCAGTGCAGAATGAGAAAGTAAAAATTTGAACACGATGTAAGAATTCTAAAGAAAATAGAAAGGGAATGACAGCAGATATACATGTAAAACTTATGTAGGGAGATTTTTTTCATTCCTGTGTATCATCTGAGGCTGTTCACTTCACTGGGTATATGTGAGGGTTTACATCCACTTTAATGCATTATATGCATTAAAGCAAAAAGCAACCCACTACCTGTTCTAACGTTCACCCATCCCTAAACACTTACCTGACTCCTGCCACTGACCAAGCACTGTCCCGGCTGCAGCATTGCTTTACGTACCTGGTGGTGAAGCCTGAAGCATTGGGGAAGGCCTCTCTTACAGCCCTGGCTCTGGAGTCCCTGATAGGGTGACAGAGACTGCCAGAGCACGAGGTGGCATGAGCACCTAATAAGTCTCTCACTGACAGATGCTGGTGTATGCCTTGAATGTAGGGATGACAGAACCAAACACGCTGGCGGAAGACCAGGAGCCAGTGAAGAGTGCAGTTAGGCTGGCTCGGATGCAGAAGTAAGTATCTAGCTGGCAGGTGCTGGCATGCATCTGGAACACAGGGATGGCCACAAGACAGAGTCGGACAGTCTAGGTCAGCAACTAGCGAGCAGATCAGGCTCAGGTGACAGGCAGGAGAGTAGTCAG
This sequence comes from Lithobates clamitans, assembly GCA_037952925.1. Lineage (NCBI taxonomy): Eukaryota > Metazoa > Chordata > Amphibia > Anura > Ranidae > Lithobates > Lithobates clamitans. The sequence continues at coordinate 3,599,273 of JBBGZY010000125.1, read as the reverse complement.
GACACAGGCCAGGTTCATTACAGGAGAACGGAGGAGCAGGCAGAAGTGTAATCCAGGGACCAGCCAGGGGTGCTACAGGCAGAGCTCAGCAGAGTCAGAGGCAGGATCAGGTCGGCAACAGAACAATGGGAACTGGTAACAGGAATACAGGAACGTAATAGACCGAACGGCACTGACAAACTTCACTAGTGCAGTTGAAATAGCCATTCTGGTGCCAATGCGTGCCCATACATGCACGCACCCGTTAACTGGCCGTGTGCAGGGTTTCTTAGGTTTGTGCATCTGCACACACAAATACTCCTTTCCTGACAACTCTTCCTGGACCCACATGAGACACTGATCAACTGGATCCATAGGCTCCAGCTGCTGTCAGTCAAAATCCGGTGAGGCGGGAGCAGGAGCATGGCTTACCGGCGCTGTGTGCAACTATTGATGCACACAGCCCAGATCGCAAGTACGCATGGACAGGTGCCTCCATGCACCTGTAAGAAGGCGGGAATAACGCTAGCAAAGAGGTGGTAAGGGACTGCTCTGTATAATATTGTTGCACAGGGCAGGTAAGTATAACCACTTTGTTTATTTTAGCAAAAAAATAAAATGTAATATCACTTTATTGCATAAAGAAATGCATACATTTGTGTTATTTATATCTGCCTTGAATTTACATTTAAAGTTCAGCTTAAATTTCATTATCCATGTGATCTGTATTATCACTTACACAATATTCAAGAGCCTCATGAGTAAGAATTCTCCTTTATTCAGATTCTTACTGCAAAAGTAAATATTTCAGCTCTCACAATACAATACAGTGCTTCATTTCATCTGTTATGTCATGACTAAGTGGCAATTACTGGATGTCATATATTCTCACCTCATCATTGCAGATCATTCTGTAAATACCTTATCAGCAGTCCAGGAGAAAAAATATTCAATAAGAAGCTCACAGTGGATGAGGCCGCACACAAAGGCTCAGATGACAGACACCTAGATACTGTTACATGCCATTCATCCAGTGAATCATTTCATAGGAATTCATTACATGATGCCACATTTGTATGATTATACTTACTGGAAGTACCAGTAAAGCTCATGTTCTTTTCCTTAATTCCAAAGTGAAAGCTTGGATGAGCTTGTTATTTACATTATTCATCTGAGCAGGACTGAGAAACCAAGGGCCTTTGAGCTTCTGGAGAACTATAAATCCCAATCCTGATGTGCTTGCTTATTTTTCTCTGTATGCTAACCCAGCAATGTGAACTCTTAGTAGATCTACAGGGGTCTCAGTTACATGCTTGTAACTGTCAAAGGCTGACAGTTACAAGCATGACTCCCACAGGCAGAGGCATGATGGGACTTGTAGTTTCGCAAAAGCTGGAGGGCCGCCAGTTTGAGACCCCTGATCTACAATAACAAGGGTGCACTTAAAGCAGAAGTAAACCCATCCATTTACCAGTTTCAAAAAACATTTGCGACACATGCCAGAAATGTAACACTCCCATCAGTTGTGCTCTAACCCAAACTGTCAAACCATCCAATGGCTGGTGTCATAACTGATCACATGTGCAGCATCATGGCAGTTGTAGAATAAACAGAGGCAAAAATGGCAGCTTCCTTGGCTTTTGAGTAGAACACAAAAAGAAGGTGCCCCCGGGTTTTTATGGGCAAAGGATAAAGACCAGATAAAGGAGTAACAGGTGTATGTAAAAGAATTTATACAAAATGTATTAAGTACAAATAAAGTAATAAAATTAATACACAGAAATATGTAAACCTAAAAACAAAATAGATAGTCATGCTAAATAGTTACATAACAGCTAGGTTTTGAAACGCACGGTTGATCTCATGATGGGAGGCCAAACAAGGTGCATGCACACAGAAGTCCCAACAGGTTTCAGAATATATGTATAGATAATTAATTCCTTCTTCAGGGTCTGGTTTGGAACAAGCTGTTTTGTCTGGTAATACAACAGCAAAAAGATCAAAAAAAGGGTATAATATAAACAAGTATACAGATGTATGAACACAGTAGGTAACAGCATGACAGATAAAAATGGCAGGCGTTTTAAATTAAAAAATACTCACAACGTGACAATCTTTGGTGAACCAAGGTACACATCAGGATTCACATGTTGGCAAGGCTTTCATCTCCAGAATGTCCCATCGCACATTGGAATACTCTAATGCCGCGTACACACGAGCGGACTTTACGGCAGACTTTGCCTGGCGGACTTTACGACGGACTTTATGACGGACTTTCTGAATGAACGGACTTGCCTACACACAATCCACCAAAGTCCGTCGAATTCGTACGTGATGACGTACGACTGGATTAAAACAAGGAAGTTCATAGCCAGTAGCCAATAGCTGCCCTAGCGTGGCTTTTTGTCCGTTGAACTAGCATACAGACGAGCGGACTTTTCGGCCGCACTCGAGTTCGACGGATAGATTTAAAACATGTTTCAAATCTAAGTCCGTCCAACTTTTGAGAAAACAAAGTCCGCTGGAGCCCGCACACGATCGAATTGTCCGACGAAATCCCGTCCGCCGGGCAAAGTCTGCAGTAAAGTCTGCTCGTGTGTACGTGGCATAAGTTATACCTGGGGGGTAAAAATACATCCCCAAAGCACCAACACAGGGTTCACATGCCAAATTGAATTGAGTATGTTATGTGACGTGAGTAGAGCATGGAGAGTTTCTGCCACAAAAGCACCAGAGCCCATGAGGATCGACCGAATTGGAGATGGACCTAGCACACAAAATATATCTATATAAGAGAAATGGCGTAGTAAATAAAGTGGCAAAAGCGGAAAAAGTAAGAATGTGTGCATCGACATATCATGCATATGCATGTAGGAAGATGCATCCACCTCAAAATGCCACGGTATAAGCTTCCCACTCACAACAGGTCGAGTGACCTGTGCAGCAGGATATCCTGACAATAATGAGGGCAGTGGGGGAAAAAAAAATCCAAAAGGAAACTTACTTATAACTGCCGTTTAGGGTGTATATCCCCTATCTGGGACATTGTGTGGTCCTGGCTGTGCAGCAACCAGAGAGTGATTTTACCTAACTTATGAAGGCAGAGGAGTCAGGTGGTGCATGCCCCGAGTACGGCCATAGTCCAATGGTCGGGGCTGGTGGGCATCAGGTGACCGGAGGGCCCACCATAAGGTGATGAGCCTCATCGATCACCTGTGTACCAAATATGTGCAGGGACTCGTTACCTGATGATCCCCCAGCACAGGCGGCATCCGGCGTCACCACACACGGGGCGCAATCACATCAGATGTCGCAAGGCCACCGACACGCTAAGTGGGCGGTACGTCCCAGGTCGGGTGGAAAGGACCAATCTGCGCATGCGCGGATTGGCGTAAGACACCGATCCACATTGCAGCAAAAGGACTAAGCCCGAGGGGAAGCCCGAGATGCAATAAGCACCAGCATCCATATACATATTGGAAAATCACCTATATTATACATTGTGCATAAGTCATTCAAAGAATACACATCTAGAGCAGGAATAACCTTTATACTGGAAAGCCTATGATACACCAGAGAAGTCCCCAGAGAGCAGAAAAATAGGGATAACATATATGGATAGACATGCAAGAGCCATATCAGGGAAGTCCCCTCTTCGGCTATTATTGGAGCTTATTCAATTCCGATTCACACCTCCTTTTTGTGTTCTTCTCTTTCCAATTGGGATGTGGCTAAGGTTTCCAGTACTATACCTATAGGTGGTTCTTTCTAATATTTTCACTTTTCACAGTTTAATATTTAACATGTGAGTTCATTTCTTTTACTTTACTTTTTACCTCTATTTATGCACATGTGTGTGTAAAGAGTCTTGAGCTTCTCAGCAGCCCTTTTTTTCCTCTAAATGTTGTTGACTGTTGGGTTGTGATAACTTTTTACCTGAAGTAGACAAAAATCTCCTTGCCCAAGGGAGGTTAGGAGGGAGGTTAGGGGATTGCATAATGTGTGTCAAAACTTGAATAAGAACTACAAATAAGGCTGGTTCATCCTAAGCTTTTAGGATGGGTTCACAGTTATGCGAATTGGATGCAGCTTTCCCCACTTCCAATTTGCATGACAGGAGACTGTGAGCAGCTCTCAATTGAGCCGGTTCATACGTCTCCACTGCAGAAGGATCCTGTGCATCTTTGGCTCTGTTTTAGGTCCGAATTTAGGCAAAAAGTCGGACCAGATTTGCCGCTGAAATGGTAAACAAGGACGTACCAGACCCCCTGCTGCAAGCCACTCTGCAAATAGTGTAAACCCAGCCTTAGGGTTCTAAGGGAATTATCTCAGTTCTTTGATAAATCCTATGTACCAGTGATGTAGTGCAAAATACAACATTTACAGTTCATTCCTAGCTTGCAGAGTTTTGCTCAACACAACACCCACCTTCTACAAACTAATTTCATTGTTAGATTGTTGTGTAGACACGCCAGCTGTATGTCCTCCATATGTGCAACTATATGGTGGGGGTGCACTTGCACTCCTTAACCCATTCTTGCCTGACATAGGTTACCCCCCTAGGCTCCGTGGGTCACTATGGCCACAGGACCCTTTCCTAGGTGCCATAAGAGAGGCCTATTGGAGGCCCTCTGCCTGGCCAGACCAGCACCGCCAGGGAGCATACCTTCCTCAGGTCTCATGGCAATGGACCTCAGCAGCAGCCCTTGCCGCACAGATTTCCTTTTCAGAATGCATTCCCATTAGAGGTTAGGAGAAGGAAGAGGGTCCATACAACAAGTGTCTCTTAACACTTTACTGGAACAAAGTTTATTATATGCTGACAAGCTTCAGTTATATCAAATGGCAATGACATCATCTTTCTGTTGCAAACAGGTGGCAGGCGAGCAGAGAGATGATTCAAAGAGCAGCCCATATCTTTAAGAAGGCCAACATCCCATACTCAAGGCAGGTGAGCATTCTTAGTAGTCCAGCTTTGTTCTCCCACAAGGGGAGCTCTCAGAAGCTAAGTCCTCAAAGATGACATGTTGAGTGTTGTCATCTCTGCACCTCTTCCCAGGCCCACTTACCTATTGAAAGCCCTTTGCCCAAGATGCCCTACACTGGCAGGACTGACCCTTTCTTGCTATCGGTAATATACCTCAATCCCTTCTCTTGCTTTTATCTTGTTAACTTCACAGCTTATTCCCACTATAGGGTTCTGAAACCGTAATTAAGGCAATATCCAGTGACCAGTTTGGGGAAACTACACCAGGCACCTCTGTGCTCTTTCAAGTCAAATGAGATTTACTTGATATCCTACTTTAATTTTCTGCCACCCCACCCCCAGCAACATAAGAAGGATGTAATATAATATTTTCTTATCAGGGTACTATTGCCATATAAGGGATGCTGGTTTTCTATGGATCTTTAAAAATGTCAGTTATAGCAGAAACATACTACTCCTTATAATAATAAAGTTTTTTTAACCTGTTATTACAATATCAATGGTAGAGTTGTACAGAACATAAAAGAGGGATATGAGGATATACAAATACAGAAAAACCACAGATGTTTAAATGTCTTATTTTGGATGTGCCTCAAGTAGTAACTGTTACAATATTGGAAGATAAAAACCTAAGAACACATAAGTCTAATTCTGAGAATTAATGTTCATTGTTGTGGACATGTAGTATCTATGAGTAGGTAAAACAAGAACCTAAATGAACACAGAATGACTCAGCAAAAAATGTTCAAAATGGTCTTCACACATTGCTGTAATCCCCTGATTAGGCCAAATTTGAATATGCATTGAGTAACAGAACAGACATCCCTGCGGTGTAATTTTAACAATATGTTTTTGCGAGAAGGAATATGGAAGGCAATACCATTTTTAGGCAATGAAAGCTTTTATTTGTTTTTAATCATATGTACTGTATTACTAGCTCTATCTATGTTTTTGTGATGTAACCAAACATAATACTATAATACGTTTACTGATATTGAACTTAGCAAGAAATGGTCTTTTTAGCACTCTACTCTACTATATAAGTTGGTTCATTTAAAGGACCAGCCCACCCCAAACTGATATTTCATTTTTATGTATCCATATTATGGAATTAAATCACCAAATGGTTGTCTTTCAAGTTGTGGTAAAATCTCTGTGACTAAGGTCCAGGTCTGCAATTGCCATTTTGTAGCAGGGGGTTATTGGAAGCAGAGCTTGAAACCTTGGCGGAAAGATTTTGCTGCATATTGAGACTATGGGGATGAATTAATAAAACTGCAGAGTGCAAAATCTGGTGCAGCTCTGCACAGAAACCAGCTATCTGTTTTTTTTTTTTTGCCAAATCTTAATTGAACAAGCTGAAGTTAGAGGCTGATTTGCTACCATGCACAGCTGCACCAGATTTTACACTCTCCAGTTTTAGCAAATCTACCTCATTGTTACCTACATTGAGGACAGAGTGACAATGCTTCCTGATAGCATTCCCCCATCATGGTATACTCAACAATCCCCATTTCCTTATCACTTCCCAGTTGGTGGTGTCTACTCTGTCTCATAGCTGCTTCTATGTGACAGCATTTAGACCTATCCACTGACTAGCTAATCAGACCGAAGCACTGTCACATGGTGCAGGTAACATTCGTCCCCATATCTCAAAGCCACATCTTGTTACATTAACATAGTTAGGCCTCTTTCACTTGGGCAGAAGGGGGGCAGTAAAAAACAGGCAGCAGAGACATAATTTTACTGTCTACCTAAGGTGTAAAATACAGTTGGAGGTGTTGTTCACATGCCGCAATGCCAATGGTATATTTAATATGGCATACTGAGTTGACAGGAGGTGTTGCCTGTCAAACCTGGCCATTCAAGTCAACAGGGCCATGCCACAACCATGGCTGGCTTGCGGTTGTGGCACCTTAGCCCCATTATAAATTGCAATTTATAAAAAAAAGCATTTGGGGGTGGCCGAATCGCCACTTGAACACATTGCACTTAGCCACACTCTAAAAAGCAGTGTACTAGTATTGGTTAGTGTAGTGACGTGTAGTAGGACTTCATCAGGCAGTAGTGTAGCACGTCATGGTAAGTTTGCCTTATTGGGGTGTATTCTAAATAGAGATGGGCTTGGGCATGTATGGGTTCCTAGTCCCAACCCCCTGCTCGATCCCACCAGGAAGCCGACACTGCACGCTGCTAACCACAAGCAATGAGACATTTCCCAATCTGCAGCTGTGGACCGGGAAATGTCTCACTGCCTGTGATTAGCAGTGTGCAGTGTCGGCTTCCTGGCAGGATCGAGCAGGGGGGTTGAGACTAGAGCCCGAGCCCATTCCTAATTCTAAATGAGCAAAGCAACAGTGTCTATTACGTCACTGACCAATACCTGAAATTACACATTTAGTTGAACTGACTGTTAAAAAGGGTAAGTAACAGACCTAACAGTCTCAATGTCTAATTTTCTAAGCTAACAGATATGTATATAATTGTTATTTTCAGCCATTTGTCTATTATTTTTATCTTTCATTGACTGAGCCTCCCCTTTAAGCCAGCTATACATGGTTCAAAATTCACCCAGTTCAGCAATGACCAGAATAAGGGCAAGCTGGTTGTACACAAGTCAATCTACTAATCTCTCAACATTTAACTACTCATGTACTCACCTGATGCCTCTCTTGCCCCCCTTGGTGAGCAGCAAACAATGCAGAGCAGCACTAATAACCACAGGCAATCTCACCTGCATTGTAGTACTGTATATGGATTAAGGCACCACATCCCAATGAATGGAAACTACTAGGAATATAGGGAATGGGGACTTTTAAGGTGCCAGATCAAGATAATGCGCTACAAATTGTTAAAATGTAAAACATTTTATTCTATACATTAACCACTTCAGCCCCAAAAGGATTTGCCCCCTTAATGACCAGGCCATTTTTGCGATACAACACTGCGACGGTTTAACTGAAATTGCCTGGTCGTGTGATGCTGTACCCAAACAAAATTGACGTCCTTTTTTTTCTCCATAAATAGAGCTTTCTTATGGTGGTATTTGATCACCTCTGCACTTTTTATGTTTTGCGCTATAAACAAATGAAGAGAGAATTTTTGCTATAATACATATCCACGAAAAATATATAAAAAAAATTTATTTATTCATCAGTTTAGAACAATATATATTCTTCTACAATTTTTTGGTAAAAAAATTGCAATAGGCATATATTAATTGGTTTGCGCAAAAGTTATCGCACCTACAAACTATGGGATAGATTTAGGGACTTTTATTTTTTTATTGTTTTTACTAGTAATTGCGGTAATCTGTGACTCTTAGCGAGACTGTGACATTGTGGGGGACAAATCTGTCCCCAAATTACACTTTTTGGGGACCAGTGTATTATTACTTATTACAGTGACATTATGCACTGATCAATGTAAAAATGACACTGCCAGGGAAAGGGTTAACACTAGGGGGCAATCAAGGGGTTAACTGTGTTCCCTCAGCATGTTCTAACTGTAGGGGGGATGGACTGGCAGGGACATGACAGAGATCACCGTTCCGGATCACTGGGAATAGTAGATCTCAGACATGTCCCCTGTCAGAACAGGGAATCACCTTGTTTACAAAGGCAGTTCCCCGTTCTGCCTCTGTAACAGGCGATTGCGGGTCGCCGACAGACATCGAGTCCGCCCGACCTCGGGCATCTCACAGCGATTCACGCAGGAGAGCCGACCTGCCACAGTATATAGGTGTGAGCAGGTCAGCAAGTGGTGAAAACAAGATATTATAATCTTCTCTAAAATATTTTTTTTACAAAGTGAATATCATGCGCAATCAAATTGTACTCTACAATGATAGTTGTTCAACATGTTTTGCCAGAATTACATTAATTACATTTCTTGATTCACATAGTTACATTGGATCATCTGAGAAACCACTCTTACCCCAAAAACCATTAGGTCAGGGTGCATGTACACCAGGGCCACAAAACTACCACCAATAGGATATCTTCACAAAACTACCACCAATAAGATATCTCATTCACTTAGTCACTTGGATCTATTGTTTGCTTATTGTTTTCTAATGTGTATTGTTCAGCTTGCAGTGAATATCCTGTACAATAAAATATAAAGTCTCCTGAAGAAACCATATTCTGGCGAAACATGTTGAGCAAATATCATTATACAGTACAATTTGATCGCACATGATTTTCACTTTGTAAAAAAATTATTTTAGAGAAGATTGTAATATCTTTTTTTAATGTATGAAATAAAATGTGTTACATTTTAAAAATATGTTGTAGCACATTATCTTGATCTGGCACCTTAAAAGTACCCATTCCCTATTTTCCTAGTAGTTCGCATTGTAGTATAATCTTTAGGTAAGTTATTAACTCTAGCTCACCTGATTGAAGTACAAAATTTTAAGCAATAAGCAAGAAAATTACAGAAAACTTCTTGTTTTATGTTCCTATGCAGTGCAACAGTCTTTTTTTAATCACTTACATCAAAGACTACACAATGTGGTAGCTATTTAAGCAGCCTAATCCTTTCATCAAATGTTTTAGATGCACAGGCCTTTGTGTGGATTACTTTGCATTGATTATGTAACAAGGTGTTTTTCATTGCTTAAGGAAATTTTAAATTGTCCTTTAGTTGGGGGGGAAACATTTAACATTGCTTCACTATCACAGGGCCAACTAAATCAGCATAATGGTAGGGTAGAGGAGCAATTTGGTTTACTTGGAAGCCAGATTTATGGTGTTACTGACCTCATCAGATGCTCCTTGCTGCCTCAGGCTTTTCACATGTGTACAGCTAACTATTTCTGAAACACAGTGGCAAGAGGTAGACATATGTAGAAGAAGCACTTTATGAAATTAATGCTATTGATACAAAATGTAAAAATTTATATAGACAAAATACAGTTTATGGTTCACTGGCCCCAGGAATATGTTGATTATTTAACTGTGCAGAGTACATGAGAATATATATGTTGACAACAGTTCTCTATTACCTATATTACAGCATCAAATGCTTCTTACTCATTGAAGGGTCATCATGCAACCACACCACAGCTCACCTATAATGGGGTACTTTCCATAGGCAGGATATTTTAAACTAGCAAATGGGGAGTATTTCACACAGTTGTGTTTTATTGATATGGTCTACTTGGAACTTGAAGCTTCAACAACACATTGTGACAGGTCAACACAGCTGAAGATCACATTAGCAATCTCTGAGATAAATGGTGAAGTGAACAAACATTTACCAAGACATTTGCTTCTTACTCTGCCCTCTCTTGTACAGTATGTGCCATTGCCAGAATGGATATGATTGATATATAAGACAGTCCTGTGGGAGCACTGGGATGAGATTCTCCAGAACTTCCATAGTATTCTTGCTCACAGGGTGGCACATTACATCCTTAGAGCAAAGTCACAAGGCCTGGAGATTTTACCTCTAAACTTAGGAGTGGATTTTTCTTTCTATAAACAGGTGCTTGTCTTATTTCCCTAGCATACTACCACATTGTCTATTTCGTTGAACACAATGGAAGCCTACCGCTAACTTCTCAACCAATCAGAGCACACTCTGAATACTCAAGAATATTCTAGGACATTTCTATACAGTTAAGTTATACCTGTAATAATCCAGTACACCTCATCTAATGTTTTTAATTATTTTTGGAGTTTGTGACTATTTCTTCTTTTTTCACTTATCCTCTATGTTTCCACCTTCGGACTAGTCATTTGAACATTGACCTTAAAACTACGCAACTGCCTATAGACATTAGAATGTAGGCTCATGATTGGTGGTATGTTCATATACATGCATGTTTATCATGGTTATCCCTGGCAAAACAATAACTATTTAGGAGCTAGCCTGACCATCTTTTTTCAAGATTTTCCCAGTGCAGCTATTAGTACTAGCATAGAAATGTATCTTACCATCTGTAATTTTGTAGGTGTATATGTATATGTGGTCAAAAACATTGTTGGACAACTGTTTTTTTAGATAACAGATAGTTTCAACTAGTCAAAGTAGACTGGAAAACTGATGAACTGTAAAAAGCTAAAAAGGACATTAGTATAACTGGAATCTGGTTATGAAATTAAAGTGTTATTATACCCACAACAGTAAAATCAGTCTGTATATGCAGTAAAGCATGCTTGTTATACTCACCGTGGAACCTAAGGGGTTACGCCTGTGCATTGGGGAAAAAGGCTGTTTGATCCTGTCTTCTCTGATCCCCCCTTATTCTGCAGTCTCTAATCCATCTCCTGATAGCACAGAGCCTTGAGGCACTCTGCACATGCTCACTTTGGTATGTATTGCTCAAGAGTTTTTTGGAGGGTGCATGTGATCAGCACTATCCAGACAGAGGGTCAGGGGATCTGCAGCTCCAAAGGACAGTCAGAGGAGCATGAAAACGCCTCCTACAAGCTTTAACCAGTGCTCGGCTGGACACTGTTAGAAGTCACAAGACTGCTATACAGACATACCCCGCTTTTAAGTACACAATGGGGTTTATTTACTAAAGCTAGAAAGTGCAAAATCTAGCTCACCTCTGCATATAAACCAATTAGCTTCCATGTTTTATTACCGAAGCTTGATTGAACAAGCTGGGGTTAGAAGCTCATTGGTTTCTATGCAGAAGTGAGCCTGATTTTGCACTTTCCAGCTTTAGTAAATAAACCCCATTGTGTACTTAAAAGTGGGGTATGCCTGTATACTGCTGATGAGAAAAGGTATTTAGCAATTTATATTTGGTAAAATAATTGCGTTTCAATGTTCTGTGTACTGTGGGAGACAAAATATAGTGAATTCAGGGTCCTAGGTTTAGTAACACTTTAAAATAATGTACAAATTAATATAGTTCTGCTTCCTCCCATCAACATGCCAATGAAATAATTAGGCTACATTTACACTGAAGATTAGGGCCGTTGCAAATTGTAGCGGCAGTTTCTTTTGCAGTTATCAGCAGCTCTCAGTGGGTAGGTGAAGCTGCCGGCTGCTTTCACTATAATGAGAGGTTGCTGGCAGCCGCAGCTATTCATGTAATCCAAGAAGAAATGTCTGCACACCACAGCAAGTCCTTACACCATTATTGTAACATCTTCAAACACAGGTCACACAACCAGGACACAGAGAAGCTGGTTGTGTCACCTATTTTTGAAGATGTTGCAATAAACGGTGTAAGGACTTGCGTTGATATACAGCAGTTTTTTCTTGGATTACATGTATTGCGGAGGTGAGCTGGGGCAGGCACCCATGTGTGGAGTTCATTAGGCTGGTCCCTCTCACCTGGAGCGACGTGTCCCTTTACTTTTCTAGCCGCAGGTATTCTCCGCTCTCTGCACAGCCAGTAATTATCTGTGATCCCTGCTGGACACTTTGTAGATATAAAAGTTACCCAATATTAACAGAAATTAATAAAATTAATAATCACAGAAGGTGTGACTGCAAAAAAAACAATTCAAAAATATTGTGATGTTTAAATAAGATAACCTAATAACAAACGTGCACAGCTGCTAAACATTTCAAGTGGTACACCACACTAATTTCAAAATAGATAGTAAATAAATAAATGTAGCGCTATGTGTAAAATTATAAATATAAAGTGCAAATCTCTAAAATAAATAAATTCTACATATAAATGAATAGTCCATAAAATGAAAAAATGAAGAAATAAAACATGTAAAACTCTTCTTGTGATCAGTGTATCCACACAATTCCACCACAGTGATTGTTCGTCCTCAAAAGGAGTGCACAACACCACGAGTAAAAAAGTTCGCTCACCTCCCAGATGAGTCAAAACTCATATGCGGATCTCCCTGCGAGCTCTTTGCTCTCACTTCCTCACAAAAATCACATAAGAACACATAAAAGCCTCATAAAAACCTCCAAAGTAGCACAGGGCACTGTGTATGTGGACAAGGCGGTGCTACTCTGGAGGTTTTTATGTGATTTTAAAAAGTTTTTATCTTGTAAGTGCAACTTGTCTGTTTAGGGGCTTTGAATACATTTGTATACGGAGAACACTATGGTCTCTATACTTATTATTTACATGTCCTGAACTTATGGAATCTTGAGCAAAGCTGGGAGATGATCCGTTTCTTTGGATGTTAATGAGCTGAGTTACCATTAAGAAAAGAGTCATCTGGATTACCCACCATTGATTGGGAAGAGGAAGTGAGAGCAAAGAGCTTGTGGGGATATCCGCATATGAGTTTTGACTCATCTGGGAGGTGAGCGAACATTTTTACTGGTGGTGGTGTGCACTCCTTTTGAGGACGAACAATCACTGTGGTGGAATTGTGTGGATACACTGATCACAAGAAGAGTTTTTCATGTTTTATTTCTTCATTTTTTAATTTTATGGACTATTCATTTATATGTAGGATTTATTTATTTTAGAGATTTGCACTTTATGTTTATAATTTTACACATAGCGCTACATTTATTTATCTACTATCTATTTTGAAATTAGTGTGGTATTTCATTTTATGGACTATTATGGACTATTCATTTATATGTAGGATTTATTTATTTTAGAGATTTGCACTTTATATTTATCATTTTACACATAGCGCTACATTTATTTATTTACTATCTAATCACCTACAAACAAACTCTTCTTCATGGTTTCATATTTATGGTATCTTGAATTAATAATTTTTCAAACAGGCTATACTTTTTAGTTGAAACTCGTTTTGAGAGAGTTTTTGATAATGTGGTGAAGGATAAAATCTCCTGTCAGGTTTTATTGTTGTCTATGTCACCACAGGGAAATTCAGTCTCTTTGTTTCTCATGGTGATCACTGTCAGAAGACAGAAAGTGGAGGTGAACCTAAAATTCTCAGTCTCCAGAACAGGAATAGAGGAGAAATCTTCCGAAGAGGACACGTGTTTTTGTGAGAACTGTATGAAATAGAATTTCACACTTTGGAGAAATTTAATCGGACTTTCCTCTTTCTGTTGTGTCCACAGGACAGGAAATAAAGATAGATCATCTTATTGTGGTACAGTTAGTAAAAAAGCCAACTAACCATTCCCTACATTATTTTAAAAAAAAAGTTTGGGCTCTAGATTTACTTCACTCCCAACCCACCTTTCCTCAATGACAAGTATCAATAAATAACGTATAAATATCCATCAAGGACAGGCAACCACTATGAGCAGTGAACTTGTAAAAAGGACTGCTGATGTGAAAAGATGCATAATGACATGAACTTCATACTCTATGCAGTGGAAAAGTAGAATCAAAACTACAAGAAGATATAATAAATACAAAATTTTGTTAAATCCAAGCATTGATATAATTGAGTTTGAAGTTTGATGGCTATTTCTATGTTGGACCTTTATTGAAACATCAAATATTTTACTTAGCACTGGTTTGTGTTTTGTAAAAGAAATTGTCTTTTTTTTTCTTGCTTGTATGAACGTAAGCAAAAATTTAAAAAAATACGAACAAAGCAGCAGGGAAGAAAAGCAGTAGTGAGGAATTAGGGAACAAGAGAGCCAAGGTTACAACTGAAAACAAAAAAAGAAAATTGGCAGAGCATGGGCCTTGACATGAGACGAATGTTGTCCAGCTTGGAATTACATATTGCTTCTCTGCTTAACAAAAACAACTTATTTCTTCACAATGTTTTTAAAGTTTTAATCAGTTGCAAAATGTCCAAACTTGAGTGATTCTGAAACAGGCATATTCAATTAAATTGCTCCCAATATCTATACCTCTTACCCAGAATGTATTTTGAAATGAAGCGTACATATCCTTAAAAAATAGGTAGAAATGACCACACCAATTCAAATATCTGACCATATAAATCGGAAAATCAGAAAATTTGGCTTTATGATGTTGTTGTTTTGGGGCAATGGTGTGATGGCTAAAGTTGTAGTGTGATCAAGACAGCACCTATATGACAAACTCTGCAATCTGCACAGTGATGAGGGACAATCATACATGAGGTAATTGGTATGGAGCTGCTAAAAAACTGTGATTAACCTGTCCCACTGCTAACCTTCAAGAGAATTCACAAAATTAGTCATACCGTCAATGAGAAGCAAGACAAGTTAAGACTTTAATGCACAACAAAAAAAGGCCTGACGTCTTTTCAGTGGATTCACCAATTAAGTCATACCATGGCAGCAAGCAAGCACTAGAACTGATACATTTCTAGTGGAGTTCACAAAGGGGGTCATATTATGATAAAACAACAAGTCAAAACTCTAGTGCACAAAGAAAATAATTCATACTTTAACAGAAAAGTTCACAAACTTGATAAAAGCAAGAAAGAAGAGCGCCTCAAAGCCAAATGTAAGTAAGCTTTCTTTTCAAAACCACAGATTTGCTAATCAAGACCACACAATAAAGGTAAAGTGATTGTAAAGTCTTGTTTAAAAAAAAATAAAAAAAATAACAAACATGTCATACTTACCTCCTCTGTGCAGCTGGTTTTGCACAGAGCAGCCCGGATCCTCCTCTTCTTGGGTCCCTCTTTGCTACTCCTGGCCCCTCTTTCCTGTCAAATGACCCGACGGCAAGGAGCTTGCTATGGGGGCACCCGAGCTGAGTCACAGCTCCGTGTGCCCATTCAGACACAGAGCCTCAACGCTCCCTTTCCCCTGATTGGCAAACTGAGTTTGATTGACAGCCACGGGAGCCAATGGCACCGCTGCTGTGTCTCAGCCAAACAGGAGGAGAGTCCCGGATAGCTAAGACACTCAATGGAGATCGCTGGAGAGAGATGGGGCTCAGGTAAGTAATTAGGGGGTGCTGGGGAGGCTGCTACATACAGAAGATTTTTTATCCTAATGCATAGAATGCATTAAGATAAAAACCTTCTGCCTTTACAACTCCTTTAAATGACCTACCTCGGCAGAGGCAAGCTTTACTTATAAAATCATGTTTGCGTACATTTGTAGTAATTAAGTAAATTCCTTAGGACCTGTTTTTAAGTGTGACATACAAACATCATATATGATTTATATGTAAAGATTGCAGAAAATAGCCTACTGCAGGAGATTTTATAAACTTTAAACTAAAACAGTGGCCAAGAGTATGGCCAATCCATTATTTACTTATTCTAAAAAACTGTATATAAACATTAAAACAAGCCCCCACTGATCTTTGTAACTGCAACCACTGTGTTGTAATTCATCCTCAAAGTTTGCAGTATGAGCTTATGAGTTTTATTTTCACTTTTTCTTTATAGCTCATCTGCGCCTCCCATCAGGGAGTTGGTAGCCTGACAGCCTTCAAATCTCTAATGTATAAACAGAGTGCTGAGATCAGACTTGAGACTTTAATGCCCCGTACACACGGTCGGACTATGTTCGGACATTCCGACAACAAAATCCTAGGATTTTTTCCGACGGATGTTGGCTCAAACTTGTCTTGCATACACATGGTCACACAAAGTTGTCGGAAAATCCGATCGTTCTAAGCGCGGTGACGTAAAACACGTACATCGGGACTATAAACGGGGCAGTGGCCAATAGCTTTCATCTCTTTATTTATTCTGAGCATGCGTGGCACTTTGTCCGTCGGATTTGTGTACACACGATCGGAATTTCCGACAACATATTTTGTTGTCGGAAAATTTTATATCCTGCTCTCAAACTTTGTGTGTCGGAAAATCCGATGGAAAATGTGTGATGGAGCCTACACATGGTTGGAATTTCCGACAACAAGGTCCTATCACACATTTTCCGTCGGAAAATGCGACCGTGTGTACGGGGCATAAGAATGAATTGCCTTACAGTGGCTGTAATTACCAAGTGCAGTCTGTTTTAAAGCTTATTCATGTGCTCTTATGGTGTTGTAAATATGAATGACCATAATTCTACTTTAAAGTGGTTCTAAAGGCTGAATGTTGTTTTTACCTTCAGCTCCTCCCAGACCCCCCCCCCCTCTTTAGTTACCTGAGCCAAGTGTTGATTCAGCAATGTGCACAAGAGCAGCTGCTCTCCTGGCTCTCTTCCTCCTCACTGCCATTGACTCCCCCTGCTGTCAATCAAAGTCAGTGAGGAGGGAGTGGGGGGCAGGGCGGAGCCACATTCTGTGTGTCAATGGATCAGAGAGCGAGCACGCATGAGTGCCCCAATAGCAAGAGGCTTGCTATGGGGACACTCAGCAAGGGGAGAAGAGGAGGATCAGGGCTGCTCTGTGCAAAATCATTGCACAGAGCAGATAAGTATAACATGTTTGTTTTTGTTTTTTTGTTTTTTTCATTTCCTCTAGTTTGACTTTAAGCAGTAGTAAGAGTGCATTCAATGTTCTTTTTGAAGACAGAATCCGTTTAACAGATATAGATTGCCATTTATTTTTGGATGGTGAATTGCACTATCCTTAAATTAAGGATTAAACCTTGCTTTTCACTAAGTATAGATTTGTCTGTCTCTCCTCTGTTTGCTACAGAGGGTCACAGAGCCAGTGGAAGGTCTGATGGTGAAAGCGTCTGCCTTAAGTTTGGATATAAAGCAATTATGATCTCTGTAATTGGAGATCATTCCTGTCTGGTAAGAGTCCTCAATATCTGGAGCACTGAACCACTTTTGTCATCTATTTGAGCACTGAGCACTTTGAAGGCACTTTGATTATGGACTTTATTCATGTTTAATTTGAATTTTACACTTTGTATTTTTTTATCTGTTGTGTAATGAAATATGTTGTGACATTCACATTAATCAATTGATATTTTGGTCATGGATATAAATTCATATATTGAGCATTCACATTTCATAAAATATTTTTTTGATTGATATAATTTTTAGATATTCATTTTACTTGGTTTGCATGATATGTAAAAGAACAGCACACTTTTTTTAGAGTATCATATAAATTCTGTCTGATTAAACAGCCTGAAATTTGCTCTTCTCACCAGCCTGACCGCCATTCATCCCTATGGGAAATAGAATAGCATCTGGAACTGATTCCATAAAATTGTACTTTTTTTTAACAGTAAAAATAAGAGTGTTCTTTAAATGGAAACATAATAGTATCAGGCTTTCTTGCTAAATTTTAGGAAGTGGAACTATTATACTAACTATACATAGAACAGTAAGTATATGCAAGCAAAGCAATCTGCTTTTCTCATTAAACTTTCATGGACTTTAGGCTTCTTTATTTTTCCATAGTCATTTAGCAAGAAGCATCTTATATTATCACCATTGTCAGTTGGATTCTGAGAAAAAGAGCTATCACATATTAGTCATACACATGTGAGGTAAGGAAATGGATGCTGCAGTTCTCTATCTAGATTTAGCACTATTTTAGACCTCTGAATAAGTTACTCATGCACATACAAGTGCAGCTGTAGTTCTTCTGAATACCAACAATAGCCATTTATGGTTATGAAATGCCTCATTTATCCCACTTCTCCTTTCACTTTTGTGTAATATAGAAATGGGCTACAGTAAAGAGTAAAGGAAGGGGGCAAAATGAAAAAGACCAAACTGTAAATGCTTATGAAGTCATCCATTGTCCTATTCTAACACACGCTATAAATTATAGAAGGGTGTAAATCGCATTTGTCACCGTGACAACGTTTTATTTTATGTCTAGTAAAGTTCTGTAGCTTCATCTGTGGATTACTGGTCATGGAGAGTTGATATAACTTGAAAATGGATATAAAAGTTTTAAAAGACTTGGAGACCAGGGTGTGAGTGTCTCATGGTTTGATGGCACGCAGCCATAACAGTGATGACCAAACTGTTCAGTCTGAGAAAAAAACGTGTTTATGAGGAGAATTGTGGGCTAGACAAATCACTGGCCCCATCAGTAAATCTCTATGGGATGCTGTGTGGTTTAGGAAGACAGAGCCATTCCAACTATTTTGTAGAGGTTGCAGTGGAAACAGTTGGTGTCAGAAAAGATTTATGCCTCTAAGAACATACACACAGCATGTAGTATTTATATGACTACAATAGATCACCTTCCAGGTCTGAGATAGAGTGAAGAAAGGGGAACAAAACAGGACGCATAGCTTTTTTCAGTCTAATGAAAAGAAAAAAAAATCTTATTGTCCATGAAATATACGGTTTTATTTATTTAATGCATTTATATGGCACCTTTATATCATTTAGGAAACATTCATACCATACAGCCCCCATAGGGTTTAACAATCACACGTCATAGATATACCGTGCACTGGGGTAAATCTGGCCTTGTATCAAAAAATGCTGGAAACTAAAGCTTTGGTCCTGTGTAGCCGTCTTTTGAGGGGGTTTGGAGGAATTGCCTACCCTAAACACGATATTGGTCTGAACCTGTAGGTACATAAGAGAACTAGAACCTCCACTAAGTGGGAGAGTTAGTTTGATAATAAAGTTAGCAGTGTCTCCACCCAGGACAGGGCTTCTGTAAACAGAGGGGATGCCCTTCCGGGGAAATTAATCAGTAACCTAAACAAAGTAACTGGAAGCAGAAGAACTACAGCAATCAGCATACAACATTAATCATAAGCATACAGTGGGGAAAATAATTATTTGATCCCCTGCAGATTTTGTAAGTTTGCCTACCTACAAAGAAATGAAGGGTCTATAATTTTTATCATAGGTGTATTTTAAATGATAGAGACAGACCAAAAATCCAGAAAAAACACATAAAACAAATGCTTTGAATTAAGTTGAGTGGGTAAAAAAAGTATTTGATCCCCAAGCAAAACATGACTTAGTACTTGGTGGAGAAACGCTTGTTGGCAAGCACAGAGGTAAGATGTTTCTTGTAGTTAGTTAGCAGGTTTGCACACATCTTAGGAGGGATTTCAGTCCACTCTTCTTTACAGATCTTCTCTAAATATTTAAGGTTTCTTAGCTGTCTCTTGGCAACTCAAAGTTTTAGCTCCCTCCATAAATTTTCTATAGGATTAAGATCTGGAGACTGACTAGGCCCCTCCATGACCTTAATGTGCTTCTTCTTGAACCACTCCCTTGTTGCCTTGGAAGTATGTTTTGGGTCATTGTCATGCTGGAAGACCCATCCATGACCCATCTTCAGTGTTCTGTCTGAGGGAAGAAGGTTCTCATCCAAGATTTTACAATACATGGCCTTGTTCATTGGCCCTCAATGCGGCAAAGTCGGCCTGTACCTTTAGCAGAGAAATCATCATATTTCCAACTCCGTGCTTGACTCTAGGAATGGTGTTCAGCATTTTTCTTCCTCCAAAAATGGCAAATCGAGTTAATGCCAAAGAACTCAATTTTGGCCTCATCTGACCACAGCACTTTCTCCCAATCCTTTCCCTGAATCATTTAGATCAGGGGTCTCAAACTGGCGGCCCTCTAGCTGTTGCGAAACTACAAGTCCCATGAGGCATTGCAAGGCTGACTGTTACAAGCATGACTCCCACAGGCAGAGCTGGAGGGCCACCAGTTTGAGACCCCTGATTTAGATGTTCATTGGCATGACTGTACATGTGCCTTCTTGAAGACGGGGACTTGTCGTATTTGGAGGAAGAAAAATGAACACCATCCCTACAGTCAAGCAAGGAGGTGGAAATGCTATGCTTTGGGGCTGTTTCTCTGCCAAAGGTACAGGCTGACTTTGCAGCATTGAGGGGCCAATGGATGGAGCCATGTATTGTAGATTCCTGGATGGGAACCTTCTTCCCTCAGCCAGAACATTGAAGATGGGACATGGATGGGTCTTTCAGAATGACAATGATCCAAAACATACTGCCAAGGCAACAAAGCAGTGGCTCAAGAAGAAGCACATTAAGGTAATGGAGTGGCCTAGCCAGTCTCCAGACAATAATGCATTAGAAAATATATAGAGTGAGCTGAAACTTCAAGTTGCCAAGCAACAGCCAAGAAACCTTAAAGCGCAACTCCACTTTTGTTGAGAAAAAAACATTCCTCTCTGGGTGATCTATGTACATTGCAAGGATTATAACATCCTTTGTTGCAGACAGTGGCATCCAGGGCCACCATCAGGGGGGTACAACCATTACAACTGTAAGGGGCCCGGGGCCCGAGGGGCCTACCCAGGCCAGAAGAAGGCAGGACAGGTGAAGGGGAGCTGTGCTGTGCAGTATGGAAACGATCTCACAGTTTCTGCAGTTCTCGTGTAATTGATTTTAGACATCAAGCTCTTTACTGCCACCTCTGGCTACTATGTGCATGTGCACCCCTCGTGTGACAATGATCTGCATGTACTATGCTTCTCAGCAACATGTCAGCTTTGTAAAAACGAGCTCGGACCAGGTAGGAAGTTACAAGTAGGGGCTGTGAAGCAAAGGGAGGGGGGCTGTTTGTGTACAGGGAGGGGCCAGAGGCTTGTGTGTACAGATTAATGTATGTTGGGCTGCCATATATACAGGTGTGTGTGTGGGGGGTGGCTGCCATATATACAGGTGTGTGTGTGGGGGGGGAGCGCTGACATATATACAGGTGTGTGTGGGGGGGTGGCTGACATATATATACAGGTGTGTGGGGGGGGGCGCTGACATATATACAGGTGTGTGTGTGTGTGGGGGGAACGCTGACATATATACAGGTATGTGTGTGTGTGTGGGCGCTGACCTATATACAGGTGTGTGGAGGGGTGGCTGACATATATACAGGTGTGTGTGGGGGGGCGCGGACATATATACAGATGTGTAAGGGAGGGCTGACATATATACAGGTGTGTGGGGGGGCTGAAATATATACAGGTGTGTGGGGGAGCTGACATATACAGGTGTGTGTGGGGGGCTGCCATATATACAGGTGTGTGTGTGGGGGGGCTGACACATATACAGGTGTGGCCGGTGTGTGGATTCGGTAGGATGGCCCATAGGCAAGCCCTGGGGAACGTTGGTGGTCAGGCTCGGGGGGGGGGGCAGGGGGCCCAGGTCTAAAGCTGTGTAAGGTGCCCAAAAATTTCTGATGGCTGCCCTGGTGACATCACTAAGATTGGTGTCACCCCCCTCCACCAACTATAGTCCCCCTATAGATCCCCCACTAAGTACAGACCCCCTCCCGCAGTATAGATCCCCCTGCCTCAGTACAGACCCCCCTCACTAGGTACAGACCCCCCTCCCGCAGTATAAATCCCCTCCCTCAGTACAGTCCCCCCTCACTAAGTACAGACCCCCCTCCCACAGTATAGATTACCCTCCCTCAGTACAGACCCTCCTCACTAAGTACAGACCCCCCTCCATTAAGTACAGACTCCCCTCCCGCAGTATAGATCCCCCGCCTCAGTACAGACCCCCTCATCAAGTACAGACCCCCTTTCCTCAGTATAGACCCCCTCCACTAAGTACAGACCCCGTTTCCATTAAGTACAGACTCCCTCTTTCAGTATAGACCCCCACTAATTACAGACCTGCCTCCCACAGTATAGATCCCCCTTCAGTACAATCCCCCGTCAGTACAGACCACCCTCCCTCAGTACAGACCCCCCTCCACTAAGTACAGATCGCCCCCTCCCACAATATAGACCCCCTCCCTCAGTAAAGACCCCCTCACTAAGTACAGATCTGCCTCCCGCAGTATAGATCCCCCTCCCTCAGTAAAGTCCCCCTCAGTACAGACCCCCCTCCCTCAGTACAGACCCCCCTTCACTAAGTACAGATCCCCCACAGTATAGATCCCCTCCCTCAGTACAGACCCCCTCATTAAGTACAGACCCCCTTTCTCAAAATAGATCCCTCTCCCTCAGTACAGACCCCCCTCACTAAGTACAGACCCCCTTCTTCAGTATAGACGCCCCTCCACTATGTACAGACTCCTCTCCATTAAGTACAGACCCTCTTTCTCAGTATAGACCCCCCACTAAGTACAGACCCCCTCCCGCAGTATAGATCCCCCTCTCTTAGTACAGACTCCCATCACTAAGCACAGACCCCCCTCCCTAAGTATAGATCCCCCTCTCTCAGTACAGACCCTCCTCACTAAGTACAGATCCCACTCCATTAATTACAGACCCCCCTCTCTTAGTATAGACGCCCGCTAACTACAGACCGCACCACAGTATAGATCCCCAGCCTCAATACAGGCCCCCCTCATCCAGTACAGACCCCCCTTCCTCAGTACAGACCCCCCTCCACTAAGTACAGACCCCCTCCACTAAGTACGGACCCCCTCCATTAAGTACAGATCCCCTCTCTCAGTATAGACCCCCCCCACTAAGTACAGACTCCCCTCCAACAGTATAGATCCTCCTGCCTCAGTACAGGCCCCCCTCACTAGGTACAGACCCGCCTCCCACAGTATAGATCCCCCTCCCTCAGTACAGAACCCCCTCCCTCAGTACAGAACCCCTCCACTAATTACAGACCCCCCTCCACTAAGTATAGAACCACCTACTAAGTACAGACCCCCCTTCTGCACTATAGATCCTCCTCCCTCAGTACAGACCCCTACTCATTAAATACAGACCCCCCATTCCAGTATAAATCCCCCTCCTTCAGTTCAGACCCCCTTCATCAAGTAAAGACCCCTCTTCCTCAGTGTAGACCCCCTCCACTAAGTACAGACCCCCCTCCATTAAGTACAGACCCCCCTCTCTCAGCATAGACCCCCTCCTACAGTATAGATCCCCCTCCCTCAGTACAGACCCCCCTCACTACTACTTTAATGATGTGGGGATGGAACTGACAGCTCCTATACTTTAATGATGTGGGGATGGCTTTTTGGAGTTCTTGGTCACCAAGAAAAGATCGAAGGTGACCAAATTACAGCAAGAAATTAATGGCATAAAAGAAAAATTAGCCCCTATGAATACAGAGGGACTTTACCAGGTATATATGAAAGAATTACATGACATTATGATAGAAGAAGAGGAAGAGCAGAAAATTAAGAAAGGCTGTTAGTTTCGTTTTTGATTTTCTGCTATACTCTATGATGTCGGCTACCCATCATCTTTTAATTAACCACTTCAGCCCCGGAAGGATTTACCCCCTTCCTGACCAGAGCACTTTTTACAATTCGGCACTGCGTCGCTTTAACTGCTAATTGCACGGTCATGCAATGCTCTACCCAAACGAAATTTGCGTCCTTTTCTTCCCACAAATAGAGCTTTCTTTTGATGATATTTGATCACCTCTGCCGTTTTTATTTTTTGCGCTATAAACGGAAAAAGACTGAAAATTTTGAAAAAAAATGATATTTTCTACTTTTTGTTATAAAAAAAATCCAATAAACTAAATTTTAGTCATACATTTAGGCCAAAATGTATTCGGCCACATGTCTTTGGTAAAAAAAATGTCAATATGCGTATATTTATTGGTTTGCGCAAAAGTTATAGCGTCTACAAACTAGGGTACATTTTCTGGAATTTACACAGCTTTTAGTTTCTGACTGCCTATGTCATTTCTTGAGGTGCTAAAATGGCAGGGCAGTACAAAACCCCCCCAAATGACCCCATTTTGGAAAGTAGACACCCCAAGGAAATTGCTGAGAGGCATGTTGAGCCCATTGAATATTTTTTTTTTTTGTCCCAAGTGATTGAAAAATGACAAAAAAAAGAAAAAAAAAATTACAAAAAGTTGTCACTAAATGAAATATTGCTCACACAGGCCATGGGCATATGTGGAATTGCACCCCAAAATACATTCAGCTGCTTCTCCTGAGTATGGGGATACCACATGTGTGGCACTTTTTGGGAGCCTAGCCGCGTACGGGGCCCCGAAAACCCAGCACCACCTTCAGGATTTCTAAGGGCATACATTTTTGATTTTACTCCTCACTACCTATCACAGTTTTGAAGGCCATAAAATGCCCAGATGGCACAACCCCCCCCCAAATGACCCCATTTTGGAAAGTAGACACCCCAAGCTATTTGCTGAGAGGCATGGTGAGTATTTTGCAGCTCTCATTTGTTTTTGAAAATGAAGAAAGACCAGAAAAAAAATTTTTTTTTCTTTTTTCAATTTTCAAAACTTTGTGACAAAAAGTGAGGTCTGCAAAATACTCACTATACCTCTCAGCAAATAGCTTGGGGTGTCTACTTTCCAAAATGGGGTAATTTGGGGGGGGTTTGTGCCACCTGGGCATTCCATGGCCTCCGAAACTGTGATAGGTAGTGAGGAGTGAAATCAAAAATTTACGGCCTTAGAAAGCCTGAAGGCGGTGCTTGGTTTTCGGGGTCCCGTACGCGGCTAGGCTCCCAAAAAGTCCCCGTACTCAGGAGAAGCAACAGAATTTATTTTGGGGTGTAATTTCACATATTCCCATGGCATGTTTGAGCAATATAACATTTAGTGACAACTTTGTGCAAAAAAAAAAAAAAAAAATTGTCTCTTTCCCGCAACTTGTGTCACAATATAAAATATTCCATGGACTCGACATGCCTCTCAGCAAATAGCTTGGGGTGTCTACTTTCCAAAATGGGGTCATTTGGGGGGGGTTTGAACTGTCCTGGCATTTTATGCACAACATTTAGAAGCTTATGTCACACATCACCCACTCTTCTAACCACTTGAAGACAAAGCCCTTTCTGACACTTTTTGATTACATGAAAAAATTATTTTTTTTTGCAAGAAAATTACTTTGAACCCCCAAACATTATAGATTATTTTAAAGCAATTGCCCTACAGATTAAAATGGTGGGTGTTTCATTTTTTTTTTTTTCACACAGTATTTGCGCAGCGATTTTCAAACGCATTTTTTGGGGAAAAAACACACTTTTTAAAATTTTAATGCACTAAAACACACTATATTGCCCAAATGTTTGATAAAATAAAAAAGATGATCTTAGGCCGAGTACATGGATACCAAACATGACATGCTTTAAAATTGCGCACAAACGTGCAGTGGCAACAAAATTAATACATTTTTAAAAGCCTTTAAAAGCCTTTACAGGTTACCACTTTAGATTTACAGAGGAGGTCTACTGCTAAAATTACTGCCCTCGATCTGACCTTCGCGGTGATACCTCACATGCATGGTGCAATTGCTGTTTACGTTTGACGCCAGACCGCCGCTTGCGTTCGCCTTAGCGCGAGAGCAGGGGGGACAGGGGTGCTTTTTATTTATTTTATTTTTTTCTTTATTTTTTTTTGCTTTTTTATCTTATTTTTAAACTGTTCCTTTCATTTTTTTTTTTTTTTAAATCATTTTTATTGTTATCTCAGGGAATGTAAATATCCCCTATGATAGCAATAGGTAGTGACAGGTACTCTTTTTTGAAAAAATTGGGGTCTATTAGACCCTAGATCTCTCCTCTGCCCTCAAAGCATCTGACCACACCAAGATCGGTGTGATAAAATGCTTCCCCAATTTCCCAATGGCGCTATTTACATCCGGCGAAATCTAAGTCATAAAATGCTCGTAGCTTCCGGTTTCTTAGGCCATAGAGATGTTTGGAGCCACTCTGGTCTCTGATCAGCTCTATGGTCAGCTGGCTGAATCACCGGCTGCATTCTCAGGTTCCCTGTTGAGACAGGAGAGCCAGAGAAAAACACGGAAGACGGTGGGGGGGGGGGGGCATTCCCTCCCACTGCTTGTAAAAGCAGTCTAGAGGCTAATTAGCCGCTAGGATTGCTTTTACATGAAAGCCGACCGCTGGCTAAAAAGAATGATACCAAGATGATACCTAAACCTGCAGGCATCATTCTGGTATAACCACTCAAAGTCGTGAATGGCGTACCTGAAGACAAAAAATGGTTAACAATAAAGCACAGTAAACGGTAAAGTATAAATAATTACATACCTGAAAAGCAAACATGATAAAACATAATAACAATAAAACATTGCAGAATAGAATACAGTAAAAAAGAGCAGAACAATAGAGAGAGAATAGAGAGAGAGAGAGAACAATAAAACGACAACTATTTTTTTTTATTTTTGTTTGTGTTTTTTTTTTTTTTACACTTTTTTTTTGTAACTGTAACTTTTATAACTGTAACCGGTTCCAGGTTCGAGTCTCTCAAAATGCGATGGCATCTTGGGAGACCCTGTGAAAGTGTGCCTAGTCTGTGCAATGCTGTACGCTACGCTAATACTCAACTAGTGCATGGTAGCGTTCAAAACATTCACCAAGTGTTACTGCAGTGCTGGTTTGACTACGACCGGGGTGTACTACGCCGCTGGTGCTTGCCAG
Organism: Lithobates clamitans; assembly: GCA_037952925.1. NCBI lineage: Eukaryota > Metazoa > Chordata > Amphibia > Anura > Ranidae > Lithobates > Lithobates clamitans. The sequence continues at coordinate 3,572,277 of JBBGZY010000125.1, read as the reverse complement.
TTCACCAAAACGCTACAAAGAAAAGTGTCAGTGATCGATCGATACTGCACTTGGGTGGGCTGGACTGGGCCGGGCGGAGGGGCAAAACGCAGGTGCTAGCAGGTATCTGGGCTGATCCCGCTAACACTGCGTTTTTGGGAACCCTAAACTGCTGGGGACGCTAGTATAGATCTGATCGGATCAGATATTGATGCGTTCAGATACTATACCACTAAGGGAGGTGTACGGTGCGTGTACGGTGCGTGCGTGGGTGTTCGCGGTACTGGCGCTAATCTGACGCTGCCTAGGGCGACGCATATCACCGCCGGGCGATCAGGGGGCTAAACCTTTATTCGGTAATAAACGGCGGGTGCCCTGACACTATAAAAAATAAACAAACTAACCAGCGTCACCCGTAACGGTTATATGGTGATCAGTGGTGAAAGGGTTAACTAGGGGGCCATCAAGGGGTTAAAACATTTATTAGGTAGTATATGGGGGTCCCTGTCGCTATAAAACGCTGACGGCGAACCTAAATATTTACGTCCCTAACTAGCGTCACCAGCGACACTAATACAGCGATCAGAAAAATTATCGCTTAGCGACACTGGCGACAGGGGGTGATCAAGGGGTTAAAACTTTATTAGGGGGGTAAGGGGGGTACCCTAGACCTACAGGGGGCTAAACCTTTATTCGGTAATAAACGGCGGGTGCCCTGACACTATAAAAAATAAACGAACTAACCAGCGTCACCCGTAATGGTTATACGGTGATCAGTGGTGAAAGGGTTAACTAGGGGGCAATCAAGGGGTTAAAACATTTATTAGGTAGTATATGGGGGTCCCTGTCGCTATAAAACACTGACGGCGAACCTAAATATTTACGTCCCTAACTACCGTCACCAGCGACACTAATACAGCGATCAGAAAAATGATCGCTTAGCGACACTGGTGAGGGGGGGTGATCAAGGGGTTAAAACTTTATTAGGGGGGGTAAGGGGGGTACCCTAGACCTACAGGGGGGTAATACTAACTGTCCCACCACTGCTAACTGTCACAAACTGACACTATGCAGTAATCAGGAAAAAAAAAAAAAACCTGCTTGGTGTCAGTTTGTGACAGGGGGGGGTGATTGGGGGGGATCGGGGGGCGATCGGGGGGGGATCGGGGGTGTAATGTATGCCTGGCATGTTCTACTGTGTGTGTGTGTGTTGGTGCACTTACATGTCATCTCTCCTCGGCGCTGGAACGGAAACTGCCAGACCGAGGAGAGATGACATCACATCCTCTGCCTCTGTGTACTATACAGAGGCAGGGGATGTTTCTCATTGGCTGGGAGCGATCGCGAGGGGGGGGCCACGATCGGATGGCCTCCCCCTCGTCTGTCATCGCTCCCAACCAAATGCCGACCGCAGCTGGCACAGGGGGGGGGGTCCGATCGGACCCCCCACCCGCGGGAAGGCAATCACATTTCAGGTACGTGATTTTGCCTGCCCGTGCCGCTCTGCTCACGTATATAGGCGTGAGGCGGTCGGCAAGTGGTTGAAGAGTTTTATTTGACGACACTATGGAGGACCCTCTGTTCTTGTAATTTCTCCCTACATATTATGAGTGATCCTACAGAGGTATGCCCCGTACACACGGTCAGATTTTCCGATGGAAAATGTCCGATCGGAGCGTGTTGTCGGAAATTCCGACCGTGTGTGGGCTCCATCAGACATTTTCCATTGGATTTTCCGACACACAAAGTTGGAGAGCAGGAGATAAAATTTTCCGACAACAAAATCCGTTGTCGGAAATTCCGATCATGTGTACACAAATCCGATGGACAAAGTGCCACGCATGCTCAGAATAAATAAAGAGATGAAAGCTATTGGCCACTGCCCCGTTTATAGTCCCGACGTACGTGTTTTACGTCACCGCGTTTAGAACGATCGGATTTTCTGACAACTTTGTGCGACCGTGTGTAGACAAAACAAGTTTGAGCCAACATCCGTCGGAAAAAATCCTAGGATTTTGTTTGTCGGAATGTCCGAACAAAGTCCGACCGTGTGTACGCCCTATTACAGTTCATTATACCGCTACCACAGTGCTCGGGAAGGATCCAAGGCGGATGGAAGTCTGTGTATGAAATCCAAATCAGCTGTTCCTGCCTACGAGATCCGGTATACCTGAGCCCTAAAGACCCCCGTAATAGGGGTCCTACACATCTGGTAAGCGGCCCCCCTTTATTACCATTATCTGGCTTGTTTAATACAAAGAAGATGCCATTCCACATTTGAAGAAAGGATAGCTCACACAGAAAAACATACACTGTTTGAGTTTTCAGGACTTTTTATTAGTTATTCACTTTTTAGGTGGACTGCACATTATTGGAATAATTAATGTATTGCTTTTATTCACATTCAATGTTTTAATAATATGTATACTTAGGTTGAAGGTGCACCTTTAACCAGTGTGTTTTTGGCATCAGTAGCGCATCTGATTCTATTCACCATTTGACAAAACTGGATATTCAAGTTTTTTTGGGTTGCAGCACTTTTTGTCACCATCATTTTTAATTTGTCTAATAATCCTAATTTTTAAAGTGGTGTAGGAAGTTGGGGTTAGCGTGGATTGCTCGTGTTACAGTCATATTGCATTGCATTTTCAGAAAATTACAGCGGCTGCAGATTGAAAAGGAAAGGTAATTTTTAATAACATTCAATTACAATATGACTTGTGTCACAATTGTATATTATTTTTCTTCATTTCTATTTTTTTCCCCCACAAAAGTGAAGTTACCCTTTAAGGATTTAGAGAAGATCTTTAAAAAATAGTGGACCAAAATCTCTCCTGAGATGTGTGCAAACCTGGTCACTAACTACAAGAAACTTCTTACCTCTGTGCTTGCCAACAAGGGTTTCTCCACCAAATACAGACATACCCCGCTTTTAAGTACACAATGGGGTTTATTTACTAAAGCTAAAAAGTGCATAATCTGGCTCACCTCTGCATATAAACCAATTAGCTTCCATGTTTTATTACCGAAGCTTGATTGAACAAGCTGGGGTTAGAAGCTCATTGTTTTCTATGCAGAAGTGAGCCTGATTTTGCACTTCCCAGCTTTAGTAAATGAACCCTACTGTGTACTTAAAAGTGGGGTATGACTGTACTTATTTTACTCACTGAACTGCAGCTCAATTTACAACATTTGAACATTTGTGTTTTTTGTAGCAATACTCATGGTGGAGCTGCTGGTTTAAGCGGGCCTGTCCTGTTTGCTCTACACCCTTCTTAAATTGTTCACTCCCCTTGACACAACTGTAGTGCAGTGTTGAAATAATATGAGCATTAACTTTACCCACAATATACACTTACAATTAGGATTACCTCTCCCTGGGTACTGGTAGCTCCACCTGTAGGAGGAATGAAAACACTCCACACAAACTTCAATAATGACCAAAAATAACTTCTTTCTTTGAATAAGTAACATATTTATATCAAGAGTTATTTCAATAAATATACTATCACACCAACGTAGTGCGATAGTATAAGGAATGATATGACAATCAATGACAATCACAGGAATATATATTGATATGAATCTACACCTGGGAGCTACCCTTAATCTAAACCTTAAAGTCACTATACTAGAGTGCAGGGCCCTGCAATGAAAAAGGCAGTCCAGACGTCTTCAGTCTTCGCTAGCTTTCATAATTGTAATCCGTATAGGGGGGTTCCTCCTGTGTTCTAGGTAGTATAGCATAACACACTAAAACAATTGTAATCGAAATGAGTGACTAGATGTCTTTATATGAAGAAACAAAACATCTAACATCCGCTCTTGAATGCTGAAGTCTATTTGTATGTCATAATCTCAGACTTAACTTGTTCCGTAGGACTATCAGTCCCAGCAACACTCTGTACAGTTCTAAAGATATGTGTGTAATACTCAATTAAACTTCTGGGTATCAACCCTCTCACCACATGAAATCCAGGCAGTTGGATGTCTCCGGTCCAGCAGTTCTCAATTACGTAAAGAGGCACCACCACGCCGTCACACTGTTCCGTTCTTCCGGAACAATCACGTCTCTTGTCCAGTTCACTGCGATGCAAATAGCAGGATACTGCAGCTGCTCCACTCCTTCGCAAGGTAGGCCGCAACCCTGTGGGACACACACACCCACAGAGTCCTGCTGACAGGCCACGCGTCCCAGGAACAAGAGACCTAAAATGGCCACTGCTTACCCTTTTATATCCTCCCACAATGCAGTTCAGTTCTGACTTTGTCCAGGAGCATTGTGGGTGGGTCAAAGCTACACTTCCGAAGTAAACAGTGAATCACTTCCATGTCACTTAATCCTGAGACGTAAACTTATTGTGCTTTATCAATTGTCCACAAGATGGCAATAACACAACTATTGAACTAAATAATTCACATAGAGCTAGAAACAACAGTTGTCAGCACTACATTTTATTTTGGTTGATATTCTATCTCTATCATTCAAAATACACCTATGATAATATTTATAGACCCTTCATTTCTTTATAAGTGGGCAAACTTACAGCATCTGCAGGGGATCAAATAATTATTTTCCCCACTGTATATTGTAGATGCACAGCAGTATAATAATAATATAAGCTTTATGTAAGAAGACATTAAAAACAGTACATATATCCGATGTACAAACAGGCATTATCAGCAAAGGGCTCAAAAGGAGTCCTGGTGGAATTGTGCACATATAACCAGGTATATATAGTTACTGATAGAGATACAGTGCCTTGAAAAAGTATTCATGTCCCTTACAATTTTTCACATTTTGACATGTTACAACCAAAAACGTAAATGTATTTTATTGGGATTTTATGTGATGGACCAACACAAAGTGGCACATAATTGTGAAGTGGAAGGAAAATTATAAATGGTTTTCAAAATGTTTTACAAATAAATAACTGAAAAGTGTTGCGTGCATTTGTATTCAGCCCCCTTTACTCTGGTACCCTTAACTAAAATCTAGTGGAACCAATTGCCTTCAGAAGTCACCTAATTAGTAAATAGAGTCCACCTGTGTGTAATTAAATCTCAGTATAAATACAGCTGTACTGTGAAGTCTCAGAGGTTTGTTAGAGAACCTTAGTGAACAAACAGCATCATAATGGCCAAGGAACACACCAGACAGGTCAGGGATAAAGTTGTGGAGAAGTTTAATGCAGGGTTAGGTTATAAACAAATATCCCAAGCTTTGAACATCTCACAGAGCACTGTTCAATTCATTGTTCAAAAATGGAAAGAGTATGGCACAACTGCAAACCTACCAAGACATGGCCGTCCACCTAAACTGAGAGGCCGGGCATTGAGAGCATTAATCAGAGAAGCAGCAAAGAGTTAACTCTGAAGGTGCTACAGAGATCCACAGCTCAGGTGGGAGAATCTGTCCACAGGACAACCATTAGTCTTGCACTCCACAAATCTGGCCTTTATGAAAGAGTGGCTAGAAGAAAGCCATTGTTGAAAGAAAGCCATAAGAAGTCCTGTTTGCAGTTTGCAAGAAGCCGTGTGGGGGGCACAGCAAGGTTTTGGAAGAAGGTGCTCTGGTCAGATGAGACCAAAATTGAACTTTTTGGCCTAAAAACAAAACACTATCTGTGGCGGAAAATTAACACTGCACATCACCCTGAACACACCATCCCCACTGTGAAACATGGTGGTGGCAGCATCATGTTGTGGCAATGCTTTTCTTCAGCAGGGATAGGGAAGCTGGTCAGAGTTGATGGGAACATGGATGGAGCCAAATACAGGGCAGTCTTAGAAGAAAACCTGTAATGCCCCGTACACACGGTCGGATTTTCTGATGGAAAATGTCCGATCGGAGCGTGTTGTCGGAAATCTTGACCGTGTGTGGGCTCCATCGGACATTTTCCATCAGATTTTTTGACACACAAAGTTTGAGAGCAGGATATAAAATTTTCCGACAACAAAATCCGATCGTGTGTACACAAACCTGACGGACAAAGTGCCACGCATGCTCAGAATAAATAAAGAGATGAAAGCTATTGGCCACTGCCCCGTTTATAGTCCCGATGTATGTGTTTTACGTCACCGCGTTTAGAACGATCAGATTTTCCGACAACATTGTGTGACCGTGTGTATGCAAGACAAGTTTGAGCCAACATCTGTCGGAAAAAATCCTAGGATTTTGTTGTCGGAATGTCCGAACAAAGTCCGACCGTGTGTACGGGAGTCTGCAAAAGACTTGAAACTGGGGCGTTTTTTCTTTTGGGGGGGCGTCAAACAAGCACCCCCTTCTGGGCAGCTGGCAGCAATGACAGCACTCCCCCTCTCCTCCTCCCTCATGGGTGGCCCGCAGCATGGCACTAACACCACCCCCCCTCCAGGAGGCAGGTGGCGCGTCACTGACACCAAACCCCCCCTCCGGGAGGTCGGCTAGGGCTGGCAGGCTGTGGTGTCCTCTCCTCCTCTCCTGGGGTAAAATATGTAGATCAGGGGGCCGGACATCTGTGTGCCCTCTATGGTCGGGCTGCCACTGGTCACAGATGCTCTCCATCCAATCTGACAGAGCTTAAGAAATTTTGCAAAGCTGGTAGAGACATACCCAAAGAGACTTGCATCTGTAATAGCAGTGAAAGGTGATTCTACAAAGTGTTGACTAAGGGGGGGCTGAATACAAATGCACGCCACACTTTTCAGATATTTATTTGTAAAAAATCATTTATCATTTTCTTTCCACAATTTCTTTCACAATTATGTGCCGCTTTGTGTTGGTCTATCACACAAAATCCCAATAAATTACATTTACGTTTTTGGTTGTAACATGACAAAATGTGGAAAATGTCATGGGATATGAATACATTTTAAAGGCATTGTACCTTCAGTTGAATATTGTAGCAAAGGCCAATTGCAGGGACCCTTGAGGATGATGTGGCATCTGTCTTTGTGTCGTAAACCTGAAAAGGTCTGTGGTCATGGGGAAATCCTCCAACTATCATCCATCCAGCCTGGAATGGAGCTTCTCATGGGCAGGAACTGTGGTGTGGCACTGGAACTCAGAGCCAGCCTATCTACTCTGAACTTTAGTCCCTCCCTATTAGTTTCTAATCTGACATGCAACCGGAATGCTAAAGCCTCGTACACATGATCCAATTGTTGGCCAACCGAGCATCAGATTTTTGTCTTAAGGGCATGTACCTGGAACTTGTCTTGCATACTAACGGTACACAATTGTGGGGCAACAAACACGAACATAGTGACATACTACGAGGGATTTCAGCTCTTGAGCACCACCCTTTGGGCCTATTTTGCTAATTTCGTGTTTGGTGAGCAGTGATTTCGAGCATGCGTGTTTGTACTTTCAACTTTTATGTGACGGACTTGTGTACTGACCATCAGAAAATCTGACAACCAACCGTTGTCCGCCGAAAATTTACTAGCATGTCATCCAACATTTGTTGGCCAAAAGTTGGACAACAATTGTCAAAAGGAGTGTACTAACGGTCAGATTTTAGGACAACAGTCTGTCAACAGACAATCCCCTGCCAACAATCGGATCGTGTGTACGAGGCTTAAGCCTATGATCTTAATGTGGCCAACGAAAACCTAAACTTGCTCTAGCTTAAACTAATAATAAAACTGTACATGGTACAAATATTGTACAAATGCAAACATAAAAATAGAAAATTGTGTTCAGCAGCACTCAACAACACATCCAAATACAAATGTGATAAGACATAAATACCAAATCATGTTGTTCTGTGCCATTAAATCATAATATGCCATGTATGGCCTTAAAATTGTTCAAAAACCACAGATGTCACTTTTAGACTGGGTGTGTGCGGGTATGTAATCTACATAGGAACATTTAAACATGATGTTTGGTTTGGATACCAAATCGATTGATCCATCAATTGTAGCCATTCCTGGGTATGGCCAGCTCATCCAAAGTTCAGATCTCCTGATTGCTCTGCCGTTCTATTCTCATTTCTCATTTACATTTTTTTTTTTAGATTTTTCCATCTCTTTTCTGCAGATACTATGACAGAAAATGCCTGATTCTAATAATCTGACCTGTTTCCAGAGGCATGCAATCCTGACAGTACATTTTTATTATCATGAGTACAACTTTATGATAAGCCCTATGCTATATTTTATATAGTGCCTGGAGCTTCTACATTACTATTCTTATTCTTCTAACTTTTTTCACACTGTCTGATGTCTATACTCACGTGGATCAATTTAATATTTATGAGAACAGATCTGAGATATAAATCTTACAGATTTATGACAGATTTTAATGTTTTGGCAGAGCATGTATCCCTTAGGCGAGAAGGGAGCGCTCAGCAGACATTACAAATGTAATAACAGTTGGATGATAATGTTTCAAAACTAGCCTAATTAACAGCTTACCTTTTATATTCAAATAATTGTTTGTTATCAATAAATCAGGGTACCCAGAAAGCCCCCCCCCCTTACATCGGGGTCACCAGAGAGCTTGTCATGTTACCTGCCACAAGATGCAGATTGTTACAAACAGAGATGCTAGTGTATATAGAGGACAGGCTAGTGTATACAGAGAAGCTGGGAATACAGAGAGGAGAGTGGCTAGGTATACAGAGAGGCTAGACTATACAGAGAAGGGAGATGCTGGTTATACAGAGAGGGGAGAGGCTGGGTATACAGAGAGGGGAGAGGCTGAGTATACAGAGAGGGGAGAGGCTGGGTATACAGAGAGGGGAGAGGCTGGGTATACAGAGACGGGAGAGGCTGGGTATACAGAGAGGGGAGAGGCTGGGTATACAGAGAGGGGAGAGGCTGGGTATACAGAGAGGGGAGATGCTGGGTATACAGAGAGGGGAGTGGCTGGGTATACAGAGAGGGGAGAGGCTGGTTATACAGAGAGGGGAGAGGCTGGGTATACAGAGAGGGGAGAGGCTGGGTATACAGAGAGGGGAGAGGCTGGGTATACAGAGAGGGGAGAGGCTGAGTATACAGAGAGGGGAGAGGCTGGGTATACAGAGAGGGGAGAGGCTGGGTATACAGAGAGGGGAGAGGCTGGGTATACAGAGAGGGGAGAGGCTGGGTATACAGAGAGGGGAGAGGCTGGGTATACAGAGAGGGGAGATGCTGGGTATACAGAGAGGGGAGAGGCTGGGTATACAGAGAGGGGAGAGGCTGGGTATACAGAGGCGAGATGCTGGGTATACAGAGAGGGGAGAGGCTGGGTATACAGAGAGGGGAGATGCTGGGTATACAGAGAGGGGAGAGGCTGGGTATACAGAGAGGGGAGAGACTGGGTATACAGAGAGGGGAGAGGCTGGGTATACAGAGAGGGGAGAAGCTGGGTATACAGAGAGGGGAGATGCTGGGTATACAGAGAGGGGAGTGGCTGGGTATACAGAGAAGGGAGAAGCTGGGTATACGTAGAGGGGGAGGCTGGTCATACAGAGAGGGGGGGGGTGCTGGGTATACAGAGAGGGGAGTGGCTGATATACAGAGAGGGGGAGGCTGGGTATACAGAGAGGGGAGAGGCTGGGTATACAGAGAGGTGAGATGCTGGGTATACAGAGAGGGGAGTGGCTAGGTATACAGAGAAGGGAGAGGCTGGGTATGCATAGAGGGGGAGGCTGTGTATACATAGAGGGGGAGGCTGGGTATACATAGAGGGGAGAGGCTGGGTATACAGAGAGGGGAGAGGCTGGGTATACAGAGAGGGGGAGGATGGGTATACAGAGAGGGGGAGGCTGGGTATATAGAGAGGGGAGAGGCTGGGTATACAGAGAGGGGAGAGGCTGAGTATACAGAGAGGGGTGAGGCTGGGTATACAGAGAGGTGAGATGCTGGGTATACAGAGAGGGGAGTGGCTAGGTATACAGAGAAGGGAGTGGCTGGGTATACATAGAGGGGAGGCTGGGTATACAGAGAGGGGGAGGCTGGGTATAGATAGAGGGGACTGGCTGGGTATACATAGAGGGGAGAGGCTGGGTATACATCGAGGTGGAGGCTGGGTATACAGAGAGGGGAGAGGCTGGGTATACAGAGAGGGGCAGAGGCTGGGTATACAGTGAGGGGAGATGCTGGGTATACAGAGAGGGGAGTGGCTGGGTATACATAGAGGGGAGAGGCTGGGTATAGATAGAGGGGGAGGCTGGGTATACAGAGAGGGGAGAGGCTGGGTATACAGAGGCGAGATGCTGGGTATACAGAGAGGGGAGAGGCTGGGTATACATAGAGGGGGAGGCTGGGTATGCAGAGAGGGGAGAGGCTGGGTATACAGAGAGGGGAGAGGCTGGGTATACAGAAAGGGGAGTGGCTGGGTATACAGAGAAGGGAGATGCTGGGTATACAGAGAGGGGAGATGCTGGATATACAGAGAGGGGAGATGCTGGATATACAGAGAGGGGAGTGGCTGGGTATACATAAAGGGGGAGGATGGGTATACAGAGAGTGGAGTGGCTGGGTATACAGAATTTCCCCCCTCCCCCTCGGTCTGCACTCACCTGCTCAGGAGCTCTGTTTGAGAAAGTTCCTCCTGACTCTTTTATATGGGCGGAGCAAGGGAGGAGACTCACGCTCATCTCACACTGATCTCCCTTCTCTGGCTGTCACTGTCAGTGAACCACCAAATGCAAAGTACTCAGTAAGAGTGCCGTGGCTGTGCGGGAAGCGCTGTGTCAGACAGCCTGGGACACTCACACTGTAGGGCCAGCCCTGGACTCCCGAGTCCAGGGCTGGCCCTACAGTGTGAGTGTCCCAGGCTGTCTGACACAGCGCAGTCCCAGGCTGTCTGACACAGCTATGGGCCCCAGATTCGGGGCTCCAGCTTCAATAGCCACCCCTTAACGATGCCACTGCTCACAGCCATACTGTAATGGCTCCTACAAATAAACCATATTCGGATTTGTTATTAATCATTACTAACCAAATGGTTCTCAAAAATGAATGCTGTAAATAGTTCATTTCTTTATCTATAGGGCTAACCAATCTACTGTTGAGCCCCTTTGAGCCACTTCCTATCTAAACACTTCTGCTCCAGTGTCAGCTACATGTCATTGCTCAGGATAGGCTTCCTGATGTTGACAATGGCAGAACATGTCTTTGCAAAAAGTGACGGCATGGCCACTTGGCCATTGGAGGCGCATACTGTATGACATGGGTGATCATATGGGACAGCAGTTGGTATAGCAGGACAGAACATTGTCATTTAATAGCAAAAAATACCTAAACAAGGACCTTCATGGCAAGATCAAGAGGTGTTAATTAAATGAAGACTGCAGATTTTAAGAGATTATTAAAGACTATTCTTGAAATTATATTAGCATATCAAATGTTATATGATATTTCAGCAGCTGGGTTCACATATACTAATAAGTATTAATAAAGATAGGTACAGTAGCTTGAGCCCAGCACATTAATCTTGTTGGCTTTCTGCTTATTGAGTACTTGGATAGCTGCTGGGACCAAAGACACATAAGGGTCCATTTACTAATTAATGCTGAAAACACATGCGGGAAAATAATGCATGTGGAAACAATTATGCAAATGTTTTATTCACTAAGAATTGTGCAGTAAATAATTACTGTGGTAAAGTTTCAATAATGCGGTTATTACCGTATATTTTCATGCAGTAATTTATTGCATTGAGCTGGTTGCTAAGGAGCGGGCCGGTAAACCGCTGCATCCTTAGCAACAGATGATTTATTAGCAGTCAGTGGGTTCCCCGCTGACAGCTGAATGTAAAGAAAACATGCTGGCAATTAAAAATTATGAAAAAAAAAACTGCATGGGGTCCCCCAATGCATAAGGGGAACCTCACACCAAAATGGTTTTAAAAAATGTGTAGGGTTTCCCCCAAAATCCATATCAGAAGCTTTTTCGAGCATGCGGCCCGGCAGGTCAGGAAAGGGAGGTGACGAGCGCCCCCCCTCCTGAACCATACCAGGCCACATGCCCTCAACATGGGGGGGCTTTGGGACGGGGGCTCTGCATTGGGGGGCCTCACGCTGATGAGTCATCTATTGGTAAGGATGCATCTATTAGTAAGGCAGGCTTCCCGGCACGCTCCTTAGCAACCAGCTATTGGGGGGACCCCCACACAGTTTCTGACAAATACCGCATTTGATACCGCCAACAAAACCCTGGTGATAAATATCCCATGTTTTTATACTCTCTTTTCCATTTGTGAATTGGACTTACTGCATGATATTTTGGCGATAACTACAGGCACATTTTTCATATTGCGGTAAATACCGCATAATCGTTATTTTATTTATTTGTATTTACTTTTATTCCCGCATGTGATAACTTATGCAAATGAGTCATGTGACCATGTTATCGCATGTGGTGAATGTTAGTGAATTGACTTATTCAATAAAACATTTTTTTCTTGTAGCAACCTTCCCCTCCTTCCCACTATCCATTAGACACCAGATTCAGATACACACACCTTTTGGCTCCCAACTGAAACCATATGTATTGACATATAAGATATTAGATAATACAAATTGATGATTTGCATACCTGAGACCAAATGTGCCCTAGGTTTGAATAGGGATCTTCTTTTTCAGTCGGAGTAGTTTTGAATTTTGCCATAGCGATGTATAAAAAGGATTATATCAAATGGTATAAATAATCCAAAATGACACATACAAAGATATAGCAAATAAGAGATAATTGAAAGCAGAATAACCTGGGGTTATAAACATAGCAGTCTTGACTGCACTTGTGTTTTATTTATTTAACACCAAATTCTGGGAAATCAGCTAAGTACATCAGTTTATCTACATATTTAGAAGCTGTTTTACACACCAAAGGATTTGTATTTCTGTCCACCTAATCCTTAAATTTACATAGCCCTGGCAGACAACACAACAAGTCTAGTGACTTGGCTTTTCTCTGCTGTGATTAAACACGATAGCTAGATTACCTCCCTGCCTACAGCCTGTGATTGGACAGTGGAGGAGAAGAACCAGCTGTACACCCCTCTGTTCACTCTTCTTGCTCTTCCAGTCAGCATGGTACTCGTCAGCTCACATTTATGTGGCAAACCTGATTGGCTTCTAGTTCTGCCCCTCCCTCTACCAGTCTGAGCTCTGCAGTCTGATATGAGGGCAGATTCCGGTATTTAAAGTGATTGAAGTGAAGTGAGTAGCCTTATGATGATACACAGAGATAAAACAAATCCTACTACATACTTGTTTATCTGCACTCTTCTCTTGTCCACAGTAAATACTACAGATATAAGTACTCGGTTTAGATTTCCTGACTGGGGTTTTACAACCACTTTAGGATAGCGGCATTTAAATGATTGTACTCTCTCATTAACATTAACAAAAATGTAAAGAACTTCCTCTTTAAATTTGGCTGTGGATTTTGTCTTTATTATTTTTGTAAAAAGTTGGAGTTGAACTTTAACTTCTTTTGGACCGCCCTGTGCAGTGGCTCTGGGGCTTGTGCGCGCATTGCCGGCCACCCGCTTCCACAGTCAATTGGGCACAGCGAGTGCCAATCAGTGTGTCCGGTGTACGAGATGTCCGCCGGGACACGGCAATCGTTCTCAGGAGAGGCAGAACTATGGTCTGCCTATGTAAACAAGGCACACTGCCATTCTGTGAGAGGGGAATATGGAGATCGTGTGTTCCTGCAAAGCAGGAACATGGATCTCTGTCTTTCCTCAGTCAAAGCATCCCCCTTACAGTTAGAAAGCACTCCCTAGGAGCACATTTCACCCTTTGATTGCCCCTGATGTTAACCCCTTCCCTGCCAGTGTCATTAGTACAGAAAAATAAGAAGAAAAGGTGCCCCAAGGGGATTGTGTGGGTGAGGGGTATTAACCGTAAAATAATACAATAAGTATTAGAAAAATAGTATATTTTTATTTGTAATTCAAAAATGCATGATGTAATAGCGTTTTTAAAAACAATAATTAGAACAGTCCATACAATTGATACAGTACAATCTTCCAAGGCATGGTAAAAAGGACTAAACGAGCGCAATGAACCATGACAAACAGCATACCCAACATGTTTCGGAATTTTATCTCCCTTCTCCCCTTCATTATTTAAACCTGCAGCAATAGTAAATGCCTGCTGCATGCACAAGCCACACACCAGGATTAAGGAGACCCTTACTTCATCTGCACCCAGCAAGGTATAGTTAATACCCCTCACCCACACAATCCCCTTGGGGCACCTTTTCTTCTTATTTTTTTGTATTTTTGGGATGAGGTGCGGGATTATACTATTTAGGCTTAGTTTATATTTGGTAAGGTTACAATTCTTGTGTCATTAGTACAGTGACAGTGCATTTTTTTAACACTGATCACTGTATTAGTGTCACTGGTCCCCAAAAAGTGCCACTTAGTGTCAGATTTGTCTGCCACAATGTCGCAGTCCCGCTAAAAATCTCTGATTGCCACCATTACTATCAAAAAATAAAAAATAAATAAAAATTCAATAAATATATCCCATAGTTTGTAGAAGCTATAACTTTTGCACAAACCAATCAATATACGCTTATTGGGATTTTTATTGGATGTGTTTTATAGCAGAAAGTAAAAATATAGTTTTTTTTTTTTTTTTTTCAAAATTGTCTGTCTTTTTTTGTTTCCATCGCAAAAAATAAAAACTGCAGAGGTGATCAAATACCACCAAAAGAAAGCTCTATTTGTGAGAAAAAAGGGCATCAATTTTGTTTGGGTACAGCGTCTCACGACCGCACAATTGTCAGTTAAAGTAACGCAGTGCCGTCGCAAAAAATGGCCTAGTCATGAAGGGGTGTAAACCTTCCAGGGCTGAAGAGGTTAAGTGGTTAAGTAGGGCAGTCCTTGGCAGAACCAAAGAATAGCCAAGTGTCAATCCAAATGACAATCCAGGGCAATTGTCTGTCAAATGAGAGCTCACATCAGAAATAAGATGTTCACAATCGGACAAGATTCAATATTAATAACATGTAACGACAGACATCAAAGAGCACACCTTCTACAGGCAATAAGGTATCAAAGCAAGATGGCATTGCCAAAAATGTATTTCTAACGTAGTGATGTGGTTCAGCTTTGCTATTATCATGGATTTGTGGTGAATCCTAGGGAATCGTTAAGTTCACAAATTAATATGTTTTGGCCAAAAAGTTTGAAATTTCACTCCAGAAGTAAGGAACAAACTAAAACACAGTGCATAGCTATTTCCCTGGTCAATGGAATCAAAAGAGCCAATAAGTTGTAAGAATAAATAACACAGCCCTATTTCTATAAAAGGGTGAGCTCACAGCAGCCATATTCTATGTAGAGAGAGATACTTTTTTCTTTAATTATGTTATTATTAATTTTTTTTTTAATTTGTACATTTGTTCATTGGTACATATACTCCAAATGCAGTTCCTTACTTCCCATGTTTATCAGATGACAACCCCTTTCACACTGGGGCGCTTTTCAGACATTTTAGCGCTAAAAATAGCGCCTGTAAAGCACCTTTCATGCCTCCCCAGTGTTCTTTCACATTGGAGCGGTGTGCTTGCAGGACAGGAAAAAAAGTCCTGCAAGCAGCATCTTTGGGGCGGTGCGGGAGCGGTGTATACAAGGCTCCCGCACTGCCCCTAACATTTAAATCAATGGGCAGGCGATTCGGCAGTGGTGCTTTTCGGCCGCTTTTAATTCTTTCCTCTGCCACTAGCCGAGGAAAGGATTAAAGTGTCCCGCTAGTGGCCGAAAAGCGCCACTATGACAGCGGTAAAGCGCCGCAAAAACTAGCCCCAGTGTGAAAGTCTTGTGCCCCGTACACACGATCGGACTTTCCGACAACAAATACCGTGGAATTTTGTTCGAAGGTTATTGGCTCCAACTTGTCTTGCATACACACGGTCACACAAATGTTGGCCAACAATTACGAACGTAGTGACGTACAAGACGTACGGCGAGCCGATAAAAAGGAATTTCAATAGTCATGTGCCACCCTTTGGGCTCCTTCTGCTAATGTTGTGTTTGGTGGGCAATGATTCCGAGCATGCATGGACTTTTGTGCGACGGACTTGTGTACACACAATCAGAAAGTCCGACAGCAAAAATTTGTTGGCAGAAAATTTGAGAACCTGCTAGCCAACATCTGTTGGCGGAAAGTCCAACAACAAATGTTTGATGGAGCATACACACGGTCAGACTTTCCAACAACATAGTTACATAGTAGGTGTGGTTGAAAAAAGACACAAGTCCATCAAATCCAACCTATGTGTGTGATGATATGTCAGTATTACATTGTATATCCCTGTATGTTGCAGTCGTTCAGGTGCTTATCTAATAGTTTCTTGAAACTATCAATGCCCCCTGCTAAGAGGTTCATTGCAAAAGTTCACATTTTGAACAAAGCTTGTGAAACTTAGCAAACTGATTCCAGGCAGATTCGCTCATCCATAATCTAAAGGGAACAGTGGCTCCATTCAAAGTGTTATCTACTGTTTTAATAAAGGAAGAAAAATACCACATAGCGTTTTTCTAAATGCAGCCTCATCAGTGCCCATCAGCACCCATCAATGCAGCCCGATCAGCGCCCATCAGTGCAGCCCATCAGCGCCCATCAATGCAGCTCATCTCTGCCCATCAATGCAGCTCATCTCTGCCCATCAATGCAGCCATCACTGTCCATCAATGCAGCCCACCAGTGCTCATCCATGCAGCCCAATCGGTGCCCATCAGTGCAGCCTCATCAGTGCCCATCAATGCAGCCTGATCATTGTCGATCAATGCAGCCCGATCGGTGCCCCATCAGCACAGCCTCATCAGTGCCCATCAATGCAGCCCGATCTGTGCCCATCAATGCAGCCCGATCGGTGCCCATTAGTGCAGCCTCATCAGTGCCCATCATTGCAGCCGGATCAGTGCCCATCAATGCAGCCCCAGCAGTGCCCATCAATGCAGCCTAAATGCAATGCATTGGATTTTGAGGAATTGGTATGATAGATTGGGGGTGGCATTGCAGGCATAAGTATGATTCAGACCTATGCCTCCAATTCTACCCCCCCCCCCAATTTATTACACCTATGCCTCCAAATAGCCGCCCCTTTCCTCCCAGCACACATCTTGTTCAGTTCCCAATTCAATGCCTCCATGTGCTGCTTTCAATCACAGCACACTGACAAAGTTACCTTTCTCCTGCAGCCACGGGTGTCAGACATCATCTAAACACTGAGGGCAGACAGAGAGGGTTTGAGCCTACCCACCTAGGACTGTCTTGATGACATGCACCGACCCACTCCTTATGTGCAGCAGGAGGGAGATGGAGAGGGGCTGTCCCAGGCGCCGGACTGCTTCTTCTAAAATGACCCTCTGTGAGAGCCTGTGTGGGGGCGGGGATGAGCGGCAGGAGGGAGGTGTAGAGGGGCGGTCCCAGGCGCCGTACTGCTCCTTCTGAAATGCCCCTCTGTGCGAGTCTGTGCGCAGCAGGGGGAGGCACTGGCTATACATACCCGGACAACACAGCCCTGACCATACTTGCATTGCTCAAAATTTCACTCGTCAAAAAAGCGAGCAGGCGAATTGAAATTTTGAGGACTGGTCTATTATACCCAATATACACTGTTTTGGGTCTGTCTGAATATTAGAAGAGAATACCTTATTGAAAATGTTTACCATGCCCTCCCAGTAGTGGTGTGGTTTAGGGCATTGTCAAATAAATATGTTCACCATTGTCCCTGTGTCACTGGTCTCATGAGGGGTCTTGAGCCTTGCCCATTTTGAAGAGCTTGGAAGGATGCAACAAAATGTATAATTGAGTAAGCCTCTGGGGGTGGATTAGCAAGCAACGTGGCACTTCCTGCAAAGCCATTTTCCATTGATCATCTATCAGGCTACAAATATCTGCTTCTCACTTTTCAGTTACCTTGATAGGGAAACTCTAAAGGTAGATAGCTAGTAGCATAGCAGCAAGATATGAAACCTTTTAAGGTTTCTGTGTGTTGCAGGAAGGTTAAAATAGGGGTCAGGGACAACCTCCACTTATACTTGCTGCCTTGGGTTTTGATTGCATGATGAAGTTGTATATATTGGAAGTACATGGGTGGTTGCAAAGAAAACATAGCACAAAGCTCCGAGAAGGATATGAGAGAGTCTTGGGAGAATATCTGGTGGGAAATGGCTCGGGCTTTCCACTGAATACAAAACTATAGTTTGGCTAGTGCCGTATAAAAAAATCATTATATCAAATAGGTCTGTATAAGGTAAAACCAGTAACCTCCTGGATCTGCTGAAGTTTGTTCCAATTTTTCTGCATAGGAATGTAGGACTTATAGAAAGCACTGTGAGTGACCCAAAAAAAAATTTAGGTGCCACTCAGGTAGAGAGTTAAAGTCCAACTAGACGGCTGTGAGTGCAGGCAGGGACAGGGAGCTTGACCTAGCTGCAAGCTTGCAGCAATGTCAAAGGAAAGGGTCCATAATCCACACATCATGAAGCAGACTCTTGTGCATTAAGTGAGATGAATGGCTGCCTCAGCCCGGACTCCAGCCAGGCCATGCCCCCCAATGCATTCACTCTGCCCCTGGGAGCTTAATCATGAGTAACTTACAGAAAGCGAGGGATTTCAACCCTGAGGGAAGGTCATGTGCTCTTGTATGATATAGTAGAATTGATAATGATGAGCCCAATTTAGAAGGGGCAGATTCATCAAGCTCAGTCTTGCCTCCCAACAGGTTCTGTAACTGAGTGGCTAGGTAATATAGCCATGATTTGGGAATGACTGCAACTCCACCATCATCGGTATTATTTTTAATGCTATACAGAAACCATACTGCTCTAAATTCAGATGTTAAAGGAGAATGGTACCTCTAGTACAGCAGTGCTTTAATTAAACCCCATCCCTTTGAGTGGAGCCCTTAAAGTGACAAACTATTTAACACTGATGGGGTCCTTACAATAGTCATTTTTTATGCATTTAGTTAAAAACTTATTTTCAAAAGGAAAACAACCTGTTTTTGTAACTGCTTAAAAAAAATTCTAGTGGTTCAGCAGAGACTAGCAGATTTTCAATCCTTCTATGGCTGTTCCTGCTTGAGAGAAGTCAATCTAATGATTGGCTTCATTCGAAGAGAAATGTTAAAAAATTTTTATTTAATCAGTGCTGGCAGTTAATCGGCTGCGGCACTGATCATTGTATTCTGAATACACTATCAGACTACAATAGAGCAGAGGAGGGGATCCATCCATCCACCTCGCTTTTGTGGATTGCGGAATCCATTCTATTGGCTGTTGAAAAAAATATGATCCATCTATGACCAGCTTTAGTGTCAATTTATTAGACACATATGTAATGTACACCTAAGTTTAGTAGTCCATTTAAACCATACATTAATTCCACCATTCACTCAAACAGCATGAAGCAGTACCTGCAGTTGATTGACTCCAGGTACTGTATGGATGACAATTTTTGGCCCAGGTCCTTCGACAAAATTTGATAAAGTAATCAACTCTTGTTAAACCATTAGGAGCTTCCACTAGTAAAATGTGGAACTGAAGTTTGGACCCAGTTTCTGAAAGTGTATGGCCAGCTTAAGACTGGATTCCTATGTGCGTTTAAGGTCAAACTACAAATTCTTTTGGGCGTCTCAGCAGGTTTTCTGTGAACATGTGGGAAGCCCCATGCAAATCAATTAAAGGCTGAAAGCACCAGTAACTGTTTGCATGTAATTAAACATAGAGCAATTAGTTGTGGATGAGTATCTATAGATTGACTGTTTGCATCAAGGGTTGATCATAAAAAGTATAGCAGCCAATATATTTGAAGGTCAGTTTTTGGGTTTAGATACACTTCACAATACTTATCATTTTCCATGTTCTAAAAATCTTCACTGTATGATGCTGCCCTTGGCTACACAGGCTTTGCAGGGAAAATGTTCCAGGTAAGTCCTATAAATTAGTTGTACTCAGGGGCGTTGCTAGGTCTACAAAAGATCTGGGGCTAGAGCCCATAGCAGCGAAGTAAAGAAAGTCATATGCTTGGGTGGGCATACATATGTATATAATATACATGTGTGTGTGTGTATATATATATATATATATATATATATATATATATATATATATATATATATATATATATATATATACGGTATATAATATTGTTACATATCTGCATGCGGGGGGAAGCACACATGTGCTGTCGCATTGAAAAGTTTGGAGCACCATCACAAGAATTTGACTCGCTGCATATCTTGAATGGACTTCATTGATGAATTACTATTATTGATGCACTTGAAAGAGTAAACATATGTTTAAAATACAGTATATGCACTTTAAGCACTATTCACTTTATTAATATTTGCATTAAAATTTATTGCCCAGTATTATTTGTTGATTCTTTTTCTTCTATTGTTTATACACAGTTTTGGATTTTTTTTTCAGTGTATAGCGCAGCCAGTTATAAAGCATTGCTCATAAAGCCAGATATAAAGCAGTACTCTTTTATAACTGACTTTGTAAGAAATGCATTATACCTGGCTTAGTGATAAATACTTTGTAACTGGCTTTGTAAAAAAAAGCTTTATAAAACTGGCTTTGCAGTACTCACAAAGCCAATTATAAAGCATTGCTCACAAAGCCAGATATAAAGCATTTCTCACAAAGCCAGTACATTGTGAGCAGGTGGGGACAGTATAGGGTGGGCAGGAGGGTACAGTACAGGGTTGGTAGCAGGGTACAGTGCAGGGCAGGCAGGAGAGCATAGTGCAGGGCGGGCAGAGGGGGAACAGTGCAGAGAAGGCAGGAGGGTGCAAGGCGGGCAGGAGGGTACAGTGCAGGGCGGGCAGGAGGGTACAGTGCAAGGAAGGCAGGAGGGTACAGTACAGGGTGGGCAGGAAGGTGCAGGGTAGGCAGGAGGGTACAGTGCAGGGCGGGCAGGAGGGTACAGTGCAGGGCGGGCAGGAGGGTACAGTGCAGGGCGGGGAGAAGGGTACAGTGCAGTGAAGGCTTGAGGGTACAGTACAGGCTGGGCAGGTGGGTGCAGAGCGGGTGGGGGGGGGCACAGTGCAGGGCAAGTGGGGAGGGCAGAGTACAGAGTGGGCAGTAATGTATAATACAGCACTGTTTTGACTAGAGGGGGGAGATGAAGGAGGGAGAATACAGCAGAGCCTGCTCCTCCAAGCTCTCTTCTCTTTACTGCTGTCACTTCTGTCCCAACTTTACTGTTCACTGTAGTTCAATGCCAGGCTGCCACCACCCCGATCCCCCCTCCCCCTCTCCCCCTGTCCTGGACCTGAGCATTCCTTTCTGCTCAGGCACTGTCTGTGTCTCTTTGCTGACCTTATCCCAGGGGAGCATTTCATCAGGAAACCTGTTAGGGATGCAGAGCTTTGTGACCCGGAACAGGCAAAATATCTAGGAGTAAAGTGACCATCTGTAGGGCAAAGGCATCCAGAACTCCTACATGCAGCTCCAGGGGCTCTGCTCTCATGCCTCTCAGCCGAGGGGGAGAGATAACACTCTTATCTGTCACTTGTGCACTCAGTCCGCTGGCCGTATGCTCTCTGCAAGCAGTGGGGGAGTGGACCCCTCCCTGTGTGCACTTTGAGCTACATTAGGCAGGGGCAGGAAAATACCAGACTCCCGAGATTTTTGAGCACAGCAACTCTCCGCCCCTGTAGTGATACCACTGCTTACACAACCAACCTGTACAAAAAAACCCATCCACAGCCAACATGGTCTCCCCTTCAGCTAGTCGCGAGGCTACTTAGTTATAAGCAGTGCTCAGAAACAACAGATGAACACTCAACATACAGAAGCCTGGCCATGACCCAGATGATAAAAGACTGCCGCTGCCACTTACTACAACTCTGTCTGACCCCAGGGCATCTGACTCCCTCACTGCACAGATCGATAGTGCCAATGTCAGCTTGAAGGAGGTGGGCGGGAACCAGCCGCACAGCTTCTCATATACAGCCGCTGAATATTAGACTGGCTTTTGCGTGTGGGAGGTGGTTTTCCAGGATCACTCTGCAGGGGCTTGCTGACCCCTGCCCTAGAGACTCGGGGCTATGGGCCCTAGATTTGGGGCTATAGCCCCAGTAGCCACCCCCTAGAAACGCCTCTGGCTGTACTTATGGTAGCCTCCTGCTATCCATCAGAGAACTGTTTCCAGTCCTGAGGTCAAAAACACAGGTTTTTGTTGCAAATACATGCTAAGCCATACTGCCCTGCTAAAGCACCTCTGTAAAGTGTGGCCTCTGACTCAAGTTGGAAATATACTGTACTGCAATGCACAAACTGAAAGCAAACTTACCAAGAGGCAGACTGATACTTCTTAAAGTCACAACTACATAAAAGCCCAGCACAACTCAAAGGCACATAAAGACCAAAAGTGTGTTTCTACACCAAATCCTTTAATTAAAGGACAACTCGACTAAAGTTACTGTTGTCCATTAGGTCTCATTCACACAACAGTAAAAAAAAACTGTTATAACCATTTTTTATTTACTGGTCTGAATGCAGGTGCATTGTTTTTAATGGAGACAGAGGTGCATAAATATGCATTGCGTTCAGATCCATAACCAAAAATCTGCCTCTGAGTACATGCATATACATGAATACCATTGAGAAAAAGAATATATCAATTTTTACACACTAAAAAATGGATCTATATACTTATGTAGGAACTTTACGTAGGAACTTTATGTAGGAACTTTTGTTCCCTGCCTAATGATCAGTAAACTTTTTTTGGCCATGTTACAGTGAAAGCAGTCTTAAAGTAAAAACAAAAGACAAAACTTTTATTTTCCCCGTTGTAGGGAATGGCAAAAAAAAACATTTTTTTTTTTCATCTGTGCCTTAAGATTTCACTTCACTTCCTGTTCCGTGGACACAAAAGAAAGTGGGGAGATATTTTTCCAAAGACAAGGAAGTTGTCATCTAAACATGTGTCCATATTGGAAGATTCTTGTTTTTGTGGCACTTCAAAAGTTTCTTCCACACTATCAGTCCTATTAGCAGTGATAACAGGGACAAATCAGCCGGGACACAGATCTAAAAAAAAAAAACGAAAGGGGTTCTAGCCTAGCAATTCGCTATCCAAAATTAAAATTCAAGTTTTAGCTTCAGATACACTTTATTCTCATAAAAAAAATAAAAAAAAACTTTAGGAGACATGGTTACTAATTTTTGAACCCTCATTACTTGTTACAATACTTTATAATAAACAAAATTGAACAAAAAATGCACATTTCAATGTTTAAATATATTTAAATAGTTACAAAGGCACCCGTGTTTCACCCATCTAAAGATATGCTTGACACACAGTTTTTACTTGTAGAAAAAAAGCTTGATAACCCTTATGCCGCGTACACACGGTCGGACTCTTCGAACCGGACTGGTCCGACGGACGCCGACGGACCAAATCCGGCGGACAATCCGATCATGTGTGGGCTTCACCGGACCTTCAGCGGACTTTTCCAGTCGCAAATCTGACGGACTTTAGATTTGGAACAGGCTTCAAATCTTTACGTCGTAACTCCGCCGGACCCAGAAATCCGCTCGTCTTTATGCTAGTCCGACGGACAAAAAAGTCCGCCGCAAGTCCGCCAAAAGTCCATCGAAAGTCTGTCGGACGGGCTGTCGGACTTTTGTAGCCGAAAAGTCAGACCGCGTGTATGCGGCATTAGGCTCCTTTCACACTGGGGCATCGGCGGTGTCGGCGGTAAAGCGCCGCTATTTTTAGCGTCACTTTAACGTCGTATTTGCAGTGGTACTCGGCCGCTAGCAGGGCGCTTTTATCCCCCGCTAGCGGCCGAATACCCCTGCAAAAAAGCCCTTGGGTCAAAAAAGGTGACCTGCGAGCACTATACTTGGTGCTCGCAGTTCACCCAGGTCTGTTAGAAAGGCAAATTAATATTTGCTTTCCTAACACTGAACTGCCTCTCCGCCAATCAGGTGCTTGGGTGTGTTACCCCTCACCTGCAACTACAGGCTCTGTGATTGGACGCCTATCAGGCATCCAATCATAGGAGAGGAGAGGAGGAGAGGACGGGAGAAGACATTGAGGACATGGAAGAGCATCAAGGAGCATTGAGGACACCATTCGCTGCCTGCCGCCGCCACCCGCTGCCACCACTGGGACAGGGTAAGTGCCAGGCAGAGCGGGCGGAGGGGCACAGTGGCAGCATTTGATGGGCACAGTGGCTGCATTTTATGGGCACAGTGGGGGCATTTGATGGGCACAGTGGCAGCAATTGATTGGCACAGTGGCTGCTTTTGATGGCACAGTGGCTGCGTTTGATGTGCACAGTTAGGCTGCGATTGATGGTTATTTTACATAATTTTTCAGTTTGTTTGCGCCCCTCAAAAAATTTTGAGCACCAGCCACCACTGTTCACACCCTTACTTGTCAGTCGCTAAACTTGTTCTGTCTTATCAATCTCTTTTTTGTAAGTGAGGTCTCCAGAACTGCACAGTTTTCTAAGTGAGGTCTAACTAAAGATCTACTGTATATAGGGGAATTAAGACTTCTTTCGTCCTGCTGGTGATCCCTCTAGTGATACATCCTAGAATTCTATTCCTTTTTACCAGTGCTTGGCCACACTGTTTTTTTCATTTCGCAATCATCTGAAATAAGTACCCCCAACTCTTCTTCCTCTTATTTAATGTACTACAGAATATGACATTTTTCATTGAACTGTTGTATCCTACATTTCCCTGTACCTCACACTACCCTTTTTTTTCAAGGGTAAATGTCCTCTATATACATAACTATTTCTACGTACAGTTTATTTATATTTTAAGAAGAGCATTGCTTG
Organism: Lithobates clamitans; assembly: GCA_037952925.1. Lineage (NCBI taxonomy): Eukaryota > Metazoa > Chordata > Amphibia > Anura > Ranidae > Lithobates > Lithobates clamitans. Next base: position 3,547,542 of record JBBGZY010000125.1, on the reverse strand, counting down.
AATAGTTCATTTCAGATCATGTGTTATTTCAGAGAGGGTTAGGTAAGAAATTAGTCTTGGCCATTGTAAAGTACAGATTTTTTATTTTTTTTGTCTGTTTGAATTACTGTGCTGTTTTGGATTAACCACTTCAGCTCAGGAAGATTTACCTCCCATGCGACACTGTACCCAAATAAGATTTATGTCCTTTTTTTCCCACAAATAGAGCTTTCTTTTGGTGGTATTTGATCAACTTATTTTTTGCACTATAAACAAAAAAAGAGTGACAATTTTGAAAAAAAACCAATATCTTTTTACTTTCTGCTATAACACACATCCATTAAAAATTTAAAAAATCGAATTTCTTCATCAATGTAAGCCAATATGTATTCTGCTACATCTTTTTGGTAAAAAAAATCCAAATAGGCGCATATTGATTGGTTTGTGCAAAAGTTATCGCATCTACAAACTATGGAATATTTTTATGACATTTTTCTTTCTTTTTTTTTAGTAGTAATGACGGCGATCAGCAATTTTTAGCGGGACTGCCACGGACAAATCAGACTCCTAACTGACATTTTTTTGGGATCCAGTGACACTAATACAGTGATCAATGCTAAACGTATGCACTGTTTACTGTACTATTTTAGATGAATAATAGTGTGAACATTAAGAAATATGCTAAACCTTTGTCCCATTTGTGAACAAAATATTGTTCCGGAGGTCTTTAACAAACTTGCAAATTTAAAATGAACAATTTATATTTTTAGAGCATGGGTTTCCCTAAGTCCTCATGTACACTGCTGCTGGTAAACGGATGTTCAGAGGCAGTTGGATACTTTTTTCAGCTGCCCCTTAACTCATCCAATGTAATCTTATGTGTACATGTTTTGTTTAATGTCGTTTTTAGGCAGTTGCGTTTAGAGGCTTTTCTTTGAAGGCAAAAAAATGTGTTCAGAGGTTTCAGACGCCAAACGCGTCTAAACGCGTCTAAACGCGTCCAAACGCGGTACCGGTGTTTAGCCGCGTTTTAGTTTAGAAGCGTTTTTAAAGATGCCCTATTTTTTTTACATTACAAAACTTAAAAATGATAGCAAATGATAGCAAATGAATTCATAGACCATTTAAATACCCCTTATGAGCCCATGATCCAATCCAATACACCACTAGCATTGCTGTTAGCCAAAATAGAATTGGAATTTGACCTATATGTTGTTGGATTTGAACAAGATGACCCCACCATTGAGCTTGACCCCCGACTTGATCAAACATAGTTGCATGAAATTTAATATCTGGCTTTTTTAATTTCCTCACATATGCTCATTATGGGATCCATAGTAAAAGCACAGAAATTGAGGTAGATACAAGTACACTGCTGCTCTCTCAGCTGTTGCTACTCACTCTGGTCTCACAGAATGGCTGAAATAGTTAAATAATACTGTTTGTTGTGCTTTGGGAAGGTCTTATGATGTTATCTTAAATAAACGCTCCTGTTCGTGAATGCAGCTAAACGCGACTAAACACGGCATGCAAACGCAGCTAAACGGGCGTTTTTAAATGCCGGTTACAAGCTGACAAAAAAATCATTCAGAAGGGGTTGCCTCCGCGTCCCGTCTTCATTAGGCCTTATTGGTAAGCTTTTGTAAACAACACTCATGTTTTTCTCATTGATCTAGCAGTAAGTTTGCATATTAGGAAAGTCAAAGAGAAAAGGTCATAAATCCTTATTTACATACTTTCCAGGTCAGTGACTTTAAAGAACTAATGCAGAAGGATAGCATGACAGACAGTCAACTAGCATTTTCGGGAGGAGACGTCAGAAATAAAAACTTCCAAGTTTCTCAAATTAAATATAAGTATTGTACTGGGCAACTAAGGACACGCATTATACATGAGACCAGAAAGCAACATTAACATTTGATCTTATCCTACCAAACTCGTGTTTCAGAATGTTAGTATTACATAACTAAAGCACAAGACTTTGTCCAAACATTAATCATAATTGAAAAAGGTTTAAAGTGAGAACCCGTAATAATTCAAACCAGGGCATTTTTTTAACAGCTTTGATTACTTTAAAAATTCAAAGCAATTGTTTTTCTTGGCTTGCAGTTCATTGTGGTTTGGAACAAATTCAGTTGTAATGTGTGATACTTTCATACTCGTGCTTTTATACTGAGGATGTGTTTATGATCACTTACAGAGAAAAGCATTACATAACCAGTAGCAAGCTTGCCCCCATGCAGTTCACACACCACTATAGGGTCCAGGGATAAGATAATGCAGGATCCCTCCCATTCATCTATTTTGTCTGTTAAGATTTACATAACGTGGCAAACACAATGGGGTTGATTTACTAAAACTGGAGAGTACAAAATCTGGCACAGCTCTGCATCAGCTTCCAGGTTTTTTTGTCAAAGTTTAATTGAACAAGCTGAAGCTAGAAGCTGGTTGGCTACAATGCACAGGTGCTCCCAATTTTTCACTTTCCAGTTTTAGTAAATCAGCCCCAATGTGTATCAAGGAATCTGGCCAACTTCAGTGCTGTTACATCTCTGTCCAACTCTGTTCAGGCATTGCTCATTTTCAGCCTAGTTCAAGCTCTCTCTGCACTGCTATATCCTGGGATCTCCTCGTGACTTAGTTTTGGTTTTCCATTGTGCGTCTGCACACATACTAATGATGCTGAGAGTTGTCTGGAGCGCATTTATGCACTGGCCTTTGAACAGACTGGTACTGTGTCTTATAACCAGCCTGTTATTCTTGATTGTTGATGGCCCAGATTACCTGACTGCTTGCTCATCCTCTACACTGTCTACTGGCTATTTGTTGCTGACCCAGACTGCCTGATTACCTTCTGCTTTCTGCCTGCCTCAACCCCTGATTGAACCTGACTACTCTCTCCTTTAAGGCCTTGTCTCGTTACCAACACTGACTGATTACCCTTTGCTTGCCACCTTCCAAGACCCCTGCTTGTCTTCTGCCTTGCCCACAGTCTTTGCATTGTATCCCCTCTGCCCCTGCCACCCTCTGGTGGGGTAGGTGGGTCAATCTCAAGGGCAGTGACCTGGTGCCAGTTTGCAGCAAAGAAAAACAGGTGTTACTAGATTTCCCAGCTATCATCCCTTTGGGGACTCTGGTAAAGACCAACTAGCACTTAGTCTGTCCTGGGTGAAACCTCCTATGCCCCGTACACACGGTCCGATTTTCCGACGGAAAATGTGTGATAGGACCTTGTTGTCGGAAATTCCAATCGTGTGTGGGCTCAATCACACATTTTCCATCGGATTTTCCGACACACAAAGTTTGAGAGCAGGATATAAAATTTTCCGACAACAAAATCCGTTGTCGGAATTTCTGATCGTGTGTACACAAATCTGACGGACAAAGTGCCACGCATGCTCAGAATAAATAAAGAGATGAAAGCTATTGGCAACTGCCCCGTTTATAGTCCCAATAAGCGCGTTTAGAACGATCGGATTTTCCAACAACTTTGTGTGACCGTGTGTATGCAAGACAAGTTTGAGCCAACATCTGTAGGAAAAAATTCTAGGATTTTGTTGTCGGAATGTCCGAACAAAGTCCGACCGTGTGTACGGGGCATAACACTGCCAGAGGTCACTGTAACAGTGCATTACTTTACTGTTCAATTCCTGTTCAATGCACAATGTGTATATATATATATATATATATAAAAGAGGGTTATATGCCTACATTTCTGTTGTTGTGAATTGGCAGCCCTTTTAATGCTCAATGTATGGTATTGTATCACAACAGAACACAAGTATTGTTGGATCCACAAAGGTCAGTAGCAACAATGCACCCTAAAACTGATTTCAACCCAGATTTAATCTCTGCTCCCTCCCCTTCTTTATTTATATGAGACCAACAAAATCCCCATCTTCAGAACTGCCTAGGACATTGTGATAAAAGGGGGTAGCACCTCACCTGTCCAGGGAGCCCACGATGTCGGCACCCAAAGTCGATCTTCGGATCGACTCATGGGTGCTGCCACCTCCATTCCTGGTAAGGAAACCAGGAAGTGAAGACTTTTGGCTTCATTCCTCATTCCCTACTGTGCATGTGTGAGTCATGCTGCGTGTTCTGAATGGTTCCCGCTGTCTTTTGGGACCTGTGTGTTTCCCAGAAGAGGGGCTGGACATGGTGTAGTTCGCCGCAGAAAGTGCGACGATCTTTGCCCGGAAGTGGGAGCAAATATCTGGATTTGACAGGTATCTGCTCCCCCCTCCCCCCTGAAAGGTGCCAAATTTGGCATCGGAGGGGGGGAGAATCAATTAAGCGGAAGTTCCATTTCTGGGTGGAACTTCTTCCCTCCCCCCCTGACTAACCTGTTCCTGACCTCCGGTCCGCCGGCCCTTTGGGTATGGGGTCATTGCTACGGCGTGTCTTCCTGGCAGGGTGGGGAGGCACTAGGGCCCTGGGCTTCCCCATGCACCCACTAAGTGGCATCACCACCTTGGGTGTAATCACTCTCTGCCATCGGCGTCCCGGATCATTTCCAAACGCTGTGTCCATGCCCGCGCGCGAACTCTCGCGTGTGCGCGTGACATCGCGGCGTTACGCAATTGCGGCGGTAATGTCGGCGGAGCCGGGATCTTTCTCCGGAACGCCGGGGGAGCCACACATAGACTGCCGCAGCTGCGGTGCGATCCCTGCCGGGGAGGGTTAATGTGGGGGGTGGATCTAGGGAACCTGTATATCATTGAGGTTAATTATCTATGGTAGGTTTTCCCTTTATAATGGGATGGATTCACCATCACACACTAGCACTATCACCTACGCTATTTTTTCAACCCAATAGTGTCTGGATTCCCTCCCATGCTTTCCTCCCCTCTTCCCCTCCCCCCTTTTTTCAGCCCCTCATCCCTCCCTGGTTGATTTCCTTTCTTTCTTCTTTCCTCACCTGTTTTCCCACACCCCATTTTCCTTCCCATTTTTCCTCCCCATTGTTCCTCCCTCCCTCCAGTTAACTCCAGACACATTGGCTACAACATGAGATATTTAATACATATAGAGTAGAAATATGCCAATAACATAGATATACACACATACCATTTAAACCATGCTCTCTTCAGTCTTCCACCCCATTATCTTTGTTACTTTTTGATACTCGATCACCAATAGTATACAATACCTCTATTGCAGGTACTGCCTACCCCTCTCTACCACCCCCCCAGGCCCCTGGGATTGCTCCATATGTGTGACTCCTCGTAAGACACGCACAGGCAGTTTGACTCCCTCCTGGGGACTGTGCGGACCGGCTGAGTCGGACCAAGCAGGGGGGATTCCCTCTTTTGAGGCTGTCCAATACGACCTAATTCACTTTGATCGGTAACTATATATGAACATGTCCAATACTGCTGTTTTATTTTATATTTTTTTATTTTGTTTATATATTTATTCAGTCCATTATGAACTCCAATTCTTTCAAATATTTTTACAGTCCACAACAATCCTCTGAAGATGACCCAGTGGGGTCAAAACGCGTCAGAATTCATATATACAGTACTCATACACACGAATCATGTACTAATTTACCTCAATGTCTTGTATAATATTGTGACTGTCATGCCAGTGATGTTGCTTTCATTTTATTTATTTTTCTGTACCACAGCTGATGTCTCATCGACTGTATTTATAATTTTCTTTGATATTTTATCATTATTAAAATTCCATTTATGCAATCTCATACAATACTTTTTTACCCTCTTTTTTGCTGCTAAAAAACCCCACGGGGAACAATTTTGTATTTCATAACATTATCGGGGGTGCGCAGCCATTTTCTTCTCAATGAGTGTCTTTCTAGTTCTATTCTGGGTGGAACTCCGCTTTAAGGAAAGTTGTGAGTACATTTTACATCAGAACAGAAGAGGCCTGTGTTTGGTGGAAGTTCAGGAGGTATTTAGAAACTTTCTGATGCTGAATCAACACTGAGCTATCCACATTTTTACTGCAAGCACTTGCTTCTAATATCACATTCTGACATTAGGTGGGGTCTGCTGGAATCACACACACTGCACCTTCTCTCTTCTGTCACTAGGTGGCATTTTGCTGGTGACATTAGATAGACAAGGGCTTAGCAAGGTCAGGTTATGAATGGATCGGGTGTCTCAGCCAATTGGCGGGGGTTTCTTTAGCCCCTTGGCTTGCTGGGAAAGCCTATTTATTTAGGTGGAGTCAGGTGATCGGGGTTCTGTGCCACCCGGACATCTGTCTGGGTGGACGTGTGTTATGCTGCCCCGAGCTGTTAGGCCGGAAGCCTGAGGCCTATCCCGGGGACATCTGGCTCCTAGGCTGTCTGAGGGCCTATCCAGAAGCAGGAGAAACAGCGCAGGGTTGGGACTGCAGGAATGGAGTCCAACCAAGAGTAACGGTTCAGCTGGGTGGGGAAACAGCTGTGGTCGGAGGTAGAGGGGAAACTGTCACCACTAAGGGATCATCCACCTTGTTACCGTCTTCTCACCAGCCTGGGCGTGTTAAGAAATGGGAAAACTCCAGCAAGTGCCAAGCCAGGGAACCAGCAGGACAGCAGAGGTGATGCTCGAGGAGCATCAGTGAGTGCCAAGCCAGAGACCTAGCGGGTCAGCAGGGGTGACGCTTGAGGAGTATCTGTGAGTGCCAAACCAGGGACCCAGCATGGAAGTGGGGGGTGATGCTTGAGTTATGGAAGTGAAAGAGCTCAGGGGATCCAGTGGTGATTGGGTCAGAGAGTCTAGTGAGAGACTGGGAGCCTTGTGAATGAAGACCTACAGTGAGAGACTGTAGAGTGCGAGGAGAACTATTCTGTGTTACCAATAGTTAAGTACAACTACCGTTAGTGACTGTTACAAGATTTGTTGCCATAGGGAGACAGCGGTCCTACCTATACAGAAGTGGTATCCAGCTGGAGGCCTTCCACTGTATAGCTGTCTACCTATAGATGTTTCAGGGTCTGCCAGTTAACATTGCATCTGCTTAAGGGTGTACTGGCCCTAACCTGCTCTCCTACAGTTCTGTTAAGAGAAAATAAATCTCTTTTGCATTCAAAAAGTGTCTGGCACCCATTACTCCATCTTGCATCACACCCACCATGCCTTGTAACCCACTCTACAAAGACGGATGTCAGCTATCTCTGACTCTGGTGGTCACCATAAGGCCTTTGGAGGTCTGGGACCTTGCTACATATTCTATGCATGAAGGTAAAAAAAAGCTTCTCTGTGCATCATTACCCCAAGCCCCCCTGATAATTACCTGAACCCCATCTCGATCCAGCAATGTGAGTGAATGCCTCAGCTCTCTGGGGACCCTGCCTCCTTATTGGCTGAGCCATTTGCTCCAACTACTGTCAATCACAGCCACTGAGCTACTGAACCACTGCACAGAGCAGGTAAGTATAACATGTCTGTTATTTTTTTTTTTAAAGAGACTTCAATATCACTTTAAGGCAGAGAATGCATTAAGATAAAAAAAAAACCTCTCTGCCTTCAGAACCACTGTAATGCTTCAGTTGGAAATAGTGATGAGTGAACTATACCTGGGTTTGGTTCGGGGCAAATTCTCCAAACATTACATAAGTTCAGGCGCTGCATATGAACCCTATTGAAATAATTCCCAGTCAGGGCCCGTCCATAAAGAGGAAGCCGCCGGACACTGGAGCCACTGCCTGCACCATGCTGCCTGCAAGGACCACACTGGAGGACACCACAGACCGGCACATAGATCGGGTAAGTACCGGACCACCGGCTGTCCGGAGTTGTGCGGGGGTGGTAGTTCCGCACCTCCGGCCGGCGGGGGGGTGGTAGTAGTGCCACCCGCTGCTGGCCGCCCGGGGGAGGTGGTTGTTTGCCACCCCCCCAAAGGAGAAACACACCAGCCGCCACTGGTTCTTCCACAATTCCCTGCGATCCAGTTTTTAATACCATGTGTAATGTCTTTGGCCATTCTTGTAACAGATACATAAAATGCATATAAATCATTGCCAAGGATAGAAGGATAATGTTACAGCTGAACTTCAGGCAGGCAGCTAAATATGCAGCTGAATATATGTGAACTCTTTTAGCTGACAAAAGATTTATAATTCTGATTTGCTGTTTTTTTTATACATATTTCTATGCCACGCTGTATAGCCAGCCACCTGGTGTAACCTACCATTTTATTGGAGAATGAAAACACTTCATCATATTGCTGATTCATTTTCAATAAACAGCCAAGTACACTGTAAAAAATATTATGCTGGGTCTACTCAAAAAAAAGCAGGCAACTATTTGCATCAGCTTTTTAAGTACTGTCAACTGAACTTATTCTTGTCTGACTGATTAGACTTTTCATGTGTAGCACTATTTTTCTCTCTTTGCGGCTACTGAGGTATGATGGCACCACCTGTATAGTATTTAGGAGCAGAGTCTTCTTAACCACTTGCCGCCCGCCATAAAGCAGAATGACGGTGGCAAAGTGGTTTCAATAACCTGACTGGGCGTCATATGACGTCCGCAGGATATTGAGCCGCTGCGCACCCCTAGGGGCGCACATCACGGAGAACATTGTTGCGGGGTGTCAGTCTGACACCCCGCAACACCGATCTAGGTAAAGAGTCTCTGACGGAGACTCTTTACCACGTGATCAGCCGTGTCCAATCATGGCTGATCACGATGTAAATAGGAAGAGCCGGTGATTGGCTTTTCCTCACTCGCATCTGACAGACGTGAGTAGAGGAGAGCCGATCAGCTGCTCTCCTGACGGGGGGGTCTGTACTGATTGTTTATCAGCACAGCCCCTCCTCGGATCCTACCCAGGACCACCAGGGAAGCCGCCCAGGATAACCAGGGAAACCAGCCACACTGGACCACCAGGTATGCCCCCTAGACCCCCAGGATAATACTAATCAGTGCAAAGGCAGCTGCCAATCAATGCCCAGGCAGCTGCCAATCAGTGCCCACTCCAATGCCTATCACTGCCAGTGCCAACAGGGATGCCTATCAGTGCCGCGTATCAGTGCCCATCAGTGCCGCCTATCAGTGCTCATCAGTGCCACCCATAAGAACCCATCTTTGTAGCCTTTCAGTGCCACCTATCAGTGCCCATCAGTGCCCACCAGTGCCACCCATGAGTGCCCATCAGTGCCGCCTACCAGTGCCCATTAGTGTCCACCAGTGCCACCCAATGCCACCCATGAGTGCCGCCTATCAATGCCCATCAGTGCTGCATATCAGTGCCACCCATCAGTGCCGCCTACAAGTGCCCATCAGTGCCGCATATCAGTGCCCATCGTCAGTGCCCATCAGTGCCCGCTCATTGGTGCCACCTCATTACTGCCGCCTTATCAGTCAAATTACAACATTTTTAAACAGAAACAAAAGCAAAACTTTAATTTTTTTCAAAATTTTCGGACTTTTTATTTGTTTCGCAAAAAATAAAAACCGCAGAAATGATCGAATACCACCAAAAGAAAGCTCTATTTGTGGGAACAAAATGATAAAAATTTAGTTTGGGTACAGTTTTGTATGACCGCGCAATTGTCACTCACTGAAACAGCACTGAAAGCTGAACAGTCTGGGCAGGAAGGTGTCAATACAGGTGCTCTGTATTGAAGTGGTTAATCAGTGTGATCAGGACAGGATCTTTAACAAGCACAGTGCCTCCACTCAATTGGGGCTTGTGAATAACAAGTGAAATCCCAATTGAGAAGAAGAAATAACATTCAGTGAACCATCCAACATAAAGTATTTTCCAAACAGGAACATGAAATCATTAACAGTCTCTATGTCAGTGTTTCTCAACTCCAGTCCTCAAGGCGCCCCAACAGGTCATGTTTTCAGGCTTTCCATTATTTTGCACAGGTGATTTGATCAGTTTCACTGCCTTAGTGATTATCACAGCTGTTTCATCTGAAGAAAATCCTGAAAACATGACCTGTCGGGGCGCCTTGAGGACTGGAGTTGAGAAACACTGCTCTATGTATCTCTCAGTGAAGTGAGGCTGCAGCACTTACAGTCTTTCTCCCTTAGCAAGAATTCACTCTTCTTTTCTCCACATGTCTCTCTCTCCACCCACTTACCCACAAAACCCCTTGCAATCCTCTGCTCTTCTTGATGACCTCATCCTTGGTGAGAGAGAGAGCATAGCAACCATATTGGAAAAGGGCAAACAAACACTGCATAACAAGAGTATACACTTAGTAAATGGGCAAATAAATGATCACATCACTACATTCTCCCCCTGCTGAAAATCCTTCCGACCCGGCAAGGATATACACTCAAAACATAACAAAAGTTAACATGGTTGTCGCCTTCTGCAGACCACTTCTCCAGAAGCAATCTATTACAGAGATTAGCTGCAAATGAAATATGGTTAGTAACAAATAGGCATCATGCTAACCTGCCATTTCCATCAGAACATGAGATTGTGCATAGTTCTGTACAGCATAGCAGGGTCTCCCCAAGGTGTCATAAGTAAACGTTGGTGGAGGTCGTCGAACACGATCTCCTCTCCTCAAGCCCTCAGGCATTAGTCCAGATAACTCTGGGACAGCATTAGTGGGAAAACTTGGTGCTCCAACCATGCTGGGAACTGTAGGCACAAAGTTTTGGGCTGTTGATTCAAAAACAGGAGTAGCTGGGTTCAGACCTCCCCTCTGAGGAAGGCCCCCATCAGTAATAGGTGAAGGAACCTGTACAGGAGACTCTGGTGGAGGTGTAAACCAGTCAGTGTCATCACTCAGTCTCCACAGTCTGCACAAGGCACATCATTAGAATCTGTAACAATATCAGATTGTGGCTCCTCATCAGCAGTAGCAACTTGTGGTACTGGAAGCAAGTGATTCCTATGCCAGGCTTTGATCTGACCCTCAGGTCCTCGAATCCTGTAGACTGGAATTCTAGGAAGTTTTTCTATAACGTCAAACAACTCATTTCGCCAGTGATCAGCTAATTTATGTTTGGCTGAAGGTCCCAAATTGCGGAGAAGCACTTTATCACCAGGTTGTAAGTCTTTGTAACAAAATTTGGCATCGAAACGCCTTTTATTGGCAGCATTTATTTTTGCAGTATTTTCCCCAGCCATTTGATAGGCCTCTTTTAAAGCTCTGTTTAAGTCATTCCACATACTGGTAGTGATTTCTATTTTTCACTCCATCAGTAGACACACCCAACTGAATGTCAATAGAGATATGGGCTTCTCTCCCAAACATGAGAAAATAAGGAGAGAAACCAGTTGATTCATGTCTGGTACAATTGTAGGCATGTACCATAGCTCCAGCATGTTGGCTCCAGGTTTGCTTAGCACCATTAGGGAGGGTACCCAACATGTTCAACAAGGTGCGATTGAAACGTTCAGGGAGAGCATCACCCTTTGGATGATAAGGTGTGGTGCGGCTCTTGTTGATGTTAAGCAATGTTAACAGCTCTTTAATTAGACGACTTTCAAAGTCCCGCCCCTTGTCAGAGTGAAGTCAATTTGGCAATCCATAATGAACAAAAAACTTTTCCTACAACACTTTAGCTACAGTTACTGCTTTCTGATCTTTGGTGGGATAGGCTTGAGCATATCGAGTATAGTGATCAGTCACAATCAAAACATTTCTCGCACCACTGCTGTCATTGTCAATACACAAAAAGTCCATGCACACTAAATCCATTGGACCAGAAGTTTTCAAGTGTTCCATACGAGCAGCTCGAGTAGGCAAAGTTTTCCTTTGTAGACATCTCACACAACGGCGGCAATAGTCCACAACAGATTCCCTCATTTGTGGCCAAAACAAACGGTCTTGGATTAGTCCGTAGGTTTTTTCAACTCCTAGATGTCCATGTTGGTCGTGCAAACTTCTCGAAACAGATTTTCTGTAGACTTGAGGAAGCACTAGCTGTCTCCTTCCAGGATGATCATGGAACAAACGTACCCTGTATAAAAGTCCATCAATTATTTTGAGTTTATCCCATTCTAAAAGATAGGAGGTACTCTGCCCAGGTAGGATTTTTCTCATGTAATTAGGATCTTTGCGGAAAACCGACTCTCTAACATGTCTGATTACTGGATCTCTCTTTTGTAGAAGGACCATATCATTCTCTTGCAGCTGTATGTTTTCTGGTACCCCTAAAGCGGTGGGGCAGCAATACATGTTTGGGATACACTCACCAGCTCCCAAGGAGTCAATAACTCGTAAGTCAGAAAAAACAATATTGTCTCCTTGTACAGCCGCTGTAGCTCAGTAGGCAGCCACAACAGGCCCAGGTACTTCCTCCCATTCACTTTCTTCTAAGTTCACTGGCAACCCAGGACGCCTAGAGAGAGCATCAGCCCCAATATTTTTAGGCCCTGGCTTGTACTTGAGAGTGAATTGGTAAGTAGACAAGGCAGCAAGCCACCGATGACCAATGGCATCCAGCTTAGCTGTAGTCAAAACATAAGTGAGGGGGCTGTTGTCAGTTGTTACTTCAAACTGAGCCCCATACAAGTAATCATGCAGCCTTTCAACAATAGCCCACTTCAGGGCAAGAAATTCCAATTTGTGAACAGGATAATTCCTTTCTGCTGGGCTTAGACTGTGACTAATATAAGCAACAGACCTTAGTCCCCCTGGGTACTCCTGATGTAGGACTCCTTCTAATCCATCATAGCTGGCATCTACATGCAAAATGTATGGCTTTTGTGGGTCTGCATAAGCCAACACTGGCGCTTCTGTAAGACTTTTCTTAAGCTGTAGAGAAGCGTCCTCACAAGCAGAAATCCACCTCTCACTGAAAGGAGTTTTGCTGGTTGGTTCAATGCCAGGGGTTTCTTTGAGCAAGTCATTAAGAGGCCAAGCAGTCTTGGAATAGCCTCTAATGAAGCAGCGATATTAGCCACAAAACCCCAAGAAAGACCTCAGTTCTTTCAGATTTGTGGGACGGAGCCAGGTTACCACTGCCTCCACTTTAGCAGAATCAGTTGCTACCCCTTCTGCAGATAATATGTGACCCACAAAGTTTACTGAAGAGTGAGCAAACTTACATTTGTCCAGGGAGAGTTTCAGACCTTCTTTCCTCAGACGATCTAGCACTTTAAACAGTCTCTGGTCATGCTCCTCCAGAGTGGAGCCAAAAACAATTATGTCATCTAGGTAGACAATACATTGAGTGTGACAAAGGTCTCCCAGTGTCCGATCCATTAGACGCTGGGAGGTTGCAGGTGCACCACTAATGCCCTGTGGCATGCGAGCAAACTGGAGAAACCCCAGGGGGCAGATAAAAGCTGTCTTTTTTTGATCTTCCTCACTCATCGGTACTTGGTAATAACCAGATCTTAAATCCATTACTGTGAACCATTTGCTGCCTTGCAGGGCATCAAGAGTTTCCTCAATGCGAGGTAGAGTGTATTGATCTGGGACCGTTCGCCGATTTAGAGTCCTATAATCAACACATATTCATATTTCACCATTTTTCTTTCTGACCACCACTATTGGGGATGCATACGGGCTTTTTGACTCAACAATGATGTTTTGATCTTTCATTTTGTGCAAGCACTCTTGAACATCATCCAGATCTTTAAGAGGTATGCGCCTGGGTCTTTCTCTAAATGGGGTGCTATCTGTTAGGCGAATACTGTGCTGATTACTTTTAGCACACCCAATATCAATGATATCAGTTAAGAAAACATCTTCGTACTCCATTAGGTGCTCTCCTAGTGCTTGTTTGTGCTCTGCAGGACTATCAGCATCATACAGGTGAAAGTCTAATTTGGTTTCCTTCTCCTCGACCTTGGCAGGTTAGGAGCTAATGGTTTCCACTGGGTAACAATAGGCTACCTCTTTCCAATGTTCCGAACAGTAAAACTATCCATTCTTGGACATTTTAAACGATAGTCTTTCCTTTCTGGTACTATCTCCCAGCCATTCTTTGCAGCCTCTTTTGTATCAGTCCCCAGCAGGAAAAAGCTACCAGTTGCACTTGGTGAAATTTCCACATTAACCCGCAATGCTCTCACTCCCCCAGCTGGAAGCTCTATGTGATGCCATGGATTTCCCACACACCCTCCAGGAAGATCAGGAACAGAGGTTTGGCAAATATTTTGAAGCCCTGGAGCAACAGGGAGTGACGGTAGAGGAGTTCTCTGTTGGAGCTGAAGAAACCGTATGAAGGCAGCCTCAACGGCTTCCACATTGGAACCCACAATCATATGAGCATACTCGTTACCCCAGATGGAGGGCTCACATAAGCAATGACTTTAAGTGGGGGGTCCTCATCAGCTATCACACCAGGAATGCAAAGCTCAACTTCTAGACAACCATCCATAAATACAGGATTTTCTCCCACACCATAAACAGGCATAGTGTCCATAGGTTGTAAAGGGAGGTGGTTTAAGTGTTGCTGTTACAAGGGCCTGTATATGATGGTCAGCTGAGAACCAGTATCAAACAGAGCAGTAGTGGGTATATCATTAACAAACAAATTGAAAGTACATCTGCGGCCTATCCCAGGTAGTTTGGTAAACATTTGTTTTCTAGATTTTCCCTGTTTTCCTTTGGACACATGTCCAGCTTTACTGTGAATTTCAGAACTATCAGCCAGCAGTGGACACTAACAAACTGTGTGGCCTGCTTGTCCACAGCGGAAACATTTAATGTGGAAGAGAGGTTAATCACTGGAGGTTTTATCAGCAGATTGAGCTCTAGGCTGCGGGTATCTACCCACTTCATTGTTTTTAGCAACAGTCTCATATTTGTGCTCAACCAAAAAACTCTGTTTAACTTTAATCTTAGAAGGGTTACTAAAATGGATATCAGATTCCTGTTTCTTTACTTCAGTTATAGTTTCAGTAAAAGTTATGTTTCTCTCTCTCAAAACCACTCTTAGGACTGATGACATTGGGTGATGTGGCAGTAGCCCCTTTATTTTTTGAGCAGACCTTAATTTGTCAACATCCGTAGGAGAGACTACCTTTTCAGTGAGCAATCTCCCTAGAAGCACTTCTAGCCTGGTCACAAACACAGAAACATCCTCTTCCTCTTTATGCTTTGCTGTTTAAAACCAGCAAGCATCTGATCAGGGTCACAATGCAGTCCATAAGCATCTCTTAAAACATCAATATATTCTTGAGCACTGGTACTCACATGAGTGTCCTTGTAAGCTCTAATGATAATGGATGCTGGTGGTCTTAAACTGTTTTTTTCTTCTTAAGCTGTTTTTTTCTTTTCCTCTGAGCAGGTCCATTCCTCTATCACTTGTTGTGCTAAATCTTTCCACACCTCAAAGTTTTCTTCACCAGCTTGGACAGGGAGCACCCCTGAAAAAGCCTTTAATTTGCAATAAGAATCAGCATGTAAATTCTGAGCAATGACTTCAGTGACTTTTAGCAGCAGGTGCTCAATATTTGTTTCCTGCTTAGCAAATGTAGCAGTCAACAGAGTTTCTCCTGATGATTCAGTTGTATTCAATGGTTCACACTTTATAGGCAGGGCTGGTAACTTCCGCCTTACTGGAGGTGAGATTACTGGAAATACTACAGCACAACCAATTACTTCAGCCCCCTTTGGATATATGCAAAAGGGCCCTTTAACTGGATTTAAATCCACCTCACTGAGACAGAGATAATGGGTATACAGTTCATAACTCTCATCTTCCTCTCTTTTATCCACAAGAGAGGCAGACTACAAGGTTTCATTTGCTTGTAGCGCCTCCTGCAGTCTATGTCAAATGATCACATCACTAAACCTGTTTTCAACTTTGTTGTTTTATGTAAAGCCAACTCAAATTTTTTCAGTTTATAGACCATAGTGTTTTAAGTTAGGAATTAGACATGTGCATTCGTTTTCGTCCGAATGCATTTTCGTCCGATTTTCAGGTATTTTCGTTATCGTTTGTAAAGTGCAGAATCCATAAAACGAAAGATCCTACATAAACAAATGCTTTATTTTCGTTTTCGTTGCTACAACAGTTCAATATAGATAGGAGATTCGACATGATACTGACAATAACAATCTGTGTCCATCAAACCTGTGGTGGAATGTGCCTAACCTTAGATCTATTAGTCCAAGATTATTCTACATAGAGAGAAAAGATTCAACGTAGGGGAGAAAAGAGCGCTGCCGGAATTGGGTGGGGGAAGTAAAATAAAAATAATGATGATAATGAATGTTATTGGCTGGGCGCGCTGTCCCTCTGCCTGGGGTTCTTGGCTCTTGATTGGATAGATTCATAGCAGCGTAGCCATTGGCTCCCACTGCTGTCAATCAAATTCAATGCTATAGCCACCAAATGATGGACTCGGGAGTGCGCCCGCAAGGTAACACCCAGAGAGAATGCTTCTCCTAGGGGGTTATCTGATGTGGGGAGGAGCGGCAAGAACCGCCGAGGGACCCCAGAAGTCGGTATTTATTTTTTTAATCAAAGCTTTACAATCACTTTAACTCAATGTATGTTATTGTATCACAACAGAACACTAGTATTGTTGGATCCACAAAGGCCAGTAGGAACAATGCACCCTAAAACTGATTTCAACCCAGATTTCATCTCTGCCCCCTCCCCTTCTGTATTTATATGAGACCAACAAAATCCCCTTCTTCAGAACTGCCTGGGACATTGTGATAAAAGGTGGTAGGACCTCTTTACATTTAAATGGTATTTTTCATATTTGTCTTAAGGAAAGTTGTGGGTACATTTTACATCAGAACAGAAGAAAAAAAAAAGGAACAGAAGAGGCCGGTGTTTGGTGGAAGTTCAGGAGGTATTTAGAAACTTTCTGATGCTGAATCAACACTGAGCTATGCGCATTTTTACTGCAAACACTTGCTTCTAATATCACATTCTGACATTAGGTGGGGTCTGCTGGAATCACACACACTGACATTATTTCCTGGGGACTTCAGAGGCAAGGCCAATTCAAGGACAGCCAAATGTCTTACTGCTAGTCTTTCTCAGAAGGCACTGATTTGTCTCTGGCAAACCTTGCTAAAACCTGCTAAAAGTGAGCACACTACTCCTATGCAGTTAGCACTCATGGTATATTTAACAAGGCAAAAATAAATAAAGGTATGCAAAATGAAGTAGCTAATAATACCAAATGTCAGTTTACTATAGTACGGTTAGTGAAAGAGTTTACTATGGGCTGGTGCACTTTGAATATTGCTTGTTTTTTTATTCCAGTCTTTGTGAAAGTGATTGTATTTTTTTAAAATAAAAATAACAAACATGTCATACTTATCTGCTTTTAGCAATGGTCTTGGGTTTCCTGCCAGCACTCCTGGTTCTTCCCTCCCACCTGGTGCTCCCATAGCAAGCTGCTTGTTATGGGGCACTTGTGTGTGCTCACTTTTGAGCTGGCTCTATGTGTACATAGACACACAGATCATTGCTTTGAGCCGCCCTCTGCTCCTTCCTCACTGGTTGCTATTGACAGCAGCAGGAGCTAATAGCTCCCACTTCTGTCTCTCTGTGCCAATGAGGAGGGTGAGAGCTGAGAGAGCCTAAGCTCTTGTGCACATTGCTGGATCAAGATCAGGCTCAGATAAGTATAAGGGAGGAGAGACTGCATGCAGAAGGTTTTTTTACCTTAAAGTGATTTTAAAGGCTCAAGGTTTTTTTACCTTAATGTCATGCATATTAATATGCATGAAGGTAAAAAAACCTTCTCTGTGCAGCATCCCTCCAAGCCCCACCTAATACTTACCTTAGCCCTATCTCGATCCAGCAATGTCCGTGAATGCCTCAGCTCAGTGGAGACTCTACCTCCCCATTTGCTCCCACTGCTGTCAATCACAGCCACTGAGCCAATCAGGAGAGAGAGGGACAGGTCCAAGTCGTGTCTCTATGTGAATGGCAAATTCTCCGAACGTTACATAAGTTCAGGTGCTGGATATGAACCCTATTGAAATAATTCCCAGTGGCGGCCTGTCCATAGAGTGGAAGGGGGGGATGGGGGTGGCTGTTTGCCGCCCCCCTAAAAGAAAAACCCATCAGCCGCCACTGGTTCTTTCACAATTCCCTGTGATCCAGTTTTTAATACCATGTGTAATGTCTTTGGCCATTCTTGTAGCAGGTACATAAAATGCATATAAATCATTGCCAAGCATAGAAGGATAATATTACAGCTGAACTTCAGGCAGGCAGCTAAATATCCAGCTGAATATATGTGAACTGTTTTAGCTGACAAAAGATTTATAATTCTGATTTGCTGGTTTTTGTTTCATATTTCTATGCCACGCTGTATAGCCAGCCACCTGGTGTCACCTACTATCTTATTGGAGAATAAAACACTTCATCATATTGGTGATTCATTTTCAATAAACAGCCAAGTAACACATGAAGCTGCAACACTGAAACAGTGTCACTGTGCTGCCTATACTGGAAGGTAGTGCTATGCAAGTCAAAAGACCACCTAACAAGAAGTACAAATTATTTGGCGGTTCAAGCAACCCATATATATGAATTATGCATTTGGATGTTTGCTTGGAATTCTACTTTAAAGCTGAATCCAGGCAAACAGCTGAATATACAGTTAAAATACATATGGAGTACCCCAAAAGGCATCTGGGGAAGCTTGCAGGCAGGGTGGGCTAGCATTTCACCTCAGGATGAGATTCTTGGCAGTAATATAGTAATGTGTCCAGAATGGCACCAGTCACTTTTCAGAGTAAACAAGGACTTTATTAGCTCTAATTCAAAATCCTGAGAGAGGAGGTCACCAATTAATGTGGCAGACTCCAGAAAAGGAACAAAAAGTACTTACAGACTTCACAGATAGGGGACCTTCAAGCCAGCCCAGCATTCTGTGAATTTAGCCTCTGGCTACTAAGTGCTGTATGGTTCAGCTAAACCCAGACCTCTGTCCAGTCACACTGCCACCCTCTTTAGGCAGCAGGCCTAAGATGATCAAACAGTCAACCATGGTCCTCCACCAGGTAGGAGGCCTGAGAAAGACTCTCCAGGGTCACTTCTGAAAATGTATTCCCTTTCCCAGCTTACACCACTGACAATAAATTGTCTTGTGGTTGGCTAAGGAGATATAAATATTCATGACACTGATCATTGAAGCTACTGACACTATTGCAAAGGATACTCCCCAGCAGTAGACTTAAGCAAACTATAACTAGAGTTTTGGAGAGACCCAAGAACGCTGAATTATCAGTCAGGCTTAGGTTGGTTACAGACTAGCAACTCTAACTATATACAGACATTCCTGCTTAGGCTAAAGTGGCTACACATATCATGGACCTGTTTTACCAGCAAAAGAATTAGCATCTTTGTTCATACTGTATTATATACATGGTCCAATCATGCAGCCAGCCTTATGATCAGACTTTTTTATTCTGCAGTTAAGTGGTCCAATCTGGTCACCTCTCTAACCTCAGCCAATCTGCTCTCTTCTTCTGTCAGAAATTTCCTGTAAGGAGGATCCAGTGCAAGAAGATATGGACTGATATTGGTGCCAAATGTACTATATAAGCTGCAATGTGACGTTGACAGATTGATTAGTATTTTTAAAAAACTGAATTCTGGGCAACTTTTTTTCCCATGCAGTGGGGCCGTGTCTGCAGGAGTCTAAGAAACCAGTCTTGCCTCCTAGACAAAAACTGAACATGATACAAATCAAACAGTCATGTTTGGAATGATAATTCATATATGCAAGTTTTATGTTCAATTGCCTATTTTCTCAATTTGCTAATGGTACTGAAGACCCCCCTCCAAAAAAGTTCATGGGGTCCAGTACACCTTGCTATATTGGCTAATTTCAGCTTGGAGCTGAGCTCAGGGAGACAGCCCTATGGGGTAGAAGGTGGAGGGAAAATGGCAGATGGATGAGGTTTTTTTAGAAAGAAAAGAAATAGGAGGGTAAAATCACCAGGTTTTGTGTGGGTACATGTTGGTCCTGAGTGTAGTATAAATGTGATGAGAAAAAATATTTTCACCTTAGTTTTTGATTGCCTTGAATGATGCTGAACTACAGCATTCCTCCCATGCATTCCATGTGTGGTAAATTGTTGTAATCGGTCACGTTTGTATTGCATAATGGCCTCCATCTCAAAAAAGTTATTCACTAGATCTATCGAGTTTGTCATCAAAGGCACTATAGTTTTCCATCATAATCAGGGGATCAAGCTGTGTGCTGATAAATTAAGGTCTGTAATGGGTGTGTAGACCAGTTTTGTTCAATGTTTACCCAATGTTTACATTAGCCTGTAAATGGAGAAACCAATCAGATATTCTTAACATATGACTGATTAGTGGTCTTCAGCAAGTTTCTAAATAACCTGCGACCTGATCTGCTACTTTGGCCTTCCAATGTATGACCAGACTTGCCTTTGACCTATCTCTGTATCCTTGTCTGACCTTTGTGACCACAGCTTGTGTTTTTAGTTTCTTTCTTTCTGTTTTGGTACCTTCCTTACCGGCTGTTAACTGACTTTGGTCTGTATCCTGACACTGCCCATGCCTTATGTTCCTTTATCTTGCTGTCCAGCTGTTTCTGACCTTAGCATGTATCCTAAAGCTGTTCCTGCCTTCATGCCTCATTGCCCAGCTTTGTCTGTGGCAAGGGTCCTGGCTATGCTCTTGCCTTTTGACCGGGTGCTATTGCTACCATGTTTCTATATGTAGTTCTTTTCCAATAGTCCACAGTCATCTGTCCTGACAGCTGCTGCTGCATGAAGCATTAGCTCTAATGCCAACCTGTGTCTTCACATTCCCTGTCACCACTACCAGGGGTGTTGGGCAAAAGGTGCAAGACAAGTCCTCTCTTTTCTTTATATCTGGCTCAAGTTCAGTTTTAAGCACACAAGGTAAACAATATCTCTAAAATAGGAACCCACAAATTGTGGGAGAAAGAATCTTTGCCAAATCAGTGTAGAAACATAATATAGTTGGTTTGTTTTGAGAAAATAACGTGATAAGAGAACAAGGGAAAGGTTTTGCCATGGTGTTTGAAACATACAGTATCTCACAAAAGTGAGTACACCCCTCACATTTTTGTAAATATTTTATTATATCTTTTCATGTGACAACACTGAAGAAATTACACTTTACTACAATGTAAAGTAGTGAGTATACAGCTTGTATAACAGTGTAAATTTGCTGTCCCCTCAAAATAACTCAACACATAGCCATTAGTGTCCAAACCGCTGGCAACAAAAGTGAGTACACCCCTAAGTTTAAATGTCCAAATTGGGCCCAATTAGCCATTTCCCTCCCCATTTTAATGTGACTCATTAGTGTTAAAAGGTCTCAGGTGTGAATGGGGAGCAGGTTGTGTTAAATTTGGTGTTATTGCTCTCACTCTCTCATACTGGTCACTGGAAGTTCAACATGGTACCTCATGGCAAAGAACTCTCTGAGGATCTGAAAAAAAGAATTGTTTCTCTACATAAAGATGGTCTAGGCCAGGGGTAGGCAACCTCAGCCCTCCAGCTGTGGTAGAACTACAGATCCCATGAGACATTGGAAGACCCTGAAAATCACAGGCATGAATCTTAGAGAGAGAGGCATGATGGGATTTGTAGTTTCACCACAGCTGGAGGGCCGAGGTTGCCTACCCCTGGCCTAGGCTATAAATAGATTGCCAAGATCCTGAAACTGAGCTGCAGCATGGTGGCGAAGACCATACAGCAGTTGAACAGGAGAGGTTCAACTCAGAACAAGCCTCACCATGGTCGACCAAAAAAGTAGAGTGCATGTGCTCAGCATCATATCCAGAGGTTGTCTTTGGGAAATGGACATATGAGTGCTTCCAGCATTGCAGCAGAAGTTGAATGGGTGGGGGGTCAGCCTGTCAGTGCTCAGACCATACGCCTCACACTGCATCAAATTGGTCTGCATGGCTGTCGTCCCAGAAGGAAGCCTCTTCTAAAGATGATGCACAAGAAAGCCCACAAACAGTTTGTTGAAGACAAGCAGACTAAGGGCATGGATTACTGGAACCATGTTCTGTGGTCTGATGAGGCCAAGATAAACGTATTTGGTTCAGATGGTGTCAATGTGGCGGCAACCAGATGAGGAATACAAAGACATGTGGGTCTTGCCTACAGTCAAGCACGATAGTGGGAGTGTCAAGGTCTGGGGCTGCATGAATGCTACCGCCACTGGGGAGTTACAGTTCACTGAGGGAACCATGAATTCCAACATGTACTGTGACATACTGAAGCAGAGCATGATCCCCTCCCTTCGGAGACTGGGCCGCAGGGCAGTATTCCAACATAATAACGACCCCACACACACCTCTAAGATGACCACTGCCTTGCTAAAGAAGCTGAGGATAAAGGTGATGGACCGGCCAAGCATGTCTCCAGACCTAAACCCTATTGAGCATCTGTGGGGCATCCTCAAACAGAAGGTGGAGGAGCGTGAGGTCTCTAACATTCACCAGCTCCGTGATGTCATCATGGAGGAGTGGAAGAGGACACCAGTGGCAGCCTTTAAAGCTCTGGTGAACTCCATGCCCATGAGGGTTAAGGCAGTTCTGGAAAAAAATAGTGGCCACACAAAATATTGACACTTTGGGCCCAATTTGGACATTTTCACTTAGGGGTGTACTCACTTTTGTTGCCAGTGGTTTAGACATTAATAGCTGTGTGTTGAGTTATTTTGAGGGGACAGCAAATACAAGCTGTACGCTCACTACTTTACATTGTAGCAAAGTGTCATTTCTTCAGTATTGTCACATGAAAAGATCTAATAAAATATTTACAAAAATGTGAGGGGTGTACTCACTTTTGTGAGATACTGTATATACTGTTAACTTTCCCTCATCTTCTACGATTAGTTATTTGTTACCGCCCTGCCTTTACCTTTCCTGTTATTGGAGCTGGTCCTCTTTATAATAGCACAATCAACAACTACACCAATATTCAGGCTACCTACAGTATGTAAGACACCCCTATTATAAATGTTCCTCTATGTCTCTACAGGATTTATTAATCTCTGGGATATTTATGTGTCTACCATGCCGGCTACATTGGAACAGTAAGAGGAGCTTTATGCCCATTAAACCACAGATCTGCTCTAGTAATCAGAACAGGAAGACGTATCACATTTTGTCTGGCAGGCCTGAAATAAAAAAAATATTGTCTATTTCCTGCTACATGCATGATTGAATTCTATTTAACAGACCTAACCTATAAGCTGAATTACATGCAATCTTGTTTTTATGTGATTTTATTGGCCTGGCCATTTACAGAAACACATGTGGGTTATTTTCTTAACAACAATTATTTTCTTAATTAACAATTATTGGGTAGAGTTAAATTTTCAAATTATGTAATGTAGGGTATTCCATATACTTTCATGTTTTACTTTCATGTTTTTAAAGAATAACAGACTGATGTAATAATCCAAATAATTGTTTGATTGATTATTTGCTGGTTTTGAAATAAATTATTGATTGACCGTGTAATTAGCTTCCTCAATATGTGGAATATGTTATATGTTGAATATGTGGAATATATGTAATTATTATACAAAGTGCAGCAAACCATAACAACCAATATCCATCTAATTCAATAATTCTTCACTGTAGTTAGAATAGTGAGATTATTTTAGTTGAGTATTTCATTTTAAATATTGCTCTTGTAAGGAGTATTTGCTAAGAGATAAGTGACTTCTTAAACTGTGGTAATAGCAGCACATTGGCTAGCAGATCTCATATTGAATAAGGCTGTGCACTTTGAAAGCATAAGGCTGGTTCCTCTTTTACCATGTTACTGCATACCATCCTAATGCACTCTATATGGTGCAGTGTTTTGCTGAGCCATTCATTTTGAATAGTGCCCATGGCACCTTGGAAATGCACCTCAAGATGTGTGTTGCACCACATGCATAGATGGGGAATATTTTTTCATTGTGGTGTAATGTGATGTTGTGTAGTGCAGTGCGGTGTGTTAAAAAGTACATGCCCTGCTTTTGGTACATTGGCAGCCTATTTAGCAGAATAAAGGAAGCACACATTTTTAGTTATCTCTTTAGGCTTCACCTTATAATATTTTATATACCGTATATACTCGAGTATAAGTCATATAAGTCGAGGCCCTATTTTACCACAAAAAATGGGAAAAACTTAGTGACCCGAGTATAAGACGAGGGTGAGAAATGCACAGCTACTGTAAGTGGAAAAGAGGGTCAACAATGCCCATTTGCAGCCTCACTGTGCACATTTGCATGCCTCACTGTGCCCATTTGCAGCCATAGGTCCTCCGAACTTCAAACTCGGTAGTTAAGGGTTCCTAGATGCCCCCTAGCTGCAGTCAAAATTTGGGGTCTCTGAACCCAAATGGTCCCGAAATGACATTGCTGCAGATGGACACAGTTGACCGAATTTGGGGCCCCGTATCTCAGGGCCACTTAGTGCTAGGAACCCCAAATTTGGTGTGCAAACTCAGTGGAACTAGCACCATAAAATATCCAAAGGGGTTTCTAGCACCAAGTGTCCCTGAGATACAGGGCCCCAAAAATCGGTTCAGAAAATGTCAAGCACTTTTCTGCAGCAGAGAATGACATTTTCCAAACCGGATTTGGGGCCCCGTATCTCGGGGTCACTTGGTCCTAGGAACCCCAGCTTTGGATATGTTGTGGTACCAGCTCCACTGGGTTTGCACACCAAATTTGCACACCAAATTTGGGGTTCCTAGCAGAAAGTGGCCCTTAGATACATGGCCCCAAATTCGGTTCAGAAAATGTCAAGCACTTTTCTGCAGCAGAGAATGACATTTTCCGAACCGAGTTTGGGGCCCTGTATCTCGGGGCCACTTAGTGCTAGGAACCCCAGCTTAGATATGTTATGGTACCAGTTCCACTGGGTTTGCACACCAAATTTGGGGTTCCTAGCACAAAGTGGCCCTGAGATACGGGGCCCCAAAGTTGGTTCGGAAAATGAAATTTTTTGCTGCAGAAAAGTGCTTGACTCGAGTATAAGTCGAGGGGGGCACTTTCAGCACAAAAAAAGTGCTGAAAAACTCGACTTATACTCAAGTATATACGGTAACATTTTTTAGACATTTTCAGTCCGAACACAAATTTGTACACATTTTTGGTTATTCTGAGATTTGGATGTATCCGAATCTTCAAATTAAACGAATAGAAAACGAATTTAGGTAATTTGTTTTGTTTATTCGTTTTCTAATGAATTCCAACTTTTCAGGATTAGAATTCAGATCGGTCAAAAAACGATCAACCGATTTGAATTCTGTGTGAAGAATAGCTGGTTGTTAAGCAGCTTTAACAAACGATGACTGATCATTTGTCAGCGGCCACTGACAGATGAATGTAAAGAAAACAATGCCAGCAATAGAAAAATGCTTAAAAAAATGGCATGGGGTCCCCCCCAAATCCATACCAGACCCTTATCCTGAGCATGCAGGTCAGGAAAGGGGGGGGCGAGCGAGCACCCCCCCGTACCATACCAGGCCACATGTCCTCAATATGGGAGGGTGGGTGCTTTGGGCAGAGGGGCTCTGCAGTAGGCAGATTGCCTTCATGTCGGCAGGACCATTTTTTTTTCTTTTAAGGGTGCGGCAGGCGGTGTGATTGATGATGATGGGTTTACATCCGGAGACACTGTTTTTTATTTTTTATTTTTTTAATAAAGGAATGGTCAAAAACTGTCTCTGTGTTTTTATTACTTTTTGACACTTTTTTGGTGAATGGGTAGGGGTAGTATGTATCCTGTACTCATTCACATGGTGAGGGCTGGGATCTGGGGGCTCCCTTGTTAAAAGGGGCTTCCAGATTCCTATAAGCCCCCTGCCTGCAGACCCCTCACAACCACGGGCCACGGTTGTGGGATCCTCAACATGGGGGAGTGGGTGCTTTGGGGCAGAGGAGGGCTCTGTTCCCTCCCACCCCAAAGCATCTTGTCCCCATGTTGATGAGGGCCGGGATCTGGGGGACCCCTTGTTAAAAGGGGCTTCCAGATTCCTATAAGCCCCCTGCCTGCAGACCCCCACAACCAC
Source organism: Lithobates clamitans (assembly GCA_037952925.1). NCBI lineage: Eukaryota > Metazoa > Chordata > Amphibia > Anura > Ranidae > Lithobates > Lithobates clamitans. The sequence continues at coordinate 3,521,663 of JBBGZY010000125.1, read as the reverse complement.
CGGCCATGGTTGTGGGGTCCTCAAAATGGAGGAGTGGGTGATCTGCCCCCCCACCCCAAAGTATCTTGTCCCCGTGTTGATGAGGACAAAGGCCTTATCCCCACAATCGTGGTCGGTGATTGTGTGAATCTGCAGGCAGGGGGCTTATCGGAATCTGGAAGCCCCCTTTAACAAGGGACCCCCAGATTCCCCTCCCTATGTGAATGAGTATGGGGTACAAAGTACTCCTACCCATTCATCAAAAAAGTGTCAAAAAGTAATAAAAACACAGAGACGGTTTTTGACAATTCCTTTATTAAAAAATAAACAATAAAAAACAGTGTCCCTCAATGTAAATCCATCATCAATCACGCCACCCGCTGCACCCGAAAAAGAAAAAAAACACGATCCTGCCAACATGAAGGCAGTTTGCCTACTGCAGACTCCCCCGTTTGACAGTTTTTTTATAGGGAAGGATGGGGCCACCTGGCATTGTCACTGGTGGCACCGGCCCCTTGTGATGTCGCTGACCTAGCATGCAGGGTCCGTGCCCCACCCTTCCCTATAAAAGAACTGTCAAACGGAGGAGCCTGCAGTAGGCAGACTGCCTTGATGTTGGCAGGAGCTTTTTTGGGGGTTTTTTTCCTTCCCGGGTGCAGCGGGCAGTGTGATTGATGATGGATTTACATCAGGGGACACTGTTTTCTATTTTTTTTAATTTTTTAATAAAGGAATTTTATAAAAAACTGTCTCTGTGTTTTTATTACTTTTTTGGTGAATGGGTAGGGGTACTGTGCACCCCATACGCATTTACAAAGGTGTTGGAGGGGGGGCCAGATCTGTGAGCCCCCTTATTAAAGGGGGCTTCCATAGTCTGATAAGCCCCCCTGCCCCAAAGCACCAATGCCCCCATGTTGAGGGCATGCAGCTTGGTATGGTTCAGGAGGTGGAGGGCCGCTAATTCGCCCCCCCCCTTTCTTGACCTGTCGAGCTGCATGCTCGGATAAGGGTCTGTTATGAATCTTGGGGGGGGCAACACCATTTTTTAAAAATTTTGGCATTTTTCTATTGCCAGCATCCTTTTCTTTACTTTCATCTGTCAGTGGGGAAGCCAGCTGACAAATGATGACTCATGGTTGTTAAGGACACAGGGGGCCCTCTTCCCGGCTGGCTGCTTAACAACCAGTTATTCTTCACACAGAATTTGAATCGGTCAATTGTTTTTCGACCGGTCCGAATTCTAATCGTTCTAAAAAGTTGAAAATCATTAGAAAATGATTAAACCAAACAAATTTTAACAGAAACTAAATAGGATTTAACAAAAAACTAAAGTGAACTAAAGAAATTCCAAAACCAAATGAAACTAATTCCATAATGAAACAAAATTAGTAATATAACAAATCTATCCAAACCTAAACTAAAACAGTTTTTTTTTTCGTTCTGCGCATGTCTAACTTTTATATTTTGGAAGCAGGTTCATAGTTTTGATATTGTATTAAATGTAGATAATTTTATATTATTGGATCATTTTAGAGGAGGGAACTTTCAGTGGCTCCGTGCTATCAGCCTTCTTCCTGCAGAACAGCTGTTGAGATGATTTTAGCCACATAGGGAGTGGATTGTTTTCAATGAGACAACCAAATTATATTAGTTGATTTATAAGAGGGAACAGAATATTTACTTTGTGAAGAGCAAAGGACATTTGCCAACTTTTTGCTATAAAATCTATTAAAGAGTATAGAATGCAATTCATTACAGTAAACATACGGTATATTTTAATTCCATCAAATACACTTTATATACAGTACAAGCAATCATTTTGCTTTCCTACATAATTAAAGTGAAAAAATAACATTTTATAAGTATGTTTGTTGCATGTTACAACATAAAATATGATATAGATATATCACTCTTCATATTTAATAAGTAGCAATGACAGATTCTTTCACCACATTCAAACATGTCCCATTTAATGTAGGACACGAGTTTAGGCATGATGAATTAAATATTTAATCAAAGAGAGCTGATAATGATGATAAGATAATAAATGAAAGTTTAAATATGAAAGACAGCCTATATTGTCATGCCAAGCTCTGCTTTTCTAATATGAGTGGGCCTTAAAGACTTGAGCTAAGATAGAATTTCAGGACTCCTTAGCCCTTTGTATTACAAGATAGATAATTTGTTAAGACTGGAATATGCAATACCAAACTTCGCAAGGAAGCTGTACCTCCTGGAAATACACACAGGATTAAAACCATGTCTGTTTTGAGCATTTGCCTTTTAAATTTTGCCTAGCTCAGCTTTTTTTTTTCTTTTTTTTTAATAGGATTTTTTTTCATTGCAAAATGCAGGTCAAAGTTCATTGCGTTGATCTGCTGTCATTTCACCTTCATTTAGTTCAATAACAAATAACTGCTAGTATTTTAAGGTTTTTATTAAATCCTGCTATTGCAGGTACTGTATACTGAGATTCAGTAAAAATACAAATTTCACATTTATATCTTTAATTATTCACAAGTAAAGCTGGCCTCACACGTAGAAATCAGATTTTCCCATCTTGTTGGGGTTTACCAACAGCTATGTAGGGCGAGGAACTTCCAGAACAATCAGTTCAACTAGTAGCAAAGCAGACCTTTACACTGCGAAGGGGTTGATTTACTAAAGGCAAATAGGATGTTCATTTTGGAATTTTGGAATTTTCATAGCTTAGTGAATGTGGTCAAAAATTAATTGACCACAAAAATGCTGTATTTTTGTTTGCACATGATTGAATGATGGAAGTCAGCAAAGCTTCAACTTATTCTGTAAGCTAAGAGGAATTTCCCTTGCGACATGAGAATTAATTTTCAAAGTGAGCAGCCTTTTTGCCTTTGGTAGTAAATCAACCCCATTTATGTTGGTACACTATGCTGATCTAATTAGTCAAATCTAAGTAAAATGTATCTGTGTGACTAGCTTAAAATGTATGTAAAAACAATGCTATTTTTTGGTTTTGGATAGCATGAGGAAATTTTGGACCTTCTGTCAAGTTTTTTTTTGTTTTGTTTTTTTAGCTGTCTGTGTCCCTGCTGGGAGAATTCACCCTTTATTTAACCACTTTGCACCCACGCTATAGCCGAAAGACAGGTACAGCACTGGCTTCCTTTGCCGGGAGGGTGTCCATGTACATCCCCCCATTTACCTTGGGACTCAGCTAATCACAGAGCAGGGTAAAGGGTTCAATCACAGCTGGCCCTTTACCATATGATCAGCTGTCAGTCAATGACAGCTGATCATGGAAGTAAACAGAAGCTGGTTTTTGGCTTTTTTCTTTCTTCACGCTGAAGCAAGTCGTTAACTGGCTTCTTTTAGAGGGACAATGGTCCCCTTAGTGATCACCAGTGCTGCTAATCAGTGCCCGCCAGTGCCACCTGAAGCCTGAAGCCATCCAATATTTGTATACATGCACTCCTAGATCCTCTGTCATGGGGGATCATGGAGCTCTGATCAGGATCCATTCCTGCTGTTTTGGTGGTGGATTCAACTACAACCTTCACTCAACACCCTTCTGATGACATGTAGCTGGCATTTTATGAACTTTTAAATTTTCAAATTTTGCACGGCTGTTTAGATGTTTATCATCAATTTATCAACATTTATATACTATATTCTTTTCACGGGACTTTATATGAACTAGTGATTCTCATATTTGTGTACAACATTTTTTCTGTAAAGCACATATTTTAGTTTGTAGTTTTAGCGTGACTGTAAATTGCGCTTACCAAACAGCAAGCAGTATGAGCAGATAGCTTAAAACCCAGCCCGGGCCTTTTGGGTGTAGTAAATACTTCCGCTCTCTCCAGGCTCAGATCACCGTTCCCTCAGTACATATATACCAAAAGGAGAGAAAGAACAAGAAAACTGGCCATAGTGTAATATGTCTGAGTATCACATGTGGACACTTAGTTGCAACAAACACCCTGATGTGCACGTAAAACAAAAAGTGATAACCCGACCACCGTAGCTGTAGAGTGTGCTTACCAACTCACAAGCTTTAAACGCAGATGACTTAAAACTCAACCTGGAATCTTTAAGGATGACGATAGGAAGTGAGGATATTCACCCACTACAGCCAGGAGATCCATTTCCTCAATGTGTGACCCAAAAAGGAAATAAACTTATTTAAGCATTGCTGTTCAGAGGTCACATGACATTTCCTAGGTCTTTCCCATCCTCAGGGAAAGATCTGAAGGAGGAGTGATTTTATATGTGCACATGCAGATGCTTGAGTTTTTTATTCTAATGCATCTTTTGGCAATTATTTATGCTTGTGATTGATCTTGATCATTTATTTTGAATATTGACATCACTTTCTGTTAGCGCGATTCTGTTTTTTTTCCCAATTTAATTTGGGTACAGTGCTGCATGACCGTGCAATTGTCATTCAAAGTGTGACAGTGCTGAAAACTGAAAATTGGATTGGGCAGGAAGGGGGTATAAGTGCCCAGTAAGCAAGAGGTTAATTGTTCCTGTCACCATTGTCAATGAAATGGGAAGTAGTGGAAAATTTTCGAGTTGTGATCAGAACAAGAGATTATGGTAAATCTTCCAATAGGTACACATGTACACATGTGACAACTATCTTATAGGGGGATTCCTCTTACTTTGTAGAGAAAACTATGCATTGTTGTGTCTCTGCGACAGAATGTAAAAGACAATCTCACCAATGGGACACGGACTACAGGGCAAACCAACAGGGGTTTTATTCCTTTTTCCTATTTAAAAACTAGAAAAAAAAGTTGTTGTATACATACCCCTTGAAGCCACTTATAATGTATTTATTATGGTTCTGCCAGTAATTCTACATATCTGCATTATTAAATTCCTGACATGACACAACGTAACAGCATGTTTTATGGAAAAGTTCTACCTTTAATTATTAAGAAGCAATTCTTGAACACCAGATAAGTGACTGTGCCTAGGCTGAAAAGTGCACCCTTGGAGAATAATGCCATTAGTCTGTTTCAAGGAGGAGAACACATTTCCTCAGTCTCTCCTCTCCCAGACATCACACAGAATGTAACATTGTGGTGAGTAACAAGGTGAGAGTCTGCAGAAAGGGGCTGATCTGTGTGAGATGTGTACACAAAGCCCAGAACATAATTGTTACTGCACATGCATACTGTACTTCCCAGCTTTCTGAGCTTTGAAAGATAGACACCTTCCAGCACTAAGTATGTAGGCAAAAAACATACCCCTTCCACACTTCACACTCAGATTATGAAATTAAAACAAAAACACCACTAGCTTTACCAAAAATATATTTATTTTTTTTACCATTAAATTTAATTTATACTTGCTTTTTAAAAAGCCAGTTTTGTCAATTCCAAAAATATAGATGTTGGATGAAAAATGTAGTACGTATAATATTTGGCAATCTAACTGTGCATTTGTTGTAAAAGAATAAAAAAGGAGAAAGACAAAAAGGAAGAAAGCGGGACAGCTAGATTTGGTTGCCAAAAAAAAGGGACAGCCCCTCCTAATAAGGAACACTTAGGACCCGAACACACATTTACATGATAATGACAACTAGAAGAAGGATTTATACCAGGGATCTCCAAACTATGGCTTACAGGCCACATCCAGCCCTCTACAAGATTTTATCTGGCCTGCAGCTAGGATCACTAGCATATTCTCAATGTATACTAATTGATGATTCAGGTCAGCATAGGCTGCCTATGGTCTCGGCTTCTTTCACCATCCAGACTTGCATCTCCTAGCTGCCACCCTGCTGCTACATCAAGCAGAGGCGGCTCTCTAATTAGGCAAATTAGGCCTTTGCCTAAGGCCTCGCAATCTAAGGGGCCTCGCAAAAGCCTAATTTGCCTGTAGCTCAACCTCCCCAGGATAGTCCTGGCGAATCAGAGTCCCTGCATGCCCGTGGGGTGTCTTGGTTCCCACGAGCAATGCTTCGTATGGCAGCCGCAAAGTGGCATCTCTCCCCGGCTGACACACACATACGGAGCTCTGCGTGCTGACCCCGCCCCCTCCTCCTCCTGCTATGATGTTTTCCTGGACACAGAGGAGGAGGCGGGGAGGAAGCACGGCCATGCATAGGGGCGGGGATGCAATTGCTCCCTGGGCTGCTCTAATGTCCTGCTGACTCCTGCCCAAAGGCCGCTGAGCTGGCCGAGAGCGGCTGCTCGGGTGGAGGGCACAGCCGGATTCAGTACTGCAAACCAGCGATGAGCTCTGACACAGGGCTGACAGTCTGTGTTAGCCCCGCCCCTCCCTCCTGCACACGAAGCTCTGGCAGAGGCTGGATGGATCTGCTTTTTCTTTCCCTGCCCACACTCCGGGCAGCCCCGCCCACACTCTGTGCAGCCCCGCCCACACTCCGGGCAGCCCGTGTGCTGTCTGTGAAGAGGATGTGTGGGCGGGAAAGTTAAAACTGAGCAGTCGGCTGAGCTCAGCAACCACAGTCTTTAAAAAAAAAAAAAAACAAGTGAGCCTCCTGGGACTAGTGTCCATTGCATCCAAGTAAGTGACAAGTGAGCTTCTCCTCCCTCCCTTCCTCCCTGCTGTCTCTTCCCCTCTCTGCAGCTTAAGTGTTATATTACAGCCTGTGACAGTACCTTGCCCTCCTAGATGTTATGATGTGGGTTCACACTGGCATGCTGCAGTGCTGGTGTACTGGCAGTCTTCCTGCATGTTACCCCCGGTCCCATAGACTTCTATTAGGTTGTACATTTTTGCTGCATGTTCTGAAAGTGCACAAGAAGTCCTGCATGCTGCATCCTTGGTGCAATTCGAGAAAATGCAGCAAAACGCACAACCTAATTAGAAGTCTGAAGGACTGCGGCTATGGAAAACCGCCAGCACAGTGGCAGCCTGTCCATTAAGGACGCACAGGCACTGTACCCTCCATTATGCCACTCCCTGTATGTAAAATGTATAGATTCATGCACTGCATGAATCTATCCATGGCCACCGTGGCTACCCCCTGTTCAGGCGTCTGGCCCCTTCTCAAACACCAGGCGCCTGAATTACAGTGCTGGGGGTGTGTGTTTTTTTTTTTTTTTTTTAAACCGCCTGCTTAGTGCCATAGGCTTCAAAAAAGGTGGACTCAGAGCGCAGAGTATTGCACCATGAGCCCACCCAGGTGTGTTAAAAAAGCAAATTAATATTCTCTTTTCTAACACTGAACCACCAATCAGGAAGTACGGGTCTAATACCCGTCACCTGTTGGCTGAAGGCACAGGCATTCCTATTGGACATCTAGCAGACCAGAAGAAGAGATGCACGGGAACCATGGAGGACACAGGACAGGGGCATCACCTGACCCACTGCATGTCCCACAGCTTGCCGCCATCACCCACTGCCTGACCCGTCACCAAGATGGGGTAAGTGTCAGTCAGACAGCAAGTGGGCGGAGGGGGTGTCACAGTGGCTGCATTTGATGGGGGCACAGTGGCTGCATTTGATGGGGGCACAGTGGCTGCATTTGATGGGGGCACAGTGGCTGCATTTGATGGGGGCACAGTGGCTGCATTTGATGGGGGCACAGTGGCTGCATTTGATGGGGGCACAGTGGCTGCATTTGATGGGGGCACAGTGGCTGCATTTGATGGGGGCACAGTGGCTGCAATTGATGGGGGCACAGTGGCTGCATTTGATGGGGGCACAGTGGCTGCATTTGATGGGGGCACAGTGGCTGCAATTGATGGGGGCACAGTGGCTGCATTTGATGGGTTTTTTTCAGTTTGCTTGCCTACCCCCCCAAAAAAATTTTTGAGCATCTGTGTGAGCCCAAAGGCTTGCACTCTTAGCAGGCACTGCCACTCCACTGAAGTGATCAATGCTTAGGTCGCTTTTCAGAGGCATTTGACAGGCAGTGAGGAGGCGATGTCTAATTTCCTCCCTGCCTATTTTAACCTCCATGTCTTCAGTCTCTGACCATCTCTTGTATCACGTCCGCAGTTCGATCATCTATTGTATAATTTACGCAGTCTCTGACCATCTCTTGTATCATGCCTGCAGTCTCTGACCATCTCTTGTATCATGTCTGCAGTCTCTGACCATCTCTTGTATCATGTCTGCAGTCTCTGACCATCTCTTGTATCATGTCTTCAGTCTCTGACCATCTCTTGTATCATGCCTGCAGTCTCTGACCATCTCTTGTATCATGCCTGCAGTCTCTGACCATCTCTTGTATCATGTCTGCAGTCTCTGACCATCTCTTGTATCATGTCTGCAGTCTCTGACCATCTCTTGTATCATGTCTGCAGTCTCTGACCATCTCTTGTATCATGTCTGCAGTCTCTGACCATCTCTTGTATCATGTCTGCAGTCTCTGACCATCTCTTGTATCATGTCTGCAGTCTCTGACCATCTCTTGTATCATGTCTGCAGTCTGACCATCTCTTGTATCATGTCTTCAGTCTCTGACTATCTCTTGTATCATGTCTTCAGTCTCTGACTATCTCTTGTATCATGTCTTCAGTCTCTGACTATCTCTTGTATCATGCCCGCAGTTTCTGACCATCTATTGTATAATTTCTGCAGTCTCTGACTATCTCTTGTATCATGTCTGCACAGACCTTTTTCTGTATCATATCTGCACAGCCTCTGACCATCTTCTTTATTGTGTCTGCAGTCTCTAGGGGGGGGGGGGGGGGTTACAGAGGAGTCAAGAGCTGGAGCACTGCTAGGAGGGGGGTCACAAGAGGAGTTGGACTTGTGTGGAGTAGGATAATATAGGATGAAACTAGAGCCACCAAGCTGGAGCCCAGAGAGGACCGTCTGGCTGAGCCCTGTACGGTGCACCTGAGATGAGGTCAGTGACAGAGTTGAAAGGATAGTCTGATGGGGGTCAGTGATGTAAGGGGGAGTGAATACAGTAAGGTAAGGGGGCACTGATATAAAGGTTCCCCCTTATATTAGTACCCCCCCCCCCTTTTACCTTAGTGTATTCACTCTGCGGGTGGTCTGTGGTCACCAGCATATTCCCTACATTGGAGTTCTCATTTTCAATGCAAGTTGGAACTCCACGGACCCTGATAAAAAGGGGAACTCTGATGTAAATGGGAATGCTGTACACTCTGATATAAGGTGATCTCTGGTCACCAGAGCCCCCCTTACTTTAGTGTTCCCCCTTACTTCAGTCTGCAGCATTTCCCCTTGCACTGTAAGGGGGAATCTTGCAGACTCTGATGTAAGGGGGAACTCTGTGCTGGGTTATATTAACCCGAGCTTTATGTGAATGAAGAAATATGATTTTTGACTTTTTTTTTACTACTACTACTACACATTACTAGTAGCAGCTGCACAAATTGTTTTTATATTTGTGTGCATGTAATATATATATGTTTAATGATAATTTGCTAGAGAAAATTCTAGAAACTGTGAAATTATAGTTCATAGTGTTTAAGGCTTTTAATATATACAATTTATACAGTTCATTTTTATCGCTTTAATTATTTTTCCCATTATGGGCATGAGTGGGGCCTCATGTCTAGGTTTTGCCTAAGGCCTCACAAAGCCTAGAGCCGCCTCTGACATCAAGTATTAAAGGGGTTGTAAAGGTAAAAATGTTTTCCACCTTAATGCATATTCTATGCATTAAGGTGAAAAAACTTTTGACAATACCGCCGCCCCCAGCCCCCCCGTTTTACTTACCTGACGCCTCGAATCTCCGCTGCTCGTTCTCGTCATCTCCATTGCAGCTCAGCCTGGTCGCTGATTGGCTGCAGTGGATGGATTGAAAGCAGCGCAGCCATTGGCTCGCGCTGTTGTCAATCACATCCGATGACGCGGCGCACCGGGGGGCGGGGCCGAATGATACAGCGAGCGGCTATGGCCGCCGGCTGTATCATGGGAGCGCACCCGCAAGCACTCACCACCATGCGAGGGAGCTCGCATTAGGGTGGTTAAAGCTTGCGGGGAGGAGCTGAAACAGCCGCCGAGGGACCCCAGAAGACCAGGTTCGGGGCCACTCTGTGCAGAACAAGCTGCACAGTGAAGGTAAGTATAACATGTTTGTTATTTAAAAAAAAAAAAAAAATTTACCTTTACAACCCCTTTAAGCCTTACGTTGGTAAAGAGGATTCTGATGGCAACCCTGATGTAAGGGATGAATCTGATAAGGATCCTGGTGTGAGGGGGTCCTGTGATGGGACCCTGATGTAGGGGAGACTGTGATGGGACCCTGATGTAGGGGGCCTGTGGTGGGACCCTGATGTAGGGGGGGACTGTCATGGGACCCTGATGTAGGGGGGCCTTTGATGGGACCCTGATGTAGGGGGGACTGTGATGGGACCCTGAGGTAGGGGGGCCTGTGATGGGACCCTGATGTAGGGTGGTCTGTGATGGGACCCTGATATAGGGGGGCCTGTGATGGAACCCTGATGTAGGGTGGACTGTGATGGGACCCTGATGTAGGGGGGCCTGTGATGGGACCCTGATGTATGGGGGACTGTGATGGGATCCTGATGTAGGGGGGCCTGGGATGGAATCCTGATGTAGGGGGGACTGTAAAGGGACCCTGATGTAGGGGGGACTGTGATGGGACCCTGATGTTAGGGTGGAGGCTAATAGGGACTCTGAATTAAGGGGGGGGACTGTTATGGGAAGTTATGTAATCTCTATCAGATATTACCTAACTGCTTAAGGACCACCCCACATACATTTACTGGGCGGCCCTTAAGCACAAAATCATGTACCTGTACGTGATTTTATTCTTCAGCTCCGGGGCGCGCACGTGTGCCACCGTAGCCCTGCTCCCACTGTGATTGGACACAGCTGGAGCCCATCAATGGGTCCAGGGGTAAAGTCTGCAAGCCACCCATGATCATTCTGAGGAGAGGCAGAGTGGCGGTCTGCCTGTGTAAACAAGGCATATCGCCATTTTGCCAGACAGGAAAATGGAGATCTTGTGTTTCTGCTAAGAAGAAACACGGATCTCTGTTTACCTTTAGTGAAAGCACATCCCCCACAGTTAGAAAGCACTCATAGAAAACACACTTAACCCTTTCCCTAACAGTGTCATTAGTACAGCAACTAATACAGTAGCTTTATTAGTGTCACTGGTCCCCAAAAAGTGTTAAAAGTGTCAGTTAGGTGTCCTATTTGTCAGCTGCAATGTCGCAGTCCCACTAAAAATCGCTGATCGCCGCCATTACTAGTAAAAATAAAAAAATATAGAAAAATACCATTAAAATATCCCATAGTTTGTAGACGCTATAACAAGTCAATCAATATACGCTTATTGGGATTTTTTTTACCAAAAATATGTAGCAGAATACATACATATTGTATCTCGCATGACCGCGCAATTGTCAGTTAAAGTAACGCAGTGCAGTATCGCAAAAAATGGCCCGGTCAGGAAGGGGTAAAACCTTCCGGAGCTGAAGTGGTTATGCATCCACATAACCACTTCAGCTCCGAAAGATTTGGCTGTTCATTGACCAGGCCATTTTTTGCGATACGGCACTGACAATTGCGTGGTTGTGCGACGCTGTACCCAAACAAAATTGACTTCCTTTTTTTCCCACAAATTGAGCTTTCTTTTGGTGGTATTTAATCACCTCTGTGGTTTTTATTTTTTGCGCTATAAACAAAAGAAGAGCGACAATTACTTTTTGCTATAATAAATATCACAAATTTAAAAAAAAAAATTTCCTCAGTTTAGACTGATATGTATTCTTCTACTTATTTTTGTTCAAAAAAAATCTCAATAAGCGCAAATGGATTGGTTTGCTCAAAAGTTATACCGTCGTTGCACTCGAATGGTGAGGGCGGGTCATGACGTAAGACGTCTGACGGGAGGGGAGGAGAAGGAGGTGTGCTGGCCGGCCAGCGTTAGCGGCCGCGTGCATGATCAAACAAGCAGCTCTGCGGATGGGAGGTCGGGAGGACGGGATAGAGCACGGAGCGCCGCCCGCAGAGCTGCGGGATCCATGGTCCGGATGAACAGCCGGAAGCTTCCGCGAGCGGCACGCAGCCCCAGGAGAGGAATGGAGGCATAGCCCCTGGTTGCCTAGCTCGCGCTCCCCCGGGCCCCCGTCCTCGCCCCCCCTTGCCTTCACACCGCCCTGCTATCCGGGCAGCTGCCGGAGCGTCGCGTCTTGATGCCCCGGCATCCACTGCTGTCGGATGTGCAGAGGGAATAGCGAAACAGCCTGTGTCTACCCACTCCTAGGCAATCGGTCAGACGAATCCCCTGTCAGCTCAGGGAGGGTGGAAAGGAACCCCTAGAGCCAAGCCTGTGTAGGTAAGAGTGGAACAGCAGTCCCGCTGTAAAAGGGATGAAGACCGCTGGAAGGTATGGAAAATCAAATAGGATCTTAAGAAAATGTCCCCTTCTGATCTTTGATATACAAATACCCTGGTTGATATAACTGTCTTCACATGTGTTGCATTGCTCTCCCGATATTTGTAACTACAAAGGGTGAAAGTTATCGTGAAATATAAGTGTTGTCAGTCCTGGAATAATCCCCGTTGGGTGAGAAACATTTAAGATAACATACACGATTATTTATTATCTGTCTCTCTATCTTATTTGCACTACCTGCTGAAACACCTTTGCATAGGTTCAATAACTAAAAACGGAAAATAATCAACAAGCAAAGCGACGCCCAAGATGGGGATGGGGGGCGTACGTAAAACCCCTAAAGATAGCTCCGCAAGCGGTACCGCCTCTGGGAGTACTATTAAGCAATATATGAATCGCGGAGGCAGCCCGGGAAATCCCCGCTTAGAGACCCAAAAGTCAACCCTGACTGAAAAAAAAATGGGGGGGACTGGAAAAGTTGCACAGACCCCTGAACACTCAAGACAGGACCCCTCAGTTGATAGTATTCTAGATAATACCCGAATGGAGGAAGGCAGTCAAGATATGCAACCCCCCTCAAAAAACGAGATAATAGAAATGTTTAAATCACTCGAACTAGCAATCAAAACGGAAATAAATGTTTTAAGGATGGATCTGGGGGGTATTCTTGCTAGAGTGGAAAAAACGGAGGACATATTAGATAAACAAGAACAGGACCTCTCAGAAATAAAAGAACAACTTAAAATTATACACCAAAATCAAATAAAAATTTGTTACAGATTAGAAGATCAAGAAAACAGAAATCGCAGACAAAATTTGAGAATCAGAGGGGTCCCAGAGAGGAAGGATGAAGATTTAAAAAAGATTATGGCAGACATTTTTGGTCCTATCCTGGAACTAGGGGGTGGGGAATTCCCCAAAATCGAGCGGATCCACCGGATAGGTAGACGGGACACAAGTCGCACGGAGAGAAGCCGGGACATTATAGTGAAATTCAGGTATTTTGTAGATAAGGATAATCTATGGGCAAAACTCCGAGGAAGAACACCACTTCTATATGAAGATGCCAGGATATCAGTCTACCCTGATCTAGCCAGAGATACCCTAACCAGAAGACGCCATCTGAAGCCCCTCCTAGACCTATTAAAGGAACAAAACATTAAATACACATGGGGGTTCCCGGCCTGTCTGATAGGAAGCAGAGAAGGAAAAACAGCAAAACTGAGATTCCCAGGAGACCTGGAAAAATTCTGTGGAAAACTAGACATTCAGGCCCCCCCACTACCGGACTGGGCCAGTGAAAAGTGGGTGGATCTGGGAATAGGTTACATATAATTATCTGGAGGTGGGGGCGGGCGGGGGGGGGGGGGGGGAGGTGGGAGGTAACTTGGTAAAGCCAATAGAAGTAAATGGGAGCAAGATTGCTCCTTGGGTACCGAGCCGGTGATGGCTTGCCGAGCAGCACACCAAGAGCTTCACCCTCAGAGGTGGTGACCAAGAGAGGAGCTCACATCTGGGTATTCCTCAATGGTCTATGGGTCCAATAAGGACCACGTGGGGGGAGGGGGGGTGGGAGGGGTGTGTGAGGGAGGGGGTTCTGGGAATGGGGGTCGCAATTTTTTTAAGGGGGATTCTCTCCAAGGTCAAAGGAAAGATGAGGTATTTACCCGTATTGAATGATAGTTAGGCCCACCTTAAAATTCATCACGTACAACGTCAGAGGTCTAAATATGAAAAGAAAGCGTAGAAATGTTCTTAATGAGCTTAAAATATTGGGCCCTGATGTAGTCTTCCTCCAGGAGACACATATCTCACAACAGTCTAAGTTAAAGCTCTTTTCGAGCGATTTTCCGCTCTGGTACCATGGAGACACCATCTCGAGTAAAACCCGAGGGGTCGCTATAGGATTCGCAAAAACAACAAGATTTGTGTTAGATGATAGAATGGTAGATCCAGAAGGTAGATTCCTCATTCTCCGAGGCAGATTAAACGAAAGGGAGTATACCCTAGCCAACATCTACGCACCAAACCAAAACCCTATGAAATATTTTATCCAAATTTTAGAAAAAATAATAGAATTTAGGAAAGGACAACTAATCTTGATGGGAGACCTCAACTTCTGTATGGACCCAAAAATAGACAGTACGGCCCGCACACAGGAAACGAATAATGGTCAATTAAAAATGGTGAAACAAAAATTATCTTTACACCAGTTGGTGGACATATGGAGGGTGACTCACCCTTGTTTGCGTGACTATACATATTACTCTCCTGTGCATGGCTCGTACTCCCGTATAGATGTGGGGCTTATAGATCACAGGGAAATAGAGGAGGTGGTAGACGTCAAGATAGGTAATATAACCTTTTCAGACCATGCCCCTGTAGTTCTGGAAATGACAATAAGGGGGGAGACAAGACCCAGGGATCAATGGTGCATTAACGAGGAGTTAATAAGGGAGGAGGAAGGTTATGCATTAGTCAGAAAGGAACTGGAAAAATACTTTACTGTTAATGATAATGGAGAAGTCTCAGGGTCTATACTCTGGGAGGCTCATAAATCATATATTAGAGGGGTCTTGATTAAGATGGGAGCCCGGAGAAAAAAGGAAAAACACGAGGTCATTCAGAACTTAACAAGGGAGGTAGACAAGCTAGAGCAGGAACACAAAAAACAAACAGGCTCGCCATCTAGCAAGACGTATAGACAGCTGACAATCAAAAGGATAGAGCTAAAAAAGGCACTGGAGCTTGAATCAAAAACAACATATGGGAGGAGGATAAAAGACCAATATTGTTGGGGAAACAAACCTAGTAAGGTACTTGCTAAAATAGTAAAAAAAAAGAAAGCCAGAAACTTCATCGAGAAGATTCAGACTAAAAACGGCCGTATGGAACATTCCTCTAGAAAGATAGCTGAAACCTTCAGGGAATATTACCAAGACTTGTACTCAGTCAAAGCGCACGAGCCCAAATCTAAAAATAGGAGAGAGATTAACAATATTTATTTAAAGAACGCCAGTTTACCTATAATATCAGATCTAGCGAGGGCCCATCTTGATGAGCCAATTACGGAGGAGGAAATTGGGAAAGCTCTAATAGGCGGAGCCCAAGGGAGAAGTCCGGGCCCGGATGGGTTCACATTGTTCTATTACAAAAAATTCAAAGAAATATTAATCCCTAGGCTTTGCAATTACATGAATGGACTAGGAGATAGCTACGAGATGAGCAGAGAAGCCCTTCAGGCGTCTATCACAATTATCCCAAAGGAAGGAAAGGAGAAAACACTCTGCTCCAGCTATAGGCCAATCTCTCTGCTCAACACCGACACAAAACTATACGCGAAGGTCTTGGCAGAGAGATTAAAGGAACATATGAACCTTTTGGTCAACCCGGACCAAGTGGGGTTCGTCCCCAAAAGAGAAGGGAGGGACAACGGAGTTAAGACGCTCCTCTTGCTACAAAAGCTGAAGGAGGATGGACCCCCAGGGCTACTGCTGTCGATGGATGCCGAAAAGGCCTTCGACAGGGTAGACTGGGGGTTCATGTTTCAGACTCTGGAGGCTATGGGAATAGGACCCATAATGATTCAACGGATAAGGACATTATACCATCACCCCATGGCCTCAATAAAAGTTAACGGGTTAATGTCCCAGCCTTTTGAGATGCGGAACGGCACGAGGCAGGGTTGCCCTCTGTCGCCGTTGCTCTTTATCCTATCCCTGGAACCACTCCTTGCAACGATACGTAGAGACCCTGAGATAAAAGGTATCAAGGTAGGGGAGGATGAGCACAAAATTGCAGCATTTGCAGATGACGTGCTATTATATATAACTGATCCAGTAGCCTCCCTAAAGAAATTGAATGTAGCATTGAGGAAATATGGAGATTTATCCAACTTTCAAATAAATTTGGGTAAATCGGAAATATTAAACATCAACTTGAAAAAGGCAGAAGCAGATAAGGTGAAGAGGGTATCTGGTTTTGGGTGGACTAAGCAGCTTAAGTACCTGGGAATTCAATTAACAAACTCTATAGATAAGATTTACCACATAAATTACATCCCTCTATTGGACAGTATTAGAACGGACTGCAAGAGACTAGCCAGCAAACCGCTCTCATGGATAGGGCGAATAAATGTCTTGAAAATGACACTCATCCCTAAGATAACCTACCACTTTCAGATGATCCCGGTCCCTCTGCCCCAGTTTTACCTAAGGAAATTGAATAAAATAATGATGAATTTTGTTTGGAAAAATAAAAGAGCAAGAGTCCCCTTCCAGATATTAAAACAAAGTAAAGATAATGGGGGACTGGCGGTACCAGATATACGAAATTACTACAAGGCCATAATTTTATCAAGATTAACAGAATGGGTTAAAAAAAGTAATGAAAAATGGTGGGTGAAAATAGAGAACACAATTAGTAATGTGCACTTAGGAAATATAATCTGGAACCCTCCACATAGCAGAACTTTAGTTAAAAATACTCACGTAATCACACAGATAGTATTTAAAGTATGGGATGGGGTTTATAAAAAAGTGATTGGGAAATACAATTCTCCACTATTGTCACTTAAAGACAATGAATATTTTGCACCAGGCACTCAAAAAGTAGGAGGGAAAGAATCATTTTGGGGGATTTCACAGGTGAGAGATATAATCAAAAATGGAAAAATAATTACACTCCAACAGCTTAGACAAGATAGGGAATCACGGGGGATAGATGAATGGCGGTATCTACAACTGAAACATTTCGTAAGCAAACTACCCCAACCCATTAGATCTGGGGAGGATTTGACAGAAATGGAAAAGTTATGTGATTCAGAAAATTCGAGAAACACTATTTCCAAATTATATAAAATTCTGATGGGGGCTGAAAAGGTGGAGATACCGCCATACATAGAGAAATGGGAGAGGGACTTGGGCACAAAAAAAGATAAAAATATAATAAGCAAAATATTAAATAGGACTTTTAACTTAACACTTGATACACAGTCCGCAGAAATGAATTATAAATGTATAAGTAGAAGTTATTTAACCCCCGAAATACTAAGTAAATACCAGACCGGTTCAACAGCACTCTGCTGGAGGGGCTGTCATGGGCTGGGAACAATGGGTCACATCTGGTGGAGTTGCCCCAAAATAAAAATTTTTTGGAAGAGGACTCTTGCATTAATAAAGATTATCACTAACATAGAGGTGGCAGAGGACCCATGGGTGGTGTTATTTCATGGATGGGAAGGAGATACAAAAAAATACAAGCAGACATTAATCCCCTTCCTCTTAAACGCTGCTAAGAGACTAATACCTAGGGGATGGCAGAGGAAGGAGAGCCCTGAGACATGGGAGTGGTTTGATGCGATAGAAGAAACATATAACAATGAGGAGCTTGTAAATAAATTAGAAGAGAAAGATAACGGGACTCTGGCGGTCTGGGAACAGTGGAAACAATTTAAAAAAACTTGGAGATATGTGAAAGAATTGAAGGCCCTAGATTAATGCCAGTAGGAGTAAAATAGAGTTGACCTTGGAGAGAAGGGAGGGGGGAGGGGTTAGGGGGGATTAAAAATAATGAAGTTTAGAAATCAAGCGGGGTTATTGAGTTAGCCTAACCCCTAAGAGATGCACATTTTGTAAGTTTCTTGATTAAATTTTGGCAAAGGCTACAATGATGAGACACCGAGAGGGAAATGGTTCAGAATATGATCCTCAAAATTGATTCAATCCCCTCAAAAGGTCGACTGAAGTGGCAAAAAAAAAAAAGAAAAAAAAAAAACAAGTTATACCGTCTACCAAATAGGGGATAGATTTATGACATTTTTATTATTTTTTTTTTTTTTTACTAGTAATAGCGGTGATCTGCGATTTTTATCGGGACTGCGATATTGCATCGTACAAATTGGACACTTTTGACACATTTTTGGGACCATTGACAACTATACAGCGATCAGTGCTATAAAAATGCATTGATAACTGTGTAATTGTCATTGGCGGGAAAGGGGTTAACACTAGGGGGCAATCAAGGGGTTAACTGTGTTCCCTAAGTGTGTTCTAACTGTAGGGGGGATGGAACTGACTAGAGGAAGAGAGAGATTGGTGTTCATACCTTATATGAACACACAATCTCTCTCCTCTCCCCTGGGAGAACTGATATTTGTGTGTTTACATACACAGATCCTGGTCCTCACTCTGTCACGAACGATCACGGGTGCCCGGTGGTCATCGCACCTGCCGGGCACTCGCATCGGCTCCAGGGCCTACTACAGTGTCTTAAAGGGCCGACGTACAGCTATGATGGCTCGCCCAGGGGAGCCATTCTGCTGCAGTATAACTGCGGCGACTGGCCGGGAACCGGTTAAAGTGGTTCTAAAGCCTTACGTTTTTTTTTACCTTAATGTAAAAAAAACCTTTGGTGCTGCATGATCCCCCCCTCTGCCCTTATACTTACCTGAGCCTAAGCTCAATCTAGCGCTGTGCACTAGAGCAGCACCTCTCTCATCTCTCTCCCTACTTACCGGGCAGATTGAGAGCAGTGGGAGCCATTGGCTCCTGCTGTTGTCAAGCAAATCCTGTAACACAGAGTAGGGGGGGAAGGGGATCAGAGCTGCACTGTCTGTGTCTATAGAGCCCAGCATTACAGATTGGAATTGTTTAGCATCCCCTCCATTCCAATATGGTGGCAGTACTATGATTTCTAATAGAAAGCATGACCACCATTTTGCTACATGCTCTGATTAGAATCAAAAAGTTACTTTAAAAAAAATTTGCAACCAATTTAATTTTCTCGTCATGTTTACAGCTGGCAAACATATCTTAAGCATACTAATTTAATATTCTGCTTATGGGAAACTCCAAACATTTATCTCTGGCAGTGAAAACTTTAAATGAGTAAACATATACAACTTTAAGTATGATTGTAGTGTTGTTATGGCATATCTGATCGTCGTGTTGACAGCTGCTTGCCAAACTTAAAGTTTAAAATTGTACTGATCCAAGTCTCCACATATTGTATATTTGTATTGAATATTGGTCCTTCTTAGTATTTCCTGTATTTTATATAAATTGTCATACTTGTGTCACATTCTTATTTTGTCTTCGGATGCAGTGTTGAGCAGCATATCTATAGACAATTAAGGTTTATTTTAATTTAATTTTTAACCAAACGTACATCCAACAGACAAGTCTCTATATTGTCTTTCATATAGGACATTCAGCAAAAAGCCACAAGCTAAAGAAAAATTGCCTTATGCCGAAGCCGTTGCTTGACTACCAGCGCTCAACCCAACCACTAAAAATCGTTTAGGACATAGATGATGTTATTATATGTAATAAACAACATAAACATAACCTGCAATCAACAATGATAATTGATAACAACCAATTGAAGACTGGGGGACTAATGAGTGGGTAGGCTGATAACTTGACAAAGAAATCTGACTAACTAGGAGTGCCGCTGTCAAAAAAGGAGGAGGGACACAATCTGTGAAAACAAATAAGGGGGGAAGGAGTGACAGCACAACCGCTCTGCTGTAGTAGGTTCCAACAAATTTTAATAGAAAAGATTCAAAGATGTATACTCACAAAAGCAAGTAGGAAACAAACATGTAAAAAACAGGGGGAGGATCAGCCTGTAGTGACAGCACTGTTTTAACCACTTAAGGACCGAGCTTCTTTTTGAGATGTGTTGTTTACAAGTTAAAAACAGATTTTTTTGCTAGAAAATTTCTTAGAACCCCCAAACATTGTACATTTTTTTCAAACACCCTGGAGAAGAAAATGGGGGTCGTTACAATACTTTTTGTCACACTGTATTTGTGCAGCGGTCTTACAAGCGCACTTTTTTTGGAAAAGGGGCTTATCAATGTTGGAAGCACAATTGTCTGACCTGCTCCTTCATTTCTAGCTAAAAATCTCAGTTGATTGTGCCAGAAATCTTGAAAGCTGATTACTTCCTTTGCCCGCTGTCTGTGGACTCCTCTCTCTCTCCCTCATTGCCATTGGCTCCTGCTGCTATCAATCAAATGCTGTAACATAGGAGAGTGTCTATAGAGTGTCACAAGTGCCTCTATAGAAGGCAGCTTTCTATGGGGGCAATCACAGAAGAGGAGGAGCACCAGCAGGGGACCCCAGAAGAAGGGTATTGGGGCTGCTCTGTGCGAAACCATTGCACAGAGCAGGTAAGTATAACATGTTTATTATTTTATGAAAAACTGAAGCTTTAATATCACTTTACCATGAAAAAAATATTTGTGTTAGGTTCACTTTAACATCCCAAGATCTAAGGTGATTGTATAATTAGTGGGGATCTCCAGAAGAAGAGGGAATTAATGTGTTCTATTGTAACTGTATGGCGCTCTATTAATGATTCTATTGTCCCAGCATTACAGAGTGGAATTTTATAACATCCCTCCAATATGATGGCAGTACTATGATTTCTAATAGAAAGCATGACCATCATTTTGCTACATGCTCAATCAGAATCAAAAGTTACTTTTCATAAAATGATCAATCCATTACATTTTCTCTTCATGTTTACAGATGGCAAATCTATCTTAAACAAACTAATTTAATATTCTGCTTATGGGAAACTCCTAACATTTATCTTTGGCAGGGAATACTTTAAATGAGAAAATATATATAACTTTAAGTATGATTGTAGTGTTGTTATGGCATATCTGATCATCATGTTGACAGCTGCTTGCCAAATTTAAAGTTTATCATGTGATCCTTTGCCTATTTTTTCATACTTGTAGCATGGGAAACCATGGGAAAATGTACGGTATTTAAGGTGTACAAAATAAGTTTTTTTTTCAGCTTTATTGTGCCTTTATAAACACTTACTAACACACTGACTGTGAAATGTGAAAAGCAGTCTAGCACCACCCCCGAAGAGCCGTCGGTTAAATTTTGGGTTCTCTGTTCTGTGCCTCGACTCCAAGAACAACCTCAGCCCCCCTGGTACACCTGGTTGAATAAAATTACTGCAAGCACAATTTACAACACATGTGAGAAATACCTTTCGCCTGGCTGTGGGATATGGCAATAAATACACACACACCTGTTTAGTGATACATACGCTTAATCTATTGATTGACTATTATAGGGGTCTGAATATTGAATTCAACCTTAATTGTTTCCTTAGTGATTTTTGATATTCTAATAATTTTTTTCATGTTTTTAGAATTCGATTCCAACCGCTTGTTACAATTTTTTTAGTGTTTTATTCTTCTCTCAGTGTTCTATTTCCACCTAAATTTGAAATATGCTCTCCAAGCCCCACAATATTCGTATAGATTCGATATTGCTTTTTTTTGTTTTATTATATATTTGCTTGTTTTTATTATATATTTGCCTATTTTCTCTTTCCCCCATGTCCCCTTCTATTTTGATGTACCTCATATGTATCCTCTAGCTGGTGATATGGTCTCTTGCCTATTGCTATCACCTTATGATAGTTTGTTGTGTATAAATGGTGGTTCTCTTACTTCTATACCTGCAATATCAGCTCATGTCAGCATTGAGGTTTATCCTATCCGATCGGTTTTATTGTTTTTTATAGTGTTTTTTAGTAAATACATTTTTAGCTTTATTTTTTTTTTTACTTTGTAAATCCCTTTGATTATGATGTTGTTTTAAATTTTTTTAATTATTTTGGGAGTACTTAATATGCAGTGTACAATGGCACTTTTTTATCTATCTCCCCCTTTGCTGACAGTTGGTGTTACCCTTACGTCTTGGCCCTGTCTATGGGCTGTTAGCACTTAGCTGATGGTATGTGACACTAATCACAGTTTCACTTAGGGCCGTGCTGCTATATAGTTGATAACCTAGAAATTGGACGCGCCCGTGAAACTTCGGGAAAATGGCCGCTATGGTATCTTCTAGTGAACTACAAGAAAATGGCCACCCATTAGCGATTATGATAGAACTATTTAAAGACATCTATTGTGCCTTCATGCATCCCCTGATGAAGTCATGTGGTGTGTGACATCACGCGTAGGGACAGGACAGGCACTCTATGCTGACTGAGGCTTACGAGCTTGCCGCTCGTCGGAGATAAGCCGTTTTTGATCTGTGTTATGTGAGTACCCTTTACTGTTTAAATAAAACCAATTTTTGGTCATACAATACTACACTATCTGGGACCCTCTTTTTTCTATTTGTGCCCCCTGTACCTTCTGAGGGACTAAGTTCTTGGATCAGGAATCCGGGTCTAAGGATAGAGGAAAAGGCTGCTATTCTCAGTACTGGTTATATGCTGATACCCTATTACCTTAAGGTAAGGGGCCATTACTTATTAGTGTGTGGTTTTTGCACGAAGAGGAGCACTATCTTTCGTTGATTCAAGCACTTCACTTTAGTATGTGCACATCAGAACGCTGATTCACCTCGTGAAGGAATATTTCCATATGTTTGTGTTCACCTACTATTGCATTTGGATATCATGGACTGTTTGAAATATTTTGTCACCTGGACTTTTCTGTTGCACTAGACACTTTGTTTTTACTGTACGCTTGCTGTGTGCATGTCACGTACAGCATCATACTGTTAACACTGTATATTTTGCACTTTACACAGTAAGTTGTTTCCCTGCAGAGTTTTGCACATTTTTTGTATTGCACATGATTTTTTTTATTTTATTAAGGATACTCATTAGTGCTATTTATGTTTGTTGTGATTGCACTTTGCACTTCTAACACTTTTGCAACTGTTTTTATACCTTATCTGTCACATATTATTTACTCTTTGTCACTGATATTAGTTGCTATTTACCCCCTGGGGTTCTCTTTTCTTTTAGTGTTTTACCCCACTAGCACTGTCACTTTAGCATATTTAATTTTCTTGCTGGATTAGCGCAGCACCACCCCCTCATTCCATTTTACTGATTATTAGGGTCTGGTTGTACCCTATTCGCTGCAGGCAGCTCTTCCACTCGCTCCGCTTTATTATACATTATAGCGTATGTAACAGTTAAACTGAATTGCACACTCAGCAGGCAGGTTAGCAATAAACAATGCATATAAACTTTAAAAGCAACAGGTACTTATAAATCCACACTAGGTTTAGAGTGCACTCAAAATAATAGACAGAGGTATGGTACCCCTTTAAACTGGTCAGCAGATAGAGCTTCAAGGTAGTTACAACTAAGGGCAGTCCTTAGTCCTAAGTTTTGTTCGAGCTTGTTGGCGCACGTTGTGGCCGTCAGTAAGGACTGCAGGCAGTATTAGAGCTATGTGGTCACTGGTTAAATTAAGTAGCTCCTAGCGAATTTATTCCCTAGCAGTGGTAGAAAGTATTGGCTGCAAGGCCCGCTCATCAGTCCCAGTAACACTGATTTAGTTGCCCCTCCGATCAGGCGTCAACTCGCTTAGGTTGCTTAGGGTGACTCTGGCAGGCAGCACGGAAAAGACAGCATCCCGGGAGTGGCTCTGTTTCTCCATGATCTGGTCCCAGAACTGCTTCCCCACACTGTAGTAGCTTCCAATGGCACCCAGTCCTCTCTTCACACTGGCCCCCGATAACTCACTGCAGACTTAGGAGATTCCCCAAATGGCTGTGGATTTCTGCCAACTAAGGCTCTGTCTTTCTCTGGCTGACAACCTTGGGCACAGTTGTTCTCTCCTCACTGTCTCTGCACTGTCATGTCAGAGCCTTTTATTTTTCTGGGCTCCTAGATTCTCTCTCTCCTCCTCTCTTTCTCCTTATACCGCTCTCCTTATTCTCCTCACAGACTCTTTTTCCAGGTTTCAGGATATCCCTCCTCCTCTGTTGGGGCACACAGTCCCTGGTGTCAGCGTATGTCTCTCTCTCCTCACTCTGGCACCTCAGTTCCTTCCCCTCACACACTCCTCTCCTCACTGTTAAAAGTCACTGAGTCCCAGCAAAGGACTGTGAGCCTTGGTATCTTCCTCTCTTTTAAGCAATCTCCTCTCCTCTGTCTCCTGTCAACAGTCTCTCTCTCTTTTACCTCAGTACTTCCCTCTCTTCTGTCTCCTCAGCACTTCCTGAAACTCCCACTTTTCCCAGTGTTCTCTCTCTCTCAGTTTTCAAGAAGGGCCAGTCAGCATCTCTCTGTCTCCATCTTGTGGCCAATAGGAGAAATTGCATTACCACAGTCTTTTATTGGTCCATGACAACATGCCTGCTACAGCAGTAAAATTCTCTTTAGCCAAACTCCAACATAATTTTTGCTTTGGCTGCCAATTCATTAGTTATACTTCACTGCAGCCTTTAACACTTTAAGTTCTTCACCAGTCTGTTAGACCAAACCATCAGTGGATTTCAAAAAGAATTACAACACTCTAGACTTCTATTGTGCTTCTGTATGGAAAATGTCAATGTGGGTGACAGATTCATGTAACTGTTGTAAACAAGCCATAAATCTGGGGCATGCATCTAATGCAGAGGATCATTTTGGTCCTCGGTGCATCTGAGCTTCCTCCCAGCACTGTATGTGTCACATAGATTGCACGGCATCCAAGGACTTTGGTAGCTAGGTGGGCGGAGCTTGATGGGAATTCTAGTTCCCCATCAGATCTGTTCTCCTTGTGATTGGCAGCAGGCGGTGTGTGGATCCATATCCGATAAACAACCTACTATTGGCTATAGAATTCACCCACTGCCTGCTGCCAATCACAAGAAGATAGTTCACCTGATAGGGCACGGTTGTCTCCGCTTCCCCATCAGACTCTGCCCACTGTTAGTGTCAATGGTTGCTAGGAGACCGTTGGCTTTGAAGCCGACAGCATCCTTAAAGAGGAGGGCCCATTAAAAAAATAAATAAAAGTCAGCAGCTACAAATATTGCAGCTTCTGACTTTTAATTGGACACTTACCTGTCCCAGGGTTCATCGATGCGGGGGATCGAAGCCCCGCTCACCTCCCCCTCTGTTCGGCGGCGCTGGCATTGCAACTGTGGGTGCTGGGCTGTGGCTTCACAGCCGGGCACCCACTGCGCATGCGTGAGCGGCGCCGCACGCCGTGGTTGGCCGCTCAGTCACCTGGGACCTGTAATGGGTCCCAGGTGATTGACAAGAGGGAGGGAGCAGAGCCAAGTCCTTCCTGTGCTGAGGGGGAAGTGATGTCACCAGCCCAGGCACTGAAAGGGGCAGACTACGAGGGACCCCCTAGCAACAGGCATTTAGAGTTGAGTTAAAAAAAAAATTCCAAATGTGTTTTTTAATTTTTTTTAGGAATTTTCATGTATTTTTTTTTTTTGGGTGGAACACCACTTTAACAAGCAGGTGGGAAGCAAAGGGAGTAGTGGTGGCAAACACACCGCCTGCTACACAGCATACAGAAACAGGCACTGTACCTGTCTCTGTACACCAGCCTACAGTCTGTTTTAATTATCTCCATTTTGTTACTGATGGTAATTATTTTTTAATTCGATGCAGTATTATTGCCACTTTGGAAAAGTAGGCAATTAAGATCTACCTGAATCTGCCACACGTTTCTGTAAAGCTACTGAAACTTCCATACAACCAGAAGAGTGACACTAATGCCTTATTGAATTCTCCTTTAAATGTTTCCATAAGCAGCTTCTGCCTATATAATAAAACATTTTGATGTTGCATGTATACCACTGCACACCCAGGAATGCGATGGTTTGGCTATTAAGTAAATTTTGAAGCTAATATAGTAATCTCTACATGTCTTATCACAGTATAACTTTGGAACATGTGAGTGCACAAAAGTAGTTTCTATAAGAAAGCATACCATAGCATACCTCATTAGGATATAGGAATGTGTAGTAACATTGTTAGTCGGCATATACGAAATCGGTAGGCGGTTATGAGTGCCTAGAACATTTTACAAGAAATACATATTGTGATGAACTCACATTTTATATCTTATATTCTAAAAAAACTACCTGTGGAATGTATATTTTTCTACTGACTCTACTGATGTGAGAGGCCCACTTGTAGGCAGGATCTTTTCAGATGCTAATGGAAATCCCAACACTGTTGCAGCATCTTTTAATATAACGCAGTTGGTATATATAACAAATTATAAAAATTAATAAGATACTTAAAAACAACCACCTTCATCAGCTGGGTGTTCTGGCAGTGGATTCAGTAGCCATGTCTCCCTTGCTCCGCTGCTGATGGTTATCTTGTCCCTTGGCTGTTGCCATTGGATCTGGCCTTGGTTGCCTTGCTGATCCAGGAAGAGTCTAATTAAATTCCACTCCCCCTGGTTATTCATCAGCGATCTGCTCGCTCGTGTAAGTACTGATCCCCAATGCTATATAGTCATCATATATGTTTCAATATGCAAATTTCTGTTGAAAGTATGATTCTAAAAAGAAATCTACACTGAACTACATTGTTACTCTTATTTATACTAATGTTTACTATATTTATATTTATAGAACATTACACGATTGCCCTAAATGACATTAAGCCTCTGAGGAAGGACGACACCGTCCTAAACATGTTAGGCGTAATTTTCCAGCATGTATTCTCGCTAGCCTACCCACGGTTCCAGAGCAGCTAAGTTTCATGCCTATGTTTTTGTATTGAGCAAACTTGTTATTAACATTGTATTTTTTTTTTTTTATCATTCCAAGTTTATTGATAGAAAGAAAGAAACATAGAAATGCTTGTACAGTGCAAATTTCGCAGGTGCAACTGCGTACTTTTCGTCTTTTACAAAGTAAATTGTTTGTATCAGAAATAGGATTACTATCTGCTCTGCACCATTCAATGTAGCAGAATTCTCTTATCAGCTATTCAGAGTAATTATTATTAATAACCTATAGAAGCGTGGTCTCTGTAGTAATCTAAGATAATCTTACTCATGCCTAAGAGAGAAGTACATGTAAGCATTTATATACCAGCTGTAACATATGATAAGGATTAGTCAGCGAGAGATATGGGATAGAAGTGAAGGAAACAGTAAGTGAAAGTGGAGTGAGAAAAAATGGAGTGTAGTAGGACAGGGTGAAGTGAAGGACACCCATAAGTTACGGAGGGAGGGCCCCCGTCCGCGACCCCCACACCTCTCCTACCCGTAAATCAGGTAGGGAAATCAGCAGAGTATTTGAAAAGCAGCCACGGCTGCCACGTTTTATGGAATCGTTCAATATGGCCCTTGTCCTGAGCCAGTGTGTCTTCCATCTCATAGATTTCGCTAACCTTTGACAGCCAATCCCTAACAGTAGGAGTTGACGTAGACAACCAATGTAGAGGAATCTGAGATTTAGCTGCATTGAGGAGATGAATCGTCAATGAGCGTTTATAGCGTTTGAGAGAGGAATTGGCTAGGTGTATCAGACAACATGCTGGGGTTAGCTCTATTCTAGTTTCTGTGATTTTTTTAATTAAGGCCTTTACCTCATTCCAGTATGGTTTGATTTTGGAGCAATACCACCAAATGTGTGTTAGCGTGCCCTTCTCATAGAGACATCTCCAACATGTGTCCGGTTTTTGTGTATCCCATTTATGTAGTTTATCAGGAGTACTGTACCAATGGGTCAAGAGTTTATAATTTGTCTCTTGCAGTTTTGTGCTTATGGAGCATTTATGTGCTAGAATGGCCACGTACCTCCATTGTTTGTCAGATATCTCCGTCTCAAGTTCCTCCGACCATCTCCTCCTGTGCCCGTCCGATGCGCCCGTTCCCGAGCGATTCAACCACATGTATGCAGTGGAAGTAGCTTTTTCAATTGGGATCCCCTCCCTACAGACTGACTCCAAGGTCGTTAGGGGCCTACACAGAGCTTGTGGATCCTTATGTTACCCAGGTAGCTTCTTATTTGGAAGTATGTCCACTGTTTCAGAAGGGGGCGGTTCATTTCTGTCTTAAAAGACGACCAGTCTTTGAGTTTGTTTTCAGCGTAGCAGTCCCCCGCCAATAGAGGTTCCCCCCCTAGAGACGACCTGAGAGTCGGGTTATGTAGACCTGGTGTAAAGTCTGGGTTGTCTGATAGGGGTGTTAAGGGGCCAGGTAGTGTGGTTATTTTTCTGTGTTTGGCTATCAGATTGATGACCTTCAACGTCGTACCAGTTATCGGGTGTGTTCGGATGACGTGAGGAAGTGTTTTGAGGGAGGACCAAGGTAGGAATTTAAGCGGAAGCGTTGCGAGTGCTGTCTCTAGGGCAACCCATTCTTTCATTGAATCATGGCAATGCCAATCTATAATTCTGGTTATATGTGAGGCCTGATAATATCTGCGGAAGTTCGGGAATTGAATTCCTCCTAAGTCTTTGGGTTTAACCAATGTGTCTAGTTTAATTCTGGGTTTTTTGTGTTGCCAGAGAAATCTCGTGACCAATGTATTAAGTTCATTGAAAAACTTCTGAGGGATCTCTATCGGTAGTGAGCGGGTTAGGTACAGAAATTTGGGCAGTATGACCATTTTTACTATGGCCGCTCTACCGAACCAAGAGAAAAATTTCTCATTCCACTTTGTTAGATCTTTGGCACAATTTTTGAGAAAGGTCACGAAATTTCTCTCATAGGCAGTTCTTAAAGATGGTGTAAGCCAGATCCCCAAATATTTTAATTTGGACTTGTCCCATTTGAAAGTCGAATTTGCCTGTGTCATTTTGAGCAGTCTGTCAGGAAGGGAGATGTTCAAAGCCTCTCACTTTGTGTAATTGATTTTTAAATTGGATACATATCCGTATAGTGCGAATTCATGTAAAAGGTTAGGCAGGGTTGTAGTCGGTTTCGTTAAAAAAAACAATAAATCGTCTGCATAGGCGGCTATCTTGTATTCTTTATTTTTAATCTGAAATCCCTGTATCGTGGTATTCTTTTGCACTGTTTTAATAAAGGGTTCTAATGAAAGGATAAATAATAGGGGCGATAGGGGACAGCCCTGTCTAGTCCCATTTTTGATGTATACTTTTTCTGATAGGGTACCATTTATTTTTATTTCCGCTGTCGGATTCTGATAAAGGGCGGCGATCCAGTTCAGCATGCATGGTCCTAGGCCCACCTCTCTACAAACCGCCATCATAAAGTCCCATGCCACACGATCGAAGGCCTTCTCCGCATCTGTTGAGAGGAGAAAACCTTCGATCTTCCTCCTCCCCGCAGCCTGTGACAGCAAGAGTGCCTTAGTGACATTGTCTCTGGCCTCCCTGTTTGGCATAAAGCCCACCTGTTCCAGGCCGATTATTTTTGAGAGCAACGGCCCCATCCTCAATGCTAGGATCTTTGCGAACAACTTAACATCCAAGTTCAGCAAAGAAATGGGGCGGTAACTGGCACATTCCTCTGGGTTCTTGCCCTCCTTCGGTATAACCGTGATGTGTGCCGAGAGAAAGCCTGGAGTTACGCATCTTGGCCTGGATAAGGAGTTCAGAGCATTTTTTAGGGGTTCAGCTAGGATTTTTATAAAAGATTTGTAATAAGTGGCAGAATAACCGTCCGGGCCCGGGCTTTTGCCTGATTTTAGCAGTTTGATAGCCTGTTTAAGTTCCTCTGATGTGATTGGAGCTTCTAGTAGATCCGTATCATCTTTGGGCAGGGTTGGGAGTCCACTATTTAGTATGTAATCTTGTATGATTTGTGTTCTATCTCCGGACATTTGTGGTTGTTTGTGTTGTGGTGGCAAGTTGTAAAGTTTCGTGTAGAAGGCATGGAAGTGTTTTGCTATCGCCTCCGTTGTCACCTCCAGTTTTCCCTCTTTAGATCTGATTCCAGCTATCTGATTGCTGGAATTTTGTTCTCTCAGGGCCCTCGCCAAGAACCTCCCAGCTTTGTCGCCTGATTCATAATAGAGCCGTTTCTTAAAGAAAAGCAGACGTTTGGCCTTAGTATGGAGTGTCTGCTGTAACTCTTTCCTTGCCTCTAGAAGGCTCTTGGCTGAGGCCTCCGAGAGAGATTGTTTGTGTGATAATTCCAATGTCTCAATTTGGGTGAGTAGTTTTTTAATTTGGGCGTCCCTTTCCTTTTTGCGTCTTGAGCCCATCTCTATCAAGACTCCTCGAATAGTACATTTATGTGCCTCCCAGACTAGTAGTGGATCTGCCCCAGGTGTGTTATTGTGGTTGAAAAAATCGGTGACATGTCTTGTGAGTGTTGGCAAGAGCGTTTGGTCCGTCAATAGGGACGTGTTCAATCTCCATGTCTGTTGTTGTCTGTTTGTGTTCTTCAAGTCTAGAGTTATTGAGATAGGAGCATGGTCCGAAATTGTTTGGGTGCCTATATGCGCAGAGGAGATTTTCGATAGATCTCTTTGAGAGACAAATATGTAATCCAACCGGGCATACCTGTTGTGTGGGACTGAGAAGTGAGTGTAGTCCCTACCGTCGGGGTTGAGGAAGCGCCAGGAGTCCACCAACTGGAGATGATGTAGGAGTGATTTAATCTTTTTCAAGATTTTGTAAGTAATGCAGGTCCTGCCGTTGGACGTATCCAAAAGTGGATTTAGAGGTACGTTAAAATCTCCTCCTAGTATAATGCAGCCACTGGCAAACTCCTGTAGCCTTCCCACAACGTGCTGGCAAAAAGCTATATGAGACTTATTGGGGAAGTATACATTGGCAAGTGTCAGGGGGAGGCCATTGTAGTCACCCTTCAGGAACACGAATCTGCCCTCAGGATCACACAATTGTTCGGTTAATTTGAATGGTGTGTCTCTACCTACTAATATCGTGACCCCCTTCGACCTGGAGTCAGCTGTTGTGGCGTGAAAAGCTCTTGGGAACTGTGGGGATGTTAATTTAGGAATGTTATTTGTCTTAAAGTGGGTCTCTTGTAGAAATACAAATTGAGGTTTACCTTTTTTAAGTTCTCGTAGTAGGGTGGAGCGTCGCTCGGGAATGTTTAAGCCTCTGATGTTGTGAGAGGTCACAAGGGGACGGGTCCCCAACGATGCGTATACCATGCTGGGAGCAAAGGAGGAGACGGTCGAAGCCCAGATCTGCAAAGACAAAACTGTTATATGGGGCTTGTTACTAGACCCCCGCCCAGAAACAAGTTTCTCTATTGGTCTGAACAGATGTCCCCCCCCCCTCCCCCACACATACAGGTGTCCTAGAAGAGAAGAGAAAGAGGAGAGAGAAAGAAGAATAAGATAGAGAGAAGAGAAAGGTCAGTAGAAAGTTATTACAATGGAGCTCACTCTCCAAAAACTCTAGGCCGCCCCAAATGGAGAAGTGCCCCCAGACGTAATATAAATATCGATCAGGGTTTGCGGGGTCCGTGGGAGGCGACCACGGCTAGAGGTGACCTAGACTTCAAGTATATGGGGAACTACGTTATCTATATAAGAATGGTCTCAGCGAGACACACACGGTGATTCAAACTACACAAGATGGTGCTATTGTATTAATCACACCCGACCAGGATGTGTAATATGGAAACTCGGGCCTATGCATGTGAACGAAAATACACAGGAATAACTATAACAAGTATGTCAGTAAACTATTCTCTAACTGGTTAACACTAACTGTTACCCATGAGTATGACCCCCAACAGACCAAATAACTGCTTCAAATTTGTTTATATAGATTGGTTCAGGTCAGAACCTAACATTGTATTTTTATATGCTAATTTCTTGACATTGTAATTTTTTCAAATGTTATCAATAAATAAATATTTACCTGGTCTGCCTTCTAAAAATCCAGAGGGGTCACAGGTCACTAGGTCTTTTCTTTTGTTTGATACATTTGATTAGACGGACCAGGTTTATTGTACACACTGCAACTGTACACACTGCCAATCCCTGCTTTATTAATGAGGACAGACTCAGTCTGACATTGTTCAAAATCTTACAGTCGACCTTGACACTTTCTCATGTTTTTAATTTAAAGTGTTACTAAACCTAGGACCCTGCTGCATTCACTATATCTGGTCTCCCACAGTACACAACATGGAAATGCAATAGTTTTAGTAAATACAAACTGCTAAACACCTTTTCTCATCATCAGTTAGGGCAGTCCTGTAACTTCTATCAGTGTCTGGTTAAAGCTTGTAGGCATTTTCATTCTCCTCTGATAGTCCTATGATGCTTCAGGACCCCTGGCCCTCTATCTGAACAGTGCTGATTGGCCCAGTGCTGATCACATGCACTCATCAAAGAAAATAAAAAAAAAATCTATAGCAATACACACCAAACTGAGCATGGGCAGCTTGCCCCCAAGGCTCTGTTCTATCAGCAGATGGTTTGGGGACCATGGAAGAAGGGGAGGATCAGAGAAGACAGGATCAAACAGCCTTTTTACACAATGCAGAGGATTAACCCCTTAGGTTCCACAGTGAGTATACCACGCCAGCTTTATTGCATATATAGACTAATTTTATTGTTGTGGATTTAGTAACACTTTGCCCCCACTCGGGAAGTCCAGGACAGGATTACGTTTTTTTAATATTATTATTTTCTTTCATGCTGTGCAAATGGAAACCAAGATACAGTATAGTTGGGTTTTTTCAAATTTGCTTGCAAAAGTGTACATTTCTTAGAGATGAATGGGAAATGCTATAGGAGACTCTCTAATGAAAATGTAAATTCACTGGCTGTTAGTTGGCAACTGGTATTTGTAGATGAGAAATCTGTACAAGCAGTCTCCACATTTCCTTCAAGAATGAAGAGGCTTTATACCTCTGTAAAAACACCAGCATTTGTTTTTGGCCTGTATGTCAGTTTCTTTAGCCATTACTCTGCACTAAAGTGTTTTAACTCAGTCTTACATAGGCAGAACGGGGAGATGCTGTTTACAACAGCATCTCCCTGTTCGTCCTCTCTGTGAGGCGATCAGGGGTATCCCCGCGGCGATTGAGTCCGTGGGACCCGCGACCCGATTTGCAGAGATCGCGGCAGGCGCACGCGCGCACACGGCGGCAAATAATGGGTACATTACTTTGCGCAGCCGTGCCGGTCTGACGACGTATATCTACAGGAGCCGGATGGGAACCGGTTAAACAGAAGTCATAAAATAAATTATAGGGCTAGAAAAAAATATTTGTACCCACATGGCTCTATAAATATTTTTGTCAAAATAGGAGGAAAAAATGCACTCCAGAAATCTACACGACAATGGTATTTGTATGAAAAAATAGAAAAACTGGCTGATGTTAGTTGATATTCTCCACAATAACCCAGATAAACCTTTTTACACATCTGCAGGAGTTTAGAAAAAATTCCTGTCAATTAATGAATTACAATAAGACTGAATGTGTGGTCCTTCAATTGCCCTTGAGAGCTTTTATTTATTAAGAAAGTCATGTTGGAAATTGCTGACCATACATATATCCCAATTCCCGGGATAGTAAGAGATCACTAAAGTGCAACACATTAGGACAAATTATTCTGCAGGTTGACTTGTAGGTCAGGGCTTTGTCCATGGAGGAAAGTTCCTAGAGAAAGCTTTCAAGTTTCCTACCTGAGACATTCTATGAAATGGTCAGACTAAAGAGTTGCGAGTATCTGTGTACCTTTCTGTCACTTTGCCGTATGGAATGACAGCTGATTTTCCTTTTTCTTTTTCTTGCTTTCACAAACAGCTCATGACAGTTTTCTTAACTCCCACATAAGTAATTGCATTTTAGGTGATTAGTCAGAAAAAAAATCACTTAACATACTATACATACTTATGTAATAAAAAATACATATGTAAAAAAAAAAAAAAAAAGATCCCAGTAGCAGAGTGGTAGACACATGCTGTCCATGGCTTTGGCATACTACACAACTCAATAACAAAATATCTTTGCCAGTAAAAGCACACTTCATCCTTCAACTTTCTAGAGGGCAGTTCTCACTTAACATTACCCCTTCTTTTGTTCAGGGCAGGGTAATGTAACCTAACTCTTGTACTTTTTCTTTGTTCCTTTGTTACTCCTTCTGAGAGAGTGAATCACGTCTGCACACATAATGAAAAGTAGAAGGTATTGCAATTTGCTTCTCGATGCAGAACAAAGGCAGGGTGAGTACATACTTAAAGTTGCTGTAAAGGCTGAAGGTAAAAATCCTTCTGTGTGCTGCTCCGCTCACAGCCCCCCCAATAGTCACCTGAGCCCCATCTCAATCCAGCGATGTGCATGGGAGCCTTGGCTGTCCCAGGTTTCTCTCTCCTCATTGGCTGAGACACAGCAGCGGAAGGCATTGGCTCCCACTGCTGTCAATCACAGTTGCTGAGCTTATATGGAGAGAGCAGGGGGTGGGACCGAGCCGCTGGTTTATGTGTATTATGAACGCATAGAGCATCCACCAGTGCCCCCATAGAAAGTGACCTGCTATTGGGGGCACTGGTGAAGGAGGAGGAGCCAGGAGCGACAGCAGGGGAACCTGAGAAGATCGGGGCTGCTCTGTGCAAAACCATTGTACAGAGTAGGTAAGTATAACATGTATTTTAAACATTTAATATCACTTTACGTAACCTTTTCCCTTTTTCCTACATAAACAAAGGTCATTTTAAAGTATATCTAACCCAAAACATATGTTTTTTTTGTTCAACGTATCTTGTTGGAGAGATTTCACTTCACTTGCAGAAACACAAGTAAAAAATAATAGGACATCTGTCCAAAGTGAGCGAGGCTCTCCTTCAAGACAGTTGTCAACATAACAGGTCTCCAGATTGCAAGATTGCCCTTTTGTTCTCCTTTCGCTACTGTAACATTTTTGGATTTTCCAATCATTTCTTTCCTAGTGTCAATCATCACCAGTACAAATAGAGAGCCTGAATCTCCCCAGGAGTTTGCATTAAAACTCTTTCTTACTCCACCTTAATAAAAAAAACAGTGTTGGTTATAGATGTACCTTTTTAGATGTACTTTAAACTCTGTCTCTTTCAAAGGAAGTCTCATGCACCCAAAATAAATATATAAATGACAGATCCCCCATCTGCACACCACCATAGAATAATCATAGAGAGGAGTTTGGTAGTATTTTCACTCTTCACAACTTGATTCTGGGTCTGTTCCTGGCAACCCTCACAATGCTTGTCTTCTTCACCCTAAAGTTTAAGAGGTCCACTGCTGAGTGGAGGTTTTCTTTAAAGAAGAACTAGCCTTCTACCCTCTTATATGCCAAGTACGGTGGCCTCTTAGACCCTAATTAGGCCTACAGTTGCAATGGTGCTTGAAAATTTGGCTGAGAGTGGCCACAGTTATTTCCAGAGGCATGCCTTGAATGAAACATACACTGGACGTGTGCTGGTAGGCTGCATGTATATAAAAAAAAAAAATCTGCAGAAGACATCATGTTTGATTAAGGATTTAATAACATTTATTGAACATTTACTTTTGTTGAACATTGAACATTCATTTCTTTGGGAAACAGTTAATTTGGTGGGTTCACATTTGTCTTAAGAAAACTGATGAATTAGCCACAAAGATAAATATTTTCATAAAGCAACCAGTCCAACCACTTCTAAGGGTTTGACAAATATTCACCTGATTAAGTATTGTTTTTGTCATTCTGTCGTATAGCAATAATATGCACCATATGATAAAATGATCTCAAAACAGTTTTTCTTTATCACTACTTGAGGTTGCCAAGGTCAATGTTTGTAACAAGTGCTTTTAATTAGTTTACTGATGATGGATAACATGGTGCTTTTTTCATTCCACATGACATCATTTTATAATAATGCTTTAATTAAAAACTTTAAAATGTGTGGTTTTATTAGAGGAAAACTTATGAACAACTGCCTGGGAAAAGGGCGCAGGTTACAAACTGGTTTGAATGTGCCAACAGCATGTTTGTTTAGTTATTGCTTTTTGACATAAAAAAAGGGTAATCTATTTAGTCAAATGTTATAGATAATTACAGTTGACGTGTGATTTATAAATTGATAAGAAACAGTGGTCTGCTAGGCAGTGCAAGAAGTTGACAAGCAATCCTTATTAGCAGTGACACAAGAATATATGAGAATGAATAACAGTATCATCACAATTACACTGATCCATAGGATGGTTATTGCTTTGTGTTTTTTTTATATTTTATATTCACATTGTTGTGAAGCCAATGTTTTAAAGGGACAATAAAAAGACTTGTAGTGATATTTGAGTTGGTGCATCCAGTAAGCCATGGTGGGTTGAGAATGTGCTTTAATTTAGAAACAAGGCATTTATTAATTTATAAAATGGACAAGGATTAACTAGAGGCATATCATTAAAGGAATACCATATTTTGGCATACATTTTCATTTTATAACAACAGCATTGTAATTGCAATACAACCTATAAATATAATTGTCAATCTAATATAAACTTGCAAATTTTCCTTTCAGGTTGTAATTAGTGATAGGGTGAACACTCCCCTGTTTGGATCGCAGCCAGAACACCTGAATGGGGGAAATGTTCAGACTCGAATCCTGAACCCCATTGAAGTCTATGGGACCTGAATTCAAAAAATTAAAAGTCCCCATTTTGAAAGCTTATAGGGTTTAAAGGGTAAAAAGGGTATGTGGTCTTGGGTACGGCCCTGGGGGATATTGCAAAAAAAGTTTTCAAAAAGATTGTTTTTAAAGAAGCAGTGATTTCAATGATGCTTAAGGTGAAACAATAAAAATGAAAAAATTCCTTTAAATATAGTGCCTGGGAAGTTCCCTTAGTCTACCTGTAAATTGATGCATCTGTACCATGTATAGAACCTACTGCAGCAAAACAGGCATATATAGAAAGAAAAAAATGACATGTAAATTGATGTTCCCTGCAAGCTTTCTTTATTTAGTAATGGATGAAAATAACAAAGTTTTGCACCACAGTGAGCTAGCATTATGTGAAGAAGTCAAATTATAGTACACTAAGGCCAAGATTAATGTTTTTTTTTTAGATAAAGTCTGGTTTCTCTTTCGCAGACTGCATAGAAGTAACAGGTGCAGAAAATATGGTCTTTTGGGTGCTGGTGGTGCCTTCACCCTATAACCTTCTAGAGGTACTCTTGATGAAAACAAGAATTGGCCTTGCTGTAAAAAAATAGAAATTTGATGCCCCTTTCAAACAGTTGCGGAAAAATCGGTCTTTGAGTGTTGGTGGTACCTTCACCCATTACCTTCTAGAGGTACTCTTGATGAAAGCAAGAATTGGCCATGCTGTAAAAAAAATTTAATTAAATACACCTGTCAAACAGATGGGGAAAAATTGGGCCTTGGGTGTTAATTGTGCCCTTGAAACCTATACCAAAAAATTACTTTAACACCCACAAAGTAAGGCAGCCAAGAAATTTAATCAGCAACATCGGCATCAGGGGCTTGTTAGCTGCTGCTAATCCACAACTGATTAATTTTCAGAAATGTCAGCCGGTCAACGGAGTCTGTGGACAGACGCACTCTTTTAGCTGTCACAAAACCTCCGGCAGCACTGAATGCCCATTTGGAGAGCATGCTGGATGCAGGACAACCCAGCAGCTCAATTGCATACTAGGCAAGTTCTGGCCAGTGGTCTATTCTCATGACCCAGTAACCCAGTGGATCGTCTAGCTCTCTAAGTCTGTTTTTGACCTTAGATAATCTTCCATCATATGATGCAGATGCTGCCAATGGGCTCTTGAAGCTGACAGTCCTTAGCGCTGAGGACTACATTTTTTTTCAAATGCATCACTTAGGCGGCCCCTTTCTCCACCCCTCCTCCTTTCACCAACAGAAGCCGCATAAATACCTTTTCCATGAGGCTGTAACCTACCAGACTCCTAAACTCCTCTTTAAGGTGTCCCTAAAATATTTCATCCTGTGCTGGATAAGTTCTGAGACTTTCCCCTTGTAACATTGGTCAAGGAGGGTTGCCAACTAATAATAATCCTTCTCCTTGATGCCAACAATTCTCAGG
Source organism: Lithobates clamitans (assembly GCA_037952925.1). Classification (NCBI taxonomy): domain Eukaryota; kingdom Metazoa; phylum Chordata; class Amphibia; order Anura; family Ranidae; genus Lithobates; species Lithobates clamitans. The sequence goes on along the minus strand of JBBGZY010000125.1, from coordinate 3,483,648 downwards.
TCCTTTCGCAGGCTTTGAAGAATCAGGAAGCCCATGCACCGCAAGTTTGCGGAGGAATGAGAAGCAGAGCCCTAAGGGTCACTGAGCATTACACTATCTGTAACAGGCTCTTCCCAGCCACGTAGGTTTCTGAGGACTGAAAAGCATCTCCCAAAGATTGACGTATGCCATCCTCTGCTTCAAAGCCTTTAAAACTGCAAGAATACTCCTCCTCCTGTTCCTTCTCCCTGTAACGTACCTTACAGCAGAGTCTGGAATGCTGAAGGTGGCCTCTCGCACGGTTCCGGTCTCAACACCCCTGGTAGTGGGGACAGGGAGAACTGTTCAGTAGAAGCCAGACAGGTAGGTATGGATTTAGGAACAACTGCAACTTCAGGAACAGGCAAAGGTTGGCACCTGGCTAGCAACAAGGTATCCAAACAGAAGGCAAGTTCGTAGTCAAGGACTGGCAGAGGTTGGCAATTGGCGGGCAGCGAGGTACAAAGTCAGGAAGCAGAGCCGTAGTAGAAAGTCCAAGCCAAGGTCAGTATAATCAGTAGAGGTAGGTAACAAGCAGGGGTGATCCAGGAGAGTAGTTAAGGAAGCTGGGTTTGTCAGGAGCAAGGTAACAGGTCACACAGGAATCAGGAACTCAGGAACAAGCTGAAGACGATCCAGCACTGGTATCAGGCAGAGACCTTGTTTAAATATGGCGCTGTGCACCGGGATTGGTGGGCGTGAAAGTGCGTGAGAACGTACACACGCTCGTATGGGTGTGCGGGTGTGTGCACACATTCGTACAGGTGCATGGGTGTGCACGTTCGCTCCGGAACTCGTTCGCCTCCGTCAGGGACACTGCGCATGGCCGTTAGTCACTGCTGCACTTAGACGGGCACTAGCACTGTGAGTTCTCCGACACTCCCTCTCTTCTTATATGCTCTGTGGCTTTGCAAGAATAGTGTTTGCATAAAGCGATCATTGAGAGGAAAGGAAGTCCTCCTTTTCCTCCCACTGCTCAAGGTGCCGTGGGGTTAAATACCTCTGGGCCTGCCCCTGCAGTGCTGAAAGAACCTCTGCTCCAGTGTGGCTCCTGTCTCCTAGACAGACCAGCTGAAGCACTGCATGGCATCTTTAAGCCTGCCTCGTTGAATAGCCCCTTATACGCTTAGGGGGTACTGGTGGTTTATAGGACAATTCAGCAGAAGAAGGCATTGAGGAGGAAGAGGAGGAGGAGGGGTGGAACTGACAGATCTCGCATTATCACCACCAGCTGTATGAAGACGTGATGGGAAAACATGCTCCAGCACTGAGCCCTGTCTTGCATCCTTCCTAGTTGCAAGCAGAGTTACCCAGTGTGCAGTGAACGAAATATATCATCTCTGACCATGCTTGCTGAACCTCGTGTCAGCAGTAATGTGGACCTTGCTGCTGACTGGCTTGCCCAATGATGCCAAAACATTGCCTTCTACATGAGGGTACAGAGCTGGAATGGCCTTACATGCAAAGAAAAAGTTACTGGGAACCTGCCATTGTGGTACAGGACATTCCGAAAATTCACGGGGCAACATTTTTTTTCTTCGCTGTAGCAGCTGGGGCAGAGAAATTTGCCAACCAATAATGATCATTCTCCTTGATTCCAAGAATTCTTAGGTCCTCGGCTTTGAAGAATAAGGGAGCCCATGCACCGCAAGTTTGCAGAGGCATGAAAAGCAGAGTCCTCTGGGTCACTGAGGATTACACTATCTGTAACTGCCTCCGCCCAGCTGTGTACTACTTTCAAGGTTTCTGGGGACTGAAAACCATCCCTTAAGTTTTGATGTATGTTTTCCTCTACTTTTATGCCTTAAAAACTGCCAGAATTCTCCTCCTGCTCCTCCTCTCTCTACTCTTGTTTGTTCTGTGGCATCTCAAGAATAGTGTCTGCAAGCGTGTCTAAAGCAGGCCTTGAGAGGAAAGGAAGTCCCCCTCTTCCTCCCACTGCTCTGCCTTGAGTGCCCTGTCCATAATGCCATGCAGGGTATGCTCCAGCAGGAACACAAGAGGGATTGTGTCACTGATGCATGCATTGTCACAGCTCACCATCCTTGTGGCCTCCTCAAATGTTGACAGTACAGTGCATGCATCCTTTATCAGCAGCCACTGGCATGGGAAATAAAGCAGAGCTCCCCTGAGCTTGTCCTTGTGCCATACTCACACAGGTACTAGTTGATGGCCCTCTGCTGCATGTGCAGCTGCTACAGCTTTGTCAAAGTCAAGTTCCACCTGGTGGTCATGTCACAAATCAGGTGGTTCACGGGCAGGTGGAATTACTGCTGAATTTCAGCCAACCGAACACTGATTGTGTATAACAACCTGAAATGGCTGCAGACTCTTCTGGCCTGCCCTAGACGATCCTGCAACCCCGGGTACCTGTTTAAGAAATGCTGCACCACCAAATTGAGGACATGTGCAAAGGCATGGTACAGGTGTCAACTTTCCCTGTCGAAGGGCGGGCAGTAGGTTAGTGCCATTATTCCACACCATTCCTGGCTCAAGCTGTCGTGAGTCGTGACATTAAAGTGGAGTTATGGCCAAATTTTTTTTTTAAAACACCCTTAGTATAGTTAGGGCTCATGTATTTCCACTATGTTATCCTGTGAACTGTCCCCTGTTTAGTTTTTGTGCAGCAAGTTTCACTTACTTTATTATTCTTCTGTACAGTACGGCCATATTCAGTCTTGGCATCTGAAGGCCCACTGTTCTTCTTTTGGAATTCTCCCATTCCCGCGCATGCTCAATGCGTTGCAAGCTAGTCCCATAGAAATTAAATGCCCCTTGACAGAACTCATTTAAAATTCCATCTTTCATGATGTGCTGTCTTTTGGTGCTCTGTAAGTTGAAACGTGATGCTTCCTGCTTGCTATTTAAAAAGAATAATAAATCTCCAGTCACCTCCGACATCACCAATCACTCCAATGCTAGGGTAACTATGGCAACAACAGCCTGGTTACCCTTTTTAAAAATGGTGCATAGCGCCACCTTGCATCGCGTCATTTCCTGTTTGGAAATAATGCAATGCTTGCTAGGAGCCGGCGCTGCGCATTGACTCCTGGGATTGATGACACTCATCACCTAGGAGTCAATGCAAAGCAGGAAATGATGTAGGCGGCCACGGTGCAATAAGGAGGAAAATAGGAAAATTTTCAGAATATATAAGGTAAAGGAACCAAAAAAAAAATAGCCAAATCGTTATTAGCATGTAAAAGAGTAATGCTTGCTGGGAAGTATAAAATGTGGTTGGAACTCTGCTTTAACCACCTCTGGGCCTCCCCCTGCAGAGCTGAAAGAATCTCTGCTCCAGTGTGGCTCCTGTCTCCTAGACAGACCAACTGAAGCACTGCATAGCATCTTTAAGCCTGACTCGTTGAATAGCCCCTTGAACGCTTAGGGGGTACTGGTGGTTTATAGGACAATTCAGCAGAAGAGGGCTCTGAGGAGGAGGAGGTGGAGCTGACACATCTCTCATTATTACCACCAGCTGTATTGAGATGTGGTGGAAAAACAAGCTCCAGCGCTGAGTCCTGTCATGCCTCCTTCCTCGTTTCAAGCAGATTTACCCAGTGTGCTGTGAACAAAATATATAGTTCCTGACCATGCCTACTGGACCATGTGTCAGCACGAAATGTGGAC